>OX422208.1:142663665-143276579 GCA_949130495.1 Sambucus nigra | reverse complement strand
AATCCAGTGGTCAGGAAACTTTTAAAACTAATCAACCCAGCATTTACTAAACAAAATAATCCAACAGCAATGTGAACAACAAATGTGTATCCTATACTCCTTCTAATTCATCTACTCAATTAATTCATTTCATCAATTAAACTAACAAATAAAGTATACAAATATTAATTTACTAATTTACAATGAGGGAAAATCCTACTTTCAAAAGAAATGGGCACTAATTATTCATTTACTTTCATCAAAAACTATACAATTAAAATTACAATTAAAGCTATACAATTTATTAATTACAGCTATACAATTGTTAAGATTGCCGCACCACACACACACAGACCCCAATCCACACACACACAAACCCCACCACCATCCCACCCCCTGCCCCCTCCCCCGCCACACACACACGCACATACTATATATATATATATATATATATTGTTCGATATACAAAGTAATTTTTAGAAAAAGTTGAAAAATCCCACCCCCATATGGTCAATAGTTTTGTGGTCAGACCACTTTTAAAACTAACCAACCCAACATTTACTAAACAAAATATTCCAACAGCAATGTCAACAACAAATGTGTATCCCGTACTCCTCCCAACACATCTACCCAATTAATTCCTTTCATCAATTAAACTTACAATTAAAGTAAACAATAATTAATTTACGAATTTACAATGAGGGTCAATCGTACTTTCATATGAAATGGGAACTAATTATTAATTTACTTTCATCTAAAAGTATACTATTAAAACTACAATTAAAGCTATACAATTTATTAATTAAAGCTATACAATTGTTAAGATTGCCCGACCACACTCACACACACACACCACACCCCAACACACACCACCCCACCCCCAGCCCCCCTCCCCCCGCCACACACACACACACATACTATATATATATTGTTCGATATACAAAGTAATTTAAAAAAAATTGAAAAATACCTTCCCCATATGGACAATAATCCAGTGGTCGGGCAACTTTAAAAACTAACCAACTGAATATTTAGTAAACAAAATAATCCAACATCAATGTCAACAACAAATGTGTCTCCCGTACTCCTTCTAATTCCTCTACTCATTAATTCATTTCATCAATTAAACAAACAATTAAAGTATGTATCCTAATTTCATATGAAATGGGCACGAATTATTAATTTACTTTCATCTTAAACTATACAATTAAAAACCCAATTAAAGCTATCCAATTTATTAATTAAAGTTGTACAATTGTTAAGATTGTCGCACCATACATACACACACCCCCACGTCCACCACCCCACCCCCTGCCCCCTCCCCCCGCCACACACACAGGCGCATACTATATATATATTGTTCGATATACAAAGTAATTTTTAAAAAAAGTTAAAAAAATCCCACCCACATATGGACAATAATCCAGTGGTCAGGCCACTTATAAAACTAACCAACCGAACATTTACTAAAGAAAATAATCCAACAGCAATGTCAACGACAAGTGTGTATCCCGTACTCCTTCTAATTAATGTACTCAATTAATTCATTTTATCAATTAAACTAACAATTAAAGTATACAATTATTAATTTACTAATTTAAAATGAGGGGCAATCCTACTTTCAAATGAAATGGGCACTAATTATTAATTTACTTTCATCTAATACTATACAATTAAAATTACAATTAGAGCTATACAATTTATTAATTAAAGCTATACAATGGTTAAGATTCCCCCACCACACACACACACCCACACCCACCACACCCCGACCACCACCACCCACCCCTGCCCGCCACACACACGCACATACTATATAGATATTGTTCGATATACAAAGTAATTTTCTAAAAAAGTAGAAAAATCTCACCCCCATATGAAAAATAATCCAGTGGTCAGGCCACTTTTAAAACTAACCAACCGAATATTTACTAAACAAAATAATCCAACAGCAATGTAAACAACAAATGTGAATCCCGTGATCATTCTAAATCATCTACTCAATTAATTCATTTCATCAATTAAACTAACAATTAAAGTATACAATTATTAATTTACTAATTTACAAAGAGGTACAATCCTACTTTCATATGAAATTGGCACTAATTATTAATTTACTTTCATCTAAAACTATACAATTAAAATTACAATTAATGTTATACAATTTATTAATTAAAGCTATACAATTTTTAGGATTCCCCACCACACACACACACACACACCACACACACACCACTACCACCCCACCCCCTGCCCCTACCCCCGCCACACACACACACGCACATACTATATCTATTGTTCAATATAGAAAGTAATTTTTACAAAAATTAAAAAATCTCACCCCCTTATGGACAATAATCCAGTGGTCAGGCCACTTTTTAAACTAACCAACCCAACATTTACTAAACAAAATAATCCAACAACAATGTCAACAACGAATGTGTATCCCGTACTCCTTCTAATTCATCTACTCAATTAATTCATTTCATCAATTAAAATAACAATTAAAGTATACAATTATTAATTTACTAATTTACAATGAGGGGCAATCCTACTTTCATATCAAATGGGCACTAATTATTAATTTACTTTCATCTAAAACTATATAATTAAAATTACAATTAAAGCTACACAATTTATTAATTAAATCTATAAAATTGTTAAGATTGCCCCACCACACACACAAATACACCCACCCACCCCCCCACCCCCACCCCCACCACACCACACCCTGCCCCCCTCCCACCGCCACACATACACGCACATACTGTATATATATATTGTTCGATATACAAAGTAATTTTCAAAAAAATTTGAAAAATCCCACCCCCATATGAACAATAATCCAGTGGTCAGGCCACTTTTAAAACTAACCAACCCAACATTTACTAAACAAAATAATACAATAGCAATGTCAACAACAAATTTGTATCCCGTACTCTTTCTAATTCATCTACTCAATTAATTCAATTCATCAATTAAACTAATAATTAAAGTATACAATTATTAATTTACGAATTTACAATGAGGGGTAATCCTACTTTCATAAGAAATGGGCACTAATTATTAATTTACTTTCATAAAAAACTATACAATTAAAATTACAATTAAAGTTATACAATTTATTTATTAAAGCTATGCAATTAATAAGATTTCCCCACCACACACACACACACACACACACCACACCTCCACCCCCACACCCCCTGCCCCCCTCTCCTCCCCCCGCCACACACACGCGCACATACTATACATATATATATATATATATATATATATATATATATATATATATATATATATATATATATATTGTTCCATATACAAAGTAATTTTAAAAAAAAGTTAAAAAAATCCCACCCACATATGGACAATAATCCAGTGGTCAGATCACTTATAAAACTAACCAACCGAACATTTACTAAACAAAATAATCCAACAGCAATGTCAACAACAAGTGTGTATCCTGTACTCCTTCTGATTCATCTACTCAATTAATTCATTTCATCAATTAAACTAACAATTAAAGTATACAATTATTAATTTACTAATTTAAAATGAGGGGCAATCCTACTTTCATATGAAATCGGCACTAATTATTAATTTACTTTCATCTAAAACTATAAAATTAAAATTACAATTAAAGCTATAAAATTTATTAATTAAAGCTATACAATGGTTAAGATTCCTCCACCACACACACACCCCCACACCCACCACACCCCCACGACCACCAGCCACCCCTGCCCGGCTCACACACGCACATACTATATATCTATTGTTCGATATACAAAGTAATTTTCTAAAAAAGTAGAAAAATCCCACCCCCATATGAAAAATAATCCAGTGGTCTGACCACTTTTAAAACTAACCAACCGAACATTTACTAAACAAAATAATCAAAAAACAATGTCAACAAAAAATGTGTATCCCGTACTCCTTCTAATTCATCTACTCAATTAATTCATTTCATCAATTAAACTAATAATTAAAGTATAAAATTATTAATTTACTAATTTATAATGAGGGGCAATCCTACTTTCATATGAGATGGGCACTAATTATTAATTTACTTTCATCTAAACCTATACAATTAAAATTAAAAGTAAAGCTATACAATTTGTTAATTAAAGTTATACAATTCTTAAGATTGACCCACCACACCCACACCCTTACCACCCCCCCCCCTCCCCCCCCCCCCCCCCCCCCCCCGTCACACACATGCACATACAATATATATATTGTTCGATATACACATAATTTTCAAAAGAAGTTGAAAAATTCCAACCCCATATGGACAATAATCCAGTGGTCAGGCCACTTTTAAAACTAACCAACCAAACATTTTCTAAGCTAAATAATCGAATCGCAATGTCAACAACAAATGTGTATCCCGTACTCCTTCTAATTCATCTAGTCAATTAATTCATTTCATCAATTAAACTAACAATTAAAGTATACAATTATTAATTTACTAATTTATAATGAGGGGCAAGCCTATTTTCATATGAAATGGGCACTAATTATTAATTTATTTTCATCTAAAACTATACAATTAAAATTACAATTAAATCTATACAATTTATTAATTAAAGCTATACAATGGTTAAGATTCCCTCACCACACACACACACCCACACCCACCACACCCCGACCACCACCACCCACCCCTGCCCGCCACACACACGCACATACTATCTATATATTGTTCGATATACAAAGTAATTTTCTAAAAAAGTAGAAAAATCTCACCCCCATATGAAAAATAATCCGGTGGTCAGGCCACTTTTAAAACTAACCAACCGAACATTTACTAAACAAAATAATCCAACAGCAATGTAAACAACAAATGTGAATCCCGTGATCCTTCTAAATCATCTACTCAATTAATTCATTTCATCAATTAAACTAACAATTAAAGTATACAATTATTAATTTACTAATTCACAAAGAGGTACAATCCTACTTTCATATGAAATTGGCACTAATTATTAATTTACTTTCATCTAAAACTATACAATTAAAATTACAATTAATGTTATACAATTTATTAATTAAAGCTATACAATTGTTAGGATTCCCCACCACACACACACACACACACACACACACCACACACACACTACCACCACCCCACCCCCTGCCCCCTACCCCCGCCACACACACTCACGCACATACTATATATATTGTTCGATATACAAAGTAATTTTTAAAAAAATTAAAAAATATCACCCCCTTATGGACAATAATCCAGTGGTCAGGCCACTTTTTAAACTAACCAACCCAACATTTACTAAAAAAAATAATCCAACAACAATGCCAACAACGAATGTGTATCCCGTACTCCTTCTAATTCATCTACTCAATTAATTCAATTCATCAATTAAAATAACAATTAAAGTATACAATTATTAATTTACTAATTTACAATGAGGGGCAATCCTACTTTCATATGAAATGGGCACTAATTATTAATTTACTTTCATCTAAAACTATATACTTAAAATTACAATTAAAGCTACACAATTTATTAATTAAATCTATAAAATTGTTAAGATTGCCCCACCACACACACAAACACCCCACCCCCCACCCCCCACCCCCACCACACCACCCCCTGCCCCTCTCCCACCGCCACACATACACGCACATACTATATATATATATATATATATTGTTCGATATACAAAGAAATTTTCAAAAAAAGTTGAAAAATCCCACCCCCATATGAACAATAATCCAGTGGTCAGGCCACTTTTAAAACTAACCAACCCAACATTTACTAAACAAAATAATACAATAGCAATTTCAACATCAAATTTGTATCCCGTACTCTTTCTAATTCATCTACTCAATTAATTCAATCCATCAATTAAACTAATAATTAAAGTATACAATTACTAATTTACGAATTTACAATGAGGGGTAATCCTACTTTCATAAGAAATGGGCACTAATTATTAATTTACTTTCATCAAAAACTATACAATTAAAGTTACAATTAAAG
Source organism: Sambucus nigra (assembly GCA_949130495.1). Classification (NCBI taxonomy): domain Eukaryota; kingdom Viridiplantae; phylum Streptophyta; class Magnoliopsida; order Dipsacales; family Adoxaceae; genus Sambucus; species Sambucus nigra. Next base: position 143,270,593 of record OX422208.1, on the reverse strand, counting down.
TTATACAATTTATTAATTAAAGCTACGTAATTAATAAGATTTCCCCACCACACACACACACACACAGACACCACACCCCCACCCCCACACCCCCTGCCCCCCTCTCCTCCCCCCGCCACACACACGCGCATCTACTATACATACATATATATATATATATATATATATATATATATATATATATATATATATATATATATATATATATATATTGTTCCATATACAAAGTAATTTTAAAAAAAAAGTTAAAAAAATCCCACCCACATATGGACAATAATCCAGTGGTCAGATCACTTATAAAACTAACCAACCGAACATTTACTAAACAAAATAATCCAACAGCAATGTCAACAACAAGTGTGTATCCTGTACTCCTTCTGATTCATCTACTCAATTAATTCATTTCATCAATTAAACTAACAATTAAAGTATACAATTATTAATTTACTAATTTAAAATGAGGGGCAATCCTACTTTCATATGAAATCGGCACTAATTATTAATTTACTTTCATCTAAAACTATAAAATTAAAATTACAATTAAAGCTATAAAATTTATTAATTAAAGCTATACAATGGTTAAGATTCCTCCACCACACACACACCCCCACACCCACCACACCCCCACGACCACCAGCCACCCCTGCCCGGCTCACACACGCACATACTATATATCTATTGTTCGATATACAAAGTAATTTTCTAAAAAAGTAGAAAAATCCCACCCCCATATGAAAAATAATCCAGTGGTCTGACCACTTTTAAAACTAACCAACCGAACATTTACTAAACAAAATAATCAAAAAACAATGTCAACAAAAAATGTGTATCCCGTACTCCTTCTAATTCATCTACTCAATTAATTCATTTCATCAATTAAACTAATAATTAAAGTATAAAATTATTAATTTACTAATTTATAATGAGGGGCAATCCTACTTTCATATGAGATGGGCACTAATTATTAATTTACTTTCATCTAAACCTATACGATTAAAATTAAAAGTAAAGCTATACAATTTGTTAATTAAAGTTATACAATTCTTAAGATTGACCCACCACACCCCCACCCTTACCACCCCCCCCCCCCTCCCCCCCCCCCCCCCCCCCGTCACACACATGCACATAAAATATATATATTGTTCGATATACACATAATTTTCAAAAGAAGTTGAAAAATTCCAACCCCATATGGACAATAATCCAGTGGTCAGGCCACTTTTAAAACTAACCAACCAAACATTTTCTAAGCTAAATAATCGAATCGCAATGTCAACAACAAATGTGTATCCCGTACTCCTTCTAATTCATCTAGTCAATTAATTCATTTCATCAATTAAACTAACAATTAAAGTTTACAATTATTAATTTACTAATTTATAATGAGGGGCAAGCCTATTTTCATATGAAATGGGCACTAATTATTAATTTATTTTCATTTAAAACTATACAATTAAAATTACAATTAAATCTATACAATTTATTAATTAAAGCTATACAATGGTTAAGATTCCCTCACCACAGACACACACCCACACCCACCACACCCCGACCACCACCACCCACCCCTGCCCGCCACACACACGCACATACTATCTATATATTGTTCGATATACAAAGTAATTTTCTAAAAAAGTAGAAAAATCTCACCCCCATATGAAAAATAATCCAGTGGTCAGGCCACTTTTAAAACTAACCAACCTAAACAAAATAATCCAACAGCAATGTAAACAACAAATGTGAATCCCGTGATCCTTCTAAATCATCTACTCAATTAATTTATTTCATCAATTAAACTAACAATTAAAGTATACAATTATTAATTTACTAATTCACAAAGAGGTACAATCCTACTTTCATATGAAATTGGCACTAATTATTAATTTACTTTCATCTAAAACTATACAATTAAAATTACAATTAATGTTATACAATTTATTAATTAAAGCTATACAATTGTTAGGATTCCCCACCACACACACACACACACACACACACACACACCACACACACTACCACCACCCCACCCCCTGCCCCCTACCCCCGCCACACACACTCACGCACATACTATATATATTGTTCGATATACAAAGTAATTTTTAAAAAAATTAAAAAATCTCACCCCCTTATGGACAATAATCCAGTGGTCAGGCCACTTTTTAAACTAACCAACCCAACATTTACTAAAAAAAATAATCCAACAACAATGCCAACAACGAATGTGAATCCCGTACTCCTTCTAATTCATCTACTCAATTAATTCAATTCATCAATTAAAATAACAATTAAAGTATACAATTATTAATTTACTAATTTACAATGAGGGGCAATCCTACTTTCATATGAAATGGGCACTAATTATTAATTTACTTTCATCTAAAACTATATACTTAAAATTACAATTAAAGCAACACAATTTATTAATTAAATCTATAAAATTGTTAAGATTGCCCCACCACACACACAAACACCCCACCCCCCACCCCCCACCCCCACCACACCACCCCCTGCCCCTCTCCCACCGCCACACATACACGCACATACTATATATATATATATATATATATTGTTCGATATACAAAGAAATTTTCAAAAAAAGTTGAAAAATCCCACCCCCATATGAACAATAATCCAGTGGTCAGGCCACTTTTAAAACTAACCAACCCAACATTTACTAAACAAAATAATACAATAGCAATTTCAACATCAAATTTGTATCCCGTACTCTTTCTAATTCATCTACTCAATTAATTCAATCCATCAATTAAACTAATAATTAAAGTATACAATTACTAATTTACGAATTTACAATGAGGGGTAATCCTACTTTCATAAGAAATGGGCACTAATTATTAATTTACTTTCATCAAAAACTATACAATTAAAGTTACAATTAAAGTTATACAATTTATTAATTAAAGCTACGTAATTAATAAGATTTCCCCACCACACACACACACACACAGACACCACACCCCCACCCCCACACCCCCTGCCCCCCTCTCCTCCCCCCGCCACACACACGCGCACATACTATACATACATATATATATATATATATATATATATATATATATATATATATATATATATATATATATATATATATATATATATATATATATTGTTCCATATACAAAGTAATTTTAAAAAAAAAAGTTAAAAAAATCCCACCCACATATGGACAATAATCCAGTGGTCAGATCACTTATAAAACTAACCAACCGAACATTTACTAAACAAAATAATCCAACAGCAATGTCAACAACAAGTGTGTATCCTGTACTCCTTCTGATTCATCTACTCAATTAATTCATTTCATCAATTAAACTAACAATTAAAGTATACAATTATTAATTTACTAATTTAAAATGAGGGGCAATCCTACTTTCATATGAAATCGGCACTAATTATTAATTTACTTTCATCTAAAACTATAAAATTAAAATTACAATTAAAGCTATAAAATTTATTAATTAAAGCTATACAATGGTTAAGATTCCTCCACCACACACACACCCCCACACCCACCACACCCCCACGACCACCAGCCACCCCTGCCCGGCTCACACACGCACATACTATATATCTATTGTTCGATATACAAAGTAATTTTCTAAAAAAGTAGAAAAATCCCACCCCCATATGAAAAATAATCCAGTGGTCTGACCACTTTTAAAACTAACCAACCGAACATTTACTAAACAAAATAATCCAAAAACAATGTCAACAAAAAATGTGTATCCCATACTCCTTCTAATTCATCAACTCAATTAATTCATTTCATCAATTAAACTAATAATTAAAGTATAAAATTATTAATTTACTAATTTATAATGAGGGGCAATCCTACTTTCATAGGAGATGGGCACTAATTATTAATTTACTTTCATCTAAACCTATACAATTAAAATTAAAAGTAAAGCTATACAATTTGTTAATTAAAGTTATACAATTCTTAAGATTGACCCACCACACCCCCACCCTTACCACCACCCCCCCTCCCCCCCCCCCCCCCCCCCCGTCACACACATGCACATACAATATATATATTGTTCGATATACACATAATTTTCAAAAGAAGTTGAAAAATTCCAACCCCATATGGACAATAATCCAGTGGTCAGGCCACTTTTAAAACTAACCAACCAAACATTTTCTAAGCTAAATAATCGAATCGCAATGTCAACAACAAATGTGTATCCCGTACTCCTTCTAATTCATGTAGTCAATTAATTCATTTCATCAATTAATGTAACAATTAAAGTATACAATTATTAATTTACTAATTTATAATGAGGGGCAAGCCTTTTTTCATATGAAATGGGCACTAATTATTAATTTATTTTCATCTAAAACTATACAATTAAAATTACAATTAAATCTATACAATTTATTAATTAAAGCTGAACAATTGTTAAGATTGCCCCACCACACACACACACCTCCACCCCCCCCCCCCCCCCCGCCCCACCACCACCCACCCCTGCCCGCCACACACACGCACATACTATATATATTGTCCGATATACAAAGTTATTTTCAAAAAAATTTGAAAAATCTCACCCCCATATGGACAATAATCCAGTGGCCAGGAAACTTTTAAAACTAATCAACCCCAAATTTACCAAACAAAATAATCCAACAGCAATGTCAACAACAAATGTGTATCCCATACTCCTTCTAATTCATCTACTCAATTAATTCATTTCATCAATTAAACTAACAATTAAAGTATACAATTATTAATTTACTAAGTTACAATGAGGGGCAATCCTACTTTCAAAAGATATGGGCACTAATTATTCATTTACTTTCATCAAAAACTATACAATTAAAATTACAATTAAAGCTACACAATTTATTAATTAAAGCTATAAAATTGTTAAGATTGCCGCACCACACACACCCCCACCCCCACCACCACCATCCCACACCCTAGTCTCCTCTCCCGCCACACACACGCACATACTATATATATATATATATATATATATATATATATATATATATATATATATATATATATATATATTGTTCGATATACAAAGTAATTTTTAGAAAAAGTTGAAAATCCCACCCCCATATGGTCAATAATTCAGTGGTCAGACCACTTTTAAAACTAACCAACCCAACATTTACTGAACAAAATATTCCAACAGCAATGTCAACAACAAATGTGTATCCCGTACTACTTCTAGTTCATCTACTCAATTAATTCATTTTATCAATTAAACAAACAATTAAAGTATAGAATTACTAATTTACTAATTTAAAATGAGGGGCAATCCTACTTTCATATGAAATGGGCACTAATTATTAAAGTACTTTCATCTAAAACTATACAATTAAAATTACAATTAAACCTATACAATTTATTAATTAAAGCTATACAATTGTTAAGATTCTCCCACCACACACACACACACCCACCCCCCAACACCACCACCCACCCCTACCCGCCACACACACGCACATACTATATATATTGTCCGATATACAAAGTTATTTTTAAAAAAATTTGAAAAATCTCCCCCCCGTATGGACAATAATCCAGTGGTGAGGAAACTTTTAAAACTAATCAACCCAACATTTACTAAATAAAATAATACAACAGCAATGTCAACAACAAATGTGTATCCCATACTCCTTCTAATTCATCTACTCAATTAATTCATTTCATCAATTAAACTAACAATTAAAGTATACAATTATTAATTTACAAATTTACAATGAGGGGCAATCCTACTTTCAAAAGAAATGGGCACTAACTATTCATTTACTTTCATCAAAAACTATACAATTAAAATTACAATTAAAGGTATACAATTTATTAATTAAAGCTGTACAATTGTTAAGATTGCCGCACCAAACACACACACACCCCAACCACACCCCCACCACCACCATCCCACACCCTTGCCTCCTCTCCCGCCACACACACACGCACATACTATATATATATTGTTCGATATACAAAGTAATTTTTAGAAAAAGTTGAAAATTCCCACCTCCTTATGGTCAATAATTTAGTGGTCAGACCACTTTTAAAACTAACCAACCCAACAATTACTAAAAAAAATATTCCAACATCAATGTCAACAACAAATGTGTATCCCGTACTCCTCCTAACTCATCTACCCAATTAATTCATTTCATCAATTAAACTAGCAATTAAAGTAAACAATTATTAATTTCTTATTTTCGATGAGGGCCAATCCTACTTTCATATGAAACGGGCACTAATTATTAATTTACTTTCATCTAAAAGTATACAATCAAAACTACAATTAAATCTATACAATTTATTAATTAAAGCTATACAATTGTTAAGATTGGCCCACCACACTCAGACACACACACCACACCCCACACCCACCACCCCACCCCCAGCCCCCCTCCCCCCGCCACACACACACACATACTATATATATATATTGTTCGAAATAAAAAGTAATTTTAAAAAAAAATGAAAAATCCCTTCCCCATATGGACAATAATCCTGTGGTCGGGCAACTATTAAAACTAACCAACCGAATATTTACTAAACAAAATAATCCAACATCAATGTCAACTACAAATGTGTCTCCCGTACTCCTTCTAATTCATCTACTCAATTAATTCATTTCATCAATTAAACAAACAATTAAAGTATATAATTATTAATTTACTAATTTACAATGAGGGGCAATCCTAATTTCATATGAAATGGGCACTAATTATTTATTTACTTTCATCTTAAACTATACAATTAAAATTACCATTAAAGCTATACAATTTATTAATTAAAGTTGTACAATTGTTAAGATTTCCGCACAATACATACACACACCCTCACCACACCCCCACGTCCCCCACCCCACCCCTTGCCCCCTCCCCCCGCCACAAACACACGCGCATACTATATATATATATATATATATATATATATATATATTGTTCGATATACAAAGTAATTTTATAAAAAAGTTAAAAAAATTCCACCCACATATGGAGAATAATCCAGTGGTCAAGTCACTTATAAAACTAACCAACCGAACATTTACTAAACAAAATAATCCAACAGCAATGTCAACAACAAATTTGAATCCCGGACTCCTTCTAAATCATCTACTCAATTAATTCATTTCATCAATTAAACTAACAATTAAAGTATACAATTATTAATTTACCAATTTAAAATGAGGGGCAATCCTACTTCCTTATGAAATGGGCACTAATTATTAATTTACTTTCATCTAAAATTATACAATTAAATTTACAATTAAAGCTATACAATTTATTAATTAAATCTATACAATTGTTAAGATTGCCCCACCACACACATACACACACCCCACTTCCCACCCCACCCCCAGGCCCCCCTCCCCCCGCCACACACACACGCACATACTATATATATATATTGTTCGATATACAAAGTAATTTTAAAAAAAATTGAAAATCCCTTCCCCATATGGACAATAATCCAGTGGTCGGGCAACTTTTAAAACTAACCAACCGAATATTTACTAAACAAAATAATCTAACAGTAATGTCAACAACAAATGGTCCCCCGTGCTACTTCTAATTCATCTACTCAATCAATTCATTTCATCAATTAAACAAACAATTAAAGTATACAATTATTAATTTACTAATTTACAATCAGGTGCAATCCTAATTTCATATGAAATGGGTACTAATTATAAATTTACTTTCATCTAAAACTATACAATTAAAGCTATACAATTTATTAACTAAAGCTGTACAATTGATAGGATTGCCCCACCATGAATACACACACCCCCACCACACCTCCACGACCACCACACACACACGCACATACTATATATATATTGTTCGATATACAAAGTAATTTAAACAAAAGTTAAAAAATCTCACCCCCATATGGACAATAATCCAGTGGTGAGGTCACTTATAAAACTAACCAACCGAACATTTACTAAACAAAATAATCCAACGGCAATGTCAAGAACAAATGTGTATCCCGTACTACTTCTAATTCATCTACTCAATTAATTCATTTCATCGATTAAACAAACAATTAAAGTATACAATTATTAATTTACTAATTTAAAATGAGGGGCAATCCTACTTTCATATGAAAAGGGAACTAATTATTAATTTATTTTCATCTAAAACTATACGATTAAAATTACAATTAAAGCTATACAATTTATTAATTAAAGCTATACAATTGTTAAGATTTCCCCTCCACACACACACACACACACACACACACACACACACACACCACACACCCATCACCACCACCCACCCCTGCCCTCCACACACACGCACATACTATATATATATATATATATATATATATATATATATTGTACGATACACAAAGTAATTTTCTAAAAAAGTAGAAAAATCCCACCTCCATATGGACAATAATCCAGTGGTCATGCCACTTTTAAAACTAACCAACCGAACATTTACTAAACAAAATAATCCAACAGTAATGTCAACAACAAATGTGTCTCCTGTACTCCTTCTAATTAATCTACTCAATTAATTCATTTCATAAATTAAATTAACAATTAAAGAATACAATTTTTAATTTACTAATTTACAATGTGGGGCAATCATAATTTCATAAGAAATGGGCACTAATTATTCATTTACTTTCATCTAAAACTATACAATTAAAATTACAATTAAAGCTATACAATTTCTTAATTAAAGCTTTACAATTGTTAAGATTCCCCCACCACACACACACGCACACACACACCCCACACCCCCACCCCCACCACCCCACACCCCTGCTCGCCACACACATGCACATACTATATATATATTGTTCGATATACAAAGTAATTTTTAAAAAAAAGTTGAAAAATCTCACCCCCATATGGAAAATAATCCAGTGGTCACGCAACTTTTAAAACTAATCAACCCAACATTTACTAAACAAAATAATCCAATAGTAAGGTCAACAACAAATGTGTCTCCCGTACTCCTTCTAATTCATCTACTCAATTAATTCATTTCATCAATTAAACAAACAATTAAAGTATACAATTATTAATTTACTAATTTACAATGAGGGGCAATCCTACTTTCATATGAAATGGGCACTAATTATTAATTTACTTTCATCAAAAACTATACAATTTCAATTACAATTAAAGCTATACAATTTATTTATTAAAGCGATACAATTGTTAAGATTGCCCCACCATACGTACACGCACCCCCTCCACACCCCCACCCCCACCACCCCACCCCCTTCCCCCTCCCCCCGCCACACACACGCACATACTATATATATATTGTTCGATATACAAAGTAATTTTAAGAAAAAAGTTAAAAAGTCTCACCCCCATATGGTAAATAATCTAGTGGTGAGGCCACTTATATAACTAGCCAACCGAACTTTTACGAAACAAAATAATCCAACAGCAATGTCAACAACAAATGTGTATCCCGTAATCCTTCTAATTAATCTACTCAATTAATTGATTTCATCAATTAAACTAACAATTAAAGTATACAATTATTAATTTACTAATTTAAAATGAGGAGCAATCCATCTTTCATATGAAATGGGCACTGATTATTAATTTACTTTGATCTAAAACTATACAATTAAAATTACAATTAAAGCTATACAATTTATTAATTAAAGCTATACAATTGTTAAGATTCCCCCACCACACACACACACCCCACCCCCACCCCCACACACCACCACTGCCCGCCACACACATGCACATACTATATATATAATGTTCGATATACAAAGTAATTTACTAAAAAAGTTGAAAAATCCCACCCCCATATGGACAATAATCCAGTGTTCAGGCCACTTTTAAAACTAATCAACCCAACATTTACTAAACAAAATAATCCAACAACAATGTCAACAACAAATGTGTATCCTCTACTCCTTCTAATTAATCTACTCAATTAATTCATTTCATAAATTAAATTAATAATTAAAGAATACAATTTTTAATTTACTAATTTACAATGTGGGGCAATCATAATTTCATAAGAAATGGACACTAATTATTCATTTACTTTCATCTAAAACTATACAATTAAAATTACAATTAAAGCTATACAATTTATTAATTAAAGATATACAATTGTTAAGATTCCCCCACCACACACCCACCACCACCACCCACCCCTGCCCGCCACACACACGCACATACTATATATACATATATATATATATATACATATATATATATATATATATATATATATATATATATATATATATATATATATACATATATATATATATATATATATATATATTGTTCGATACACAAAGTAATTTTTTAAAAAAGTAGAAATATCCCACCCCCATATGGACAATAATCTAGTGGTCAGGGCACTTTTAAAACTTACAAACCGAACATTTACTAAACAAAATAATCCAACAGCAACTTCAACAACAAATTGTGACAACCCGCCTAATAAGTTACCGGGCGATCACTCCAATATAAATTAAAACAGGAGTCTCATATGGATCATTCTTAGCATCACTGTCGAAAAATCCATTTAATTACTAAAAACCTATTAGGTCGGTGTCAAAATTTTAACTTTACTACTCTTTTTAGCGATAATAAATAAACATCTACAATTTAATGCGTAAATGAAACTGAAATGAAATAAAATAACCGAACACTCGGTCAAAAATATACAACCATATCGAATGCTGTACCGAAAGAATAAATAATTGCAGTTGAGCCATTGGCTCGAATGTTTATACAGTACCTCCTATCTAGAGTACAACGATGGAAGCCGCTATCAAAAACCTGCACGCATCCACAGCTGATGCAGCTGACGTCTGACTCGAAAGAATTTCCATCCAGGCGTCCCTGTGTGTGGACACCTATATATATATATATATATATATATATATATATATATATATATATATATATATATAATATAGAAAGAAAGGAGAGTAGATTGACGGGTCAGAGCCCGAATTTTTGAAAATATTTTGCAAGTGCATAAATGCTTTATTTTTAGAAAAATAGTTTTATCTCATATTTAAATTGGTATCGCACTCCCATTAGATACCCCTTACCTCTCCACTAACAGTGTACTCCTAACGCATCCCTCTAGACATCCTAGTCAAGCTATCCTGCTAAACTAGTCTATCCCAAACCCACTATCAATCCTAGATAGTCCAAGCAATGTACTAAGGGCTAAACTTCACCCCAGTCTCAACGCTATGTCATGTTCGTGCGTGGGGTGTCTCGCAAAGCGAAATCCATACAAGGAACCCACCCGATACACTACTACGCGGCACGGTCGATCGTCGAGATCCGCCAATCCCTCAGTACAAAAAGATATATATATATATATATATATATATATACCATAAACATTTATAATATAAGAGTACTAAGGATTAAACTTCTCCCCAGTCTCAACACACTGCCATATTCGTGCGTGGGGTGTCTCGCAAAGCGAAATCCAAACAAGGAAGCCCCCCGATACACTACTATGCGGCAAGGTCGATCGTCGGGATCCATTAGACCCTAGGCACTCGATTCATCCATTTATACATACATATTCATATTTTACCATAACCATCCGGATCTATCTCCCAGACTGAGGATTCATATACAAAGTATTTATCAATACCTTTATTTTTCTCAAAATTTCCCATTTCCCTTATTATACTCAGGAAATGTAAATATAAAAGCCAATTCATTATCATGAATTGCTTTAACAAATCATATACTTTTTAAAAGCCAATTTTATTATCATAAAAATGCTTTTCCTTTATATGTCATCCCATTTCCCTTTTTATACTCAGGAAATGTACCCAAAGCCATTTCCATTATCATGAAAATGCTTTGATCAAATCATGCTTCCACATCCCTTCTTCCATCCGAGAGTGTTACTGAAGCCAAACCTTTATACCATTTCCCTTTTTATACTCAGGAAATGTAAATTTAAGCCAATCCATTATCATGAATTGCTTCAATAAATCTAAGACCGCCCCTCCGGGTTTCCCCACTGGACGCGCCCCTAAATGGCTATCATCTTCCAGGGCCTATCTATACAAGACAACCTGGGAACCTACCAATGTCGGGAAACGGCCATATTGCCTGCGGGAAAGTCAGGACCACACCCGGAATCCCCTAACCAGCGCAGTAATACAAATGCCCATATGGCCTAGGGACTATATCCAACCTGCTCAATTGCCTGGAAGGCTTCACCACAACGCGCGCAACTTCCCTTATGATAACGATTTAGGGAGGTGTGTACAATCCATAATTTATTAATTATGAAAAACATTTCTCATTCCATTTTGAAAATATTCATTTATATATTTTCAAAAACCTTTCCATCATAGCATATATATATATATATATATATACCTAAATCACACAGTATATACATATCCTATATATTCTTCCTAGAATATATATAAACAGCCATAGTGGCCTATAGCATCTAGCGATGACCAATAATCCCAAAGATTCCCTCCAGGAATCATAATCATGCATTCATATATGCATGATAATACACCCAAAGCATTTTCTTACTTTAATAAGTAATACATACTTAAATCCCATCTACGGATTCATTTGGATATCTCCAATTATACCAATTCACTCTAAGTGAATATACACATACATAACTTCCCAATTCCTCAAGTCCTTTAGGACGTAACCCTCCATAATTTCCAATTTGGAAGGGCCTTAAACATTAGACTCAAAAAGGAGAAATAATCCTAATCTCCAAAATCTTGGGCTGAAAACAGGGCACCGGTCGACCGGTCCTATACCCCCGATCGACCGCGGGTGGCAAATAAGCCTACGAAACAAAGCATTAAGCCCTTTCTCCTTGACGCGGTCGACCGACCATAGGGGCGCGTATGACCGGTCACACCAGGTCTCCCAAAATTAAAATCTGTAGTCCCTTATCCAACAACCCAAATTCATTTTCGGGGTTTCTAAACTACCTCAAAAATTATCCCGAACATCTACGACATTAATTCTAGCTGTAATTTTTCCAATTCCCGATTTGATTTCCGAGTTGATAAATTTAACCCGGAGCTGTCATCTTGTAAAAATTATATCAAATCGTAGAAAAATCATAAAAATACGCGGTTGGATCCCACGCGACCGTATCGAAGAGATATACAACTTTCGTGTTTTGTCCGAAAGCTAAATCAATTCTTTTCCTGGCCAAAAAGGCCCCCTAAGGTGAAGGGTTACTATTCATCATCTTCTCCGAGACGATTTCGGCCATTAAAGCTTCTCCCAAGCTTTTGTCGCCTCACCCAACGTCCTACAAGCTCAACCAACTACAAATACACATATATTAAGGGTTATAAACATCCTAGAACCCAAAACCACCAATTAATTTAGGTTCAAACCTAAGTTCCATAAATTGAAATATTATTTGGGGTTTAATTGTTTTAACTCCCAAAAACCCGTTTTATCCACGATAACCCACCCCAAAACCATTAGGGTTTGTTATACCAACAGTGATATGAGATATTTATGCTCAAAACTAAATAAAGTAAGTAAACACTTGCCTCGTGGATAAAATCCGACGACCTCGAGTCGAATCCGGCAGAGTTTGGCCCGAATCTCCCTTTTCTCCCTCTTTTCTCCTTCCTCTCTCTCTTCTCTCTCTTTTCTTTCTTTCTTTCTCTTTTCTTTCCCTCTCCCCCTCTTTATATAGGAAGAAAAGGGTTTTAACCCTTAAAACCCAAAAACGACTCGTTTACCCAATTACGAGTTACTTTTACCTCTAAAATTACCCGAAACTCATTTTCGACAATCGGACACACTTTTCCGACTATCTCGGACATTCTGAGACTCACGGCGCAGTCGGAATTTCCATCCGAGGTACTTGACCAAAAATCACTATTCTAACCCAAAATAAATAAATGCAGGTTTTCCAATTAAAAATCTTACCTCGTGTCGCTTTTCTCAATCACCGACATATAATTAAAATATTTCGACCTATATAGTCCCGAAAATAATCACAACATCCTTCGAAAATCATTTAATCCTCGAAAATTCCAAAAATTACTAATTAGGAAAATTCTCCAAATTCCAATTTATATCCAATTATGGAATTTAATGGTCTCCAAAAGGACATGTTGTTACACAAATGTGTATCCCATACTCCTTCTAATTCATCTACTCAATTAATTCATTTCATCAATTAAACTAACAATTAAAGTATACAATTATTAATTTGCTAATTTAAAATGAGGGGCAATCCTACTTTCATATGAAATGGGCACTAATTATTAATTACTTTCATCTAAAACTATACAATTAAAATTACAATTAAAGCTATACAATTTATTAATTAAAGCTTTACAATTGTTAAGATTCCCTCCCCCCCCCCCCCCCACACACACACCCCACCACACCCGCACCACCACACCACACCCCTGCCTGCCACACACACGCACATACTATATGTATATTGTTCGATATACAAAGTAATTTTCAAAAAAAATTGAAAAATCTCACCCCCATATGGACAATAATCCATCTGTCACGCAACTTTTAAAACTAATCAACCCAACATTTACTAAATAAAAAAATCCAACAGCCATGTCAACAACAAATGTGGATCCCGTACTCCTTCTAATTCATCTACTCAATTAATTCATTTCATCAATCAAACTAACAATTAAATTATATAATTATTAATTTACTAATTTACAATATGGGGTAATCCTACTTTCAAAAGAAATGGCCACTAATTATTCATTTACTTTCATCAAAAACTATACAATTAAAATTATAATTAATGCTATACAATTTATTAATTAAAGCTATAGAATTGTTAAGATTTCCCCACCACACACACACCACCACCATCCCACACCCTGCCCCTTTTACCCGCCACACACACACGCACATACTATATATATATTGTTCGATATACAAAGTAATTTTCAAAAAAAGGTCAAAAATCTCACCCCCATATGGACAATAATCTAGGGGTCACGCTACTTTTAAAACTAACCAACCCAACATTTACTAAACAAAATAATCCAACAGTAATGTCAACAACAAATGTGTCTCTCGTACTCCTTCTAATTCATCTACTCAATTAATTAATTTCATCAATTAAACAAACAATTAAAGTATACAATTATTAATTTACTAATTTACAATGAGGGGCAATCCTACTTTCATATGAAATGGGCACTAATTATTAATTTACTTTCATCTAAAACTATACAATTAAAACTACAATTAAAGCTATACAATTTTTTAATTAAAGCTATACAATTGTTAAGATTGCCCCACCACACACACACCCACACCCCACGCCTCCACCCCCACCACCCCACCCCCTGCCCCCCTCCCCCCGCCACACACACACGCACATAATATATATATATTGCTCGATATACAAAGTAATTTTAAAAAAAAAATGAAAAATCCCATCCCCATATGTACAATAATCCAGTGGTCAGGCAACTTTTAAAACTATCCATCCGAATATTTACTAAACAAAATAATACAACAGCAATGTCAACAACAAATGTGTCTCCCGTGCTACTTCTAATTCATCTACTCAATTATTTCATTTCATCAATTAAACAAACAATTAAAGTATACAATTATTAATTTACTAATTTACAATGAGGGACAATCCTAATTTCATATGAAATGGGCACTAATTATAAATTTACTTTCATCTCAAACTATACAACTAAAATTATTATTAAAGCTATATAATTTATTAACTAAAGCTATACAATTGATAGGATTGCCCCACCATGAATACACACACCCCCACCACACCTCCAGGACCACCACCCCACCCCCTGCCCCCTCCCCCCCCGCCACACACACGCACATACTATATATATATTGTTCGATATACAAAGTATTTAAAAAAAAAGTTAAAAAATCCCACCCCCATATGGCCAATAATCCAGTGGTCATGTCACTTATAAAACTAACCAACCAAATATTTACTAAACAAAATAATCCAACAGCAATGTCAAGATCAAATGTGTATCCCGTACTCCTTCTAATTCATCTACTCAATTAATTCATTTCATCAATTAAACAAACATTTAAAGTATACAATTATTAATTTACTAATTTAAAATGAGGGGCAATCCTACTTTCATATGAAATGGGAACTAATTATTAATTTACTTTCATCTAAAACTATACAATTAAAAATACAATTAAAGCTATACAAATTATTAATTAAAGATATACAACTGTTAAGATTCCCCCACCACAAACACACACACAAACCCACCAAACCCACCCCCCCACCCCCCCCACCACCACCCACCCCTGCCCGCCACACACACGCACATACTATATATATATATATATATATATATATATATATATAGTGTTCGATACACAAAGTAATTTTGAAAAAAGTATAAAAATCCCACCCCCATATGGACAATAATCCAGTGGTCAGGCCACTTTTAAAACTAACCAACCGAACATTTACTAAACAAAATAATCCAATAGCAACGTCAACAACAAATATGTATCCCGTACTCCTAATTCATCTACTCAATTAATTCATTTCATCAATTAAACTAAGAATTAAAGTATACAATTATTAATTTACTAATTTAAAATGTGGGGCAATCCTACTTTCATATGAAATGGGCACTAATTATTAATTTACTTTCATCTAAAACTATACAATTAAAATTACAATTACATCTATACAATTTATTAATTAAAGCTTTAAAATTGTTAAGATTCCCCCACCACACACACACACACACACCCCGCCACTCCCCCACCACACCCCCCACCCTTGCCTGCCACACACACGCACATACTATATATATATTGTTCGATATACAAAGTAATTTTCAAAAAAAGGTCAAAAATCTCACCCCCATATGGACAATAATCTTGGGGTCACGCTACTTTTAAAACTAACCAACCCAACATTTACTAAACAAAATAATCCAACAGTAATGTCAATAACAAATGTGTCTCCCGTACCCCTTCTAATTCATCTACTCAATTAATTCATTTCATCAATTAAACAAACAATTAAAGTATACAATTATTAATTTACTAATTTACAATGAGGGCCAATCCTACTTTCATATGAATTGGGCACAAATTATTAATTTACTTTCATAAAAAACTATACAATTAAAATTGTAATTAAAGCTATACAATTTATTTATTAAAGCTATACAATTGTTAAGATTGCCCCACCATACATACCCACACCCCCTCCACACCCCCACGACCACCGCCCTACCCCCTGCCCCCTCCCCCTGCCACACACACGCACATACTATATATATATTGTTCGATACACAAAGTAATTTTAAGAAAAAGTTAAAAAGTCTCACCCCCATATGGACAATAATCTAGTGGTCAGGGAACTTATAAAACTAACCAACTGAAAATTTACTAAAGAAAATAATACAACAACAATGTCAACAACAAATGTGTATCCCGTAATCCTTCTAATTAATCTACTCAATTAATTAATTTCATCAATTAAACTAACAATTAAAGTATATAATTATTAATTTACTAATTTAAAATGAGGGGCAATCCTACTTTCATATGAAATGGGCACTAATTATTAATTTACTTTTATCTAAAACTATACAATTAAAATTACAATTAAACCTATACAATTGTTAAGATTCCCCCACCACACACACACACACACACCACACCCCCACACCCAAACAACACCCCTGCCCGCCACACACACGCACAAACTATATATATAATGTTCGATATACGAAGTAATTTACTAAAAAAGTTGAAAAATCTCACCCCCATATGGACAATAATCCAATGGTCAGGCCAATTTGAAAACTAATCAACCCAAAATTTACTAAACAAAATAATCCAACAGCAATGTCAACTACAAATGTGTATCCCATACTCCTTCTAATTAATCTACTCAATTAATTCATTTCATAAATTAAATTAACAATTAAAGTATACAATTATTAATTTTCTAATTTACAATGTGGGGTAATCATTCTTTCATAAGAAATGGGCACTTATTATTCAATTACTTTCATCTAAAACTAGACAATTAAAATTACAAGTAAAGCTATACAATTTATTAATTCAAGATATACAACTGTTAAGATTCCCCCACCACACACACACACACACACACACCAAACCCCCACCACCATCACCCACCCCTCCCCGCCACACACACGCACATACTATATATATATATATATATATTGTTCGATACACAAAGTAATTTTTTAAAAAAGTAAAAAAGTCCCACCCCGCCACACACACGCACATACTATATATATATTGTTCGATACACAAAGTAATTTTAAGAAAAAGTTAAAAAGTCTCACCTCCATATGGACAATAATCTAGTGGTCAGGGAACTTATAAAACTAACCAACTGAAAATTTACTAAAGAAAATAATACAACAACAATGTCAACAACAAATGTGTATCCCATACTCCTTCTAATTAATCTACTCAATTAATTCATTTCATCAATTAAAATAACAATTAAAGTATACAATTATTAATTTGCTAATTTAAAATGAGGGGCAATCCTACTTTCATATGAAATGGGCACTAATTGTTAATTTACTTTCATCTAAAACTGTACAATTAAAATTACAATTAAAGCTATACAATTTATTAATTAAAGCTTTACAATTGTTAAGATTCCCCCACCACACACAAACACACACCCCACCACACCCACACCACCACACCCCACCCCTTCCTGCCACACACACGCACATACTATATATATATTCTTCGATATACAAAGTAATTTTCAAAAAAAGTTATAAAATCTCACCCCCATATGGACAATAATCCAGTGGTCAGGCAACTTTTAAAACTAATTAACCCAACATTTACTAAACAAAATAATCCAACAGCAATGTCAACAACAAAGGCGTATCCCGTACTCCTCCTAACTCATCTACCCAATTAATTCATTTCATCAATTAAACTAACAATTAAAGTAAACAATTATTAATTTACTTATTTACAATGAGGGCCAATCATACTTTCATATGAAATGGGCACTAATTATTAATTTACTTTCATCTAAAAGTATACAATTAAAACTACAATTAAAGCTATAAAATTTATTAATTAAAGCTATACAATTGTTAAGATTGCCCCATCACATTCACACACACACACCACACCCCCACACCCACCACCCCACCCCCAGCCCCCCTCCCCCCGCCACACACATTCTCACATACTATATATATATTGTTTGATATACAAAGTAATTTAAAAAAAATTGAAAAATCCCTTCCCCATATGGACAATAATCCAGTGGTCGGACAACTTTTAAAACTAACCAACCGAATATTAACCAAACAAAATAATCCAACATCAATGTCAACAACAAATGTGTCTCCCGTACTCCTTCAAATTCATCTACTCAATTAATTCATTTCATCAATTAAACAAACAATTAAAGTATATAATTATTAATTTACTAATTTACAATGAGGGGCAATCCTAATTTCATATGAAATGGGCACTAATTATTAATTTACTTTCATCTTAAACTATACAATTAAAATTTCAAATAAAGCAATACAATTTATTAATTAAAGTTGTACAATTGTTAAGATTGACGCACCATACATACACACACCCTCGCCACACCCTCACGTCCACCACCCCACCCCCTGCCCCCTCCCCCCGCCACACACACATGAGCACACTATATATATATTGTTCGATATACAAAGTAATTTTTAAAAAAAGTTAAAAAAATCCCACCCACATATGGACAATAATCCAGTGGTCAGACCACTTATAAAACTAACCAACCGAACATTTACTAAACAAAATAATCCAACAGCTATGTCAACAACAAGTGTGTATCCCGTACTCCTTCTAATTCATCTACTCAATTAATTCATTTCATCAATTAAACTAATAATTAAAGTATACAATTATAAATTTAATAATTTAAAATGAGGGGCAATCCAACTTTCATACGAAATGGGCAATAATTACTAATTTACTTTCATCTAAAACTATACAATTAAAATTACAATAAAAGCTATACAATTTATTAATTAAAGCTATACAATGGTTAAGATTCCCCCACCACACACACACACACATACACCACACCCCCACCACCACCACCCACCCCTGCCCTCCGCACACACGCACATACTATATATATATTGTTCGTTATACAAAGTAAATTTCTAAAAAAGTAGAAAAATCCCACCCCCATATAAAAAATAATCCAGTGGTCAGGCCACTTTTAAAACTTACCAACCGAACATTTACTAAACAAAATAATCCAATAGCAATGTCAACAACAAATGTGAATCCCGTACTCCTTCTAAGTCATCTACTCAATTAATTAATTTTATCAATTAAACTAACAATTAAAGTATACAATTATTAATTTACCAATTTAAAATGAGGGGCAATCCTACTTCCGTATGAAATGGGCACTAATTATTAATTTACTTTCATCTAAAACTATACAATTAAAATTACAATTAAAGCTATACAATTTATTAATTAAAGCTTTACAGTTGTTAAGATTCCCCCACTACACACACACACACCCCCACCACGACCCCCCACCCCTGCCCGCCACACACATGCACAAACTATATATATATATTGTTCGATCTACAAAGTAATTTTCAAAAAAACTTAAAAAATCTCACCCCCATATGGACAATAATGCAGTGGTTAGACAATTATTAAAACTAATCAACCCAACATTTACTAAATAAAATAATCCAACAGCAATGTCAACAACAAATGTGGATCCCGTACACATTCTAATTCATCTACTCAATCAATTCATTTCATCAATCAAACTAACAGTTAAATTATACAATTATTAATTTACTAATTTACAATATGGGGCAATCCTACTTGCCAAAGAAATGGTCACTAATTATTCATTGACTTTCATAAAAAACTATACAATTAAAATTACAATTAATACTATACAATTTATTGATTAAAGCTATACAATTGTTAAGATTTCCCCACCACACACGCACCACCACCATCCCAGCCCCTGTCCCCTTCCCCGCCACACACACACGCACGTACTATATATATATATTGTTCGATATACAAAGTAATTTTAAAAAAAAGTTGACAAAGTCCACGCCCATATGGTCAATAATCCAGTGGTCAGGCCATTTTTAAAACGAACCAACCGAACATTAACTAAACAAAATAATCCAACAGTAATGTCAACAACAAATGTGTGTCCCGTACTCCTCCTAATTCTTCTACCCAATTAATTCATTTCATCAATTAAACTAACAATTAAAGTATACAATTATTAATTTACTAATTTACAATGAGGGCCAATCCTACTTTCATATGAAATGGACACTAATTATTAATTTACTTTCATCTAAAACTATACAATTAAAACTACAGTTAAATCTATACAATTTTTTAATTAAAGCTATACAATTGTTAAGATTGCCCCACCACACCCACACACACACCCCACACCCCCACCCCCACCCCCACTACCCCACCCTCTGGCCCCCCTCCCCCCGCCACACACACACGCACATACTATATATATATCGTTCGATATACAAAGTAATTTTAAAAAAAAATTGAAAAATCCTTTCCCATATGGACAATAATCCAGTGGTCGGGCAACTATTAAAACTAACCAACCGAATATTTACTAAACAAAATAATCTAACAACAATGTCAACAACAAATGTGTCTCACGTGCTACTTCTAATTCATCTACTCAATTAATTCATTTCATCAATTAAACAAACAATTAATGTATACAATTATTAATTTACTAATTTACAATGAGGGACAATCCTAATTTAATATGAAATAGGCACTAATTATAAATTTACTTTCATCTCAAACTATACAACTAAAATTATAATTAAAGCTATATAATTTATTAACTAACGCTATACAATTGATAGGATTGCCCCACCATGAATACACACACCCCCACCACACCTCCAGGACCACCACCCCACCCCCTGCCACACACACGCACATACTATATATATATTGTTCGATATACAAAGTAATTTAAAAAAAAGTTAAAAAATCCCACCCCCATATGGCCAATAATCCAGTGGTCAGGTTACTTATAAAACTAACCAACCGAACATTTACAAAACAAAATAATCCAACCGCAATGTCAAGATCAAATGTATATCCCTTACTCCTTCTAATTCATATACTCAATTAATTCATTTCATCAATTAAACAAACAATTAAAGTATACAATTATTAATTTACTAATTTAAAATGAGGGGAAGCTACTTTCATATGAAATGGGAACTAATTATTAATTTACTTTCATCTAAAACTATACAATTAAAGCTATACAATTTATTAACTCAAGATATACAACTGTTAAGATTCCCCCACCACACA
Organism: Sambucus nigra; assembly: GCA_949130495.1. NCBI lineage: Eukaryota > Viridiplantae > Streptophyta > Magnoliopsida > Dipsacales > Adoxaceae > Sambucus > Sambucus nigra. The sequence continues at coordinate 143,248,211 of OX422208.1, read as the reverse complement.
CACACACACAAACCCACCAAACCCCCACCACCACCACCCACCCCTGCCCGCCACACACACGCACATACTATATACATATATATCACTGTTCTAAAAAACCCGCCTAGGCTTGAGGCTTGGGAGAAACGCCCCGCCTTAAGATTTTGACGCCTTATGATTGGTAAAACCCTTAAGGCGTACTTTTTCTCTAAAAACAACAATGATTTAGTGAAACGATATCGCCTTTTAAAGATTTTTTTGCAAACCGGACCATTATCTCATCCAAAATAATCAAATAGTATTTTTATTTGCAAATATTCAGACATATTTTTATGATATGTACAATTTTAGTATTTTAATAGCCTTGTTATGGTTAAAAAATATTAAAATATATTAAAAAGGCCTAAACGCCTTTTCACGCCTTTTTACGCCAAGGCCCGCCTAGGCTTCTAAGGCTTAAGGTTTGGCCTCCACGCCTCGATCACGCCCCGCGTTTTTTAGAACCTTGATATATATATATATACACACACACACACATATATATATATATATATATATATATATATATATATATATATATATATATTGTTCGAAATACCAAGTAATTTTTAAAAAAAGTTAAAAAAATTCCACCCACATATGGACAATAATCCAGTGGTCAGGCCACTTATAAAACTAACCAACCGAACATTTACTAAACAAAATAATTCAACAACAATGTCAACACAAGTGTGTATCTCGTACTCCTTCTAATTCATCTACTCAATTAATTCATTTCATCAATTAAACTAACAATTAAAGTATACAATTATAAATTTACTAATTTAAAATGAGGGGCAATCCTACTTTAATATGAAATGGGCACTAATTATTAATTTACTTTCATCTAAAACCATACAATTTAAATTACAATTAAATCTATACAATTTATTAATTAAAGCTTTAAAATTGTTAAGATTCCCCCACCACACACACACACACACACACATACCCACCCCCCACCCCCCACCCCTGCCCGCCACACACACGCACATACTATATATATTGTTCGATATACAAAGTAATTTTCAAAAAAAGGTCAAAAATCTCACCCCCATTTGGACAATAATCTAGGGGTCACGCAACTTTTGAAACTAACCAACCCAACATTTACTAAACAAAATAATCCAACAGTAATGTCAATAACAAATGTGTCTCCCGTACTCCATCTAATTCATCTACTCAATTAATTCATTTCATCAATTAAACAAACAATTAAAGTATACAATTTTTAATTTACTAATTTACAATGAGGGCCAATCCTACTTTCATATGAATTGGGCACAAATTATTAATTTACTTTCATCAAAAACTATACAATTAAAATTATAATTAAAGCATTACAATTTATTTATTAAAGCTATACAATTGTTAAGATTGCCCCACCATACATACCCACACCCCCTCCACACCCCCACGACCACCACCCGACCCCCTGCCCCCTCCCCCCGCCACACACACGCACATACTATATATATATTGTTCGATATACAAAGTAATTTTAAGAAAAAGTTAAAAAGTCTCACCCCCCATATGGACAATAATCTAGTGGGGAGGGAACTTATAAAACTAACCAACTGAAAATTTACTAAACAAAATAATACAACAGCAATGTCAACTACAAATGTGTATCCCGTAATCCTTCTAATTAATCTACTCAATTAATTGATTTCATCAATTAAACTAACAATTAAAGTATACAATTATTAATTTTCTAATTTACAATGAGGGCCAAGCCTACTTTCATATGAAATGGGCACTAATTATTAATTTACTTTCATCTAAAACTATACAATTAAAACAACAATTAAAGCTATAGAATTTATTAATTAAAGCTTTACAATTGTTAAGATTGCCCCATCACACTCACACTCACACACACACACCACACCCCCACACCCACCACCCCACCCCCAGCCCCCCTCCCCCCGCCACACACATTCTCACATACTATATATATATTGTTTGATATACAAAGTAATTTAAAAAACAATTGAAAAATCCCTTCCCCATATGGACAATAATCCAGTGGTCGGGCAACTTTTAAAACTAACCAACCGAATATTTACCAAACAAAATAATCCAACATCAATGTCAACAACAAATGTGTCTCCCGTACTCCTTCTAATTCATCTACTCAATTAATTCATTTCATCAATTAAACAAACAATTAAAGTATATAATTATTAATTTACTAATTTACAATGAGGGGCAATCCTAAATTCATATGAAATGGGCACTAATTATTACGTTACTGTCATCTTAAACTATACAATTAAAATTTCAATTAAAGCAATACAATTTAATAATTAAAGTTGTACAATTGTTAAGATTGACGAACCATACATACACACACCCCCACCACACCCCCACATCCACCACCCCACCCCCTGCCCCCTCCCCCGCCACACACACATGAGCACACTATATATATATTGTTCGATATACAAAGTAATTTTTAAAAAAAGTTAAAAAAATCCCACCCACATATGGACAATAATCCAGTGGTCAGGCCACTTATAAAACTAACCAACCAAACATTTACAAAACAAAATAATCCAACAGCAATGTCAACAACAAGTGTGTATCCCGTACTCCTTCTAATTCATCTACTCAATTAATTCATTTCATCAATTAAACTAACAATTAAAGTATACAATTATAAATTTACTAATGAGGGGCAATCCTACTTTCATATGAAATGGGCACTAATTATTAATTTACTTTCATCTAAAACTATACAATTAAAATTAGAATTAAATCTATACAATTTATTAATTAAAGCTTTAAAATTGTTAAGATTCCCCCACCACACACACACACACACACACACACACACCACCACCACCACCCCCCACCCCTGCCCGCCACACACACGCACATACTATATATATATATATATATATATATATATATATATATTGTTCGATATACAAAGTAATTTTCAAAAAAAGGTCAAAAATCTCACCCCCATTTGGACAATAATCTAGGGGTCACGCAACTTTTAAAACTAACCAACCCAACATTTACTAAACAAAATAATCCAGCAGTAATATCAATAACAAATGTGTCTCCCGTACTCCTTCTAATTCATCTACTCAATTAATTCATTTCATCAATTAAACAAACAATTAAAGTATACAATTATTAATTTACTAATTTACAATGAGGGCCAATCCTACTTTCATATGAATTGGGCACAAATTATTAATTTACTTTCATCAAAAACTATACAATTAAAATTATAATTAAAGCTATACAATTGTTAAGATTGCCCCACCATACATACCCACACCCCCTCCACACCCCCACGACCACCACCCGACCCCCTGCCCCCTCCCCCCGCCACACACACACACATACTATATATATATTGTTCGATATACAAAGTAATTTTAAGAAAAAGTTAAAAACTCTCACCCCCATATGGACAATAATCTAGTGGTCAGGGAACTTATAAAACTAACCAAATGAAAATTTACTATACAAAATAATACAACAGCAATGTCAACAACAAATGTGTATCCCGTAATCCTTCTAATTAATCTACTCAATTAATTGATTTCATCAATTAAACTAACAATTAAAGTATACAATTATTAATTTTCTAATTTACAATGAGGGCCAATCCTATTTTCATATGAAATGGGCACTAATTATTAATTTACTTTCATCTAAAAGTATACAATTAAAACAACAATTAAAGCTATACAATTTATTAATTAAAGCTATACAATTGTTAAGATTGCCCCATCACACTCACACACACACACCACACCCCCACACCCACCACCCCACCCCCATCCCCCCTCCCCCCGCCACACACATTCTCACATACTATATATATATATTGTTTGATATACAAAGTAATTTAAAAAAAAATTTAAAAATTCCTTCCCCGTATGGACAATAATCCAGTGGTCGGGAAACTTTTAAAACTAACCAACTGAATATTTATCAAACAAAATAATCCAACATCAATGTCAACAACAAATGTGTCTCCCGTACTCCTTCTAATTCATCTACTCAATTAATTCATTTCATCAATTAAACAAACAATTAAAGTATATAATTATTAATTTACTAATTTACAATGAGGGGCAATCCTAATTTCATATGAAATGGGCACTAATTATTAATTTACTTTCATCTTAAACTATACAATTAAAATTTCAATTAAAGCAATACAATTTATTAATTAAAGTTGTACAATTGTTAAGATTGACGCACCATACATACACACTTCCCCACCACACCCCCTGCCCCCTCCCCCGGCACACACACATGAGCACACTATATATATATTGTTCGATATACAAAGTAATTTTTAAAAAAAGTTAAAAAAATCCCACCCACATATGGATAATAATCCAGTGGTCAGGACACTTATAAAACTAACCAACCGAACATTTACTAAACAAAATAATCCAACAGCAATGTCAACAACAAGTGTGTATCCCGTACTCCTTCTAATTCATCTACTCAATTAATTCATTTCATCAATTAAACTAACAATTAAAGTATACAATTATAAATTTACTAATTTAAAATGAGGGGCAATCCTACTTTAATATGAAATGGGCACTAATTATTAATTTACTTTCATTTAAAACCATACAATTAAAATTACAATTAAATCTATACAATTTATTAATTAAAGCTTTAAAATTGTTAAGATTCCCCCACCACACACACACACACACACACACATACCCAGCCCCCCCCCCCCGCCCCCCCCCCCACCCCTGCCCGCCACACACACGCACATACTATATATATATATATATATTGTTCGATATACAAAGTAATTTTCAAAAAAAGGTCAAAAATCTCACCCCCATTTGGACAATAATCTAGGGGTCACGCAACTTTTAAAACTAACCAACCCAACATTTACTAAAAAAAAAATCCAACAGTAATGTCAATAACAAATGTGTCTCCCGTACTCCTTCTAATTCATCTACTCAATTAATTCATTTCATCAATTAAACAAACAATTAAAGTATACAATTATTAATTTACTAATTTACAATGAGGGTCAATCCTACTTTCATATGAATTGGGCACAAATTATTAATTTACTTTCATCAAAAACTATACAATTAAAATTATAATTAAAGCTATACGATTTATTTATTAAAGTTATACAATTGTTAAGATTGCCCCACCATACATACCCACACCCCCTCCACACCCCCACGACCACCACCCGACCCCCTGCCCCCGCCACACACACGCACATACTATATATATATTGTTCGATATACAAAGTAATTTTAAGAAAAAGTTAAAAAGTCTCACCCCCATATGGACAATAATCTAGTGGTCAGGGAACTTATAAAACTAACCAACTGAAAATTTACTAAACAAACTAATACAACAGCAATGTCAACAACAAATGTGTATCCCATAATCTTCTAATTAATCTACTCAATTAATTGATTTCATCAATTAAACTAACAATTAAAGTATACAATTATTAATTTTCTAATTTACAATGAGGGCCAATCCTACTTTCATATGAAATGGGCACTAATTATTAATTTACTTTCATCTAAAAGTATACAATTAAAACAACAATTAAAGCTATACAATTTATTAATTAAAGCTTTACAATTGTTAAGATTGCCCCATCACACTCACACACACACACCACACCCCCACACCCACCACCCCACCCACAGCCCCCCTCCCCCCGCCACACACATTCTCACATACTATATATATATATATATTGTTTGATATACAAAGTAATTTAAAAAAAATTGAAAAATCATTTCCCCATATGGACAATAATCCAGTGGTCGGGCAACTTTTAAATCTAACCAACCGAATATTTACCAAACAAAATAATCCAACATCAATGTCAACAACAAATGTGTCTCCCGTTCTCCTTCTAATTCATCTACTCAATTAATTCATTTCATCAATTAAACAAACAATTAAAGTATATAATTATCAATTTACTAATTTACAATGAGGGGCAATCCTAATTTCATATGAAATGGGCACTAATTATTAATTTACTTTCATCTTAAACTATACAATTAACATTTCAATTAAAGCAATACAATTTATTAATTAAAGTTGTACAATTGTTAAGATTGACGCACCATACATACACACACAGCCACCACACCCCCACATCCACCACACCACCCCCTGCCCCCTCCCCCGCCACACACACATGAGCACACTATATATATATTGTTCGATATACAAAGTAATTTTCAAAAAAAGTTAAAAAAATCCCACCCACATATGGACAATAATCCAGTGGTCAGGCCACTTATAAAACTAACCAACCAAACATTTACTAAACAAAATAATCCAACACCAATGTCAACAACAAGTGTGTATCCCGTACTCCTTCTAATTCATCTACTCAATTAATTCATTTCATCAATTAAACTAACAATTAAAGTATACAATTATAAATTTACTAATTTAAAATGAGGGGCAATCCTACTTTCATATGAAATGGGCACTAATTACTAATTTACTTTCATCTAAAACTATACAATTAAAATTACAATAAAAGCTATACAATTTATTAATTAAAGCTATACAATGGTTAAGATTCCCCCACCACACACACACACACACCCACCACACCCCCCCCCCCCCACCACCACCCACCCCTGGCCTCCACACACACGCACATACTATATATATATTGTTCGTTATACAAAGTAATTTTCTAAAAAAGTAGAAAAATCCCACCCCCATATAAAAAATAATCCAGTGGTCAGGCCACTTTTAAAACTAACCAACCGAACATTTACTAAACCAAATAATCCAATAGCAATGTCAACAACAAATGTGAATCCCGTACTCCTTCTAAATCATCTACTCAATTAAATAATTTCATCAATTAAACTAACAATTAAAGTATACAATTATTAATTTACCAATTTAAAATGAGGGGCAGTCCTACTTTCGTATGAAATGGGCACTAATTATTAATTTACTTTCATCTAAATATACAATTAAAATTACAATTAAAGCTAGACAATTTATTAATTAAAGGTTTACAATTGTTAAGATTCCCCCACCACGCACACACACACACACACCCACCACACCCCCACCACCAGCACCCACCCCTGGCCTCCACGCACACGCACATACTATATATATATTGTTCGTTATACAAAGTAATTTTCTAAAAAAGTACAAAAATCTCACCCCCATATAAAAAATAATCCAGTGGTCAGGCCACTTTTAAAACTAACCAACCGAACATTTACTAAACAAAATAATCCAACAGCAATGTCAACAACAAATGTGGATCCCGTACTCCTTCTAATTCATCTACTCAATTAATTCATTTCATCAATCAAACTAACAATTAAATTATACAATTATTAATTTACTAATTTGCAATATGGGGCAATCCTACTTGCAAAAGAAATGGGCACTAATTATTCATTTACTATCATCAAAAACTATACAATTAAAATTACAATTAATACTATTCAATTTATTAATTAAAGCTATACAATTGTTAAGATTTCCCCACCACACACACACCACCACCATCCCACCCCCTGCCCCCTTCCCCGCCACACACACACGCACGTACTGTATATATATTGTTCGATATACAAAGTAATTTTAAAAAAAAGTTGACAAATCCCACGCCCATATGGTCAATAATCCAGTGGTCAGGCCATTTTTTAAACTAACCAACCGAACATTTACTAAACAAAATAATCCAACAGTAATGTCAACAACAAATGTGTGTCCCGTACTCCTCCTAATTCTTCTACCCAATTAATTCATTTCATCAATTAAACTAACAATTAAAGTATACAATTATTAATTTACTAATTTACAATGGGGGCCAATCCTACTTTCATATGAAATGGACACTAATTATTAATTTACTTTCATATAAAACTATACAATTAAAACTACAATTAAAGCTATACATTTTTTTAATTAAAGCTATACAATTGTTAAGATTGCACCACCACACACACACACACACCCCACACCCCCACCCCCACCACCCCACCCCATGGCCCCCTCCCCCCGCCACACACACACGCACATACTATATATATATTGTTCGATATACAAAGTAATTTTTAAAAAAAATTGAAAAATCCCTTCCCCATATGGACAATAATCCAGTGGTCGGGCAACTTTTAAAACTAACCAACCGAATATTTACTAAACTCAAATAATCCAAGAGAAATGTCAACAACAAATGTGTCTCCCGTGCTACTTCTAATTCATCTACTCAATTAATTCATTTCATCAATTAAACAAACAATTAAAGTATACAATTATTAATTTACTAATTTACAATGAGAGGCAATCCTAATTTCATATGAAATGGGTACTAATTATAAATTTACTTTCATCTAAAACTATACAATTAAAATTACAATTAAAGTTATACAATTTATTAACTAAAGCTATACAATTGTTAGGATTGCCCCACCATGAATACACACACCCCCACCACACCTCCACGACCACCACCACCCCCCCTCCCCCCCCCCCCCGCCACACACACACGCACATACTATATATATATTGTTCGATATACAAAGTAATTTAAAAAAGAGTTAAAAAATCCCACCGCCATATGGACAATAATCCAGTGGTCAGGTCACTTATAAAACTAACCAACTGAACATTTACTAAACAAAATAATCCAACAGCAATGTCAAGAACAAATGTGTATCCCGTACTCCTTCTAATTCATCTACTCAATTAATTCATTTCATCAATTAAATAAACAATTAAAGTATACAATTATTAATTTACAAATTTAAAATGAGGAGCAATCCATCTTTCATATGAAATGGGAACTAATTATTAATTTACTTTCATCTAAAACTATAGAATTAAAATTACAATTAAAGCTATGCTATTTATTAATTAAAGCTATACAATTGTTAAGATTCCCCCTCCACACACACACACACACACCCACCACACACCCACCACCACCACCCACCACTGCCCGCCACACACACGCACATACTATATATATATTGTACGATACACAAAGTAATTTTCTAAAAAAGTAGAAAAATCCCACCTCCATATGGACAATAATCCAGTGGTCAACCACTTTTAAAACTAACCAACCGAACATTTACTAAACAAAATAATCCAACAGCAACGTCAACAACAAATGTGTATCCAGTACTCCTTCAAATTCATCTACTCAATTAATTCATTTCATCAATTGAACTAACAATTAAAGTATACAGTTATTAATTTACTAATTTAAAATGCGGGGAAATCCTACGTTCATATGAAATGGGCACTAATTATTAATTTACTTTCATCTAAAACTATACAATTAAAATTAAAATTAAAGCTATACAGTTTATTAATTAAAGCTTTACAATTGTTAAGATTCCCCCACCACACACACACACACACACACACCACCACATCCCCACCACCACCACCCACCCCTGCCCGCCACACACATGCACATACTATATATATTTTGTTCGATATACAAAGTAATTTTCAAAAAAAGTTAAAAAAACCCACACTCATATGGACAATAATCCAGTGGTCACGCAACTTTTAAAACTAATCAACCCAACATTTACTAAACAAAATAATCCAACAGTAATGTAAACCACAAATGTGTCTCTCGTACTCCTCCTAATTCATCTACTCAATTAATTCATTTCATCAATTAAACAAACAATTAACGTATACAATTTTTAATTTACTAATTTACAATGAGGGGCAATCCTACTTTCATACGAAATGGGCACTAATTATTAATTTACTTTCATCAAAAACTATACAATTAAAATTACAATTAAAGCTATCTAATTTATTTATTAAAGTTATACAATTTTTAAGATTGCCCCTCCATACATACACACACCCCCTCCACACCCCCACGACCACCTCCCCACCCCCTGCCCCCGCCCCACACACGCACGTACTATATATATATTGTTCGATATACAAAGTAATTTTAAGAAAAACTTAAAAAGTCCCAACCCCATATGGACAATAATCTAGTGGTGAGGCCACTTATAAAACTAACCAACTAAACATTTACTAAACAAAATAATCCAACAACAATGTCAACAACAAATGTGTATCCCGTAATCCTTCTAATTAATCTACTCAATTAATTCATTTCATCAATTAAACTAACAATTAAAGTATACAATTATTAATTTACTAATTTAAAATGAGGGGCAATCTTACTTTCATATGAAATGGTCAATAAATATTAATTTACTTTCATCTAAAACTATACAATTAAAATTACAATTAAAGCTATACAATTTATTAATTAAAGCTATACAATTGTTAAGATTCCCCCACCACACACACACACACCACACCCCCACTCACCACCCCTGCCCGCCACACACATGCACATACTATATATATAATGTTCGATATACAAAGTAATTTACTAAAAAAGTTGAAAGATCTCACCCCCATATGGACAATAATCCAGTGGTGAGGCCACTTTCAAAACTAATCAACCCAACATTTACTAAACAAAATAATCCAACAGCAATGTCAATAACAAATGTGTATCCCGTACTCCTTCTAATTAATCTACTCAATTAATTCATTTCATAAATTAAATTAACCATTAAAGTATACAATTATTAATTTACAATGTGGGGCAATCATACTTTCATAAGAAATGGGCACTAATTATTCATTTACTTTCATCTAAAACTATACAATTAAAATTACAATGAAAGCTATACAATTTATTAATTAAAGATATACAATTGTTAAGATTCCCCCACCACACACACACACACACACACACACACACACCACACCCCCACCACCACCCCCCACCCCTGCCCGGCACACACACGCACATAGTATATATATATTGTTCGATACACAAAGTAATTTTTTAAAAAAGTAGAAAAATCCCACCCCCATATGGACAACAATCCAGTGGTCAGGCCACTTTTAAAACTAACCAACCAAACATTTAGTAAACAAAATAATCCAACAGCAACGTCAGCAACAAATCTGTATCCCGTACACCTTCTAATTCATCTACTCAATTAATTCATTTCATCAAATAAACTACCAATTAAAGTATACAATTATTAATTTGCTAATTTAAAATGAGGGGCAATCCTACTTTCATATGAAATGGGAACTAATTATTAATTTACTTTCATCTAAAACTATACAATTAAAATTACAATTAAATCTATACAATTTATGAATTAAAGCTTTACAATTGTTAAGATTCCCCCACCACACACACACACACACACACACACACACCCACCACCACACCACACCCCTGCCCGCCACACACACGCACATACTATATATATATATTGTTCGATATACAAAGTAATTTTCAAAAAAAGTTGAAAAATCTCACCCCCATATGGACAATAATCCAGTGGCCACACAACTTTTAAAACTAATCAACCCAACATTTACTAAACAAAATAATCCAACAACAATGTCAACAACAAATGTGTCTCCCATACTCCTTCTAATTCATCTACTCAATTAATTCATTTCATCAATTAAACAAACAATTAAAGTATACAATTATTGATTTACTAATTTACAATGAGGGGCAATCCTACTTTCATATGAAATGGGCACTAATTATTAATTTACTTTCATCAAAAACTATACAATTAAAATTACAATTAAAGCTATACATTTTATTAATTAAAGATATACAATTGTTAAGATTGCCCCACCATACATACACACACACCATGCACACCCCCACGACCACTACCCCACCCCCTGCCCCCTGCCCCCTCCCCCCGCCACACACACACGCACATACTATATATATATTGTTCGATATACAAAGTAATTTTAAGAAAAAGTTAAAAAGTACCACCCCCATATGGACAATAATCTGGTGGTCAGGCCACTTATAAAACTAACCAACCGAACATTTACTAAACAAAATAATCCAACAGCAATGTCAACAACAAATGTGTATCCCGTAATCCTTCTAATTCATCTACTCAATTAATTCATTTCATCAATTAAACTAATAATTAAAGTATACAATTATTAATTTACTAATTTAAAATGAGGGGCAATCCTACTTTCATATGAAATGGGCACTAATTATTAATTTACTTTCATCTAAAACTATACATTTAAAATTACAATTAAATCTATACAATTTATTAATTAAAGTTATACAATTGTTAAGATTCCCCCACCACACACACACACACGCACACACACCACACCCCCCCACACACACACCACCCCTACCCGCCACACACATGCACATACTATATATATAACGTTCGATATGCAAAGTAATTTACTGAAAAAGTTGAAAAATCTCACCCCCATATGGACAATAATCAAGTGGTCCGCCCACTTTTAAAACTAATCAACCCAACATTTACTAAACAAAATAATCCAACAGCAATGTCAACAACAAATGTGTATCCCGTACTCCTTCTAATTAATCTACTCAATTAATTCATTTCATCAATTAAACTAACAATTAAAGTATACAATTATTAATTTACTAATTTACAATGTGGGGCAATCATACTTTCATAAGAAATGGGCACTAATTATTCATTTACTTTCATCTAAAACTATACAATTAAAATTACAATGAAATCTATACAATTTATTAATTAAAGATATACAATTGTTAAGATTCCCCCACCACACACACACACACCCCAACCACACCCCCACCACCACCCCCACCCCTGCCCGCCACACACACGCACATACTATATATATATTGTTCGATATACAAAGTAATTTTTGAAAAAAGTTTAAAAATCCCACTTCCATATGGTCAATAATCCAATGGTCAGGCCACTTTTAAAACTAACCAACCCAACATTTACGAAACAAAATAGTCCAACAACAATGTCAACAACAAATGTGTATCCTGTAATCCTTCTAATTCATCTACTCAATTAATTCATTTCATTAATTAAACTAACAATTAAAGTATACAATTATTAATTTACTAATTTACAATGAGGGGCAATCCTACTTTCTTATGAAATGGGCACTAATTATTAATTTACTTTCATCTAAAACTATACAATTAAAATTACAATTAAAGCTATACAATTTATTAATTAAAGCTATACAATTGTTAAGATTCCCCCACCACACACACACACACACCACCTCCACCCCCACCCCCACCACCTCACACCCTACCCCCCTCACCCCGCCACAGACACGCATATACTGTATATATATTGTTCGATATATAAAGTAATTTTTAAAAAAAGTTGAAAAATCCCACCCCCATATGGACAATAATCTAGTGGTCCGGCCACTTTTAAAACTAACCAACCGAACATTTACTAAACAAAATAATCCAACAGCAATGTCAACAACAAATGTGTATCCTGTACTCCTTCTAATTCATCTACTCAATTAATTCATTTCTTCAATTAAACTAACAATTAAAGTATACAATTATTAATTTACTAATTTACAATGAGGGGCAATCCTACTTTCATATGAAATGGGCACTAAGTATTAATTTACTTTCATCTAATACTATACAATTAAAATTACAATTAAAGCTATACAATTTATTAATAAAAGTTGTACAATTGTTTAGATTGCCCCACCACACACACACACACCCACCACACCCCAATCGCCCTCCCCCCGCCACACACACACGCACACACCTGTATACACACACACACACACACACATACACCACCCCACCCCCTGCCCCCTCCCACCACCACACCCCCTGCCCCCCACCCCAACACACACCACCACACACATATATACATGCACATAAACACGCATATACACATACATATACACGCATATATATACACACATACACACACATATAGAAATGAAAGAGAAAGAGAGGAAAAAAACATACCTTAGAGAGAGAGCTGAAATCACTTAGAGAGAGAGAGAGAGAAAGAGGGAAAACTAAAAATCGGTGGGAAAAAAAGCCTTGGGCTTATTCTACTGACGACGTTGTCACGGTCGTGTCAAGGTCCTTGACCGTGATAATTATTCAAATAATTGTCACGGTCATTGACCATGATAAGTCAGTGACAAAGATGTATGTCACGGACTAGTCATGGTCATTGACCGTGATAATTCTTTGTCACAGTCTTGTCACGATCAACGGTCGTGACACAAAATGCATGTTTGTTGTCACGGTCAATGACCGTGACAAGGGTGGCCGGCTGAAAGGTGACAATTTGACCATTTTGGTGTAGTGAATCCTATGTATTTACACACACACACACACACACACACACACACACACACACACACACACACACACACACACATATATATATATATATATATATATATATATATATATATATATATTTGTTCTTAATGGTAATTCCACATGTGTTATCATTCCCTTTTAATGATTGACACTAGGATAATCGCATAAATCCTATTTTATAATATTACTTTTAGGAACATTCCTATGGATGACTCTCTTTATCTCTTCCATGATACAAGTCGATGATTCCTATCTCCATTACGTATACGCATGCACACATATCATGAGGAAATAAAGGAAAATAGAAACAACCCATGAGAGACCGTAAGGGTGGAATGGGTGCCTAACACCTTTCCATTTCGTAACTTAGCCTCCGGACCCTTTTTCGAATCATTTTGGTTTCGTATGTATCAGTATGTCTTTGGATGTTGTCCTTCGGGATGGCTCCCTTTTCTTTTGTCTGTTTTGAGTACAATAGACCGAAGACTCTATCTCTCTACATTTTTCACCTGATTCATCGACGCCGGTCGAAGCGCTCCCGAGAGGGATGCGCGAGATCTAGAGGGATCCTCTCCCGTCGCGAGGGGATATATTCGGGGATGGACACACATACCAATTATACATACCAATTTTTTAAAATAGTATAAAATTATGTCTTGGCCTAATTTTTTTATATGGTGTTTGACATGCCCAAAATGTACCCTCAAACTCGGGGTCACTAACCTCGGCCTATCTCACAACTGAATTGATAGAAAGCTCACAACAGCCATCAAAAAGGTCATCTTCTGCAAGGTCAGCCCTTCATTGACCAACCTTGACTGGCCAGTAGCCGAGGCCAATAGCATCTTATGAGATCAAGCCATTGCCAATATTATACTCTGCCTCAGTTGATGTTACATCCTACCTCATACCTAACCTCGGCCAGTCTTCCAAGCCGAGGTCATACTGGTGATTAACAGGACAAAGCAACTATCGAACTTACCCAACCTCGTACTCAGACAGGTCGAGGTTACGATAGATAAAATCTCAAGTCCGAGCACACGCAAGCACATGGAAAACTTGGGGCACGATAGCAAATCAGTTATAACCAAATCATTCCCCTCACGTGAGGGAATATTTGGTCATCATTCCTTACATGTGTCACAACCATGTGTCCACCTATGATTAGTGTATTCAACTCACACATGCCCATGGCATGCTTAGGGGGTACACTACACCCCCCCAAGTACTATAAATACATGTCTTCTCCTACCTTGGAGGGGGATCGATAATTGTAACCTTAGGTGAAACTTTGTTGGTATACACAGTAGAGAGAAAGTGTGAGATTGTATCATAGGCCATTAGTTCCCTCATTATAGTGAAATTACTCACACACTCATAGTGGACGTATGCCAGATTTGCTGAACCACTGATATACTTGTGTTTCTCCTCTTATCTTCGCCTCCCTCTACTAGATATTTACTCTTGTACTGCCATTGTTGTTTCTAGCTGGATATTATCAACAGCTCATCTCGTGGTGGTGTTTGCAACATCACCGTTTTGGCGCCGTCTATAGGAATGAGAATCAATATATCTTCCTTCTTGCAGCTTGGACCCATCGGAGACTTTGGTGATGCACTAGTCCTTCTCCATCACGTGGAGTAGTGTCACCATTAAAAGAGATCCTAAAGGTATCAATCTTTCTAGTGTTTTTATTTATAAGATATCTAGTCTTTTCCATGGAACTAGCGTTACCACCTCCATCATCTTCTGTTGGAGGTCCCAGTTCTAGCAAAGCACCACCCCAGTTCGAGATGGCTGAGGTGGTAGCAACTTTGAAGTCCTTAGCTGCAACTGAACAAGCGATGCAGGAGGAATTTTCCCAGCTAAGCGAGAACATAATAATGAGACCACCTGGGGTCTCACCGGAGATTATTACTCCGGCAGCTGCTCAGCCACATCATGAGGCTAAAGGACCACCCCAGGCACTGCGAAAGGACCAACCTACTCCTCAGTGGAGGAGGGATGTTGCTGACCCTAGGCCTTTATGCCTGGGGAGGCAAGGAAACCCTTGCCCTAAGGATAAGTACGATGACATTAAGGTAGAGGATTCTCCGACAGAATGTTGGGAATTGTATGAGGTTTCAAACAACATTGTACGTCCTATACAGCAGAGCCGAGGTCAGTGTGAAAGACGAGATGGTGATGGACGACAAAGAGGATCGGATTTTGATTGCTTAAGTAGAGGGTCGACATTTGAAAGGCTCGACTTAGTTAATGATTTGAGGGAGAGGTTGTCCAAATCAAGAAGTCTCGCTGGATCTAAAATAGAAGGAGGTGACTATCGTCCCCATAATGGCCGACCCCCACATAGCCGAGACTATGGTCAGGGGAGGTCAATAACCGACATTGTGCAGTATCTGGAGAACCCTCAGTCCATCCAATGCAGGTGGCCGGGGAAAACCTCGACTAAGACGACATTGCTAAACCATGGAAAGATTCAATTCAAAGGCTGGAAGAGAATATAGGGGATCTTATAAAAATCAGAGACCCATTACGGAGAGGGGAGGGTTCGCCATTTGTGGCAAGGATTTTCAACTTCCCAACCCCTGCCAAATTTAAACCTCCAGTGGTATCTCCCAATTATGATGGAAGTACTAACCCAGTGTATCATATTGAAATGTATCAGTCTACAACAAACATTTATTCAATCTCTGATCAGATGAGTTGTCGATCTTTCTCAATCACTCTAACTCGGGCTACACATATTTGGTTCACGTCTCTTCCTAAAAATTTAGTTGAGAATTTTAAAGGTTTGGTCGAGCGATTTATTCACAACTTCTGTTTTGGTGTAAGACCTCAAAAAAAGATTACCTACTTGGTTTACGTAAAGAAAGGTAATAATGAAAGTCTAAAATACTACATCACGAGGTTCAATAAGGAAAAGTTGGAGGTATAAGATTATGAAGAGAGTATATCCATGACAGCCCTTATCGGAGGGCTTTCGAAGGGAAAGTTACTCAGGAAGCTTACTGAAGTCCCTCCTAAGTCTATGGTCGAGTTTCTAGAAACAACTGGAAAGGTCATGGACGTAGAAGAAGCAATGGGTGTGAAGTATGAGGAAGAGAATGGAAGTAGCAGTGGGAAATTTCAAAGGAAAATAGGATGGAAAGAAGAGGATTGCAGATGACAAGTTTGCAAACTATACTCCTTTAACTGTGAGATGCAAACACATCCTCAATGAAATAAAGAATGATAGATCCCTGAGATGTTCGGAGAAGCTGAAGGCTCCCCTACAGAAGAGAAACAAGAATATATGGTGCGAGTTTCGTCAAGATCACGACCATCTAACTGACAAATGTTTCGCCCTGAAGGACGAGATTGAGAAAATATCAAAGTCTGAAAAGCTCAAAAAGTATGTGGATGGTAGAGCTTCTAGGGGGAGACGACCCTAAAAAGAAAAGAAATGATAGATGCTAGGAAGATGCCCCTGTCAGAAGAGCTCATGACTCAGATTATGATGACAATGACTCTGACATCCCACCTAGAGACGGCAATGTCCTAGTGAATAGGGTCGGTATGATATCTTTCGGTGTGAACACTATCTGTGGAGGACTAGCATGGGGTTGCTTAGAGGTAGCTGATCGCAAGGCTCATGTGACAGAGCCCAAAGCAGTGACTAAAGTCGAGGTTATGAACATGGCATCTACAGAAGTTAAACGTGAGAAGAGAAAAAAAGTAGATATGGACACCCTTGTGGTCGGCTTCTCGCGACTTGATTTCAAGGGTATCTTAGCTCCCCACAATGACCCTTTAGTCATCACCACAAGGGTATATGGGTGTGAAGTTTAGAGTATCCTGGTTAATGGGGGAAGTTCTGCAGACGTTATGTTTTGGCCTTATTTCATGATCTTGGGCCTCAATAGATCTAGGCTTGTCCCTTATCATCATCCGTTGATTGGCTTCAGCGGTGAAAAGTTTCATCCATTAGGTATGTATGAAATAGATGTGAGAATGGGAGATGAATGGCCTAAGAGGTTGATCAGAAAAATTAATTTCTCTGTGATGGATGAAAATGTCTTCTCAGCCTACAACCTCATCATGGGATGAGTAGCCCTTAAGGAATTTGAGTCCATTCCTTCAATGGTCCACCAAATGCTAAAATTACCGAATTTTTATGGAGTAAGGGAAATGCAAGGTGACCAAACGTCAGCACGTGATTGCTACTTCAACTCTGCAGAAGAGAGAGAGGCTCATAAGAGGGAAACAGCCACGTACAACATCGACACACTTGATCCTAGAGATGAAACAAAACTAAAAAGGGAGATTCCGTGAAGGAGGTAGAATGCATCGTCCTCAATGAGGACGAGCCAAAAAAACCATCCAAGTCGGTAAAACCCTAAAGCCTGAGATTAGGGAGGAACTAGTGAAGCTGTTAAGGAAGAGACAAAGTATCTTTGCTTGGAGCCATGAAGCATACCAGGTATTAATCCAGAGATTATGTTCCATAAACTCATTGTTGTAGAGGATGTTAGGCCCATCATGAAGAGAAGAAGAGTATACTCAAGAAAGAAGTATGATGTCATGAGAGACAAGGTTAGAAAGTGTGACACCCCGCCTAATTAAATACCGGGCGATCACACCTTTATTAAATTAAATCAAGGTAAACAGTTGGTTCATTCTCAGCATCACTGTCGATAAAAATAATTTTTCCAATTTAACACCCTAAATAATTAAGCTAAGTGTCAAAAACATTTTTCATACGAACTTCCAAATTTTAATTAAAGAAAAGATTTTTATTAATTCAAAACAACATTTCTACATTAGAGAATCACACCACGAAATTTAAATAAAACCATACATTCACCAAACGAATGTCAATAATATAAAACTAAAATCATAAACCATCTTGAAACAAATCCCATAAATAATACCGGAATAACTGAAATATAAAAATCCCCAACAATAAATGAAATGATGAAAAGGGCGACACGTGCCCCATAAATGAGAGTAATAAGAGTGGAGTCAATGTCGGAAGCCGTCTACTCAAGGGACCTACAACTCCCACCTAAGCTGCAGCTCGTTCTTCTCAAAGAATCCTAAGCAAGAAGCCCCTGTGGCTGGGCCCCTGAAAATATACATATATATACATAGACGAGAGAGAGAAAAGGAAACGGGTCAGGGCCCGAAAGTGTGTTTGATTTTAAAATACGTTAAGCAAGTATTTAAATTGATACAGGCCAATGCAACATCATATTAGTTCGTCTCTCTCTTGAGAAATACTCACCTCTCTTCTAATGTGCATTCCTATCGTACTAACCTTCCCAATGGTTCGTTTATCTTAACTTACACAAATGTTTTCAAAACTGAACGATGACAATGTTATAAAAAGGTTACTTTCAATTTGTAGTATTCCTCTCGTTTTAGCTTAATTAAATTATAAGATTTCCCCGTGCCTTTTCATATTTTCACAAAACAAGTATTTAATAATTTGAGTCAACAACCATGTTCTACTTAGCAGATCACAGTAGGCAGTTCAAAGTTTATAACCTCATATATATATAAACTACTCAAATAAAATATATATATATATAATGGCACCCCAACTAAACTATGGTGCGGGCATACTCTGCTATCCAATCCCCGTATCGCTCACATAAAGGGAAACACAAGTTCGGAATCACTCTCGAACTGTATTAACATATACAAAACAACGTTGAGGCGAAGCATAGATTCCAAGTCCAAGAGGTCAGTACATACCCACACGTCTCTTAGGACCGTCCGACTATCAATTTAATAGCCCGTACCTAGGATCTCTATCTTCTAGGGTACGATTCAATATCCCCATAAAGCAACACAGGATACGATCGTCCCAGCGCGGTAACCTCAGGGATAGCAAGTAGCGCGGGTACGTTTTTCACATGTATATAATATATGTACACACATTCTTATAAATATACTAATTTCATCATATTAATATAGGTCACTCTCATTACCCATAATTACAACCTTTGCCCTAAGTTTCACCTTATTAGTATAACGTATAAGGTTTCGCCTCTAACCTTAATTCGAAGGGGTTTTCTCACTAGTTATGGGACACTCCTGGGTTCTATCCATCCAAGTAATATATTCAGTAGGTAGACGTCTATTCACTAACGTGGGTATTCGTTGAAATCTCTCATTTGAAATACGTAGTTCGTCGTTCCTTAATTAACTATTCCTTAAACCCAATTATCATTTCATAATAAAGTTCTCAACACTTAATCATATGTCCTACTGGTCTCTCTTATATCCCAAAACATTTTATTTGAAATACCCAAGAATTCTTTCATGATAAATTAATTCAACTAATTAAACAAGGGAAATAATAGGCTGCCAGGAAGGGTCGATCGATCGATCGAACCTTCGATCGATCGATGCTATAGGGTCGATCGATCGATCAAACAGGTATTTCGATTTCTGCAGAAGTGCAGTTACGGGTTTAACTAATATTCTTCATTCAAATCCATAATTTCCAACACTAATCGTCCCAAAACTTATACTACAATCATGTTAATATATTTCCAGATGTTTCTAACGTTAAGCATGCATATAACCATCATTAAACATGATTAAACAACCTAAAATCTCTTCTAATCATCAAGAACCCTAAGTTTTTTTATTAATCTTGTTCTAATCAGTTTTCTCCAGAATTTTCTTCTACAATAACATCAAAAATTCGTGGGTCTATCATCTACATTACATAAGACTTCCAGGATATAATTTTAATCTTGTCTACATGCAAATTCCTATCACAAAGTGGGGTTTTCTTCCATGAATTATACTCCTAATCATTCCTACACTAACATGATTATTGCACCAACGAAAATACGCAAGTTAAACACTTGCCTGGAATTTCAGAGGTCTGGTTTCCTGCTGATATTGGTGTGGTTGCGTTCTCCTCCTCGCGATCTACGCGTTGGTGGTGACTGTGGTGCAAAAGGTGGTGTTTTTGGCCTTGAATCACCTAGCAAGGTCTCTCCTCTCTTCTCCACTAGCCGTCTTAGGGTTCTGAATGATCTAACCCTAAAAGGCTGACTTAAATGGCTGCTAAGGATGGCTGAAATTCGTGGGTTTAATTACCCTAGTTTGTAAAATGACCAAAACGCCCTCCCGGGTCACTAATTAAGCCTAAAAACATCCCGAGACCCAAACTAAACCCCCGGGTACACTTTTCTGACTATCTCGACCCTTCCGGACGCGTTGGCGCACTCAAAATGACCATACGGACAACTCATAAAATATTTACTTTTATATCTCAATAATTAGTCCCGACGCGACACGGGCGCGTCCCGACTAAAATTACCAAAATTGTCATTTTCATTCACTCGTGACATTTACCATATATTACTATGCTCCTAAGTAATATTCAACAATTTCATATTATTACTAACTCACGTCACGTTAATAATTATAACATAATTAATTTCCGGATTTTTATTAAATAAATCCCCAAATTAATTATAGCATAAAAATACGGGGTATTACATACTTCCCCCCTAATAACGGAATTTCGTCCCGAAATTCGGAAAATAAGGCATACCTGGTAAAAACAACTATGGATATCTCTCACGCATATCTGCCTCACGCTCCCAAGTGGATTCCTCCACATTATGATGTTCCCACTGGACCCGCACGAGTGGAACTATCTTCGACCTCAATCTCCTCTCACTGTAGTCTAGAATAGCCACCGGTCTCTCCTCGTAAGAGCTATCCGACTACAAGTCAATTTCATCTATCGCAATGTGAGTATGGGCCATATCATCCCGAAGGTATCGTCTCAACGACGAGATGTGGAATACATCGTGGATGCGATGTAAATGTTCTGGCAAACCCAACCTGTATGCTACTGGCCCAATTCTCTCGATGATGGGAAATGGTCCTACGTACCTCGGAGCCAACTTTCCCTTCTTCCCGAACCGCATCACTCCTTTCATAGGAGATACACGTAACAACACTTGATCTCCCACATTAAACTCCCGGAAGAATCTTTTCACATCGGCGTAGCTCTTCTGTCTGTCTTGGGCTACCCGAATACGATTCCTGATTATCTCAATCCTCGTGGAGGTCTCCTGAATCACTTCTGGTCCTAATAACTTGTTGTCCCCCACCTCGATCCAACAGGTTGGAGAGCGACAAGGCCTGCCGTACAAAGCCTCAAATGGAGCCATGCCAATCGTAAACTGATAGGAGTTATTATAAGCAAACTCGACCAGTGGAAGATGTGGCTCCCAACCTCCCCCGAAATCGAGGATACACATGCGTAGCATATCTTCCAACATCTGATTAGTACGCTCTGTCTGTCCATCTGTCTGTGGGTGGTAAGCTGAACTCAGTCTCAACTCTGTACCCATAGCCTCCTGAAAGCTTTCCCAGAAACGCGACACAAAAATCTTGTCTTTATCTGACACAATATTCAGGGGCACCCCATGTAATCTGACAATCTCAGCTATGAACAACTGGGCATACTGACCCGTGGTATAATCTATCCTTACTGGCAGAAAATGAGCCACCTTGGTCAGACGGTCTACAATCACCCAGATAGAATCGTGGCCTCGCTGTGATGTAGGCAACCCTGTAATGAAGTCCATGGAAATACTTTCCCACTTCCACGCAGGTACTTCCAACGGCTGAAGTAATCCCGACGGTTTCTGGTGGTCCACCTTCACCAGCTGGCAAGTAGAACATTTGGACACAAATTCAGCGATGTCCTTGTTCATCCCACTCCACCAGTACTGACGTCTCATATCCTGGTACATCTTATCGCCTCCCGGATGTACTGTGAATCGGGACCCATGAGAATGAGTCATTACCTCATGACGTAGCTCTGATCCTTCTGGAACCACTAGTCTCCCATTAAACCGCAACCCTCCATCCGAACTAACAGAATAGGACTCAGCACCCTCGGCTAGAAGTCGTACAATCTGCTCCTGACAAAACGGATCTGTGGTCTGTGTCTGTATCACCCTCGTAACAATCTCAGGTGTGACTGTCATCACGGATATGAAAGAACGTGCTACCGCGTCCTGGTGACCCAACTCCTTCCATTTTGCTTTCCAGATGTCCGCTACATCATCAACCGGTCTACGACTCAACGCATCAGCAACTACGTTGGCTTTCCCCGGATGATACTGTATATCGAACTGGTAATCTTTCACAAACTCTAACCATCTGCCCTGACGCATATTTAGCTCTCGCTGAGTGAACAGGTACTGCAGTGACTTATGGTCTGTGAACAAACGGAATTTCTCGCCCAATAAATAGTGCCTCCAAATTCTCAATGCAAAGACGACCGCCGCTAACTCCAGGTCGTGGGTGTGGTAATTCTTCTCATGCGGCTTAAGCTTACGGGAAGCAAAAGTTATAGCCTTCTCTTCCTGCTGAAGTACTCCCCCAAGTACTCGTAAGGACGCATCTGTGTAAACCAGGTACTCTACACCCGGCTTCGGTAAAGCAAGGACTGGTGCCGAAGTAAGCTTGTCCTTCAGCTCGTCGAAAGCCAACTGTCAAGCGTCATCCCAAACATATGGTACCCCCTTGCTAGTCAGATTCGTCAATGGACCCGCTATTTTGGAGAATCCCCGAATGAACCTCCTGTAGTATCCGGCTAACCCCAAGAAACTACGTACTTCCGTCGGTGTCATGGGTTGCCCCCACTCCCTCACCGCTGACACCTTGCTCGGGTCAACTGCTATCCCCTGCTCAGAAACAACATGGCCCAAGAATTGTACCTCTCGCAACCAGAATCCACACTTCTCGTACTTAGCATACAACTGATGCTCTCGTAGGGTCTGGAGAACCTGCCTCAAGTGTTCGGCATGCTCCTCCTCGGAGTGTGAATATATCAAGATATCATCTATGAAGACGATGACGAACTGATCCAAGAACTCTCTGAACACTCGGTTCATCAAGTCCATGAAAACGGCTGGGGCATTTGTGAGTCCGAACGGCATCACCCTGAACTCATAGGACCCATATCTCGACAAGAAGGCAGTCTTCGAAACATTCTGCTCTCTAATCCGTAACTGATGGTACCCCGACCTCAGATCTATCTTCGAAAAGAAAGTTGCTCCCCTTAACTGGTCGAACAGATCATCGATTTGAGGAAACGGATACTTGTTCCGTATCGTGACCTTGTTCAACTCCCTGTAGTCCACACACAATCTCAGTGAGCCATCTCTCTTTTTCACAAATAAGACTGGAGCGCCCCACGGTGAGGTACTCCTACGAATGAAACCCTGACCTAATAGCTGCTCAATCTGATCTCGTAGCTCTCGCATCTCTGCCGGAGCCATACGGTACGGTGCGCGTGCTATAGGTCTCGTATCCGGCAATAAGTCTATAACGAAGTCTATCTCACGACTGGGCGGTAGGCATGGTATCTCCTGAAACACATCGGAATACTCCCTAACAACTGGGATCGAATCCAAAGGAATCACAACCTCCTTAGAGGTATCCTCCTCAATGTAATATAAATGAGCGGTCGAACCTCCCTCTGGATGAGGCATCGCCACTATAAACATCTCTTGCCCCGGAATGGCAAAAACAATGCTCCCACCGAAGCAATCAATCATGGCTCTATAAGATGCGAGCCAATCCATACCAATAATCACGTCATGCTCGTGCATGTCTAAGACTAGCATGTCTGCAGGCAATATCAAGCCACCAATCTCTACCCCTACTCCCCGGCATATAAAGAATATAAGCGACCCACTCCCCAATGGTGAGTCGACACACGTCACGGTGCTCTCTGCTGTGGCTAACAATCCTAAGGACTTCGCAAAATGCGTAGCTATAAAACAGTGCGTTGCCCCCGTATCAAACAAAACTTTACCCATAGTACCATGGATAGGAAACATACCCTCAATCGCGGGTGGTGCCTGTGGAGCTGCTGCCTGGTGGACGTTATAGACACGTCCGTACTGCAATTGCCCCTGCTGCACTGGAGCTGCTGGAATGGCTGGCATCTGGGCTGGAGCTGGAAGGGCAGGTGGAAAGAGTGATCTCTGCAGCTCATTACGGGCTCCCTGCTGCTGCGGGGCCCTATCGCCCTCTGGGCAATCCTGACACTTATGGCCGTGTTTGCCACACACAAAACACCGGCCTCTGAAATTACCTCCCCTCTGTCCCTGCTGACCGTTACCTCCACGCCATTGGACCTGTTGGCCCTGATGTGCACGATGTTGGCCTTGCTGGCCCTGCTGTTGACCCTGCGGTCGGTGTTGGCCCTGCTGATTAGGCTGACCCTGATGGCCCTGCCTGAATCCCCCGAATCCCTACCTAGAATCACCTGAACGGAATCGCTTAGCAGGGTCCCCCTGATGGGAACTCTGCTCGTGCAGACGAGTCTGTCCCTGAGTTGGTGCCCCACTGGCACTATTACCCCCGGTCCTGCCCTGCTGGCTGGACTCTCCTGCTCTCTTGCTTCCCTGAAGATGGAAGCGGTGATCCTGGCAATGTAGTAGCACTGCATTGAGTACGTCAGTGAGAGTACTCAGGGATAGATTCCCAATAAGGTGCTGACGGATCCTCCAAGCTAACCCGTCGACAAACAACAAAATTTTCTTTCTCTCAGTGGGTGCCTCATCCGGCACAATAGTGAGAAGTCTCGTGAACTCCTCCTCATACTCGGCTACAGTAAGGTTCTCCTGCTTCAGATTTAGCAATTTCCGCCTCATCTCAGTCTGCACTGCGGGTGGAAAGTACTTGCGGTCAAACCGCTCCCAGAACATCTGAATAGGGATCGTGTCCCTCTCCTCCAAAGTAGTAGTGGACTCCCACCACTGTAATGCGGCTCCCACCAGTTTAAAAGAGGCCAATAGCTGCTTCTGCACTTCGGTGCACTCATACATATGGAGGTGCCGCTGGATGTCCTTCTTCCATTGGCTGACAGTAATAATATCGGAGCTACCAGAAAACTCAGGGGGATGTGCTTTCTGAAAAGCATCCCGAACCCTCTCCCATGCAGATGGAAGCTGTGTTGGTACTGGCGCCACTGCCTGGACCTGTGGTGGAGCCTGCTGAATCACCGCTATCGCGGCATTTACCGCCTGAGCAACGATGGCGGCTACCTCATTCGCATTCATAGTGCCTGGTGCCGGAACTGCTGGCTGGTCGGCTTGGGCACGCCTATCTTTTGGAGCACGTCTCGGAGGCATCTGAAACGTGAACAAGTTTATTAGTCTACAATTATCAACAAATCTCGAATAGCTGAAGACTTAAACGTAAAAGCAAGAATACAACAGTCCTAAAAATAGGGCTCTATGGCAAGTAACGTTAAGCTGAAAGCGAAATAAGCCGAACAGATCCTATGGACACTAGAACCTGATGCTCTGATACCACCTGTGACACCCCGCCTAATTAAATACCGGGCGATCACTCCTTTATTAAATTAAATCAAGGTAAACAGTTGGTTCATTCTCAGCATCACTGTCGATAAAAATAATTTTTCCAATTTAACACCCTAAATAATTAAGCTAAGTGTCAAAAACATTTTTCATACGAACTTCCAAATTTTAATTAAAGAAAAGATTTTTATTAATTCAAAACAACATTTATACATTAGAGAATCACACCACGAAATTTAAATAAAACCATACATTCACCAAACGAATGTCAATAATATAAAACTAAAATCATAAACCATCTTGAAACAAATCCCATAAACAATACCGGAATAACTGAAATATAAAAATCCCCAACAATAAATGAAATGATGAAAAGGGCGACACGTGCCCCATAAATGAGAGTAATAAGAGTGGAGTCAATGTCGGAAGCCGTCTACTCAAGGGACCTACAACTCCCACGTAAGCTGCAGCTCGTTCTTCTCAAAGAATCCTAAGCAAGACGCCCCTGTGGCTGGGCCCCTGAAAATATACATATATATACATAAAAGAGAGAGAGAAAAGGAAACGGGTCAGGGCCCGAAAGTGTGTTTGATTTTAAAACACGTTAAGCAAGTATTTAAATTGATACAGGCCAATGCAACATCATATTAGTTCGTCTCTCTCTTGAGAAATACTCACCTCTCTTCTAATGTGCATTCCTATCGTACTAACCTTCCCAATGGTTCGTTTATCTTAACTTACACAAATGTTTTCAAAACTGAACGATGACAATGTTATAAAAAGGTTACTTTCAATTTGTAGTATTCCTCTCGTTTTAGCTTAATTAAATTATAAGATTTCCCCGTGCCTTTTCATATTTTCACAAAACAAGTATTTAATAATTTGAGTCAACAACCATGTTCTACTTATCAGATCACAGTAGGCAGTTCAAAGTTTATAACCTCATATATATATAAACTACTCAAATAAAATATATATATATAATGGCACCCCAACTAAACTATGGTGCGGGTATACTCTGCTATCCAATCCCCGTATCGCTCACATAAAGGGAAATACAAGTTCGGAATCACTCTCGAACTGTATTAACATATACAAAACAACGTTGAGGCGAAGCATAGATTCCAAGTCCAAGAGGTCAGTACATACCCACACGTCTCTTAGGACCGTCCGACTATCAATTTAATAGCCCGTACCTAGGATCTCTATCTTCTAGGGTACGATTCAATATCCCCATAAAGCAACATAGGATACGATCGTCCCAGCGCGGTAACCTCAGGGATAGCAAGTAGCGCGGGTACATTTTTCACATGTATATAATATATGTACACACATTCATATAAATATACTAATTTCATCATATTAATATAGGTCACTCTCATTACCCATAATTACAACCTTTGTCCTAAGTTTCACCTTATTAGTATAACATATAAGGTTTCGCCTCTAACCTTAATTCGAAGGGGTTTTCTCACTAGTTATGGGACACTCGTGGGTTCTATCCATCCAAGTAATATATTCAGTAGGTAGACGTCTATTCACTAACGTGGGTATTCGTTGAAATCTCTCATTTGAAATACGTAGTTCGTCGTTCCTTAATTAACTATTCCTTAAACCCAATTATCATTTCATAATAAAGTTCTCAACACTTAATCATATGTCCTACTGGTCTCTCTTATATCCCAAAACATTTTATTTGAAATACCCAAGAATTCTTTCATGATAAATTAATTCAACTAATTAAACAAGGGAAATAATAAGCTGCCAGGAAGGGTCGATCGATCGACTACTGGAGTTCGATCGATCGAACCTTCGATCGATCGATGCTATAGGGTCGATCGATCGATCAAACAGGTATTTCGATTTCTGCAGAAGTGCAGTTACGGGTTTAACTAATATTCTTCATTCAAATCCATAATTTCCAACACTAATCGTCCCAAAACTTATACTACAATCATGTTAATATATTTCCAGATGTTTCTAACGTTAAGCATGCATATAACCATCATTAAACATGATTAAACAACCTAAAATCTCTTCTAATCATCAAGAACCCTAAGTTTTTTTATTAATCTTGTTCTAATCAGTTTTCTCCAGAATTTTCTTCTACAATAACATCAAAAATTCGTGGGTCTATCATCTACATTACATAAGACTTCCAGGATATAATTTTAATCTTGTCTACATGCAAATTCCTATCACAAAGTGAGGTTTTCTTCCATGAATTATACTCCTAATCATTCCTACACTAACATGATTATTGCACCAACGAAAATACGCAAGTTAAACACTTGCCTGGAATTTCAGAGGTCTGGTTTCCTGCTGATATTGGTGTGGTTGCGTTCTCCTCCTCGCGATCTACGCGTTGGTGGTGACGGTGGTGCAAAAGGTGGTGTTTTTGGCCTTGAATCACCTAGCAAGGTCTCTCCTCTCTTCTCCACTAGCCGTCTTAGGGTTCTGAATGATCTAACCCTAAAAGGCTGACTTAAATGGCTGCTAAGGATGGCTGAAATTCGTGGGTTTAATTACCCTAGTTTGTAAAATGACCAAAACGCCCTCCCGGGTCACTAATTAAGCCTAAAAACATCCCGAGACCCAAACTAAACCCCCGGGTACACTTTTCTGACTATCTCGACCCTTCCGGACGCGTTGGCGCACTCAAAATGACCATATAGACAACTCATAAAATATTTACTTTTATATCTCAATAATTAGTCCCGACGCGACACGGGCGCGTCCCAACTAAAATTACCAAAATTGTCATTTTCATTCACTCGTGACATTTACCATATATTACTATGCTCCTAAGTAATATTCAACAATTTCATATTATTACTAACTCACGTCACGTTAATAATTATAACATAATTAATTTCCGGATTTTTATTAAATAAATCTCCAAATTAATTATAGCATAAAAATACGGGGTATTACAGAAAGTTCGAAGAGGCTAAGTTCATCAGAGAATTTATATACCTTGAGTCTCTGTCTAATGTTGTCATAATGCCGAAAGCTAATGGGAAATGGAAGATGTGTATAGACTTCACCGATTTAACCAAGTCTTGCCCAAAGGACAATTTTACCTTACCTCGTATAGATCATATGGTGCATGCCACAACAGGACATGAGCTCATGAGCTTCATGGATGCATGTTCCAGGTATAATCAGATCTTTATGGACTCGACAGAGTTAGAGAAGACAGCCTTCATCACAGATAAGAGGACCTATTGCTACAAGGTCATGACCTTCGGCCTGAAGAATGAAGGGGCTACTTACTAACGTCTTATAAATAAGATGTTCGAGGATTAGATAGGCAGGATCATGAAAAATTATGTGGATGATATGATGACGAAGAGTCTGAAGGTCGACACTCATGTGGCCAACCTTGAAATAACTTTTGACACCATGGAAAAATACAGAATGAAGCTCAACCCAACCAAATATGTCTTCACGGTAGGATCAGGAAATTTTTTGGGCTTCATTGTCAACCAAAGGGGAATAGAGGCTAACCCTGAGACGATCATGGATTTTCTATAAATGAAGACATCCAAAAAAATTAAAGATGTTCAAAGGCTAACCGAACAAGTTGATGCACTTAATAGGTTAGTCTCAAGAGCTACAGATAAATATCTACCTTTTTTCAAAGTTCTTAAAAAGTCTTTCGAATGGAATGAGGAATGTGACAAAGATTTCAAACAGATCAAGTCCTACCTCGGGTCCCCTCTACTCCTATCTCGACCAATTCAGGGTGAGAAGATGCACGTATATTTAACTGTCTCAGAGTCAGTCATCAGTGCTGCAATAGTAAGAGAAGAATATGGAGTGCAGAGAACAGTGTACTTCATTAGCAAAGCACTCCAAGGATCTAAGCAGAAGTACCCTTGAATTGAAAAGTTAGCATATGCTTTGATACATGCTTCTAGGAAAATGAAGCCAGACTTCTAAGCCCACTCCATGGTCGTCCTCACTGATTCCCCACTCAGACAGGTCCTCCTTAAGCCTGAGAAGTCAAGAAGGCTAATGACATGAGCAATCGAGTTTGGGGAGTACGATATTGTTTATCAACCTAGGATTTCCATCAAGTAATAATCACTCACAGATTTTATAAATGAGTTTACCTGGGATGAGGCCGAGGTTGAAAAGAATCAAGAGGCGGCAAATGAGTCAGTAGAGAGAAACGTTGGTCGAACTCAGATGAGGCTGAGTCAAGTACATCTAAACACAAAACAATTGAGAAGGAATAAGAGAGATACCTCTTCAAGTAGGGTACCCTATCATAGGTAAACTTCTCTTCAAAAGAAATCATTTGGAACCTCTTCATTGATGGGTCGTTTCGTGTAAGTGAAAATGAAGCAGGGCTGATAGTGTCGGCACCAGAGGATACAGATATTGAATATGCCATGAGGTTTAACTTCAAAGCTTCCAATAATGAGTCAGAGTATGAGGAATTAATATCATGTCTCTCTTTGTAAAAATCCCTCAGTATCGGCCAACTCCTAATCCACAATGACTCAAGATTGGTCGTAAACCAAATCTTGGTGGTATATGAAGCCAAAGATGAAAGGATGGACAGATAACTGAAGAGGTTGAGATTGATGTTAAAAAGCTTCAAGGAAGTAAAGATAAAGACGATACCTCAACTAAACAATAGCCGAGTTGATGCACTCGCGAGGTTGGCCTCAGTAACAAGGGCAGACATAAGGAGAAGAGTACCAGTTGAGATTCTGCTCAGGATGACCATCGAAGAGGAAGAGGTTGTTAGACCTTGACTAAATCTGAGTATGGGATCCTCATGGATGGATCCTCTTATCAGATACATCGGAGAGGGAGAGCTTCCAGAGTCGAAGTTACAAAATAGAAAGCTAAGGTTCAGAGCTGCTAAATTCTCAATTATAGGAGATGTCTTATATAAAAAGGAAATCCTACTCCCTCTCCTTAGATGTGTACACCCTTAAGAGGTTCCACGCATCCCCCATGATGTGCATGATGGCTCTGGTTCAAGTCACATAGGAGGGAGGCCATTGGCTAAGAAGATACTCACTCAGGGGTTCTGGTGGTCGACCTTGGCCAAAGATGCAGCTACGTATGAAGAAGTGTGATAAGTGTTAGAGGTTCTCCACCATCCCCCATAAGCCACACCAACCTCTAACTTCAATCAGTTCCCCTTGGCCACTTGCAGTATGGGGCATTGATTTTGTAGGACCTTTGCCATGAGCTGTAAAAACTATCGGTTCTTAATAGTGGCAATTGATTATTTATCCAAATGGGTAGAGGCCGAGCTAATGATCACAATCAATAAGCGAAAGACTTTCCAGTTCATCTGGAAGAACATCATATGTAGGTATGGCCTCCCAAATACCCTCATCTCAGATAATGGAACCCAGTTCCAGAATGCTTCCTTAGAAAAATACTGCAAAAGAGTAGGGATCAAGAAATTTTTCTCTTTTCCTGGCTGACCCTAGGTTAACGATCAGACCGAGGTCATAAATAAAATAATCCTTGATGGGATAAAAAAAGGCTAGAAGAGGCCAAAGAAAGGTGGATAGAGAAGGTATATGCTGTGCTTTGGGCCTACAGGACAACAATGAGGACACCCACAGGAGAAACTCCATTTATGTTAGCCCATGGCTCAGAGGCTATCATCCTAAGATAGGACTTCCCACCCATAAAGTTTAGACATATGACCCTCAGAGGAATGGGGAAGAGAGAAGAGTTGATCTTGATTTAATTGAAGAAAGAAAAGAGGATGCAGAGGTAAGAGAGGCATCCTATCAACAGAGAACTGTGAGATTCTACAATCAGAGGGTAAAGTCAAGACCAATATCTATGGGAGACCTAGTTCTCAAGAAAATGTGGTAGAAAACCAATAAGCTCCATCCCAACTGGCATGGTCCTTATAGGGTTATTGATGAGGTTATGCCAAGTACCTATCCACTAGAGAATCTTGAAGGAGGACCTTTATCCAACCATTGGAATGCCGATCACTTAAAGAAATATTACTTATGATGTTGCAATTGTGCTTATCTTTTGAAATACATGTACCAGTTTATACAGAGGATGTTAATGAAAAAGATAACAATGTTATGCTGATACTTTTGTACTTGTGTTATAATGTTTTAAACATCATTAATTTGGTGAGTTATGAGGTGAAACATCAATAACTTGGTGACCTCACCCCTTTAACATCATTAATTTGGTGGATTACGAGGTGAAACATCATTGACTTGGTGACCTTAGAACCTTAACATCATTAATTTGGTGAATGTGATGTGAAACATCATTGACCTCAGACCCTTAACATCATTAATTTGGTAGATTACGAGGTGAGACATCATTAACCTGGTGACTTCAGACCTTTAACATCATTAATTTGGTGGGTTATGAGGTGAAACATCATTAACTTGCTGACCTCAGACCTTTAACATCATTTAGTTGGTGAAACATCATAAACTTGGTGACCTCAGACCTTTAGCATCATTAATTCGGTGGATTATGAGGTGAAACACCATTAACTTGGTGACCTTGAACCTTAACATCATTAATTTGGTGGATTACGAGGTGAAACATCATTAACTTGGTGACCCCAGACCCTTAACATCATTGATTTGGTGAATTATATATCTGTTGTTACTTGATTTGATTCCCATTACTCAAATTTTATGATATGGTGGACGAATGAAACATCATAGACATAAAATAGCAAAGCAACAAGTAAAGGAAAACAACAAATGAAGGAAATGGAATTGCATTCATTCTAACCAAAAAGTGTTACATCATTCCAAGAGAATAGGTTACAGTTCATTAAATAAAAGGGGGTACGCAAAATCTTCACAAAAAATAACAAACAAGATGGTAAGATGCTCAGACACTCAGGCTTCAGCCGACCCACCGGCAGCAGGGTTGTTTGACTCTGCAACTTGATTGGTAACTTCAACCTCGTCATCCTGATGTCCACCATCCTCGGTCTCTATCACCTCGAGATGGATCGTCTCAGCTGGGCCACCCTCTTGAATCTCCTGTAGGGCCTTAGCAAGATAAGCACTTCCAAAGCCGAGGCCAATGAAATCCTCGACCGATAGACAACCAGAACTTTCTTACTTCATGGCAGCCCATCGACTGGTTGACTTGATTCCCCTCTCTAGGTACTCAAGGCTAAAGCTAAAAAACTCATCAGAGGTTTGATACTCCTTGATGATTATCTCTAAAGCATCTTCTAAGGAAGCCTTAATAGCAGCATCAACCCTGGACTAAAGGCTATCATCCTTTGCCTTCAGAGCCTTCGCATGATCAGTTTTCATCTGGGAGATCTCTTCACCCTTGTCCTTAAGACTTTTATTCAAATCATCAATTTTCTTATTCAGATCCTCCTCAAGATTTTTGGCATCCCTGCCTTTCTGGATTAGAGGCAGTCTCTTTAGTGTGTAATCGGTCAGGCGGTGAAGAAAAAGGGCACTCTAGAAAAAAGAAGAATCAGACATATTAGAAATAATGAAGTTAAAATCAGAGGTAATACAAATAGAAAATAAATACTTGAACAGCCCTATGAACTGCAAACTCTGCCAGCAGAAGGACACCCACTGAATGAAGAAAGTGCTTATCATCATCGATCATTGCATGGTCGAGGGCATCAGAAGCCCGAGCACTGTTGCCAATGACGCTGTCACCAATCTTCAACTAAGAAAGATGATCCAATAAAGCATCATCTGAGGAGATTGGTATACTATGCTCAGTATTTTGAACCTTGCTAGACTTCGTATGGGAAGGGTCTATAGGTGCCTTTCTCTTCTTAGATGCGTCAGCAGGGGCCTTCACCTTCTTTATGTGGGCAGGGGGTGGTACAGTCTTACCACCACACTTCTCTAGTAGCTTTGTGATATTAGGTGCAGACATATTCCAAAGGTTTTCAGAAACTCCTTTTGGTTTCTCTACAAAAAGAAAACATCAGAATTAGAAGATCAAATACATGAAATTTATGAGATTAGACTTGGTGTAAAATTATTTGTTCTAGAATACTTACGAAGCTCGACCAAAGGGACACTACCAAGACCCATATGAGACAAATAGTAAGGGGTTATCAGATGCTAGTATTTGATGAGGTTGCCATCTTCACCCTGACTATGAAGATCTTCAACATTCTTACGATTATCTTGGCTCAATCCAGTGTCAGTTTTTTCCAAGAAAAAGACCTTGTCCCACCTCAGAGGAGTCCTTGGAACAGATGTTCCACAAGCCTCATTACGACCAAACTCCCAATCCCCTGAGGAAATAAGAATCGAGGCTTCCAATTATGGTTAGAGGTCTGAGTCACCAGCAACATCTTCTTCTCAGACTTCCTCGCTACAAAGTGATAGTATCCAGGGTGATTTTTAATGGATGAGGGTATATAACAAGCTAATAATACCCTAACGCGAAGTTAGGTATGATGAACCACCTTCCAGAGTATGATTTCCCCAGCCAAGACCCTCCATGAATTGGGGGAAAGCTGAGAAGGTGGGAGATGAAAGCCGAGTTTGAATATTTGCTCATAGATGCAGAGTTCGCCCTCTCAATCGTCAGAGGCCCTCTCATCCTTCAAGGGTTTCCTTAAGGTAACAAATGAAGGAATGGCATATAGATATCTGAAGATAAGAAGGTCGTATTTAGTGACACAAGTCGCAGGACCAACAACCTTGGAAGTGTCAAGTTGACTCCTTTCATCATCATCATTATCGTCAACTGTCTGAGGATGAGCCTCAGAGGGGGAACCACCAGGGAACCTCTTTGAAAACTCAACATTGGTAACAACCGATATAGTAATGACGTCAATAAGAGGGGGAATTTCCACACTAGGCCCTAGTATTTCAATGGAAGAAGACCTATGAGAGGTGCTAGCCTCTTGGTGGGATGAGTAACGATCAGAAATATTTGCTTCCTCAGAGACTACACTTCCCTTGGGAAAGCAGTCCATAGCCTCTTGGAAAGAGTCTATAGACTCAGCAACCTTAGAGGTAGACATAGAGTCTGAAGATGTTGACTTAGACATTGGCTCAAGAACCTCAGGAACTTCGGCAGGTTTAGTAAACTCAGGGTATATGACCTTCAAGGGTGGAGGAAATATTAGTCTTGGGGAAAGGCCTCAGCCCTACAAGCCTCCTCCTGGGATAACTCTATCTGCCTAATCTTTTCAAAGGTCTTCTCGTGTAGAGATGGGAATTCTATAATAAGTTTGTACAATGGTCTGAGCATATGGTAGACAACACTACACTTTTGGGAAAGACTCAAACTGCAAATAGGCAAACAACTTATGCTACTCAAACTAATATTAAAACATGAAATCAAAAGGGTTTCAAATAAGAACACCAAGAACTCCCAAAGATAGGTCACCAAAGAAGATGACCAGAGGGTCACCAGGAAGTCAAAAAGGAAGTGTTTTTTGCTGATACAACCCCTAGATGACCTAATATGGCCCCAAAGTCACTCAAGTGTTATAAAACTAACCCTATAGCCACTCAACAGCGACAGAAAGCCTCGCTAGAAAAGGAAAAGATCACTGCAAAATTGAAGCCGTAAAAGTAATGAGCAGAAATGGAAAAAGAAAGGTTGAAAAGCAATACATGACTGTTCGCGATTTAGGGAGGAAGAGATTAAGAAGCAAGGAAAACCTTGAATCACAGTAAAACAAAGGAGGGATTGAGAGAAAATTACAGTTGCAGAAAAGCTATAGGAGGGAAATTTAAGGAAGAAGAAAGAGAAGATGAGGAAAGAGAAGAGTTTTTAAACCTTCTCAATGATAGGGCACGATTCCCAATACCCTCATCATTACCCTAGGAAACCCAAAAGGTGCCACCTAAAACTGTCATATCTTGGGGAAAATGCTAGCCACTTCAGTAAATGACATATGTCAAAGGCACCATTCCAAACCCCATGATATCAAAATGTCCCTTCATTAGCCTGACTCATATACCCTTCAGTCAGCCACTCACATAGGAGACTACGGACTAGGGGTTGATTGATATGCCCAAAGTGTACCCTCGTACTTAGGATCACTAACTTCGACCTATCTTATAACAACCATCAGAAAGGTCATCTTCTGCAAGGTCGTCCCTTCATTGACCAACCTCGGCTCGCCAGCAGCCGAGGCCAATAGTGTCTTATAAGATAAATCCATTTCCAATATTGTACTCTGCCTCCGCCGACGTTAAATCCTACCTCATACCTAACCTTGGCTAGTCTTCTAAGCCGAGGTCATACTATGATTGACAAGATAAAGCAACTATCAGACTTCCCTAACCTCGTACTCAGCCAGCCCGAGGTTACGACAAATACTCTCTCAAGTCCGAGCACACATAAGCACGTGGAAGACTTTAGGGGTGGAAATTCGGGTAGGTCGTGTCATTTTCGGGTTGCGTTGATTTTTGTTTGAGTATACATTTTGGGTACTCTTAAATCTATACATGTTAATTGTGTCAAGTTCGGGTCATTTCGGGTTATTACCATAAACGGGTTATCATGTCAAAAATTACAAGCCCTAGAAGACTTGGGGCACATGAGCAAATTAGTTATAAACAAATCATTCCCCTCACGTGAGGTAATATTTGGTCATCATTCTGTACATGTGGCATAACCAAGTGTCCACCTATGATTAGTGTATTAAACTCACACATGCCCATGGCATGCTTGGGGGGTACACTACACCCCCCCAAGCACTATAAATACATGTATTCTCCTACCTTGGAGGGGGATCGATAATTGTAACCCTAGTTTAAACTCTGTTGGTATATATAGTAGAGAGAGAAAGTGATAGATTGTATCACACGCCATTAGTGCCCCCATTATAGTGAAATTACTCACACACTCACAGTGGACATAAGCCAGATTGGTTGAACCACTTATATACTAGTGTTTCTCCTCTTCTCCTCACCTCCCTCTACTAGATATTTATTCTTGTGATACCATTATTGTTGCTAGCTTAAGCTTACCAACGCCTCAACTGGTGGTTCTGTTTGCAACATCATCAGTGTTTTAACAATTCAGGGGACCCATATAAAAAAAGCAGCTCAAAATTACCTTTTTTCTATTTTAAAAAAATTGGTCAAACTTTTGCAGCTTTAAAGCCCTTCAAAAGATACGAAAGTTTGACCGATTTTTTTTAAAACAGCAAACAAACTTATTTTGAGTGGATTTTTTATATGGGTCCCTTGAAATGTTTAAATACCACACAAAAAAATCAACTCAAAAATATATTTTTCATATTTTAGAAAAATAAGTTTAAGCCAGCAAGTATGTATACTTGATATGTATGAGAGTCTCTCTCTCTCTCTCTCCCTCTCTCTCTCTCTCTCTCTCTCTCTATATATATATATATATATATATATATATATATATGTGTGTGTGTGTGTGTGTGTGTGTATATAAACATAGGATAACACATACACTTAAGCGTACCTAAATATCCAAATCCCCACATCATTGGATCTTTATCTCATTTAGGTTTACTATAACTCAAAACCAAATCAAATATATATCATCAAGTAGTGTATTGCATACACTCAACCGTATCCAAAAATCTAAATTTTCTAAAAACCGTATTAATTTTGCATTCTTAGGTTTATTAACCCTAATCCTTATTAATTTTGTCTCCTAGTTTATTGTGTCTTTAAACTACGAGTACATATATCCCTTTATATATACACAATTTTTCATAACGTACATATATATTTCCTCATTTAATTACTAAATTATTTTCATGGCCTATATCCTCTTGAGACTTGAATTAATTATCCTAAACACTTTAACTTGTTACTCTATATGCTCAATATATACTTGCAACCATAGGATACTACTCGCTCGCATATTTACCTATTCTAACCAAATCTTAACACCGGATGTAAGTTTAGTAGTACAAGGGTCATAGCTCTAACCTACATACATATACTTAATATTAACAAGGCTTGATACATCACTAAATTAGGAGCCAAATCCAATTTCCAATCTCGCGTACCATTTAGTAGAAAAATCATATCAAATCCCAAACAAATCATAAAAATACCAAACCATTTCCCACGCCTTCGTATTTTAATTATGCACAAAAAATTTTTGAAGTCATTCGAGTGATAAAAGGACATTGTTTGAATGAGTACCTCATTCAAATGTGAAAGGGTACCTCATTCAAATAAGGAAGGCGTTGTGCTTCATCCTCACCTAGGAAAGTTGGCCACAAAACTCCTCGAAAGCTTCCATTAAAGCCCCATTAAGGTCTCCAATAGAATCCCCATTATACCAGAACCCAAAACTAACATCTAGGGGAAATAATTGTACTGATTTCTAATCATAAACTAGGGTTTTAAATATGATTTGAATCAGTAATCAAATTAATCCAAAATTCCTTAAAAACAAATTTATAAATCCCTAATATCTTATAATTTAAGACTTATTAGACAAGATTTTGATTAAAAAGTAACTTCAAACCTAAACATGGATTCTAACATAATTTCCACTAGTTATTCCATATTATTTTCAGGTTTTATCACTAAAGCAATAACATTAAACATAAGATTAATTAATTGTTAATCATAGTCCGTCCCAATCATTAACATCACATAAATTATTCTCCATTATACTTTAAAACCCAAAGTCGTATACAAAAGCCTGATTCTTAAGAAACATATTAATCAATAATATTTCAAGAATTTTTTTGCCTAGAATTAAAAGATTGAAGAACCCTTCTTGCTGCCCTTTTTTTCTCCTCTTCAAGCCTTCCTAACTTATCCCAGATGTTTATGTCTCCTAGGGTTATGTTTAGTGGATGGAATAACCTAATTGTGATATTGTATGTCATTAATAAGCTCCTAAATCCACATCTCATAATGAGGCCTAACTTCGGGCCTTTAAAAGAGTCCTAAATGCTATCTAAAAAGTCCAAAATCTCTCTTGAGGGTATACATACCCCTAGGTTCAATTTAAAGAGATAAGAAAATATAAATGGATATCCTTGTCACCCGAGAGTTCAATCTAAATGATACTACCCAAAATACGGGGTAATACCTCACGACGTCACTAAAACAACACGCTTAATTATTCAACAAGTACACATAACCCACAATTATATAATTAATTTTGCTAATTAATTATTAAAAACACGTCTTACAAAAAAACACATTGCATGCAATATTTAATTTACCATTGAAGTTATGCCAAATTATTATTACTAAGCCACACAAGTAATAATTGATTTCATTTATTAATTTATTCTGACTTAATAAATAATAAATATAGTTCATGAAAATACAGGGTATTACAACTTCCTTTTAAATTTAGGGTTTGATGATTTTCATTTATTTTATTGGACATTGTAAACCTATTAACCTACTAATGAAATTTATTTAAATTAACCTCGTTATTATGAGTTTATTTTACTAGAACAAGAAATTATTATCCCTTTTTTACTTTTTAAATTCATACATTGAGAGAGAAAGAAAGAGAGACAGAGTTAATGATTTGAGTATTACACATCCCTAACCAAATGTTTACAGATGTGTAAAGGATTGAAATATCCATGAAGAATGAATATAAAAAGACTTTAACATTATAATTTATTGAGTTTTATATAAGTGTGTAATCTTATAAATTTGACTTGATAATTTTGTAGATTTACACAAAAAAGGGTCAAGCTTGGTCAGAGAATATCAATATGAATTAATTTGAGGGATTTTTTTTTTGTATATTAGATATTCTCCACACAAAATTATTGAAAAAATAAAATGATTTTATGGCAAAATTTAGTGGAACAAATGCGTCAAATTCGTTAATTTTTTGGTGAATTAAGATCGAGGATAATGTAATTTGCTGTAAAATTTATGATTAATACTATGAGTCCCAAATCACCCGATTAATCCTTGAAATGATGTTTGATACCAATAAAGTATTGTAATTATTGACTTGATATGTTATATAGTAATTATTGACTTGAACGCTTTATTATCTTGTCATAATATTAACGAATATACACACTCTCTAGAACTTAAACAGTTGTCAAGGTGATAAATATCATTTACATTTATTCATTTCACAAATTTATTTACCTAGAATGGTATAATATATTTGGATTTAAAATTTATCAGCTTTTAACCCATATTTTTCAATAATAAGAGACTTCCATAAAAATCAAAAATAAAAAGATCTTTAGCTCATAATTTAGCTAGACAAATTCCATTTCAACTCCTCCTCCTTTCAAGACAAGTTAGTTCTCACTTAGTTTTTTTTTCTTTTCAATTAAAGACTTTTCTAAAAATAATAGATTTAAAAGGAATTTTTTCCAACATTTAAGCCACCTTTAAGATAGACTGAAATATTTTTCATCTAGTTGAAATATATTCGAATATATATATATAGTTAAAAAAAATGGGTTCATAAGTAATTGTGAAAAAGTGAACCAAATTTAATTATCTGATTTTTTACCAATTCGATAACGATATTTTAATGCCATACAAACATAAATATTTTTCTCCATTTTTATCAAAACTAAAAATATTTCCCAAAACAAAATGTAGCCTATGAGATATTCACAATATTTATTAAATACAAGAGCAAGGCATAAATTATTCGAAAATGCAAGGTCTAAATGAAATGTATCAACACCACAAATTTAAGAAAATAGATTTTTTTTAATCCTCTACAAATTATTTCTAGTGTGGAGAGGAAATATTTTATTTTATATGTCAATCTTATTTTGTTTCCAACATTGAAAATGTAAAGGGTGGTAAGAAAGTAAATAGGTATAAAGGTCAATTTATTTTGGTTACATCGGGGGTAATAGTGGATTTACTGAAAATTACTAAAGCTAATGGACCACTGCATTGATTGGATGGATTGGGTCCAAAATCAAGACCACCCCCACCTTATGGGACAAAAATTAAATTCCAAATGGTAATGTTGAAAAGATAAGTGTAGGAAAAACCCAAAATATCCTTTAATAATATTATCTACGTTACTCACTTAGGGATGTCAAAAGTGGATTTAATAGGTTTGATTTTAAATTAAAATACTTAAATAGAAGTTTTATTTTACGTATATAGGTTTTAGATTATTGACTTTCTAACATTTACTTATATTAAATGTTACTTTTTCAAGTAAATGTGTTTTAAGAGTTGAAAAATACCCACGTTTATATTACAAGATTTTGTTAAGCTAAAACATGCTTTAAGTCTTAGTTGATGATATTTCTCAGAAAACTTCATCGATTAAGATTTAAAGTCCTGCATTATCCATGTCATTGCCTTAACTATGCCACTCAGGAAAAATGTAAAATGGACATAGAGGAATTAGTTTTATCCATTGTCAGCCAAACACGCTTATGCACTAAACATTTGTAAACAAATATATTTTGAAAATGTGAAACTTTTAAGTTTTCACATTATTGTCTAGGGAATAAGAGATTCATTGCATACCAATTGGACTCACTTTCCAGGTTGTATTTCATATGTTCTCGCTAGATCAATATGTTTCTTGCGAATATTTTGAGAAAGTGTTAGCATGTTGTTGGTTGATTATTATGATACTCATCACCAATTCATGTTCCACTGAATTTTTATTTTTCTATGGCGATATTCAAACTCATTTCTTACGAACTAATTTTGTCTTCATATTAAATTCTCTACCTTACCTATGAGAATTATTCATTGATATTTGTTGTGAGTTAATTGAGACTTCTCTATATGGAATTGCTTATGAATTTCCCAAGATTTTTGATTTGATACCTTTAGTGGTTGAATTGCATTATGACTAATTTTCCATCTTATCTTTGGGACTTCTCTTGATATTTATTATGAAATTAGACTATCATATACTTATTATTAGCTAATACCCATGAGAGGATCCTATACATTGGTTAAATATCTCGTGTTTGCCATATCATGCAACCTAAGTGTTTTTGCATTAAACCAAAAGATTAGATTTGTTAGAGAAAAAATATCTTTTTTGCATTTGTGAACTTTTTCTGAGAAAAAAATAAATTATAAGAG
Source organism: Sambucus nigra (assembly GCA_949130495.1). Lineage (NCBI taxonomy): Eukaryota > Viridiplantae > Streptophyta > Magnoliopsida > Dipsacales > Adoxaceae > Sambucus > Sambucus nigra. The sequence goes on along the minus strand of OX422208.1, from coordinate 143,205,594 downwards.
AAAACCATATTAAAATGTAAAAGTATAAGGCAACTTAAGGCAAAAGCCAATACCTTTAGAATATACAAGTATAAAGGAATCACAAATCCCCCAAAGATCGCACTATGTTGAAAACTAGGAATATTCTAGTTATACGCAACACTTGTAAACAAAACTCACAAATAAACTCTCATAACATCAAAACACAAGGAGTAAAATAAAGGAAATTATCACAATAGTAAGTCATCATAAAAAATAAGAAAAAATACCCATAGATTCTTATTGTAGATGTCGAAGGCCAATTTAATATAAGCAATCTAAAAAGATATTATCTTCCTTATATATGTGTGTGTGTGTGTGTGTGTGTGTGTGTATGTACAATTAAAATAATCCTCTAAATTTGTTAAATGTATCCCCTGTATTTCTAAAGGGACAAGGAGGAGTAATGTCCTTTTCCCTACATCATGCCATTAGACCATAATAATCTTATTTGATCCATAAGTTGATACATTCTTTGTTCACAAAAAACATAATTTCCAAAATGGATCCTTGAATTCCCACATTGAAAAAAGAGTTATTTCTAATCCAATGAAATATCCCCTTTGAAGTTTCTTTCATTATCTCTAAAAAAAAACATGCAATAGATCTAGAGTTTAAACCATCACTTTTATCCCATATCCTCCAAATGATATTTTTAATAGTATGGATCATCATATAGTTTCTATGAATCCTAAAATAGTTAAATATAACATTTTCCTCATTTTTAGAACATACCCAAAAACATGAGAACAAATGATCTCAACCCAAGTCTAAACCCAAGAACTAATCTCTTATTATATAAAGCCAATGTCCATTTCGGATGTTTGGAGACCTATCACCATTGTATTCCAAATAATATCCCTAGCTAAAACTTCAACTTAAAAATTATTTGATTAAATTAAGGGGAAAAATATATCAACATGTCCGTCCACAAACCCCTATAGTTTAGGCTTCCACTACATTTTAACTAACACCGGTTAATAACTTAAGACCCACAAAGACCCAATGCTCTTACAGTTTTAAGGGCAAATTTCCAGTCGCGCCAAGTTGTATGTATGTTTAATTTATTCCATCTTTCCGTTTGAGTCATAGGTTAGGAATTTAGTTTATTCATTCATCAAGCTTATGAAGTTTGATTAAAGATTACAATGGCCATTTAAAGCATCGATGACATCATTTTGAGTTTCATACTGAGTTTTGTCTTGAACATCCAAGGTATCTCAATGAGGTATAAAGGAATATTAAATTTGATCCGAGATACCTTTTGGGTGTAAAGTTTATAAAATGTTTTAAGGCATTTTTTGAAAAAGTTTTTAAAGAAATATTATATACGTTTAACTTCATTAGAACACGCCTTTTCATTCAAACAAGTTTATTTAATTCGTCTGAATGACATGTTGGGTTCGTTCAAATGAGGTGAAGGTTTTCGTTCAAAAGAACATCAAATAAGCTTCAAACTATATGTTCCCATTTAATAGTGAAATGTTGTTCAAATATTGTTTGAACCTCATTCAAACGAGAACGAGTTTTATTTTATTCAAACAAGATTGATATAGTCATTTTAATGACCTTATGTTTATCTTCCAAACGAGTTATCTGGTAGTATGTGCCAACTTAAAATTCCAAAAACTTGTAAATGGATGTTTTGGCACATAAGTTTCATTTTTATTTGTTGAAAAAATAGTATTCCTATCTAACTAAGAGCCTCTAGAACACTAGTTTAGACCCATTAGTTTGATATCCATGATTCAAAATTATATGTTTGTTTGAGATATCTTGTGTTCTGCACAAAGTTTTTTTATCTATATATTGGATAGTGTTTCAAGATGGTGGATATCGAGTTTGTGTTGTGCAACAGCTAGACCAGTCAAGAGGAAAGTAAGATTGATGGGATATCCAGAAGTGGGAAAGCACTTACATTGTTTTGGACGTTGGAAGGCTTCCAATAGTGGCTACGAATAAGGTAAGAATGAGCAAGGAAGAATATCAAGCTCGAATTCATGGAGTCGTTAAGTAATTCTAAATCGTCCTTGTACATTAACCTATATTATAGTGGACTTGAGTATATGGGCCATCCAAGGTTTTTCTCGTTGTGGGATTTCCTCATACAACATTGTGTTATGATTTGCCTTTATTTTATTCTTACTCATATCACCTAGATACATTATTAGGTTAAGATAAAATTGGTAAACTATTTTTACCACACAGTTGGTTTAATTGCTATAAAGTTCAAAACTTCTTTTATTTATTTGACAAAACAAAAAATTAGTGTTTGTTCGTCAATCTAACTAAACTGTATTTGCACTAGCGCACTTTCAAATTGGTGTTAAAGAGGGATGCACAAGATTCTTATGTTAGATCCTTGTTTAATACATGTTTGGGGGTTTTGCTGTCATTTTAAACCATGAGGCTAGTTTTATAACCCAGCCTCCCATGTTGAACGGTTAAAACTGTCCTTATTAAATGGCTCAAATGTGATTTTTCTTAAAATTGATTGATACGAATATATGGAACTCGGTTAAACAAGGGTGGTCTTCACACAATAAGAGTGGTTTACCCAATACATTCTCCACTTGGACAACGGCTGAAAAGAACGCCTCTAGTTTAACTCTAAGAGAGTGAATGCTATTTTTTTGCACAGTAACGACTAAAGAGTTTAAATGGATTATGACATGCAAGATCATGAAGGATGTTTGGGATATTTTGAAATCCACACACGAGGGCGCTACCATTGTTAGAGACTTTAAGTTATAAAATTTGACAACTAAATTTGAAACAATAAAAATGCTAGAGAATTAGTATTTTGTTGAGTAGTTATATGAAAAGTTATCGGATATTGTTAACTCTCCATTTAACTTAGATGAGCCTATCCCCGAGTCAAGAGTGGTGCAAAAAATCTTAAGGTCATTTCTTTAAAGATTTAATGTCAAGGTCACGGTCATAAATTATCTTGGTGGTGTCAATACTATCTAGGTCCAAGAGCTTGTAGGTGATATCCAAACCTATGAAATGAAGATGAATCGTTCTATAAAGAAAGATGAAAGTAAAGGTAAAAATTTAGTTTTGAAATCTGAGAAGGTGTATGTGTTGGATTATGATAGTGATGGTGATTTAGATCCCAAAGAGATAACTAGGTTTGCTATAACGTTAAAAAAGTTTCTTAAGCTTAGACTTAAGAAGAAACCTAGGAATTTTAAAGACCGTGATATAAAGAAGAGGCATTGTCCTATGAAAGTGGATGACTGGGAAAAGTGTTTTGAATTTCAGAGATTTTAAAAATATTCAAGTGAGTGTCCCACTAAACTAAGTAAGTATGTCAAGATGCCTAAAGAATACAGTGATACCCTTAGTGATAGTGAGTTGAAAGATGAACCTAATTCCCCCATGGAGCGTAACTACGCCACTTTTATGGCTAGTCATATGAGCCTTACTGAAAAGTATTGAGATAAAGATAAATGTGTGCATGATGGTTCTAAGGTCCGGTCTTGTGATTCTAAAGTGAATAAAGAAGAAGAAGAAGAAGAAGAAGAAGAAGAAGAAGAGGAAGAAGAAGAAGAAGAAGAAGAAGAAGAAGAAGAAGAAGAAGAAGAAGATAGTGAGCTTTAAGTTTCCTTTTATGAATTATACATTGAATCGTTGAAGTTAAAAAAGGTGAACTTGAAGTTAGAAGATAAGTTAAAGGAACGTGCCATATGTAATGATGATAAATTTATCAAGGATTTAAGGAAAAGGAGAAGGCTATTAGGGGGGAAGCTAAGAGATAGAGAGATAAACTTCACGGATTGTTTAAAAATTTAAAGAATGAGTCCCTAAAATTTGATGAGTCACGTTTTCTTATTGAGTCTATGATTGTGGAGTTCGGTGAGAGATTGAAAGACTCAAGTTATGTCAAATTTTATTTGGAATCTATGTTAGAGAAGTTGGATAACATGTTAGGCATCATCAAAATAAAAAGTGACAAGGTTGGAACTGTCTTTAATGATCCCATTGCTTCTGTTGCTAAACGGAATACCAATATTTTGAGACGATCGACCGTAGACAATGACATTATAAAAGGTCAACCTAAAGTTAACATTACTCATGTCTACACTTTCACACATTGTGGTAGGAAAGGTCACCGTAGACATTTTTATTATCATCTTGAAAAGGTACTAGGAAGTTTAAGTCTAGTGTCAAGGTTCCCAAAACCCAAGATCATCATGTTACACTTATGTGGGTTAGGAAATTGGATTTGAAGGCACTTAATACTAGACTTATGTGACATCTCGTCTCCTCTAACAGCGGGTGGCCAATCCTTTATTAAAATAACAACATGAATCTTAGTATGGTTCATTCTTAGCATCACTATCAAAAATAATTAATTACTAAATAAACTAATAAGCCCGATGTCAAATTTTAAAATTATTGACATACATTGTTAAATAATTCAACTATATAAATAACATTCTCCATAATAGAATATAACGAATTTTGACATCATAAACAAATAAATAACCAAATTAACTTCCGATAAAATCCCAAGTGCAATAATCCAACATATAAATGATATAATATAAACAAATTCTGATGATAATAAAAACTACCCGACTGTGGGAAACATGCCCAAAAAAAATACTTAAGTAATCATCTTAACTATATAGAATTGAAATAGGTGTCTAAGCAAATCCTACATGCATCCACAACTGCTGCAACATCGTCTGACTGGAATGATAAGCTAACCCAAGCATCCCTATGGCTGAGCATCTAAAAGGTTTTGAAAATATTTTTAATATGGGTTGTAACACCCTGCCCGCCCGGGGAGAGCGAACGAAGCGCTACTGTCGATAAACTAAATCAATTTCACAGTTAATAAGGTATAGAGCATCTAATTCCCAAACAACAAAAGAGAACTACGAATCCCAAATCTCTTCAAAATACAAATACAACAATTCTCTTGAATAAATACAACAACTAAAATGAATCTCCAATGCTCTATACATCAAAATAAATAAATACAAGTCTTCTCTCTTGTATTAAAGTCTTTCACAAAATAATCCTCGCAATAAATCATTCCAATCAAATCCAAAGCGCCCAAAAATCCGTGCTAACCTTCCACTAAACGAAAATATGGGGAAGTACACAATACAACAGGAAAGATGCTCAACAATAATATGTTAGTGATGAATAAAGCGCAACAATACGAATATTCAAATCAAATGCAAATCTCAATAGCATTTTATCAATAAATTTCTCAACAACACATTAACCGGGTCACCAGGCCTCACCCCATCTGCATATGCTTTATCAAGTCATAGCCCTTGGAAGCAGGAATTTTGGCGGGTGCCCAACGTCCGTGCCATATTAAAATCTCATGACAACGTGCTTAACGACAACATGAATAATACCACATGAATCAAAATAATTACAATAATTATTTTTCCTGATTTCAATGAATTTAACAATTCAAAATATGAGTTCAATTAACAAGAATTCGACAGACTAAACACTTGCGAGATTTAGGAGCATATTGTGTAAAATCACATACCTTAAAATCATCACAAGAATCATCACATAAATTTTAGCCTCAAAATCTAATCACACCAACACGTTCCTCTCGCGAAAATAATCAAATCTCGTTCTAGCCCAAACTCGAGAAAACATCAAATAAGCCTTCTAATCTAAGGTTGAAATCTTGAATAAGTTTGGGGCTATGGTTTGTATATGAAAGGGAGTAATTTTGGAGACGTTTTCTGGTTGAAAAGTTTGAGAAAAAGTGATTTGAAAAGCCAAGCCACGAATTAGTTGATATATAAAGGATTAAGAGTTTGATTAAGAAAAGAGTTTTAATCTGATACAAATACTAAAACATTTATTAATGACGATCGGACTGTTGGAATTGGATGAAATTTTACAGAGAATTAGTTAAAGATGAGAGGAAGCTGCAAAAAAAATTTCAACTCAATCGGAATTTTCACTATTTTTAAATATTTTTTTTACTAGAGAATTTTATGTTTTGAGGACTCTAAGAGAGGTTTATATTTTGAGGACTCTTCTATATAATAAAAATTCAATTAAAATTCCACTTTAATTCCGATTCCAATTTAGTTTGAAATTCTCATCTTTAAAAATAAAATCCAACATATTTGAGCAATAAAAATAATTTTACCAAAAACTTTATTTTCGTCTATATTATGAAAATACCCCAAAATAACGCTGGATGTTACACTTCCCCACTAACAATGGAATTTAGCACTCGAAATTCGTCGAATACCTAACTCTCAAAAATCAAGCCAACAATCTCCAAAAATAATTTCCTCACATCTAATCTAGATTCCTAACACGGAAAGTTCTTCTAAAATTATCTATTTTCAAATATGCGCCACAAAAATGCTACAGACCCAAAACCCAAGACCTAAGGGTGGTCGTATACCTAAGCTCTGATACCATTCTGTAACACCCCGCCCGCCCGAGGAGAGCGAACAGAGCGCTACTGTTGATAAACTAAATCAATTCCACAATTAATAAGGTATAGAGCATCTAATTCCCAAACAACAAAAGAGAACTACGAATCCCAAATCTCTTCAAAATATAAATACAACAATTCTCTTGAATAAATACAACAACTAAAATCAATCTCCAATGCTCTATACATCAAAATAAATAAATACAAGTCTTCTCCCTTGTATTAAAATCTTTCCCAAAATAATCCTCACAATAAATCATTCCAATCAAATCCAAATTGCCCAAAAATCTGCGCTAACCTGTCACTAAAAGAAAATATGGGGAAGTACACAATACAACAAGAAAGATGCTCAACAATAATATGTTAGCGATGAATAAAGTGCACCAATACGAATATGAATATTCAAATCAAATGCAAATCTCAATAGCATTTTATCAATAAATTTCTCAACAACACATTAACCGGGTCACCAGGCCTCACCCCATCTGCATATGCTTTATCAAGTCATAGCCCTTGGAAGAAGGAATTTTGGCGGGTACCCAACGTCCGTGCCATATTAAAATCTCATGACAACGTGCTCAACGATAACATGAATAGTACCACATGAATCAAAATAATTTCAACAATTATTTTTCCTGATTTCAATGAATTTAACAATTCAAAATATGAGTTCAATTAACAAGAATTCGACAGAATAAACACTCGTGAGATTTAGGAGCATATTGTGTAAAATCACATACCTTAAAATCATCACAAGAATCATCACATAAATTTTAGCCTCAAAATCTAATCACACCAACACGTTCCTCTCGCGAAAATAATCAAATCTCGCTCTAGCCCAAACTCGAGAAAACACCAAATAAGCCTTCTAATCTAAGGTTGAAATCTTGAATAAGTTTGGGGCTATGGTTTGTATATGAAAGGGAGTAATTTTGGAGAGGCCTTCTGGTTGAAAAGTTTGAGAAAAAGTGATTTGAAAAGACAAGCCACGAATTAGTTGATATATAAAGGATTAAGAGTTTGATTAAGAAAAGAGTTCTAATCAGATACAAATACTAAAACATTTATTATGGATGATCAAACCGTTTGAATTAGATGAAATTTTACAAAGAATTAGTTGAAGATGAGAGGAAGCTGCAGAAATTTTTTTAGCTCGATCGGAACGTTCACTATTTTTAAATATTTTTTTTTACTATAGAGTTTTATGTTTTGAGGACTCTAAGAGAGGTTTATATTTTGAGGACTCTACTATATAATAAAAATTCAATTAAAACTCCATTTTAATTTCGATTCCAATTCCGTTTGAAATTCTCATCTTTAAAAATAAAATCCAACATATTTGAGAAATAAAAATAATTTTACCAAAAACTTTATTTTCCTCTATATTTTGAAAATACCCCAAAATTACGTGGGTTGTTACACGTGTGAGCTCCCAAAATATTTTAAAAATATTTGCAAGTATTTAAAATGAAATAATGAATATACCACAAAATTATTCATGTTCATATGGTGTCACACTCACGGGAGATTATCCTCGCCCCTCATCTATAGTGCGCACCTAACGCATGTATTTTAACTTCCTAGTTGTGCTACCCCGCCTAACTAGTCTAGCCATTCTTTATATAATCTAATGCGCTACCTCTAGCCCCATTTGTGATTCACATATTTCAATTTACTTTGTTTGTCACTTAGCTATCACATAAGCTATGTCATAGTAATTTTCAATTAGACTTGCACGGTTATATAGTCAACATAATTGTACACTACTTATAATTTAACATTCACACATTCATTAAGTTCACATATACATATAACAGTCTTTTATACGTATATACATAGCATAACCGAGTTTTCCTCCCGGATTCATTTCCTAGTATGCTATTAGGCTCCAGGTACGACACGTACCACTTCTGGGTGACGTGATCGAAATCTCACTACCGAACCCAAAATCATAAACACATAATAGAGGCGATCATAAACATACATCTGTGGGTCATAACCATACCACATTACCCCCAAATAAAGTCGAAACTCAGATATCCTCGCACATGGATAATGATCGCGCAACATTACTAAGACCTGGGAAACAATCCAACACCTTCTGGTCACGTCAGGATGGATTGTCCACTACGCCCAACCTCCAATGATAACATAAATAGAGTAGGTATGTTCACATAAATTTAATAACACATAGGCATGGCTATATATATATATCATCGGCTAACGTGCATAATGTCCCTCATAGCACTAGCCCACAAATCTCGAGTCTGTCACGACTTTTCAATTTTTCATCAACTATTCACTTACTTATTATTAACTCTATAACTTCATATATCATGCCAATGTTCTATTCTCCCTAATCACTTCGCCTAATCAATCCCGAAATCCTAACTCAATTTCATAATTTTCACCAGAGTACATTCACGTTCTTATATACATAATTTCCTACCCATAATTCATTCGGGGATAGTCTGTGACACTTCCTAAGCCTTGGGAATAGGTGAATATGAGTTTTAAAATGTCCTCCCATGAGCACCCTTTAAATAAGTAAAAATATAAGTCCTTATCCCATTAGAATTCTTAAAAATCACAAATTCACACAAATCTAATATTCTAACAAATTAAATACCTTTTATTAAAACAACTAATACTACCCCCACAGAATTCCAAATGACCTGACTCAAAGCTCATTAGAAACATAATATTCATACCATTCTTCAAATACGTGGCTCATAGTCTAATTCAAAGTATAAATAAAATGGCATGCATTTGAAGTGATGTCAAAAATTTTAACGGATTCATTAATTAAATCAATAAATCATGCAATAGTAAACCCTAATTTCAAGATTTGATCTTTTCTCTTCTAAATCAACCAAGAACTCATATTTTTCATTATAATCACATCATATCTATATTATTATCATTAAAATATTACTCTTTGATGATTTCTTTAATCAAAAGTCCGTTTTATATGGTTCTCCAAACCCAAAAATTGTGTTCTTCCTACACCACTTTTTACATGAACATTTGAAACTACAAATAAGATTAAATCAAGTTAAATAATTTTATTGAGAGCTATGAATTTTTGAGATATTATTCTTTTATTTCCCACTTGATAACAATCTCTACCCCGAATTCCTTTTCTCTTCACCCTTCTCTCTTTTCTTCTCCTCTTTTTTCTCTTCTCTCAAAACCCTAGCCTCTTGAATGGTTGGATAATTGTCCCTGATATACACATTACTTAAATATAAACCTAAAAACTTCAAATCCAGAAACTGAGTCAGCTCTTATATTTAAAATGACCCGGGGTACCCTTTTATGTCTCCCGTTTAGCCTAAAAAGCACCTGAAACCCAATTACAACCCCCGATACTTATTTCTGACTATCTCGACCAATTTCGAACCATTGGCACACTTAAAATTACCGTATGAGTTATATAACATTAATATACATCTCATTACCAACAAGAATCTATTTGCACTTTGCGAATGAGATACCATTAAACTCGTTGATTTTTTTCACTTACAAGGTAATACAATTTAACATGTTTTAATTTTCATCTCACACGAGTAAATGTAATTACGCATAATTATTAATTAATTTATTCTTAAATTAATATTTATTTAAGTCACTTTATCTTTCAATATAATTAAATTACATGCACATGTGTAATTTAAAAATGCTCAAAAATACGGGGTGGTACAATTTATTAATTCTCACATCCTTTCACATGACTATTCATGCTATATCTTATGAGTGATTGTGTTCGCATGCTTTTCATACAGTAGTTTTTATGATTCATGCAATATGTGTTGACTAGTTGTATGATGTCATGTCTTGTAATACCCCGTATTTTTAATGACTTTTAAAATGGGATTTATTAGAATTAATTATGGGATAATTGAAAATTAATCCGGATTTAAATATTACTCGTGACTAAAGTAATATGTGATTTATTTTGAATATTACTTGGTGATTAAAATTAATGTATGTGACTATGACTTTACATATGATTATGATTTTTATAAATTGTTGCGAGAAACGAATACGAAAATTATGATAATTAAGTCGCGCACGTGTGAGTCGTGTCGGGACAATTTTTTAGTGAAATAAAAAGTAAAATATTTTTATGTCATCCAAATGGTCATTTTGACAGCACCAAAGCGTTCGAAAGCGTTTAAATAGTCGAAAAAGTGTACTTGAGTGTTTGATTTGGGTCTCGGAGCATCTTAGAGATGAATAGACACCCCGGAGGGGTATTTTAGTCATTTTACATGGGAGGTGAATAGTACCCACGAATTTTAGAGGTTTTATATAATTTGGAGAGTTGGAAACAATGAGGTTTATTCACTGAAAATAGAGTAAGAGACTTAGGGAGAGCGAGAGACTTCTTAGGAGAAAGGAAAATCCATCTCTAGGAAACCAAGAGTCAAAGGCCATTCTACACCATCATCGCCATCGGAAGTTGGCCGGAAAAATGAGAGGACCACAAGTAGACAAACATCCTCAAAGGTTCAGATCTTCAATTTAGAGGCAAGTTATTAACTACTGCAAGTTCTAGCATGTATTTTGTCCATGTTAGGTTATTTAGAGAATTCTGAAAAAGTTATAGGAATTAAAATGCTTTTTGATGAATCCTTTGTAACAACCCAGGTTTTCGAGCGACTATTTTATACTATTTTGCCAGATGGGCTAATTTTATAAAATAGGGTATGTTGGAGTAAATATAATTTCCTGCGAGACTTAGGGATAATATTTACTACGTTTTTCCTATTTACCATTATGAGAAGGTAAATAGCGTTATATTGTGTACTATTGCGTCGTTATATGTAAAATGACGATTATGACCTATATTTAAATTTGGGTATAATTAATGAAATAAAATGAAACTGGAACGTAAAAATCGTTCACACTTTCCCGAATGCCAAAATAGGGGGTGCGATTGTTTTTAGAAGGGTCGAGATAGTCAAAATAAGTGCCATGTTGTATTTTGGAGTTTCGGGCACTTTTGACGCGTTGTGACACAATTATGCAGATACGAGTCATTTAATGGTGTATTAAAAATTAAAACAGGGAATTTGTATTTTAATACCCGTTTAAGTACCCCACTCCTTTTTCTTTCTTCATTTGTGTTAGAAGCCAAAGGAGAGAGAGAGAGAGAGGGAAGAGAGAGTTGGGAGAAATGGAGATAAAAGAGAGAGAAATGAAGATTTGGGTCGGAATTCCGTTGCTACCGAAGGTGGATCAGAGACTACGGACCTCGAGGCAAGTTTCTTACTTTCTAGATGTGATTTAATGTGATAAATTGCATGTATAGTTAGGTTTTGGAGATTTAACCCATAAATGGGTATTTGTTGATTTTGATGATTAAACCCTTAAATCTTAGTTTTAATTTGCTTTGAGGATAAATTATTAGTTATAAATGGTGTGGAAATGATTTGGGAGAATTAGATGTTGTTGATGTTGGATAAAATCAAAGATTTGAGGTTTTGGGATTTTAGGGTTCATACAACCCGTAGCCCAAACTAGGCAAAATTTCAGGACCGAATCGATTCGGCCCTAGGGGCGAATCGATTCGGATGAGGAGAGGGATACAGGTCTAGCAGACCGAATCGATTCGGGTTAAAACCAAATCGATTCGGCAATTCCAGAAAGTCAGTTTTTTCTCACCGAATCGATTCGGCTGTTTAGCGAATCGATCCGCCAGGGCGAATCGATTCGCTCCAAGGGGCGAATCGATTCGGTTGCCCAGTTTTTGTGAAATTTTCCTAGTTTTATTTTTAGCCCTTTTTCTTTTTAGGTCCAAGGTTTAGGGACCTTCCTTTGGGAAGTAATGGGGAGTCCTAGAGGGTTGTTATTGGGTAGACTAATGTCCTAGGTTAAGAGGGGATATTTGGGATTACCCGAGGGCTAGTTTGTATTGGTTAATGTCTGAGTAATATAGGAGGTTAACTTAAAGATAATTGGAAGTTAAAATATCAATGTTGAGCTTTTGGGAGAAACTCCATTATGGAGACTCACTTTGAGGGTTTATGAAATAATATGAACTCTTGGAGGCTATTTTGAGGTTAGTAGCACTTTGGGTCTTAGGTCATTAATAAAATATGACTTAATGAGAATGAAATACACATTCTAAAACTTAGTGCTTAATGGCTAAATGGATGATTTTTGGAAATGTAAAATTGGAAGTTTTCAAAAAGGAAAAAGTAATGTTTTTCATAATTGTTAACTTATGGTTTCACACCTCCCTAAATCGCTATCATAAGGGAAGTTGCGTACGTGTTGTGAAGCCCCCTGGCTAATGAGTGCAGGGTGGATATAGTCCCTAGGCCATATGGGCATTTGTATTACTGCGCTAGTTAGGGGATTCTTGGTGTGGTCCTGACTTTATCGTAGGCAATATGGCCGCTTCCCGACGTTGGCAAGTTCCCAGGTTGTCTTGTATAGATAGGCCCTAGAAGATGATATCCATTTAGGGGCGCGTCCAGTGGGAAAACCCGGAGGGACGGTCTTAGATTTATTAAAGCAATTCATGATAATGGATTGGATTTAATTACATTTCCCGGATGGAAGAGGGGAAATGAGGTGTGATTTGGCTTCGGTAACACTCCCGGATGGAAGAAGGGATGTGGAAGTATATGGTACACAAAAGTATTTTTATGATAATAAAAATGACTTTTGATTACACTTCCTGGATGGAAGAAGGGAAGTGGGGTTTTTATGAAAAAGGATAAAACACTTTTTATGATAATAAAAACTTGCTTTAAGTTATATATTCTTCCTGGACGGAAGAAAGGAAATAAAATTTGTAAATAAGATTGACTTGGTAAACATTTGATAAAATGTTGTACCATTTATATATATTCCTAAAAGAAAGAAATTAGGAATTGTGCCATTTGATGATGGATGGGTTTATTTTTTTTTATTTTCTTTGTGTAGCTGTAGATGTGACCTCCCACACTTATGCACACACATGTACTTATTGATTATTTCGTGCTAGGGATCTAATGGATCTCAACGATCAACCTTGCCTAAGTAGTAATGTATCGGGGGGTTCCTTGTTTGGATTTCTCTTTGCGAGACACCCCATGCACGAATAGGGCATAGTGTTGAGAATGGGGAGAAGTTTGCCCTTAGTACTTAGGGTTAACTAGAACATCTCACAATATTGCGCTAGGTTTCTGCTAGATTGAGAGGTGAGAAATATTACTGTTATCTGCGAGAGAATTACGCACTTACCTGTCATGCATTTTAGTCACATGGTAATCATCTCAAACCGGGCCCTGACCCGTATCTATATTTCTTTGTTTCTGCATATTCCTTGCCGTTACAAGTGCTCTACCGCATGGACACCCGTATTTACATTTCCATTCCAGTTGTTATGGGGCTACAGCATATTGCGGATGTTGTAGGTTACTTGTAGTAGACGCTTCTTTCTAATGTACTCTAGTTATGTTCAGTATTTTTATTCGGGCGTGTTTTGCCCAAGGTATTGCACTCATTCATTATATTGTAAATATTGAATTGTAATACTCGATGTACTATTTGTATTGGTCTGTTCGCCGACAGCTTATTCGGCGATATTTATTATATTGTCATTCGTTATCCATTGACTTTTGATATCCACCGTTTTTACAAATGGGATTGTCTAAGAGTTTTTCTTTTCTTTTCAAAAATTTTAAATTTGACAGTACGTTTTCTAAAATGATTGGTGGTTATCTCATATTATTATTTTAATCGACAGTGATGCTAAGAATGAACCATCTATGATTCCTGTGATTATTGGAGTATTGGGCTGGCCACCTATTATTTTAGTAGGCGGGTTATCACAGATGGTATCAGAGCATTAGGTTCTCGAGTCCTTAGGAATCTTTGCGGATGTTCTACGTCTTCTGCATTTCTCTCTGTTTGATTTAGAGCCTTAGGAATATGGTCGTTGAATTCTCTTGTGAGATTCGTTCTCCTTCTACGGTATGAGAACCCCAAAGATCTTCTGCGTGTTCGTGTGAGACTTGTAAGTCGTTAGATGGAGGGAATCGAGGGAGGCCGTTGTGAAGGCGTCATATAATGGGATTACTATAAGCTGTAGGCTGTGGTCAAGGATAAGGGCCTCTTTGGAGGTCTCTCCCTTTGTAGCATTATTTTATATTGCTGCCGTGACTACTAAGTACGGTGAAAATAGTTTTCCCAAGTACCGTTGTCGGTAGAGAGTGGTACTATGCTTGGGATTCCAAGCAATGTCAATTTGGAGCTGAGAGGTCCTTGACAAGGACCACATGTTGTAGTTCGGTTGGATAGAGGAAGTGTAACCTCGTTCGGTGAGAACGTAAGGCCCGAGAGTTTTGGCCTAAGAGATGGGTATAAGTGACCAGGTGTGAGGATTTAAGGAAAACCTTTCACCCACTGGAGTAAGGTTGAAGTGGCGGAAATGATAGTCGCCTCTTTATGGTGGGGCAGAATGTTTTGCCCATATAGAGAGAGCCTTTCAGTGGAAATGATAGGCTCGTAAGTAAGTGTTGGAAACACTTCTGGAGAAGTAGTGTTCAGGAGACCCCATTGGTGGACATCCACCCGGGGAAGACTCGTGGAGCTAAGGCCGGGGAGGCTGGTAGAACGTTCTCTTTACTAAAGAAGTCAAGGGAACTACGCGTTCTGATCTTGTCGATTGAAGATAACCGGCAAGGATGGGACTCCTAGTTGAGATATTGATGGAAGTAGTTTGGTTCAGATAAGACTAGAATGACGTGTCTTGGAACCATTGGTAGTAGCCAAAGGGTTGGCTAGTATGTTGGTGGAATTTCCAACTACGGTGCGAGTGGCGCATTTCTTAAGGTAAGATGGAGTAGTATGGTGTTAACCCTAGATTCGGGTGTGTATATCGATCTTGTGGTAGTATCGGTACATTTTTTTATATATATAGTAAGTGTATCTATATGACTTCCAGGATAGGGAGTTCTATATTTTCTTTCACTCGTTATGGGGCGAGTGATGATATGTGTGGTATGTACTACTTGTATTATATGTATTATACGAGTAGGGATATTCTTAGATGGAGTTGGTGGGATAGCAAGCGAATTAATTGCGAGGCTATCCTAGTTCTAGTTCTAGAAGAAGGACTAGTTGTTCTATAATATCTCCCCTGGATACAGGTTGAGACTTTATAGAGGTGGTTTACGGTATATAGATAGTTTCCATTCTTTATTTTGTTTTGCTTTGTTTGTTTTGTTTTATTATTTATTTTCTTTGCTTATGTGTGATGTGCCTTGTCTCCACGACCGGCTAGTTAAGGGGATTGTATGGAGGGGTTCCTTGTTTGGATTTCGCTTCGGTGAGACACTCCACGCATGAACCTTAACGACGTTGGGAGCGGAGAGATGTGCAGTTTCTTTTCTTTTCTGTTCTTTCTTTTCTTTTTCTGTTGGTAGAGATGCTGGGTTGGAAGGTTTAGCCAAGAATCACGTATATGAGTGATTAAGGGCTAAGTTGATGTGCGATATATGAGCACTATGATAATTTTCCTCTGATCGATGTGGGGAAGACTAAGATGATGAAAGTCCGATAGAGACTTATGGTTGTGCCTTAATGAGAAGGCCATTTGTATAGAGGTATATGTGTACTTTGGGATAAGTATTGGTGGCATCTTACTGAAAGTAAATGCCTCAGTTGGTGGTTATGGTAGGATGTAGACGTATATATGTATTAGTAGAGTTATGAGTTAGGATTCCTTGGATCCCGATCATGTGTCTTCGACCATTACTTTTCGATGACCGACAATGCGAGGTAGTAGTGTAATGGGAGGGTTCCTTGTCTGGATTTCGCTTCGGTGAGACGTCCCACGCATGAAACCGAGCTAATGTCGGAAGTTGGGAAAGGTCTTGGACACTAGGGATATATTTAGTATTATATTTATACGACTAGATTAGGATAGATAGATTGACTTCAGAATTCTTAGGACGCTAGGCCCTTAAGGCATACGACGTTATTTTAAGAATGTGGTTGGGAGTTGACCACAATAGGTTTGTGGGTCAACTCTAAGTAGGATTTGGTCCCTAGACGAGAAGTATGGGATCTCGAGCTATTCGGAATGTTAAGCCGTTAGTGGTGGGGCCTCTCGTATATAGAGTGTTACATTGGTAACCTACCTTTTGAGGAGTTTAGGCATGAGCTGACTTTCCTTCTGCACTCGTGTTGTTAAGATCAAGAGTGGATTTAAAGAATGAGTCTTTGCCAGGAACGGGAAGTATTAATACGGGAGCATGAACCCATTGTTCATGTGTCTCACACTTTTACGAAGTGTCATCCCCCGCTTGACGAAGAGTTCGTAGAAGTAGTATTTGCCTTAAGGAATCGAGGCATTTCTTCGTGGGCAGGAATTTGGGTCTTTTCGTGAGCAACAAGTTAGAGTTCGTGAAGGACTATCGATAGGATTTTCCCTTTCGCTAAGGAAATGTGGATGGGGTAGACGATGCGCCGAGTAAAAACCCTCTAGAGAGTTTAGTCGTGGCATGGAATGCCAATTAAACGAGTTCAACCATATGGATGTGGGGTATATCCTACCACCCGTAAGTGGATGGGTGGGTTTGATTTAAAGGAAGGATTGGAGTAGCGGTTTTTATGGATCCAATTTCCACACAATAGTTTAGATCATTGAGCCGTATACTTTTGAGGGCTACACCAATGCGAATAGGAGTTAGTCGTGTTGGGGTTAGCGATTGTAAGTTAGTGTAGTTAGTCCCTAGTAAGGGTGTAACGTGTTTCGAAAAGTAAGGCAATTTGTGTCGAGATTGTGTGGGTACCTCCTCCCGTAGTAGAAGGGTAGGATCGAAAGTTCCTGGGGAACGAATTGGTGCTATGTTAGAGAACATAGAATGTGGACTGAGATCGATAGTGATGACCTTAGTCTGTGTCCTATGGGGACGCTGCACTGTGGAGGGGTTTGCTAGTATGATAGCACGGTCTTTGGTATACTATAGCCTTTATATGGTTATGGATTATGCCTGAATTTTGAGGGCAAAATTCGCCTTTAAGGGGTGGAGTATGTAACAACCCAGGTTTTCAAGCGACTATTTTATACTATTTTGCCTGATGGGATAATTTTATAAAATAGGGGATGTTGGAGTAAATATTATTTCCCGTGAGACTTAGGGATAATATTTACTACGTTTTTCCTATTTACCATTATGAGAAGGTAAATAGCGTTATATTATGTACTATTGCGTCGTTATATGTAAAACGACGGTTATGACCTATATTTAAATTTGGGTATAATTAATGAAATAAAATGAAACTGGAACGTAAAAATTGTTCACACTTTCCCGAATGCCCAAATAGGGGGTGCAGTTGTTTTTATAAGGGTCGAGATAGTCAAAATAAGTGCCATGTTGTATTTTGGAGTTTCGGGCACTTTTGACGCGTTGTGACTCAATTATGCAGATACGAGTCATTTAATGGTGTATTAGAAATTAAAAGTGGGCATTTGTATTTTAATACCCGTTTAAGTCCCCCACCCCTTTTTATTTCTTCATTTGTGTTAGAAGCCAAAGGAGAGAGAGAGAGAACAGAGAGTTGGGAGAAATGGAGAGAAAAGAGAGAGAAATGAAGATTTGGGCCGGAATTCCGTTGCTACCAAAGGTGGATCAGAGACTACGAACCTCGAGGCAAGTTTATTACTTGCTAGATGTGATTTAATGTGATAAATTTCATGTATAGTTAGGTTTTGGAGATTTAACCCATAAATGGGTATTTGTTGATTTTGATGATTAAACCCTTAAATCTTAGCTTTAATTTTATTTGAGGATAAATTATTAGTTACAAATGGTGTGGAAATGATTTAGGAGAATTAGATGTTGTTGATGTTGGATAAAATCAAAGATTTGAGGTTTGGGGATTTTAGGGTTCATACAACCCGTAGCCCAAACTGGGCAAAATATCAGGACCGAATCGATTCGGCCCTAGGGGAGAATCGATTCGGATGAGGAGAGGGATATAGGTCTGGCAGACCAAATCAATTTGGGTTAAAACCAAATCGATTCGGCAATTGCAGAAAGTCAGTTTTTTCTCACCGAATCGATTCGGTTGTTTAGTGAATCGATTCGGTTGCCCTGTTTTTGTGAGATTTTCCTAGTTTGATTTTTAGCCATTTTTCTTTTTAGGTCCAAGGTTTAGGGACCTTCCTTTGGGAAGTAATGGGGAGTCCTAGAGGGTTGTTATTGGGTAGACTAATGTCCTAGATTAAGAGGGGATATTTGGGATTACCAGAGGGCTAGTTTGTATAGGTTAATGTCTGAGTAATATAGGAGGTTAACTTAAAGATAATTGGAAGTTAAAATATCAATGATGAGCTTTGGGGAGACACTTTATTATGGAGACTCACTTTGAGGGTTTATGAAATAATATGAACTCTTGGAGGCTATTTTGAGGTTAGTAGCACTTTGGGTCTTAGGTCATTAATAAAATATGACTTAATGAGAATGAAATACACATTCTAAAACTTAGTGCTTAATGGCTAAATGGATGATTTTTGGAAATGTAAAATTGGAAGTTTTCAAAAAGGAAAAAGTAATGTTTCTCATAAGTGTTAACTTATGGTTACACACCTCCCTAAATCGCTATCATAAGGGAAGTTGCGTATGTGTGGTGAAGCCCCCTGGCTAATGAATGCAGGGTGGATATAGTCCCTAGGCCATATGGGCATTTGTACTACTGCGCTGGTTAGGGGATTCTGGGTGTGGTCCTGACTTTCCCGCAGGCAATATGGCCGCTTCCCGATGTTGGTAGGTTCCCAGGTTGTCTTGTATAGATAGGCCCTGGAAGATGATAGCCATTTAGGGGCGCGTCCAGTGGGGAACCCGGAGGGACGGTCTTAGATTTATTAAAGCAATTCATGATAATGGATTGGCTTTAATTACATTTCCCGGATGGAAGAAGGGAAATGGGGTATGATTTGGCTTCAGTAACACTCCTGGATGGAAGACGGGATGTGGAAGCATATGGTACACAAAAGTATTTTTATGATAATAAAAATGACTTTTGATTACACTTCCTAGATGGAAGAAGGGAAGTGGGGTTTTTATGAAAAAGGATAAAGCACTTTTTATGATAATAAAAACTTTCTTTAAGTTATATATTCTTCCTGGACGGAAGAAAGGAAATAAAATTTGTAAATAAGATTGACTTGGTAAACATTTGATAAAATGTTGTACCATTTATATATATTCCTAAAATAAAGAAATTAGGAATTGTGCCATTTGATGAGGGATTGGTTTATTTTTTTTATTTTCTTTGTGTAGCTGTAGATGTGACCTCCCACACTTATGCACACACATGTACTTATTGATTATTTTGTGCTAGGTACCTAATGGATCTCAACGATCAACCTTGCCTAAGTAGTAGTGTATCGGGGGGTTCCTTGTTTGGATTTCGCTTTGCGAGACACCCCACGCACGAATAGGGCATAGTGTTGAGAATGGGGAGAAGTTAGCCCTTAGTACTTAGGGTTAACTAGAACATCTCACAATATTGCGCTAGGTTGCTGCTAGATTGAGAGGTGAGAAATATTACTGTTATCTGCGAGAGAATTACGCACTTAACTGTCATGCATTTTAGTCACATGGTAATCATATCAAACCGGGCCCTGACCCGTATCTATATTTCTTTGTTTCTGCATATTCCTTGCCGTTACAAGTGCTCTACCGCATGGACACCCGTATTTACATTTCCATTCCAGTTGTTATGGGGCTACAGCATATTGCGGATGTTGTAGGTTACTTGTAGTAGACGCTTCTTTCTACTGTACTCTAGTTATGTTCAGTATTTTTATTCGGGCGTGTTTTACCCAAGGTATTGCACTCATTCATTATATTGTAAATATTGAATTGTATTACTCGATGTACTATTTGTATTGATCTGTTCGCCGACAGCTTATTCGGTGATATTTATTATATTGTCATTCGTTATCCATTGACTTTTGATATCCACCGTTTTTACAAATGGGATTGTCTAAGAGTTTTTCTTTTCTTTTCAATAATTTTAAATTTGACAGTCCGTTTTCTATAATGATTGGTGGTTATCTCATACTATTATTTTAATCGACAGTGATGCTAAGAATGAACCATCTATGATTCCTGTGATTATTGGAGTATTGGGCTGGCCACCTATTATTTTAGTAGGCGGGTTGTCACATCCTTGAAATGAGAATTATGATGGATAAATATATGTTTTAAATGACAAAATTTGGGATTTATTTGGTGAAAAAAAATTTGGGGTTTGTATGTTGTTCTGGGAGAAATAATAAAGGAAGGATTTTCTAGAAATTGGGAGAATTAGCTTGTTTAATCCAAACCTATTGATGTTCTAGGATTGTTTAATGATTGGAAATCGTTTATATATGTTGTCGTATCATATAGAATAAATTATGAGGAGTATTTGAGGATTGAAAATGATTAAACCTGTAGGCTAGTTTATGCAAATTTGTTCATACCTGTTTGATCGATCGATCGACTCAAGCATGTTGATCGATTGACTAGATCGACCGATCGACCCTTTTCCTTCGATCGATCAACCCCTCCTGGATTTTCATAATTGTTTTGTTTTAAGGTTTGATTAAATCCCATCTTGTATAAATCTTTTTTAGTGACTAATTGAATAAATTGGGACTTAGAGAAGGGCAGTAGGGTGTACTTATGACCCGAAAAATATTATTTTTAAATGGATAGAATTGGAGGAAATGAACGAGTATGAATTAAATTCGTTACGATATAAGTGTATATATATATATATTTGGATTTAAATCGAATAGATGAGGATTTAAGGTTAGGACCAGTAGTATGAGAATTATTATTACCGGAATAACCTTAGGTTTATGTGGGATTAACCCTAATAAGTGAAATAAAAGGGGAATTAGGGATTTACGAGAAATAAACCTAATTGAAGATGATTTTAATTCAAAGAAATTTGAATGTTGTGATGTCATGGAATCGTAAGACGTGAGTGATTGCCTACTAAATTTATATGAAAAATAAATGATTACACTTCGAGTGATGAGAGAAGCTTGTGAATATAATTTAAGAAGTAAAATCATAATCTGTCAATATGTAGAATATGTGAGATAAAAATACTACATATGGAAATGTTTATATGGGTTGTGCGTGTGACCTATTGTTATTATATATAGGTGGGATGAATACCTATATTATTTATATTGTGTGTATAACATACCTACGCTGCTTACTATCGAGGTGGAGGTTTCGCGTTGTGTACGGTCTTATCTCGATTGGACCCATTTGGGGGGATTTTGATTCGTACACTGAGCATAGGAACTTGGTACGTTCTATCATGATGAATGATAGTTTCGACGGTTGAATGGGAGCGTAGGTATGTGCATGACCCATTTAACTATGGAATATGCTCGCGTCCAATATTTGTGTTATGAGATTGATGGTTCGTGAGAAATACTGAGCTAATTGTCCATTATGTAGTGAGTGATGCACTAGGACATGATAGTAGAGTATGCATGCACCGCAGTTGTGTCTGGGAGGTGTTGTATTAGTATATATAATAGTGTGATAAATATATATGTTGTGATGTAATCTATTAGGCGATAATTATAGATTAAACTATATGTGGTGATGCAATCTACTGTGTGAACGTTGTAGATTAACATATATGTACTATGAGGTAATCTACTCTGTGGATCAAAATGGATAATGAACTTTTATTTAATTAAGTAAGTGCATACTTAATTCTTAAAGTTGTGGAAGCCTAGTTCATTATAAAGAGAAATGAACATATTTAATTACCACAAGTATTATGTGGGAAAATACGGGGAACTAATATGGGATCCAATCATAAGGGAGAAACCTTAAAATGGGAGACAATAAGGTATGTTAGGCATGCACACTAGATGGGAGGTGAGAATTCTCAAATGAGAGCCGAGAATCTAACATGTACATAATACCTGTTTAATTGCATTTGTGAAGCACTTGCTATTTTTAAAATATTTTTCAATCGGGCTCTAACCCGTTTCCTTGCATATTATCTTCTCTATTGTATATTGTACCTCAGGTGTCCAGTATCTGGGATGCCGGCATAGGATATGAATATCTCGACGGGCTATAGCTGCTATTGGAGAGGCAGGTTTTTTTAGACACTTCCATTCGGTTGATTCATACATCTGTAGTGTCTATTCTCATGTAGGGCATGTCGCCTAGGATTTAGTTATTTATTTTCCATTCCAGAATATTGTAATCATTTATGTCAGTACTGTTGGTATCAATTTTATTTGATTGTAATGAAATATATTTTAAGTGGAGAGTTATTCTAGTCACATTTATTCTGGTTATATATAGTTATGTTGTGATGTGATCTTACTTATGATTATTTCATATCGTGGAATGGTTTTAATTAAATTAAATGGACTTTTTTTACGCTAGCTTAATTAATTATTAGGTGAATTAATAAAGAAATATGTTTATCGACAGTGATGGTAAGAATGAACCAACTATATACTCCAATTTAATAGGGCTGATCACCCGGTATTTAATTAGGCGGGGTGTCATATGTCTTTTATTTTTTAATTCTTAATTTTATGAGTCTTAATTAGAAAAATAAAAAAAATTGTCTTTTCAATAGTTTTGAAAAAAAATTAAAAACTCAGAAGATTTTTATTTTGTTTAGTTTGGTTTTACATATTTTGCGTGTCATATTAGTGTGTTTGAATATTATATGTTCCATGTTTTACATGTGGCTGGGGGATTAGAGTATGGTTTACAATGCATTGGATTGTTTCTTAATCATGCTTGTATTGAGTTTTTCGAAAGTGGGTTGCTTAATGGATTAACTTTGTACACTTTCACAAGATCTTTTGGAGTTTAACTTCTTATGTTACATGACCTATGTGATGTGTTCTCCTAATAATATTTCCATATGCATATCTATTTTCTTGTGGGAGTTACGCATGTAAGAACCATGTCATGAGTTTTATCTTATTTTTGAAAAATATGGGAGTGCACTGGAAAAGCCCTACGAAGGGAGTAAATCACCTTTGCATGAAAGTCCACCATTGGGAAGATCCTATGAAAAGAAAAGAAAGGAAAACGAATATAAAATTTTCCAAGGCCAAGAAATTGATGCTTCAAAAGTGTGATATGTTGAAAAGATAGACAAATAAATTATGTTTATTTTTAAATGTGTTATAAGTTGAAGATCAATAGATTTGCATAATGAGTCCCAACTAATCTTAATGTTTGGCGGGATTAATTAGAGAATCATCAAAAAAAAATTGGCTTCTATGTGTTGAGTTTGTTTGTCCATTATGAGTTCTCTTTATTTGTCACATGAGGCTAAATCTTAGTTTGATAAATTTAATGCGATCAATTAGAAATCCTTGGACTATTTTGAGTGGTTGGTATATTCTTATTTTTCATTCTAGTTCATGCCATTTCACTATGTACCACATTGTATGTAGACACGTTTATGTCATAAAAGTGTGGAAAGATTCTATTTTTGTATCTTTTGTGATAGTTATACCTATATATATATATATATATATATATATATATATATATATATATATATATATATATATATATATATATATATATATATATCCATTCATGTTGCATAATATATAGTTGTTTATATATATATATTGTATTTGTGTTGAGTCTCTGCATTGAATTTCATATATGCTTGTGATATGCTTCATCTTTGTGTCACATTGGCATATTATATGATTATATTGATATTGTTTGTTCCATTGTTTACATTAGTATCATTTGTTTCATAGTGTAGATTATTTGTGCATGTTTTGTCAAGTTTGTTTGTCGTTGTGTGTTTCACTTCACACCATTACATGATATGTCTTATTTTCCTTTATGTTCACACGGGTTATATTTAGGGAAAGAAGTTTTTTATATTTGGCCTTTACCTTTGTCTATTCCCAAACAAAAAGGAGTAAAAATATAACCTAACTGGGGTGTAACACCCTCGACTTTTGGAGACTGAGAAATTTAATTTTGGAAAATTAAATTTAATTAAATTGGAGAATTTCAAAATTTGGAAATTTAAGTCCAAAAATAGAGGACGTTTCAAAGTGTTCCGGATGATATTTTTGAGGGTACCATCGATCCCGGAAGGGTCGAGATAGTCAAAATGACTGTCATTGGGTCTTATTTCGGCTCCGGAATGTTTTTAAGTTGTTTTGACTTGAATTGGAGTCAACGAGTCATTTAAAGTGTGTATTAACATTTAAAACTGGGTTTGTTGTTTTAAAGGATTTAAGGCTTACGGATCAAGCATTTCTCATTTAGAGAAAGAGAGAAAAAAAAAGCGCTAGAGGGAGAAAGAAGAGAAAGAAGAAAGAAAAGAAGAGAGAGAGGAAGAAAAAGCTTGGGATTTCCGGCCCAACCGCGACATCGAGGATGATCCAACCTCTACAAACCAGAGGCAAGTGTTTAATCTTGCTAGATAGCTATTTGTGTATTTTATTTCATAAATTGTGGGGTAAAGAAATGGTTTTTGGGTATTAATGTCAAAACCTAGATTTTTAGGTTTAATCTTGAAATTAATGTTTAAATTGAGAATTAATGACATAGAAATGATTGGGATCAACTTTGGGTTGGTTAATGGGCTTAAAATCATGATTTGATGAAGGATTGGGGGTTGGAATGAGAAATTTAGGGTTTAGAATTCGTGGGTTTTGAAGAAACAGAAGAACCCTTCAAAAAATTGCAGGTCCGAATCGATTCGCCCCCTCAAGCGAATCGATTCGGTTTGGTAAAAATGGCAGGTCTGCATTGACCAAATCGATTCGGACCCCAAGCCGAATCGATTCGGCCTATTGCAGAAGCCTAGGTCTTGGGACCCGAATCGATTCGCCTGGGAGGCCGAATCGATACAGGGCATTTTGAAGTATTTTCTCCATAGTGATTTCAAACCCTTTTTTGGTTGGGTTTATTGATTTGGGGGCTTTCTCTTAGGATGTAAAAGATATATTCTTGGAGTCTTATAAGGATTTTCTCACATATTGGGATTTGAGGACCCTTAGGGTAACTTGGGAGAAATGTACCCATGTACGTATTGGAGTTACATGTGGATATTGGGGGAAAACTCTTTGAGGTTGGAATTTACCAATTATAGATAAAGGTATATATATATATATATATGTTTGAAGTTGAGAACTCGTAGAGAGTGAGAGGTCTCCTATCCTTAGAAATATTTAGACTAAGGAATAAATGATAACCCGATAGGGGTAAGGATTCATAAAATACAATTGAACCATAGGTAAAAGTTGGGAAACAGCTTGCGGGTGTACTATCGACTAGGAGACGCGGTAGCGTAAATTCTAGTTAGGATAGTTTATACGGAATTATGGGGATATGGCCATTGAGATTCCAATACTTGAAATGAGGTTGGAATAAATTGAGGTTTTAGACTATTAAGTCCTGTTAATGCCCATGGTTAGATAGTATTAAAGATAATTATGTACTTTCACATTTAGAGGTGAAAGGTGTAGTGATGGATTTCTACACAAATTCTTGGGTGATAACCCTAATGTTGAATGTATATGTATAGATATAAACATATGGTTTTGGGAGACTACTCATCATAGGAAGATGATTGAATATGTTTCAAGTATGGGATTATATTCACGTATCGAGGTAAATTAAAGGAATTGTGGTGATGGCTTGTATATTGAGGACTATGTATACTTATAGCCAGGTATATATATATATCTTATGCATATGAACGAGAATTAGTTTATCATATATAGATATAAGGATATGTGTATATGTGTTGACATATATCCGTATGGATATATTTATGTTATGAACATACATGGTATGGATACTTAAACCGTATATGGTGGTTTATTATTTGATCCTATAATTGGATCATATGGATGTATATATATTGTGCATGTGAATAATACATATACTTATTTTGTTAATCATACCCCGCTCATGCTATCATTGGGAAGTTGCGCGCGTAGAGGGTGAGCATCCTGGCATATAATGCAGGGTGTGGATATTCCCCAGGTCATAGTCGTCCCTTGTGATTATTATACATATAGATATGTATTTTTGGGATGAGACGTGGTGGGTATGTTTCGTCTCATTGCCGGTTGGAACTATGACCGCTTCCCGGGACGTCGTGTGCGTGTGTTTACCACGAGATGGGTGTCGTTTAGTCCCACCATGGTGGCCCCAGTATTGCTACGTGAGCCGGGCACTAGGAAGATGATAGCACTGATGCAATTTATCGGCGATATATATAGCCGGGTATATTATGTGCATGGCCTTGTACATCATATGTAGTATGTACACTTGGCTATTGGATTGATGATGATATATATATACGGTTAGAAATAAATACCTATATATATATATATATATATATATATATATATATATATCCTATAGATGAAAGGATATGGACTTTTATGAAGTACATCTTAGATGATTATGGTGTACTAGATTGATGGGGGTTGATGTATCGCACATAAGGTATTATTCGGTTACATCATCCCAAGGATATTATTGGAGGTTCTTTTCTTTTATCTTATTTGTTTTCTTTCTTTTCTTTTCTTCTTTCTTTCTTTAGGAGTTATAGTTTAATAGTAATGTTAGTATATACTTGTATGTTGAGGATTATTGATCTCTAGGATCGACATTGCCCAGAAGTAGTGTAACGAGGTTGTTCCTTGTTTGGATTTCGCTTTGCGAGACACCTCACGCACGAAACGCAGTGCCATGTCGAGATTTGAGAGAAGTAATTCCATAGGTGGCATCACGGATCTCTGGTCTTGACCTTGTCAGGAGTAGTGTAACGGGGCGGTTCCTTGTTTGGATTTCGCTTTGCGAGACTCCCCACGCACGAAACGTAGTACAATTTTGGGATTAGAGAGAAGTCTTGTCAATATTCCATGTGCATATTATTAAGTATATTAATTCTTACGTTTTTAGCCTATATATATATATATATATATATATATATATATATATATATATGTATAGGGGTAATGTTTTAGGAATTATGATAATTATAATTCATGAGATTATTAATCGGCATTCATTAAGCCTTTTATGGCATAATTGTTGTAATCATAATCTAATAGGAATAGAAATGGGTGGACCCTTAGATTATGACGGGAAGTTAGCTCTCGTGGATATAGGCTAGGCCTGATAAGTTAGGTTGTCCTAAAATCAATGGGGGTAATTTAACTAAAATTTGAGGACGCGAATAGGTGCGCGCCTATAGATGAGAGGTGAGTTGGGGTTCCACGAAAGTGCGGTCTCACTTATTTATGAAATTAAGTACACCGGTATTTATTATGCACGGTTAACACACTTGCTAAATATTTTACACATTCGGGGCTCTGACCCGTTTACCTTTTCTCTCCTCCTTGTATATATATATGTTACCACAGGTATCCTACCGCATGGATGCCGGATGACCTTCTATCATGCGTCTTGGGAGCCGTGACAGGTGCGGACTGTTGCGGGATGTTTCATGTAGCCGCTTCCTACTTCTTTAAAATTCTAGGTAGGATTCATGTTGTATATCGGGTTTGTACCCAAGGGATATTTACTTACATGTTTATATTTATTCCCTTCAGTTATTGTATTTGCTGTGACCCGACAGCTTATTCGGGTTTATTTATTTATGGCATATTCATGTATAGTGATTCCTTTCATTTCTTATAGTGCTTCTTGCATCTCTCTCTTATTTATTAGAAATTTTGTAGTGTTGGGTTGTGTTATGTTGCATGTTTTAAATTATTTAACATCTCGCTTATATGATATTGGGTAGTTAGTCCTATATTATATAGTACCAATAGTTGATGTTGAGACTGGACCATCTGAAATTCCTGATTTAATATAGTATAGGGTTGGCCACCCGTTATTATTTTAAGCGGGGTGTTACAGATGGTATCAGAGCATCAGGTTCTAGAGTCCTTAGGATCTGTGCGAGCTTTATGCATTCTTCCGTTAACGTTCTTGACATAAAGCCCTACAAATAGGACTGTTGTGTTCATTGCGTTGTTTTCTTCTGTGAAGTATATTCACTTGATTGGCGTTCTGATAACAATTGCTCTTGTTTCATTTCAGACGTCGCCTAGATTTTGTCGTCTAGGAAAGGATAGGTTTAGAAGTACAATACCCATAGCATATTTTGGGTACGCTTTGATCGGGGGTAGTTGTTTTCCCCGATTTTGGAGGAGTTATTGGGGAGATTTCTAGCAATGGTTCGAGGTGATTTGTCGGCAGTTGAGTAAGAAAGGAAAATTTACTCGAATGACAAACCTTGGACTTAGTAAAGTAAGTCTGAGGAGAGGTTAGTGTAGTCCTTGGGAGGTTTAGGTTGAGAAACCCGTTAATCTTCGTTAGAAAACCTGGTGTTGGTGACTTTTCCCGACGCGAGGTGTGTGGAGTTATCCCAACAAATGGGAGTATTGCCTTCTGGGAAGTGGGAGTAAGAAATTTGGAGACTCAGTTTCGTTGTGCAGGACTGAGGGAGTTTTTGGTTGTCGCCATCATGTTTATCCTTCAATATGGTTAGGAAGGATTTTGAGGAAGATGTTTCTCTTGTGAAGAAATAGGCTGAGGGATGATGATTTTCCTGGAAGGAGTTGAGGACCCTGAGTTGAGATTCTAGGGTGAGGGGAAACCATTAGGTTATGGAATTTGTAAGGTAGAATACATTTCTTTGGGTCTAAGTTATGCTTTGCGCGATATTAGGAACGTCGCATGTGAGGTATGATGAGTAGCTAGCCACTACACCGCTAGGGTGTATGAAATTTTCCTAGAGGAGGAAGTGAGCAAGTGTGGCCTTTATATGGCATCTTTGGAGATGATATACCTTTTCGTAACTGGGAGGTTCAGAGTTTGGTAGATTTACGAGGAGCAGATAGTTTAGCTCATAGTTGGGCTACTTTTGAGAACTAGGCTTTGGCTAAAGTATTGTATTTGTTAAAGCCTTGTGTTCTAAACATAAGGTGTTTGTTTGGCGTGTCGAAAGACGCGGGATATATTTATATTGTATTGTTGTATTGGCCCTCGGGAAATATCTAAAATATGGAAAATCCTCCTCTTTTTTTTTATAAAACCTTAACCCTGGTTCAACTAATCTCAATCCCCGACCTAGCTACACAGTAGTGTATTGGAAGGGTTCCTTGTTTGGATTTTGCTTGCGAGACCTCCCCCGCACGAAGGTGGCTAGCGTCAGGAATTGAGGAGAGTTCAACCAGTGGAAATTTTCAAACTTTTATATATTTAGTATATTGTTATAGATTATGTTACCAAGGGTTATCTTACAATTTGAGGCTAATGGAGGCTGATTAGGATGTTACGAGTGGAAACTCGGGTACGGGGTGTATGGGCGCCCTGAGTAGTTAGTTTGTTTTAAAGGCTATATGGTTCGACGTGAGAACTAGAAAGGATCGGCATAATGATCTTGAGGATTGATGTAAGGACTAGATGATATTGAGGTCCTAGGCATGTCTTAAATTTCGCGGACGAAATTCTTGTAAGGGGGGAAGATTGTAACACCCTCGACTTTTGGAGACTAAGAAATTTAATTTTGGAAAATTAAATTTAATTAAATTGGAGAATTTTAAAATTTGGAAATTTAAGTCCAAAAATAGAGGGCGTTTCAAAGTGTTCCGGATGATATTTTTGAGGGTACCATCGATCCCGGAAGGGTCGAGATAGTCAAAATGACTGTCATTGGGTCTTATTTCGGCTCCGGAATGTTTTTAAGTTGTTTTGACTTGAATTGGAGTCAACGAGTCATTTAAAGTGTGTATTAACATTTAAACTGGGTTTGTTGTTTTAAAGGATTTAAGGCTTACGGATCAAGCCTTTCTCATTTAGAGAAAGAGAGAAAAAAAAAGCCCTAGAGGGAGAAAGAAGAGAAAGAAGAAAGAAAAGAAGAGAGAGAGGAAGAAAAAGCTTGGGATTTTCGGCCCAACCGCGACATCGAGGATGATCCAACCTCTACAAACCAGAGGCAAGTGTTTAATCTTGCTAGATAGCTATTTGTGTATTTTATTTCATAAATTGTGGGGTAAAGAAATGGTTTTTGGGTATTAATGTCAAAACCTAGATTTTTAGGTTTAATCTTGAAATCAATGTTTAAATTGAGAATTAATGACATAGAAATGATTGGGATCAACTTTGGGTTGGTTAATGGGCTTAAAATCACGATTTGATGAAGGATTGGGGGTTGGAATGAGAAATTTAGGGTTTAGAATTCGTGGGTTTTGAAGAAACAGAAGAACCCTTCAAAAAATTGCAGGTCCGAATCGATTCGCCCCCTCAAGCGAATCGATTCGGTTTGGTAAAAATGGCAGGTCTGCATTGACCGAATCGATTCGGACCCCAAGCCGAATCGATTCGGCCTATTGCAGAAGCCCAGGTCTTGGGACCCGAATCGATTCGCCTGGGAGGCCGAATCGATTCGGAAACAGGGCATTTTGAAGTATTTTCTCCATAGTGATTTCAAACCCTTTTTTGGTTGGGTTTATTGATTTGGGGGCTTTCTCTTAGGATGTAAAAGATATATTCTTGGAGTCTTATAAGGAGTTTCTCACATATTGGGATTTGAGGACCCTTAGGGTAACTTGGGAGAAATGTACCCATGTACGTATTGGAGTTACATGTGGATATTGGGGGAAAACTCTTTGAGGTTGGAATTTACCAATTATAGATAAAGGTATATATATATATATGTGTTTGAAGTTGAGAACTCGTAGAGAGTGAGAGGTCTCCTATACTTTGAAATATTTAGACTAAGGAATAAATGATAACCCGATAGGGGTAAGGATTCATAAAATACAATTGAACCATAGGTAAAAGTTGGGAAACAGCTTGCGGGTGTACTATCGACTAGGATAAGCGGTAGCGTAAATTCTAGTTAGGATAGTTTATACGCAATTATGGGGATATGGCCATTGAGATTCCAATACTTGAAATGAGGTTGGAATAAATTGAGGTTTTAGACTATTAAGTCCTGTTAATGCCTATGGTTAGATAGTACTAAAGATAATTATGTACTTTCACATTTAGAGGTGAAAGGTGTAGTGATGGATTTCTACACAAATTCTTGGGTGATAACCCTAATGTTGAATGTATATGTATAGATATAAACATATGGTTTTGGGAGACTACTCATCATAGGAAGATGATTGAATATGTTTCAAGTATGGGATTATATTCACGTATCGAGGTAAATTAAAGGAATTGTGGTGACGGCTTGTATATTGAGGACTATGTATACTTATAGCCAGGTATATATATATATATATATATATATATCTTATGCATATGAACGAGAATTAGTTTATCATATATAGATATAAGGATATGTGTATATGTGTTGATATATATCCGTATGTATATAAATGTATGGATATATTTATGTTATGAACATACATGGTATGGATACTTAAACCGTATATGGTGGTTTATTATTTGATCCTATAATTGGATCATATGGATGTATATATAGTGTGCATGTGAATAATACATATACTTATTGGTTAAGCATACCCCGCTCATGCTATCATTGGGAAGTTGCGCGCGTAGAGGGTGAGCATCCTGGCATATAATGCAGGGTGTGGATATTCCCCAGGTCATAGTCGTCCCTTGTGATTATTATACATATAGATATATATTTTTGGGATGAGACGTGGTGGGTATGTTTCGTCTCATTGCCGGTTGGAACTATGACCGCTTCCCGGGACGTCGTGTGCGTGTGTTTACCACGAGATGGGTGTCGTTTAGTCCCACCATGGTGGCCCCAGTATTGCTACGTGAGCCGGGCACTGGGAAGATGATAGCACTGATGCAGTTTATCGGCGATATATATAGCCGGGTATATTATGTGCATGGCCTTGTACATCATATGTAGTATGTACACTTGGCTATTGGATTGATGATGATATATATATACGGTTAGAAATAAATACCTATATATATATATATATATATAAATATATATATATCCTATAGATGAAAGGATATGGACTTTTATGAAGTACATCTTAGATGATTATGGTGTACTAGATTGATGGGGGTTGATGTATCGCACATAAGGTATTGTTCGGTTACATCATCCCAAGGATATTATTGGAGGTTCTATTATTTTATCTTATTTGTTTTCTTTCTTTTCTTTTCTTCTTTCTTTCTTTAGGAGTTATAGTTTAATAGTAATGTTAGTATATACTTGTATGTTGAGGATTATGGATCTCTAGGATCGACATTGCCCAGAAGTAGTGTAACGAGGTGGTTCCTTGTTTGGATTTCGCTTTGCGAGACACCTCACGCACGAAACGCAGTGCCATGTCGAGATTTGAGAGAAGTAATTCCATAGGTGGCATCACGGATCTCTGGTCTTGACCTTGTCAGGAGTAGTGTAACGGGGCGGTTCCTTGTTTGGATTTCGCTTTGCGAGACTCCCCACGCACGAAACGTAGTACAATTTTGGGATTAGAGAGAAGTCTTGCCAATATTCCATGTGCATATTATTAAGTATATTAATTCTTACGTTTTTAGCCTATATATATATATATATATATATATATATATATATATATATATATATATATATATATATATATATATATATGTATATGTATAGGGGTAATGTTTTAGGAATTATGATAATTATAATTCATGAGATTATTAATCGGAATTCATTAAGCCTTTTATGGCATAATTGTTGTAATCATAATCTAATAGGATTAGAAATGGGTGGACCCTTAGATTATGATGGGAAGGTAGCTCTCGTGGATATAGGCTAGGCCTGATAAGTTAGGTTGTCCTAAAATCAATGGGGGTAATTTAACTAAAATTTGAGGACGCGAATAGGTGCGCGCCTATAGATGAGAGGTGAGTTGGGGTTCCACGAGAGTGCGGTCTCACTTATTTATGAAATTAAGTACACCGGTATTTATTATGCACGGTTAACACACTTGCTAAATATTTTACACATTCGGGGCTCTGACCCGTTTACCTTTTCTCTCCTCCTTGTATATATATATGTTACCACAGGTATCCTACCGCATGGATGCCGGATGACCTTCTATCATGCGTCTTGGGAGCCGTGACAGGTGCGGACTGTTGCGGGATGTTTCATGTAGCTGCTTCCTACTTCTTTAAAATTCTAGGTAGGATTCATGTTGTATATCGGGTTTGTACCCAAGGGATATTTACTTACATGTTTATATTTATTCCCTTCAGTTATTGTATTTGCTGTGACCCGACAGCTTATTCGGGTTTATTTATTTATGGCATATTCATTTATAGTGATTCCTTTCCTTTCTTATAGTGCTTCTTGCATCTCTCTCTTATTTATTAGAAATTTTGTAGTGTTGGGTGTTGTTATGTTGCATGTTTTAAATTATTTAACATCTCGCTTATATGATATCGGGTAGTTAGTCCTATATTATATAGTACCAATAGTTGATGTTGAGACTGGACCATCTGAAATTCCTGATTTAATATAGTATAGGGCTGGCCACCCGTTATTATT
This sequence comes from Sambucus nigra, assembly GCA_949130495.1. Lineage (NCBI taxonomy): Eukaryota > Viridiplantae > Streptophyta > Magnoliopsida > Dipsacales > Adoxaceae > Sambucus > Sambucus nigra. The sequence continues at coordinate 143,171,600 of OX422208.1, read as the reverse complement.
TTAAGCGGGGTGTTACATGGGGATGGATACTCTAAGGGGGAGTTATTTAATAAAGGGGGAGTTTATATTTTCATATGCGGTTTATATTTGTTATATTCTCTTTCAATTTGAATGGTGTGTTAAATGTGCAGGTTTAGCGAAGATACGCGGTAAAGATTTTAAAGAGAAAAGGTATTCAAGTTTTTGTCTGTCATCTGTCTGTAATTGTTTCTATCTAAATTGGGATTGAGACTTTAGAGTGATTGATGTCCCAGTATGTTTTTCTTTTGTGTTTGTCCAAGAATAACTAAAGTAGGATATTTTTAAAGGAATTTCCTGTCGAGTCATTTTATATATATTGGCATTATTTAGTCTTGGACAACATCGTTCGAGTCATAGGTTAGTATTTGAGTTTATTTGTCCTTCAAGCCTATGATGTTTCATTGAATACCGTAGTGACCATGTAAGGCATCGATGACATATTTCAAGTTTCTCAAAGAATTTACTTTAATTATCTCGAAAAATCAAACCATGTGCAATAGATCCCGAATTTAAGCCATCATTATTAGCCCGGATCTAGTGTATGGGTCTTCCAAATGATGGTTTTAATAGAGGAGATCATCATATACTCTCTATGAATCCCAACATAGTTCAATATAACATCTTTCTCATTTTCATAACATACCCAACAACATGAGAACTAATGATCTCAACCTAAGTCTGAACCCTAGTACTAATCTCTTATTATATAATGCCAACATCCACTTTGGATGTTTTAAGATCCGTCACTATTTTATTCCCAATAATATCCAAACTCAAAAGTTCGACTAAAAAATTATTATGTTAAATTAAGGGGGAAAATGGATCAACATATCCATCCATAATCCCTAATGTTTTAGGTTTTCACTACATTTTAACTAGTGCAGGTTAACAACTTAACACCCATAACGACCCAATGCCTTTACACTTGTAAGGGAAAATTTCAAGTCTAGTCAATTTATATGTATAGTGGATTTATTCTGTCTTGAATAAAACAGTTTGAGTTATTGGTTGGGATTTGATTTGCATCGTCCCTCAAGCCTGTGATGTTTGATTGAAGACCGTTGCGGACATGTAAACCATCGATGACATCACTATGAGTTTCATGCCGAGTTTATTCTTAAACATCTAAGGGATATCAATGAGGTATGAATATGTATTAATTTTCATCCCTAGATACATTTTATTCATTATGTTTTTAAATGTTTTAAACCCTTTTTCCGTATAGGTTTTTAAGGAAAAACTATTTTTGTTCAACTTCATTCGAATGACACTGAATTTTATTTTAAACGAGTTTTTTTAATTCATTGGAACATGATGTTGGGTTTGTTCAAATGAGGTGATGGTTTTTGTTCAAACGAACTTCAAATGAGATGTTCTTGTTTCATAGTGAAATATCACTCAAAGCTCATTCGACACTTATTAAAAATAGTATAGCAATGTTGTTAGAACAAGTTTTATTTTGTTCAAATGAGATTGCTATACTCGTTTCAATGACCCGTGTTTTTCATTTGGACGAGTTATCTCGAAGAGCGTGGCGAGTTAAAATTTTGTAAATCTATAAATAGATGTTTTGCATAATAGTTCCATTTTTTGCAAAAATAGTTTATCCTCTCCAACCAAGAGTTTTTAAAACCCTAGTTTACACCCATTAGTTTGAGACCCATGTTTCAATATTTTATGTGTATTTGATATCTCTCGTGTGTTTCACCGAGGTTGTTTCCTATACATATTGGAGCATATTTCAAGGTATTGGATACTATTTTTGTGTTGTACGATGGCTGGAGCAATCAAGAGGCAAGTTAGATCTGTGGGATATTGCGACTTAGGAAGGCACTGGTGTTGGGTTGGTTATTGGAAGGCACCCAACAGTCACCACAAAAATGGTAACAAGGAACAAAGAAGTGCATCAAGTCTTGAAAGTGTCGAGTCATTAAGTCTAAATTCTTCTTATACATAAACCTATATTATAGTAGACTTTTGTGGCTGGACCATCCGTGGTATTTCACTTGTGGGTTTTCCTTGTTCATTATCTTGGTATGATTTTACCTTATTTTATTCTTGATTATATCACCTAGATGCATTCTTAGGTCATAACAAAATTGATAAATTATTTTACACAACACAATCTCTTTAATCATTGTAAAGTTTAAAACTTTTTTAACTCATTTGACAAAATAAAAAATTGGTAATTGTTTCGCAATCTAGGTTAACCCTATTTTCACTAGTGTATTTTCAAAAGTTTCTATATGTACCAAGCTGAACTTATAATATTTCTCTTTGTCCTAGAAAACTTTCATATGATCAAGCCACCGTCAAATAATCACTCCTTTTGTAATTTTGAACTACTAATAAAGAATAAATTATATAAGTAATTTTATTTTCCAAATGTTATATCTCTCCATCTCTTTTGTTTCCTTTTCCTCTACCAATACAAATAAATTAAAGTTAAATTTAAAAACATCAGTACAAAAAGGCCCATACTGAATCCTTTATCAACGCAAATATCTCCTTAACCCACCAAACCAAATGCCCCCATCTCTATAATATATATAGTAATATTTCCCCATTCTTGCTAATTTTATTTTTTCTTTTCTCTTTTGTTTAGTTTCTCACTTTTATAGTCAGAACAATACATATATGGGTACTGAAAAACATGATATACCGACGGCCATACCACTACTATAAAGTTACCTCGCTCTCTTACACACACACATTTTATTTTTTCAACATGATGACCCCAAACTCCAAATAATACATTTCCATTGAAATCTATGAGAAATATTTTTAAATATCTAACCACATACACATTTTTGAACTAGAACAGAAATGAGACGATAATGTGTTTTTATTACACATGAACATTATCGTTTAAAATGCAACACGACTAACATGTTTCTTAAATTTATCATAAAAAATATGATTAACACAACACGACTCATAATTTGAACACAAACACGAACCTTAAATTCGATACAAACATAGCTTTGTGTAAAACAAAACTGACACGAACATGTCATATCGTTTATGTCGGGTTATTATTTTGCCAATTTCATGTTCTATTTACGTGTCTTTAATAAAATTAACACTCATATTTGGAGTTTACTTTGTACGAAACTATATTTTTCTCTTATCAATTTTGATTATTGATTAGAGGATCCGATATACAATTTGGGAAAATTGATTGTTCGATTTGATTTATTTTTAGACTTGGGTTGTTATAATGAAATCTCGTAGCATCCGCAGCTATTGCAGGCAATGACATGATGGAATGACTAACCTTGTGGTCCTTGTCGCTAAGCACTTAGGGTTTTGAAAATATTTTACAATGGGTTAAAGATTTAAACATTTGAAAAATATTTTCTAGTATTTAAATGCTTTAATTATAAAGGTGTAGTGTATTACCTTCATATTTATGTTTCAGTTGTACTCGCATGATCCCTTTCATCACCTCTCAATTACAGTGAGCACCAAACGCATTTATTTTATTATCCTAATCATGCTACCGAGTCTAACTAGGGCAATTACCTCTAACATAGCCAATCCCACTAATAATCACTAGTGGTTAATATGCACTATTTACTCTAGGTGTATCTTCATAATTATTACATAGATACACACATGCTAAAATTATATATCCGCACACTATCTCATATACATATACGTCACTCAATATATACGTATATAAATCATCCCCATAGTAGGCCCTCGTGGATGCATACCTCGTGTCCTATTAGGTTCCAGGCACAACACGTACCAGAACTGGCCAACTAGGTCAAAATCTCACCACCGAGCCCAAAAGCGTAAATAGAGACAACAGAGGTAGTCATAAACATATGTCTTGGGGTCGCAACTATACCACATCACTCCCAATCAGTGTCCAAACCAACACATATACTCATTTATAGATAGTGTCCATGCAATAGTACTATGACCTAGGAAACTAACCCGATACCTAGTTGTTAATGCTCGGGTGAACTGCCCATGGTGTGTAACCTCCAAACAATAGCATTATCGAGTAGGTATGTTTCAAACAGATAAAAAATAACAACACACACACACACACACACACACACACACACACACACACACACACACACATATATATATATATATATATATATATATATATATATATATATATATAATAAAGTAGGAAACTTATGTATGTCATAAGCTTAAAAGATGATGTCATCAAGATGAATTTTGTTTACACTTCATATTTTGCCCTTGAAATTTTTGAGTTCCCTCTCTTTTGACACACACTCTCATTTACTTCCTCCTCCTTTCTTCAAAATTCAAAAACAAGGGTAACATAGTAAATTGTTGTCTCCAAAACTTCTCTCATTTCTTTATATCGCATAAACGCTCAGGACATTCACCTGACTCTCTGCCCCCTCTCTCCTCACAAGCCCTAACTCACACAATCTTCATTATCTTTCTCTCGGCTACTCCTTTTCATATTCCAAGTGTGTGTATATTAATGGTTCTTTTGTTAGGGTTTATTAAATTTAGGGATTATGATTTTAGGGATCGAAATTTGGATTTTGAGAATTTGTCATTTTTTGTTTATTGTTTTTAAGGTTTATGATTTTGTTAATGTCTTCATACTTAACTAATTTTAGTTTCGATTTGTAGATCCGACAGCTAATTTTGTTCTAACCATGTTTTGGTTCTTGGTTATATTCGGGTCTGTAGAGGTTTGGATTTTGAGTTTTTTTGAAATTTGGATTTGTTTTTTTCAGAGTCGAGCAAGTTACTCATATTTTTTTATTATGAACTTTCAACAGGTATAGTTGAACTTGCAACAGGTATACATTACCAAACTTCAGGTCTCCGTGTAGGTGTTGCTATGCCACTTAAATTTCTATTAGATCGAGTATTTATGTTGATACTTTGAGTTTTTCTTTAAGTAACCTTATGTATTTTTTTTAAGATTTTAAAAGTTTGTTGGTAGTTTTGTATCAGTCAACATTCGAGGTTTCTTTGTGATTACTTGATGAACTACAAAGAGTTAAGAACTGTGTTATTCTTTGTGATTGCTTCATGAACGTATTTTGGCCATTAATGATTAATTATTCTTATAATGTTCCTGTATAATTTTAGCTTATCATTTTGGAAGAGTTCAGAACTGTGTTTTTAAGGATTTGGTAAGTTCTTTATTAGTATTTTGTTCTTTTGCCAAACATAGCATTGTAATGATTTTCTTTTAAATTTGTTTTTGATTTATTTTGAGCCACTATATGTTACTAAGACTATTTGGCTATGATTACTATAAGAGGATTATTTTTTATGACCTTCTGTGTAAATGAAATACTATTTAATTACTTTTTGGTTTCTACTTTATTGATGTAGTTTTGTGGTATGGATCATTTTGTTTGTTGTAGAGCCTGGCCATGTGGTAAAAAAAAATGTGGATCGAATATGTGAATTGCTTCGGGCACATAATGCCACTACAAGGGTTTAACCATTTAAATGTTCAACGGTAATTTCTTTGATGAACAATAAGATATTTATATTTAAGAGTTGAATGGGTAATCTCATATTTGTTGTTTGATGTTTTTATCTAAATGTTGAGGATGTATTTGTTTTTTGTGTTTGACTTGAGAGTTGATAACTTAATACCATCTTTTAGGCGGGGTTGATTTTTTTTTATGGCTATAGTTTTTCAATTACTACATAATTGTTTCTCTATTCATAGTCTTCTGTTTTTCCTTGACAATGTAATGAACTACAATAATTGAAAGTTTATGTTACCACCTGATATGGATTCACCTTGACTTTTTAGTTGATATGGATATGTTAAAATAGTGTAAGCGTTTAAGTGGGTAAATTATGACGAGGTTAAAGATTGATTACATGTGGAATAAGATCAAGTGGGTAAACTAAGTGTTATTCATGTGTTTGGACTCATGGAGTATTGTTAGGTATGTATTATGCGAAGAACCCGATATCACGCTTTCGATTACACGAAGAAGGGACGCACTGCATTAGCTACTTGAAAAGGGAAAATAAATTTCGTACTATTAATGTGTTCTACTCTTAAATTTGGTATTCATATGAGTTGTAAACCACATGTATTATTTTTATTCGTATTATTAATTGAAGCAAATTTGCCAATCCATTTTGCCTATCCATTTTTCAATTAATTTCAACACTAGTGATCGCCGCTTCAAGTTTAGTAAAGAAAACAATTTGAATGACTTTCTTACAACAAGCACCTAACATTTAACCTATGTGCTTTCTAAAAATATCACCAATGGCAGCATGGCCTAGAGTACTCTTTGCAACCCCGTAAGTGTTGAGTTTGGTCCAGAGCAGAGGAGGACGAAGCCACTGGATGAGGCTTTGGGAGGGGAGCCTCTGACTTTGAGGTTTTTTAGCAGAGAAATCTGAGAAAAAGTTGCTCATGTGTCGAGGAGTAACTTTGTCCATAACTGCTGAACAAAAGGTTTATTTGACTTCTTTGTTAACTATATGAAAGGTATGAGAATTACTATTTCAGAAGGTGTATTTGATTATTTTATTAATTTTTTTTGGGCTTGACTGGAAATATGCGAGAAGACCATAAGTGGATTACCAAACTAGACATAAGAGATTTCAAGTACTACCCTGATAGAGAATGGCATCATTCTTTTTTATAATTGATGCAAATAATGTTGTGGACACTCACAATGGCATCCAAGTTTGATTGTAATTTATTATTTTATTTTTATGTTTATTATTAGTAGAATAAGGAATCTTCATTAGTAATATTCTCCAATTAATTTAGGAGTTTTTGAGGTATCTTATTAGGTATCTTAACCCTATAAATATGATTGTAATCCCTCATTTGAGGATAGTCAGGGGTGGTGACATGAGATTTGGGAGGAAATCAGTTTATATTGAGAGATTTGAGTAAAATAAGGTCAGTTATTGTTTTGTTCATGTCATCAGGCCATACGATCACATTTGATAACAGTCCATGACATTTGATGAATGTTAACAATCCATAACATGTGATCAATTTATTTTTGGATGCATGTTAACAATGCATGACATCTTATCACATTTGATACCTGTTTCTATTTCATAACATTTGATTGTTAACATTGGATGAATGTTAACAGTTCATACAAATTAATAGTTAATAGTTCATCTGATAACCGTGTTGAACATTTGACAGTTAAAAAATGACAACTTTGTATAACATTTTAGAACTATTAACAGTTCAACATTTGACATTTGACATTTGATAACTGCTATCATGTCCATATAATTTGAATTAAACATAGTTTTATATGTATATTTTAACTTCTTAGCTTCTAACATATATGAATTTTTATATTTAATTAGTTTAATGTTATCCGATTTATGATAATTTCACTTAGTTTGGTCGAACGGATACATTTTCGTATAGTGCGATTTGTTTCTCCAAATACATATGTAGACGGAGGTATATGCCTAGATATTTTACAAAATTAGTGGAGTACAATATATGATGTTGTAGCTATACTCATTTGTATCCAGTCGCTACTATGTGATCCAAACTCCAAATCTCTAGAAAATTCAAAAGTTGCTCAGATGTTAAGTGAGAATAAGCGTGACTACACTCGTAAAGTAATGGAAGTTGTGGAGCAGAGCTGGACTTGGATTCGGGTATGTTTTGCATTTTTTTGTAGTAATTTCAATCAATTACAGATTCATTCTTATTATGATGCAAACATAGGCTCTTTTTGGCTATTCAACTTTTTTTTACTTCTTCTATTGGTTAATTTTTGTTGTCTTTTTTGCCTTAATTTCTTAGTGCATCTATGACAGTGTAGCTGGGAGGGGTAGGATCATGGATGGTTCACAGTAAAACATGTTTAAATAGCTACTACTACTACACCACAACACCTGCTATCCACACCTATTATCGATACCCCCATCCACTCTTTCACACTCCTATGTTCAAACATCTACTACTACTACTACTACATAGCACATGCTATCCACACCTGCTGCCATCCACTCTTTCACACTTCTTCGTTCTCTTCTTTCTTCAGTTTCAATGTTCTGCTTCTCGGGGTATGTTTTCATCAGATTATGTTAACTATATAGTTGTATATGGTTCATTTTGACAGTTCTGGTTCATGATTATACGTCACATTGGATTATATTATATGCGTGTCAAAGCACGTGTTCGGGCCATGTCATATGCGTGTGAAAGTGTACTAAGTATCTCACATCAGTACATCACCTATGGAGAAGAAGTGTACTAGCTTTGTAGACACTAATTAATCCATATCAATCAATTAATAGCAACAACGAATTGTAAACCCTTCAGCTACACATATCCACTAACACTGGTATGTATTTATACTCATTTACTCACTCAATTTGATGCATTTTGGGTTGACATAGGAAAATGTCAAATTACTATAGGTGATGCTAATACTTCACATAACAGAACCATGTCTCACCATTGCAAAGAGACAAATTCTCCAAAATTCTCTTCTATCAACAAAGTTGTAGTTAAAGTAGGATAAATATATTTAACCCGTGTTCCTCATCCCAGCAGTAATCCCATTTATGGTAATAAACAATGCATTCATCTCGAAAGTTTATGATTATACTCACAACATCTTAGGGTCCTCAATATCTCAACATGTAATATGTTGAGTGAATTGAGATAAGGAAGCCTACTCTCATGTCTTTATAAAATGCGCGTAATTCCTTGACATGTCCCTTTTCACAGACCCCCTTTAAGACTGCGTCGACCCCAAGTCAAGTATATAGTATGTTGACATGAAGTAACAACTCTCTTTGATTAATTTATATTTTATTTGGATCTTCTTTTGTTTCTAGCGGTAATGATGATGACGTGTTTCATGTTTGAGAGTTCAAAAGGAAAAAACATATTATAGAAAAACCAGTTTGACCTTATCCCTAGATATAACCTAATAATGAAGACTATTAGCATACGCCTAATCATCTTGTCATAGATTTGAGAATAGTGTTTTCAGTCGTATTTTATTTCTATAGAAAACATAAAATAAATTTGAGAACTGTTCAAGTTTTATGGAGTGCTCAATTCATTTTTTGACTGCATGAATCACTTTTCAATGTTTCTAATGTCATTTTTCTAATAATATGATGACATCAGGTGCTTTGGAATATTTGTAACTAATCTTGGATCACCTGAATTAAAGAATAGAAAGCGTTACACGAAAAGTAATACTGAATTCAAAGCTTCAAAGATGGGATTGTTTCAATTTATATGAATACATCCCTACCCCGTAAAGATGATGGTTGGCAGGTTTATATATGTTTTTATTTAAAGAGAACAACAGGTCCAAAGCCCCATTAATTCACCGGTTTACTTTGTGTAGGGTATTGGATTTGCTTAGGAAGTTGGTATATGGGTGATTTATAAGTATCTTTTTTTTTGTTTTTTTGTTTTTGCTATTTTTCGAAGTTAAATTGAATGAAAATCATTGTTTGAGTTTATTGTTTTGATTGTTACACGTGGGTTTGGTCAGGAAAAAAATTATGATGTAGGTTCCAATGTGAAGATTTTTATTTTAATTTGGGATTTGCATATAAGAATTGTGATTTCAATATAATTTATTATTCAATAGGGATCATAACCATAACTGTGTTGGCATTAAGTCCAGGGTGAGGAATCCTGCGGTAGAGCTCACGACCTTCCTGGAAAAGGGAAAATGTATGACATAATATGTGGATGGAAAATCGCAAGCTGGCTCGCACTGCACATGCCACACCTCATCCTCCATTATTTTTCCACAACATCCACATTATCTGGTAAGTGCCTCGCACCTCATCCTCCATTATTATTTGAAAGAGTTTTTTTTTTTACTTTTGTAATGGTTGTAGTATTTCTCCTGATAAAAAAAACTTGGTTTTTTTCAAATATTTGTGATGATTTCAATTCAGTTTTCGATATAATGGAGACAAATTAAATCACCCACATCTGCTCACTGCTTGCTTGAAACTGTAAACTAAACTTCATCGGCTCTGAAATACAACTGATGATAGGATCCTATCGGATGGAGTTTGTGCCTCTCAGTCATCGCAAAGAAGAAAATAGAAACAAAGAAGATTAATCTTCTCCTCCTCTTATAGAAGTTTATTGATATCTTAAGTTTTTGTTGACTTAAAAATCTATAGCATTTAGTGTGACATTTCAAGCCAGAACTGCTTCTGTATTTGTCAGTTGTCAACGTACAAATTTCTTTTGAGCTTAAGAAATAGAGTATGTCCCTGCTGTCAATTGCACTTCAATCGTTCATGTTTGTGGGAATACTAGCAACATCTGTAGCCTACATGTACGTATCAGTATGGTCATTGTGTGAACCATACACATTGAAGTACAAGTAGTTAAGGTTGATGTCCACCATTGTATCCACACGCGACTCCACATGTCCACCATTTTTAAATAGAGAAATATGCATTGTCCTTTTCACCTATTCTAGCGTGTCAGTGGTGTGCTCGATTCCAACACACATAGGAATCTGACTCGGGGATCTTGGAAATGCTATAGACATTAAATACAATAACGGGGATATGAGGGTCATCTTCGGGATTAAATACTATAACGGGGCTATGTGGAAATAACACATCAACACATCAACACTAGAGTTTACCTCTTATTAAAGTGCTTAATGAAAAATATAGGAATTATTATTTTACCTGAAATTAATTATTTCTTAGCCTATAGATTTTATTATTTCTTCTTATGTTACTGATGATCACTTTAAAACACAATGACAGGAAGCAGAGGATGGCTCATTTCAGCAAGCTTATCTCATAATCTTTGCAGATATCCCAAGCTTATCTCAAGACAATCTCACGCTTCTCTAACAATCAAAATGCGACTCTCTAGAGACATCTCACCACTGTATCAAGCATTGGCGTTTGATCTCTGGAGATATATGTGGGCAGGTGCAGAAGGAGGGCCGCCATTGTAGGTTACTTTGGAAACCTCTGTAGGTTCTTTTACTGTTGAGATGTACTACAAGCACGCCCCCAAAACCTGCAAAAACTTCATCAAGTAACTCGCAGGGGCTATTAAGACAACGCCAAGTTCCACGGATTCATTAAGGATTTTATACTGCAAGGTGGGGACCCCACTGGGACAGGAAGAGGAGGGGAATCTATATATGGTCCAAAGTTTGAGGATGAGATACACCCAAAGTAAAAGCACACTGGAGCTGGTACTATATCCATGGAAAATGATGTTCCAAATACAAATAGGAGCCAGTTATTTATTACACTGGCACAAAAAAAATCTCTAGATGTAAAACAAACAATATTTGGGGGAGTATCCAAAGAATGGAAATCATCAATCGACTTAATAGAGTTTAAACAGATAACATTGTTATGCAATTCCATGATGTGAAGATAATACAGGGGATAGTCAAAGGTTGTATAATGTTCTATTGCAAATGTTATAGTTTACTAAAATTGTCACTCTCTTGAGGTAGGTGTATCCTATTATTTCATCATAGATGTGATGAGACTATGATTAGGATCTGTGTACTTCCATTATTGGTAAATATCAAACATATATTGTAAGAAATATAGCCATTGAGTTATCAAGACTTTCCCCCCTTTTCTTGGCTAAAAAAAGAATGAGATACATACTTATTGCAGTTGGTGATGCTATATTTGAATTACAAACTATTAGTTTTGTTGTGGGTGTATTTTTTATTTTTCTATAAAGAGCGGATAATTCTATAAACAAAGGAAATTCTATCCAAAAATTCAAAACTATTTACAATTATTTATTTTATATAAAAACATTAGACTTAAATTATACATGATTTGATATTTTAAAAAAAATTCATGAAGAAGCAGTTGCTTTCGTGTTTCGAACTCGAGACCAACCGTAGTTTTAGTAGGAGCACTTGCTATTGCATCAAGACACAACTTTATGCTTTTCAAAATTATCATCGTGCCTTCGGGCACAGGCATACCCTAGTATATATATATATATATATATATATATACTCGAAGTCTGAACTGACTTCCCAATTTTCAATTAAGTTCACTCATTTGTTAACCGGATCGTCTCATATGAATCCAACTAATAGATGGACTAAAACATACATAAACCCTCTAATAATGTTTTAAGGAAATCCCAACCCATTTCGAAAACTTACACGCCCATTTATCAAACTCTAACAGTCCAAAATCAATGCATAATAAAATTGGGACAGGCAATAAATCTAATGGATTCACTAGGCAGACCGAACCGATTCAGTCAAGATCGAATCGATTTAGTTTGCTAGGCAGCCCCTCATCTTCAACTTCAGGTTTACACCTCCCAAGTCCATTAATGGACTACCCAAGCCTCTAAAAACTAAACCCAAACATATATATAATCATCCGAGATGTATTTTTAACGCAATCTAAATCCGAATCCAACATTTATTCAACCAAAGATTCATATTTATCAACTCGATTCACACATTCTAAAATCAATTAAATGTTTAACCCATCATCCCAAAACACCCATCAAAATTCATCCCTTTTATTGAATACTCACAAATTTAATCACAAAAATCATTCGTTCATTTTTATCATTAAACAAATTAACATGTTAAATAACAAATCCATCCTCTTAATTATCCCCATGATTTCATGCTTAATTTCAGATTTAACTTTTGTTAACTATGAACATAATTAACTGTAAAAATGTAAATTTAATGCAAGTTAACACTTGCCTTGATGGATGATTATTCGAAGCTTGACAAGTTCTTATTGATTTTGATTCCAAAAATGGCTTCTCCTCTTCTTTCATCTTTTATTTCCCTTCTCTCTTGTTCTTTCTCTTAATCCCACTAAATAGAGGTTAATGGAAGCTGCTATCCACCCCGCTAACCCACTAATACCCCATTTTAAAACCCTAATTTCATATTTTGATTTAGCACAAAGGGTAAAAAGATGACTATGCCCTTATATGAGCCATTCTATGTCTAAAAAGCTCTCGAAACGCAACTATAACTCTCGAGTACTTATTCTGGACTATTTCGATCCATTTTGAATCACCGACGCACTCAAAAAGGCCATTTGAGTTACCAAACAAAAACTGTTAAACCATTTCATTAACCAAGTCCGACACGTGCGTACAGGACGCGTCACCCTTAAACCTTTTAAATTCGACGTTTTCACTCTCTAAACAACATAATACAATAATTTTTTAATCACTATTTACTTATTACACGTAAGTAAATAGTTTCAATAATAAATATTAATCCTCAAATTCACTAATTAATATTTATCAAAACCAATTCAATTTCCCAATCAAATTAATAATTTAACGCACAGGTGGAATAAAATGATCTCAGAAGTACAGGGTATGACAAATAATAAAAAAACGTTTTAACATAAACTATTATATATAAGAATTCTCACATATATCATGCTCTATACATCGTCCATACATCACACCTAGTTGTAGGCCCTGATTTTTTTTCAATTTTTTTTATTTTTACTTTGAAATTAACCTTCCAATAAACTCATATTCAAAAAATTAGGTCAAAATACATTTTTTGCTATTTCTTAACAATCCCCATAAAACTGCTCAAAATACCTGATTTAAAAGGGTCTACGCAAGTAGTTTTTTGTTCATTTTTTAAAAATAGCTACAAAATATATTTTTACCTAATTTTTTGAATATGAGTTGATTAGAAGGTTAATTTCAAGAGAAAAAATAAAAAATTTGGAAAAAAAAATTATGGCCTAGAACTAAGTGTGATATATATATCAGGATGTAGGTCTCTCTCTCTCTCTCTCTCTCTCTCTATATATATATATATATATATATATATATATATATATATATATATATATATATATATCATGTTGTTTAACTTAGTTATGTCGGTTAATTTCTTTACAGACTTGTATGCTTATTTAATTTGTTTCTCTTTTTATTCCTTCATTGTTTTGATGGAGAGGAAACAAAGACAGCAACATGCATGTATATAAGACGATCCTGAAAAAAAAAGTAAAAAGTATGCAAAGTAGATGTTTAAGGTGAGTATAAAATATATTGTTCTATGTGCGCCTTTGAGTTTGCTAGGTTTTTAAATACAAAGTTCTATTTTTCTTCTATTTCCATTTTAGTTAATTAAACATGACGAAATTATGTTGCCATCGTTCAAAGTATCATATTTCTATTCTTATTTCAATTTCTTAATTCTTCTTTTCTCATTATTTCATAATAGTCTCATTGGAAATTTCCAAAGCATTATACCCATTTGACCAACTCTTAGTATCAAACCCTTGCAACCAGTTTCCTCAGTCAAACTGTGATAGTGAAAGAGGATGGAGGTAAGACTAAAATCTAGGTCATCTGTGTGTTTCGGCACTTGAAGTCCGAACTCTTATCTAAACTAACTAAAGGCACATTTGAATTAAAATTGGAATCTTATTTTAGTTCGCTTTTATGGCTTGATATTTATACAAATGATTTGAATTTTTTAGTAGTGGTGTCCAGGAGAACTAGGCACTGATACTCTAACTATTGTTAAAGAAGTTTCAAACATTAAATTATTTTTTTGTTGGACAATGGGCAAGGACAAAAGTGTACGAAAGAGTGAGGAGAGAGAAAGTATGTATTTGTAAGTGTTATAATGTCTATAGAGAAAGACATGACTAAAAAAATATTGCATTTAACAAATAAAAATAGCAAATATTGAAAATGGATATAAATTTCCTCTACTATTTTATGTATCACGTTTTATATGTATGAATGCTGACAAGTATTTAAACTTCTGTTTAAAATCCGTGGCATGTTAGGTTTTTTACAAGTTTAGGGGTTGGGTTCAACGAGAAAAAAGGGAGAGAAAGTCACATAAAGTGGTGGTGTGTATAATTTAACTATGATTGAGATAAGTAATTGGCTCAAATGATTACATCTACATCTTTTCCATAGCATTCATATTTCCATTTAATATTTCATTTCATATTAAACACATTATCTCCAAATCACATAACCAGGAGGAATACCACCTGCACTCCTAAAAATATGTTGGAATTTTTCTATGGAAAGAATGAAATATTTAAATTAATTTGTACAAGGAACATTCTGGGAACGCTGTCTTTTAGGCAAAATTTCTCCCAATCCGATTGAGACAGAACCGCGAGTACACTATGGGTTTTATAGAATCTTCCTTCAGGATACAATGAAGTGTATGAATAGTTGTTTGATTCAAACTATATACTATTTGATCAAATCAAAAACACTCAGAATATGTAATCTAATAATGCCAAAATGTAGAGGAAGAAGAGAAGAGAAATTAGCAATTTTCGGTGTCCAAAATAGAGGTCTGAAACTCTTTTTAGAGCCATTTTTGTGACTATTCTTCAACAGTCCCAACTCTTCATGTAGCGACTCAACAGCCATTAGATCATGTCTGTTTGAAACAGCTTCGATCTAACAGTTCAGATTAGGCGTCCCATCGTAAGAGAATGGACATCCCCTACACGAAACGCAACGAGTTCATCTAACGGTTCAGACCAAGTCGTCTCAGATTTTAAACCCTTTTATTAGATCGTTTAATCACAGTCGTTGATCTATTTTACTTCATCAAAACTTTAGGTTCCCACGCTCCAATCGACGATGTACACGTGCGAAGTGCCAAGTGTGCATCAAAGCGCGTAATGTGCCCTAAGTCACCATTTCACGCATCGCGTGTCGCGCTTACACATGTCGCGATTGGTGGTGCTTAAGCACCACTGCAATGCGTAAGATTATAGCATCTTATTTGACTTGTAAACTAAGAATCTTAGTTTCCCTTTAGTTATTATACCACTACTTTTTATAGTAATCTTACAATGTGGGACTCTGAGCACTCCCATATCTTTCACACTCATTTGCTCGTATTTCTTCCTTATAAAAATAAAACCCAAACTAAGTTTAAAATAAAACATCAATTAATATAATAATATTAACAACTAAATATTATATAATAATATATAAATGTTGAAATTTAACCAACATTCCCCCACCAATTTCAATATACACAAGAGAGGATACAATGGATCGATTACAAAACAAAAACAGAAAGCTTTTAGCACTATCGCTAAAATCTAGTACATAAATTAGAAGTGTCTTTCGAACTTGAACTTCCATATAGTGTAAACAATTCAAAGCTTCATCAAGGTGCTGTGGTGGACGTATCTTGAACCAAGGACCTTTTTTAGACGAGTCGGAACTATCACACATACTGATTTTTGAGTTTATAAGTGTTCTTCTAGCATTCATATTTATGGCCTTGTGCTAATCTTGATTTCATGAACGCATTAGGATCAGTCTTGATTCCATAGAAAGAGGCCACACTTTTGACACTCATATAGGTAAATCGACTTTAGTGATTCTGCGAGTCACACTTATATGATTTATTAAGAAGTAACCTTCATCCTCTAACATGAAGAAAACCAACACTAGGCACATAGGAATGGAACTTTTATATAAAAGTACTAATGTTCCATAACTATAATTTAACTTGTTTGTACCATATTGAACTCTATCTATATTTTCAAGATATGATTTGGGTTCCCATTAAATATAGTTGTGTTATTTAATGGACCTTCGTCCCATTCCTTTTGAGGTGATATATATCATCTCCCTAACAAGACCTTTAGTCAGAGGATCTGCTGAATTCTTGTTCGTTTTAACATAGTCGACTGTAATTACTCTTTCCTTGAGTAATTTTCTTATAATTTGATGCCTTAGACTAATGTGTCTAGATTTTTCGTTGTAAGTTTTGTTCAAAACTTTATAAAATGTGGCTTAGTTATCACAA
The DNA here is from genome assembly GCA_949130495.1 of Sambucus nigra. NCBI lineage: Eukaryota > Viridiplantae > Streptophyta > Magnoliopsida > Dipsacales > Adoxaceae > Sambucus > Sambucus nigra. The sequence goes on along the minus strand of OX422208.1, from coordinate 143,154,783 downwards.
CTTATCATAATAAAAGGAGATGGCTTTTTCCATAAAGGAATATCATACAACACATTTCTAAGACAATCTAGTAAGAACTTTTATGTTTCACTGCTTCACAAAATAATCAAAACATATTTATAATAGTGTATACTTATTGCGACAACCAATATTTGAACTATTCCACATAAAAATCAAGTAAAATACACCAATAATATAAATCGTTTCACCATTCACTAAAATAACAAAAAAAAATAAGAAAAAGGAAATATATCTATAAGACGATTTATCCTTTATACTTCATGCATCTCTTGTACTACTCATATATTATTATGGGCTATGAGACTAGATAACTCCTCAAATTTTTCAAAAAATTTCTTCTTTCATTGTAGTGTTCTCCCTTTTAGCTTTATTTTCTTCCCTCCTTAACCCGTCAGCTTCCCTTCCCACCTCATCAGCTTCTATCATGTTCTCAGCAACTATTCAATACTTCTCAATATCTTTCTCCCTTTGCATAGCTTAAAGTTATGGAGTCTTTGCACCAACCCCTCACCCATGTACATATCCATGAAAAACTATTACTAAAGTCGTTTAATACAAGATTAAACTATTTAAGTAACTCTGAACAGTTTTTGAAAGAAACTCTTTCCTTTAAATCAAATCAGGTTAATCACGAGATGTGTTTAAAATAATGCATGAGATCAGTTCAAGATTTGTTAACAAATTTTGAAAAACAAAACATAAACAGTTTAGATCAGCACACTAATTAGAATGAGATGAGGAGATGTAGAAAGATTAATGAGAAGAGATTTTTAATGTGGTAAAACCTCACCCAACTGAGGAAACATCCATGGTGACTTATAAGTCACAAACCAAAAATCCACTAAAACAAAATATATTAGTTACAAACTATATAACACACATGCACACAAATCAGTCCTATACAAGTTTAGGAATGTACCCACTGGTGTCCTTATAACTTTTCTATAGGTATGATTGTTAATGTGGCTTTCCCAGTTTGCTAACTTTCACTTTGTTCCAGTCTTTACATCGACTCTTGTTTCAAGATTTTATTACCAACACTTTCAGTGTTGTAGTGTGTAAGTGTTTGTGATGGTACTCTAACACATGTATTCACACACTCACGCTTATTTTTACATATAGTCCTAGCAAATTACAAATCATATCTATATGCTGTGATTTTCAGTTTCTCTCTTCTTAGGAAACTTAAACCTTATTTGACCTTTAAAAAGAACCCAAAATTCATGGCTATCTTTCTCAGAAGACGTTTCAAGATCTTAATCAATTTCAGGGTTTTAAAAAGTATTTTTGAAATTGAAAACTGCCAAGTGTGATTCCAACTAGGTCAAAGGTCTTGTTTCAAAAGAACTAGAAATAGAAAATGATTTTATTAATTTTGAAGATGAAAACATTTACAGAAAATAATCAACAAAAGATTTCTCAAGATGAGAAACTAAGAATGTAGATCTAAGTGTAATATAAAATAAAATGACCAGATCTATGATTTCTATAAAACAGAAATACAGATCTAACCTAATGTTTAAGTTGGACACAAGATCTTAAAACAAAGAGGTTACAACACGAAACAACTATCAAACCAACACACAAAAACTCTCAAACACTCAGGGTTGGTGTTTGGTATAAACTGGTTTTTGAAAAGAGGGTTAGGGTTTGATCAGGTGTTTGAACAAATTAGGGTTTCGTATTCTTTCTCTGGTTTATCTTTTTTTATCTCTTCTCTCTCTACTCTCTTCTCACTTGAATTAGACGAAGTGGCAAAAGCTTCTCAAAGTCTGAGGGTTAGCCTCTTTAAATACTGGGATAAGAAGGATCGAGATGGAGGTTCGAAATCAATGGATGAGATTAAGTCTTGCCATATTGACTTCCATCCAATGGTGTAAGATAAGAAGTTGGTTAAGAGGCTTGTGATTGGAGGATAAGGGTTTCACATGGATTGGAAATGGACGCATGCAGAGCGTTAATAAATTCAATCCAAGGGTTGTTAATGAATATCGATTTTCTCTCTTAAAAGAAACACACAATCAACCAGTAGGAGTGTGACAGGTGTAGGGCAAATAATGGACCACAAATGCGCGTCTAAAAATAATTACAAACACACCCTAATCTCTTCACCGCTTTCGATTCCTACCCAAGTGAACTTTACAGGGATAAAACCAACAACCAGAAATTAGAGAATGACCCTAATACCTTTTAATTCCAATTTTAATTAAGATTTTTTTGTAATAATCATTAAAAATTCCCAAAAATTTAGTAAAAAGTGTTTTAAGGGAAATTAACACACACAACACACAGACACAAACAATTCATTCAATATATGAACAACGTATGTAGTCCTAATGTGTGTGAGTGTTTGTGCATATACCTTGATCAATCAAACAAGAGGAATGAATTGTAGAGAATTATTTGAGGCTCTTTTGTATCTAGGGGAGTGACTCAATTTTGTCTCTATTTTCAAACTAGATGAGCACTTATACAATATAGACTCAAGTGAGTCAAGAGTATAAGGTGCTTCAATCCAGAGCGATACTCTAAAACATTTTAAAATTCTTCTACATCATCAAACTCCACATCATCTTCAAATTGTCATGCAATTATTTCTTTCACCTCATCCTATTAATAGTTGTAAAGGATATAAATTTTAAGATAATATTATTATAAAAAATTGTAGTGAAAAAAACTTGAAAACGTCTTACATATACACTTCCAGCCTTTGGAGTAACCCAAATGTCATTTCTTTTGCTCCAATGAGTCGTATACCACACCTTTGTCATAGGTGAGGGATCTCCAGTTTCCTTGTCACGTAATACAAATTTTAATATAAACAAAGTGTCATAATCAATAACAAAAAAATTAAATAATTATCAAACATTATGTTTTTAAGATATATATGGTACCATCTCATACTCCTCTTGATGAAATCCTTTTGTTCCACTACAATGCAAAATCTGTTGCTTGGATTGATTAATCAAGTTAATTTCATTTCTTTTCTGAAAAAAATATTAGGCATTTTTTTCAATAAAGCATTAAAATAATTTACATGAAAAAGAAGTACTTAAAATTTATTATAACCTTGTAGTTTGCGTCAACAAATGTCCCATAAAGATCAATCCATTTATCATCTGAGGATAATTCCCATAGACGACCCACAAGAGCTCGTTCTAAAGAGACGTGTGGTTTGAAGTGTTCATAAAGCATTTTTAATCCAAAGTTACAGAATATAATATGGAGTTGATCCATCACTACTGTAATACCCCTTATTTTTGAAGTAATTGTTTTTATATTAATTTGCCATGCAGGTTAATTATATAAAATAAAGGAAGTTGGATTGAATATTATTTTAAGTGATTTAAGAGATAATACTTACTATTTTTTGCATATTTGCTGTTAAGTGAATGTAAATAGCATAATATTATGTATAGAGCGACGGGTATGGCTTATATTCCAATTGAATCATTATTGATAAATTAAAATGATGATTGGAACATAAAATAATTTATACTATTTCGGATGCCAATTTAGAGGGCGCGGTTAGTCCAGTAATGGTTGAGATAGTCAAAATAAGTACCATGTTGTATTTTTTGGTCCCGGGCACTTTTGATCGGTTATAACTTAATTATGTTGTTACGAGTCATTTTACTTGTGTAGTAACATTTAAAGTTGGAATTTAGTGTTATTGGGAATTTAAGTCTTCCAACATGATTTATTCTCATTTATATCTTCAAAACCTGGAGAAAGAGAGAGAAAGAGAGATTGGGAGAAAAGAATAGAAAAAGAGGGAGAATTGAAGATTGGAGCTTGAATTTGTTTCTACCGGAAAATAATCCGAGACTAAGAACTTAAGGCAAGTTTCTAACTTACAACTACATGATTTAGGGTGAATAATTTGTGTTGATGGTTGTGTTCTTGGAGGTGTACACCAATTGTGGGTTTTTATGATTTTTGGTGTTAAAACCCTTAAACATAGATTTATATATGATTTATGTTGGTTATATTAGTTAGTGGTTGCATAGGATTGATTTAGTGGGATTATTGATTGTGGGTGTTAATTAGATGGAAGGACAATGGGATTTGGGAAATTAGGGTTCATATAACCCATAGCCCCCAACTTGTCAAATCTGCCATGGCGAATCGATTTGCCCTCCCTTGCGAATCAATTCGCTAAAAAGGGATCGATTCGGGTTGAGCCCGAATCGATTCGGCATGAGACAGGGAGTTGGTGTTCTCAGGCAAATTGATTCATTGGGGCGAATCGATTCGTCCCCCGTGGCGAATCGATTCGGAACCCTGCTGTTTTCGGAGATTTTTTTAACTTAGTTTTTAGACCTTTTCTTTTAGTTTTAAGACCTAAGAACCTTCTCTTATGAAGTAAAAGAGAGTACAAGGGAAACTACAATATGGGTATGTTTATCATATTTAGGATTCTTTACTTCCTCCAGCCCCGCCCGCACCTCTAGCTATCGAGGGTAAGTTTCCCATTCATGGGTATGTAGGTCGTGTGTTATTTGATACGGGTTCAACACACTCATTTATTACTAGATATTTTACCCAATCGATGGGGTTGATTAAGTATGCGAAGAGTACCTTTACTAGTGTCGAATCTTCCATGAGTGATGGTTCGCTTATAATCTTTATTTGTAAAAGGGTAGGAATACACCTTGGCAATTTACGTTTTGAGGCCGATTTACTCGTCCGGGATATGGTCGGGTATGACGTTATTATAGGTATGGATTGGTTAGTGAAATATCTTGCCATGGTAAATTATTTTGGGAGGAGTATAGTCTTTGCCATTTCGGGACAAGAGATGTTTCTAGTGGCTCAGCCTCTTTTAGAGGGAGGTTCGAGCACGTATTTATATTGTATTATGGAGGAGGCTTCACGTGATATAGTCATTTCCTTTGATTTGATTCCCGTCATTATAGAATTCGAGGATGTTTTTTGGGAGATTTCGGGTTTACCTCCAAGTCGTGATATCGAGCTTGTGATTGATTTAGGATCGGGAACTCGATCGATTGCCAGAGTTCCATACCGTATGGCTCCTTTGGAAATGAGGGAGTTAAGGGATCAAATTCAATAGTTGTTAGAGCAAGGGTTTATTCGGCGTAGCATGTCACCATGGGGCGATCCTGTGTTTTTTGTGAAGAAAAGAGATGGTTCCCTCCGATTATGCATTGATTATCGAGAACTGAATAAGGTTACCATCAGGAAAAAATACCCATTGCCTCAAATCGATGACTTGTTTGATCAACTAAGAGGAGCGTCGTACTTCTCTAAGATAAATTTGAGGACTGGGTATCATCAGCTGCGGATTTGAGAGCAGGACGTGTCGAAGACTGCATTCTTGACTAAATATGGGTCCTATGAGTTTTTGGTCATGCCTTTTGGGCTAACCAATGCTCCTGTTGTATTTATGGACATTATGAATAGAGTGTCTCGAGACTTCCTGGACTAGTTTATCATAGTGTTTGTTGATGACATTCTAATCTATTCTCAGACTGAAGCCGAGCATGTTAAATATTTACGATTGGTTCTACAAACATTAAGGGATCATCAATTGTATGCTAAGTTCGAGAAGTGTGGTTTCTGGTTACAGGAAGTGCAGTTTTTGGGTCACATTGTGACATATGAGGGCATTTCGGTAGACCCGAGAAAATTTACCACGGTGAGGGAATGGGGTCAACCCACGATGCCCACAGAGATTTGTAGTTTTCTGGGTTTGGCTGGTTTTTACCGCCGCTTCATTAAAGGTTTTTCTAAGATTGCTATCCCTTTGATAAATCTGACCCGGAAGGGAGTGAAATTTGTTTGGGATGACTCCTGTCAACTAGATTTTGATGAGTTGAAGCCTAAGTTGACTTCTGCTCCAGTGCTTGCGTTGCCAAGACCAGGGGTGGACTACTTAGTCTTTATTGACGCATCTCTGCAAGGGTTAGGAGGTGTGTTACAACAAGAGCATCAGGCTATTGCTTATGCTTCTTGCAAGCCAAAGCCCCATGAGAAGAGTTATCCTGTGCATGATCTAGATCTTGTTGAGGTAGTGTTCGCCTTAAAGATATGGAGACATTACCTCCTGGGGGAGAAGTTTAGTCTTTTCATGGACCAAAAATCATTGCTAAATTTATTCTCGCACAACGATTTTAATATGCGCCAACGTCGATGGTTAGTGTTTGTGAAATACAAACAATTTGATATTTATTATCACTCGATCAAGGATAATGTGGTAGCGGATGCGTTGAGTCGTAAACTCGAGGGGGAGTTAGCGAAGGTATGGAAGGCTAAGTGGAAGGAACTTAGCCAGGAGGATGCTGTAGCAAGGGCATTTATGTTAGTGCCGATCGTTCCGCCTGTGATTGTGACTAGAGTCGTGGAGACACAAGGAATGTCCAAAGATTTCCAAGATCGTATATGTCAATTGTTAACCGAGGTAGCGGAGTCCTACTCTATAAGTTCTGAGGGTGGGTTACGTTTCCACGGGAGGCTTATTGTCCCGAATGAGGAGATTTGAGGCCTGTCGTCATGACTGAATCTCATGGGTCCAGATTTGTGGTACATCCTGGTGGAGACAAAATGTACTAAGACTTCCCAATGTACTACTTGTCAATTGGTGAAGATAGACCACTAGTGACCAACGGGATTATTACAGTCGTTAGAAATACCGATATGGAAGTGGGAAAGTATCTCGATGGATTTCATCGCGAGATTGCCAATGTCACAAAGTGGCCATGATTCCATTTAGGCTATTATTGATTGTCTAACCAAGTCGGTACATTTCTTACTGTTACGTATGGATTACAATGCAGCTCGTTAGGGCCGACTTTTTATTGCAGAGATTGTGAGACTCCATAGGGGCCCATCAATATAGTCTCCAATCGAGAGAAGATTTTTGTATCTCATTTTTGGCAAAGTTTCTAAGAAGCATTGGGAACCGAATTGAAGTTAAGTACCTCCTACCACCCGCAAACGGATGGGAAGATGGAAAGATTCAACCCGATGTTGGAGGACATGCTTAGAATGTGTGTACTTGACTTTAAAGGAGGATGGGAGCAATACCTTCCCTTGGTCGAATTTTCTTATAATAATTCGTACCAATTCACAATAGGTATGGCAACTTATGAAGCATTATATGGTCGGCCATGTAGATCACCTACTTTTTGGTTGGAAGTAGGGGATAATAAGCTCCCTGGACCTAAAATGATCCAAGACACCTCTTCGAAGATTGAGCTTATTCGAAACCGCATTCGAATCGCCCAAGACCGTCAGAAAAGTTATGCCCATGCGAATAAAAGGCATGTGTAATTTGAGGTGGTAGACCAAGTTTAGGTATGGGTGTCACCAATTAAGGGTATAAAGTGATTTGGGAAGAAAGGCAAGCTTGCACCACGCTATGTATGCCATTTTCCTGTTATTGCAAGAGTAGGCCCCGTAGCATATCAACTCGCCTTACCGGAATGCCTACAACAGATTCACGATGTGTTTCATGTTTCATCCTTGAAGAATATAAAAGGTGTAACGGAGCTCATTGGCACATCCCTTTGGATGGTATCGAATTGCAACCCGATATTTCATACGAGGAACAACTAGTTGCAATACTAGATCATGGAGAGCGTAGGCTAAGATCGAGAGTGGTACCATTGGTCTGTGTCCAATGGGGACATCACAATATTGAGGAATCAACATGGGAGCATGATGAAGATATTGGAGAGAAGTATCAACACCTCTTTTTACATGGTACACCTGAATTTTGAGGGTACAATTCCCTTATAGGGGGGGGGGGGGGGAGTATGTAATACCACTTATTTTTGAAGTAATTATTTTTATATTAATTTTCCATTCGGGTTAATTATATAAAATAAAGGAAGCTGGAGTAAATATTATTTTTAAGTGATTTAAGAGATAATACTTACTCAGTTTTGCATATTTACTTTTAAGTGAATGTAAATAGCATAATATTATGTTTTATGGCGTCGTTGTGATTTAAGAAACGGGTATGGCTTATATTCCAATTGAATCATTATTGATAAATTAAAACGATGATTGGAACATAAAATAATTTATATTATTCCGGATGCCAATTTAGAGGGCGCGGTTAGTCCAAAAATGGTTGAGATAGTCAAAATAAGTACCATGTTGTATTTTTGGGTCCCGAACACTTTTGATCGGTTATAACTTAATTATGTTGTTACGAGTCATTTTAATTGTGTAGTAGCATTTAAAGTTGGAATTTAGTTTTATTGGTCATTTAAGTCTTCTAATAACATTTATTCTCATTTATATCTTCGAAACCTAGGGAGAGAGAGAAAGAGAGATTGGGAGAAAAGAAGAGAAAAGAAGGAGAATTGAATATCGGAGCTTGAATTTGTTGCTACCGGAAGATAATTCGAGACTACGAACTTAAGGCAAGTTTCTAACTTGCAACTAAATGATTTAGGGTGAATAATTTGTGTTGATGGTTGTGTTCTTGGAGGTGTAAACCATTTGTGGGTTTTTATGATTTCTGGTGTTTAAACCCCTATACATAGATTTAGATATGATTTATGTTGGTTATATTAGTTAGTGGTTGTGTAGGATTAATTTAGTGGGATTATTGATTGTGGGTGTTTATTAGATGGAAGGAGAATGGGATTTGGGAAATTAGGGTTCATATAACCCATAGCCCCCAACTTGGCAAATCTGTCAGGGCGAATCGATTTGCCCTCCCTAGCGAATCGATTCGCTAAAAAGGGTGGCTACAGGTCTTGGGAGCCGAATCGATTCGTGTAAAGGCCGAATCGATTCGTCGTGAGACAAGGAGTTGGTGTTCTCATCCGAATCAATTCGCTTTTAAGGGCGAATCGATTCGCTTTTAAGGGCGAATCGATTTGGAATCCTTCTGTTTTGGGAGAATTTTCTAACTTAGTTTTTAACCTTTTTCTTTTTGGTTTAAGACCTAGGAACCTTCTGTTATGAAGTAAAATAGAGTACTAGAGTCATAAATTAGAGGGATAATACATTAGACTAGAAAGAGCGTAGTTGAGCTTAATTAGGGAGCTATTTAAAATAAGTTAGTATAGATCTCATCGGGTAAGCGAGCCTAGGACTAAGGAAAAGTTAGGTGGTATTCTTTAGGACTGTTAGAGACTAGTATGAGGAAACATTATATGTGGTAGCCTTTAGTGTTGCTATGAATTCTCGGAGGTTAGTATGGGGGCAATTAAACTTAGTCACTTATGTCGTTAGACACACACTTTGTTTCGGATGTAATAAAATGTACTTTTAATTGGCATATCTTTTGAATTATGAATTTCATATACATACCTCTCTAAATGCTATCATAAGGGAAGTTATGCAAATGAGGTGAAGTCCCCTGGCTAGTGCATGCAGGGTGAATATAGTCCTCGGCCATAGGACTAGTGGTTACATTGTGTGGATATTTTATTCGAAGTGAGGTAATTTCGGGTATGGTTATGACACACGGTCAAAGTTATATGGTTGCTTCCCATGCGACACGATTTAGAGTGACCAGGTAGTCTTAGTTATAGGCCCTGGAAGATGATCCCTATTTAGGGGCGCATCCAGTGGGGTGACTCCCGGAAGGATGGTCTTAGAATCATTATATACTGTGATTATAACCATTGTCACGAATGTGACATTTTATAAATGGCTAAAGCATTTTATAAATCAACGGTTTGGAATAAGTTTCTTAATGAGAAATGGACTTGCGAAGCTATGTTGTTCAAAACTAGATTGTAATTTTAGTTAATTGGAATTGAGTGATTTCTCTTGCATTGATGAATAGTTATCATTATAAATTATATTGCACTAGGTTGTGCATTTAGTTGAGAGGTGAGGATTATTCTTATTGTGAAGAGCGAATTAAGCTTGTTTATGAGATTATTAATCTATAAATATCATGCATTTTATTCACGTGTACATCATATCAAACCGGGCCCTGGCCTGTTTATATCACTTTATTTTGTATGTACTTTTATGCCCAGGTGCTCCGCCGCAAGGACGCCCGTGTTGATCCTTCCTTCCAAGTGTCCAGGAGCTATAACATTTTTGTGGATGTTGTACGATATTTGTTTTATACGCCTATATCTTTTGTATAATCTAGTTATGATCAGTTTGTACATTCGGGTGTGTTGCCCAAGTTTTGTACTTGCTTAAATACTGTGATATTTATTTGTAATACTTGGTGTAACCGCTTGTATTGGTCTGTTAACCGACAGCTTATTTGGTTATTATGTTGTGAATGATTGTTAAACTGTTATTTGTCCTTATTTATTTCCACCTTCCTTTCAAATTGGAATGTCTTATGGTTTTATTTCAACTCACAAAATAAATTGACATCCTTTTTCTAAAATACTTGGTCGTTATCTCGTATTATTATTTTCACGAAAGTGATGCTAAGAATGGACCATCTGTGATTCCTGTAATTATTAGAGTATTCGGGCTGGCCACCTCTTATTTTAATAAGCGGGGTGTCACAACTACAAACTTTAAATTATTATCATTTGGAAATTGAAATTTATCCTATTTAAAAGATAACAACAAATATTAAGACTAACTTGACATGGGACTATGTCTTATATATGAGAATAAGTATAATCTTACTTTCAATAGTGTCCACGTGTGTTCTTTGATGTCTTCCGGGATATTGCTCCACAGCTAGAATTTAAATAAAGCATGATCATGAATAACAATGCCTATTTCAAGTTTGAAATCAGATGCAAAATGACCTACTATACGGCCCTCCGAGATGATGATTTCAATATTATCCCCTTTGAAGTTTCTTTTGAAAACCAATTCGTCGTGTTGGTCATCTGAATCGTTTACTGGAAGATGAATCAATAAAAAGGTACATATAATGAAAATATCATCTAGTAGAAGGTTATGTGGTAGCTACTCAGTATATTAAAGTTAACTCCTCAATATATAACACATATATAACTTATCAACATTTGCTCCACCAATATAACAACGAAGTACGCATACAAAAACATTGCTAAAACATATATGCAATGCTTCTTTTAATATTAAAAAAAAGGGTTTTGCCTTACGAAACTATTGTAAAAGCTATGCTATTTGGCATAGATTTTCCAAAAAAAAAAAAAAAATTGTTTTGGTATATTGCCCATAGCCCTGCTGGATTTTTTTTTTTTTGGCTAAAAGTGCTATGCAAAGTGGCATAAGGCTCTATAGATGGTTTATCGACGTTTGTTTTCCCAATGTTTAAAGTGTTTTCTTGTATGTTCGCAGTTGACTATATACTTTTACATGGTTACTATTACCCCACCTTTGTAAAATTTATTCCTATTGTCTCAGATAATATTTCGTCGGTGTTATCTGAAATTATATTTTTTATAATCCCTCTCTACAGTTGTGTCTAATTGGATTTATGTTATAAGCCTCAGACTGAAACCATTCAAAAATGTACATTCATGGAAGTCTAATGGCTTATATTCATGACTTTTTGCAGGCTGTCTCCTTATGGAAATGTTATAACACAATCTAACTGCTTATATGTGATATTTTACTGATTATGTTTTCGGTGGAAGCACATTTGAAAGGAGACCCGTGACTTCCAATCTACTTGTCGTGAGTAGATTAATATCTTAAAAACTTGGAACAAAGTCCCTACCTTGATGTTTTATTGCTTTAAAAAATAGCTCACTTTATTCTTATAAGATATGGCCTTGTAACAATAAATATTTTCCCTTAAAATTGTCTTTTGGGCAAAGATTTACTAAACAATGACAGAGATGGGATATTTTTATTTTATTTAGCAACACTAAAAAAACATTTATAAAACAAAATGTATGCGCATAGTACATATATTTTAGGTGCGATTTTGTTATTTATATAACATACATATAACAAATATCCATTATATAACATATATATAACAAATATTTGTTATATATATGTTATATAACTTGTATATAGATGATATGCTATATATTTATTCATGTATCAAATCTATTATGTATCTGTAAGTATACAATATACATAGAAGGATTGTTTGCTCTTGTTTTTGGAGCTCAAGCAAAGGGGAGAATATGATTAATTGTTGTTCTTGGGAGGAAAGCACAAAACTAGATTAATGAAAATAATGTCCATAGTTGACTTCGTACACGCACATGCCTTCCAAATGAAAAAGATAAGCAGAGTACCACAGAATCAAAGAAATGGCCACTTTAAAATAGGATTTTGAATCAAATAAGAAGGAATGAAAATAAGATGGTGATCCGAAAGCCCCATTTTAAACCCATTGTATAGCCAAAGCTGCCCACAAAGCAACAAATCAGCTTCTACGAGAAAAATATCAATTCGTGGCAATTATATTAGTGGCTAATCATTTATTGCCACTAAAATGTATACTTTGTGATAAAATTTATGTTTGTCACTAAAAGATAATGTATTATTGGCAACAAATTAAAATTTCCACTAAATGTAAAGCGAAAAAATTAGACGTTTAGCGGGAACACAAAATTCTAATTAGTTGCAAACGTAAAATATTTTTCACTAATAAAGGTTCATTAATAACAAATATATTAGTTTGCCACAAAAAACTTTTAAGGTACAGACAATTTACCCCCCAAAATTATTTTCTATTAAACAAAAAAATAGTTTAGGATGATTCATCCCCCCAAAATAGTTCAAAACCGAGGAGTACCCTATTCATCTTCTTCCAAATTCCCCTTCTTTCCCATTCATCCCCCAAATCCATATAGAGGATTCTAAACATATAGACTAGTACGCAACCTCTCTATAAGTTCGGCATCATTTTTTTGTATTGATTAAAAGTTTTAAAATCCGGTAACACATGCCTCGTCTCGTCTCTAATTTGAAGGATATATACATATCTTCTCGTCTTTGATTTGCAAACTTGATTTCTTTGAAGGATAAGGGTAGAAATCCGGTAAGTTTTTATGTTTTATTTTCAAACATATCCATTTGCATCTATTGTGAGAAGGATTATGTTGTCTTAGGACATTGTTCAAATAAAATAGGTGAGTTATCCCGTGTATCTATGCTTTATTTTCACATATAAATATGGATAAAATGAAGAATAACCTTTTCTGATGGCTTCAAATTTATAATTTTTCCCACTACAGATTCTATCCATTATGTTATGTATGTATATGTCTAAATATAAGGGTTTGCTCAAATTTGGGTATTTATGATAAATGGAATGGGGATTCAGGAATCCTTATTTTTATAATCCAATTCATGCATAATTTTGATCTTAACTAAAGAACACCAATTATTGCCATTAATCTAAAATCATCAAACTGATGATTTGCCATTAGTCATAAGTTAGAGATGACAAATCTTCATCTTGAAACCCTAGAGGAATAACCAAGTTGATGACCATCACCACTTCATTGTCACCCCATTTTTCCAACGCTCGTAGTGGTGGGAAATTTCAAAAATTTCACTAATATAAAGTTCGTCAATGCTTCTGGTCGTGTCAAAATTAAATTTTTCACTATTAAAGCAATGATGATTTTCCTTGAAATGAACTTTGTCACTACATTTAGAGTGACAAATTTGAAGACATAAAATAAAATATTAATGTCAACATGTGTTGTGATGAACCTAGTAATTTCAAAAATAATATTGATTTTAGTACAAATTGTAATTTCCATTTTATCAAGTGAATATGTTAATTTTTTTTACAATAATGTAAATTAAAATGTATGTTCATGTAAAATAATTTCAAATCTTAATATTTTAAAAGATATTGTGTGGGGTTTCCTTATTTTTTCGACATACCAGAAATCTTGTAGACATAAAACATGTTTAAACGTAAATTTATTATCGACAATAATAACACACAATACGATTGGGAGCATCAACATCATACAAGTCTAAAAAAAATCAACTCTACCGCCTGACAAGGGAATCCATAACAATGTCAAATAAGTCCACCATCGTCTTTCGATAGAAAATAAACCTCAAAAGAAATACTAAATCTTTAGAATGAACTTTATTTAAATTAATCTTTAAACGATGAGTTTACTTTATTATAAATGAATATGTCTCATTGTTTTTCTTTAGTAATAACAAAAATAAAGAGGGGGTTGGGCATTTATAATGTAAAATAAGGGACATTTAGATTTTTTTTTATTAAGCATAATAGTTTGACCAGTCAACTAATGACTCCTATTCATTTTCATGAGCAAGGTCTAAAGCAAATGACATGGTGGTCAAAATCTAAATATTGAAATTAAATAGTGGACAAAGTCAAAATACCCATAAATGGTCAATCAATCAACGACCAATTTTCTTCTGTTTTTATGCGTAAATTATAAAGTAAAACAAAATGGGTGAAAAACATAAAATATCTCTAGTATAAGAGGGTCATACAAGGGTGGAGCCAAGATTACTCTAATGGTTCGTAAAAATAAAATTAAATTAAAAAAGAAAAAAACATGACAAAGCTTATTTTAATAATAGAGTTCATTAACAAATAAATAAAAAAGTTTTATCGAAATTGTTGCCCATAGTGTTTAAATATTCATATTCATAGATTACAAAAAAAATATACTGAACTTTTTCCTGGCGAGTCTTTAATTATTCAAATTCATCGATTACGGAGTCTTTCAATAAATACACAAAGTGAGGTCCCATTCAAGGAAGAAAGACAAGCACTCAACAATAAATTCATCAACCATTAAGTTGTGAACTGATGTTTTAACACTTGACATACCGAAAAATTCCCTTTTAGTAGTTGTCGTGGAAATGGGAAGAGACAGGAGGAGGCAAATCAACCTATCAACCAAAAAGTAATCATCAATATCTATTGATACAAATAGTGGTTAGCAAAACTCACCAAGGGTATAAACTATTTGAAACTCGGGATCACTAACTACATCAAGATGGTAATGAATCAACTCACTTTACAAGCGATGGATATATTGTCTGCCAAAATCTTTCAGTAAGCATGCAAAAATCATCAACATTAAATGATTTAAAAGAATCACTACGATCCAAAGTCGAGCTAAGAGTAAGAAGTTTCACTACCCACTGACAAATCGATGTTCTAACTCTATCAACTAAAAGTCTATTGTGGCATTTAAAACATAATTATGATAACAATGTCCAACTGTGATATGATATTGCTGCTGACATTAACGACTTGTACCCTAGTAAAATAAAGACACATATCCGGTATAAGGATTAAATGTTACATACAAAATCACACTGGATCTCAAGAAATGTGTCCCAACCATCTCGTCTCAAATATTTAGGAAGACATTTTGTTATAAAGACTAAATTCATAGCATTCAAAATGTTTTGAGTTTTTTGTTGTAAATATCAGCATAGCATGTCAGCGATTCCCATGATTTTGTAAATTAAGAACATAGTAAATATGAATTCAAAATCCATCATAGATTTGAACACATCACGCGATGGCCTATGTATTTGTGGACTTTCCACTCTCTTTTTAATAACCACATCAAATGTGCAATTTGCATCATACATTGTCATCAAGTCCCTCACTAAATCATAATGTGAGCTCTAACGAATATATCCAAATTGATGAACAGTACCAATTTGATTAGTCCCTTAATCATGTTTTTCGTTCACCACCAAACAACATACGTTCGATGGAAATCTTTTGTGGATATTATAACTAGTCAAATGAGAGATGAATTTCGAAAAACTAGGCTTTTCTTTTGCTACCATAACTAAACCTAGCTGAAGTTGATGAGAAAAGAAATGATCATAGTATACATATAAGCAATCCTTAAGAAACAATGCTTGAAATCAATTCCACTAACTAGGAGTATTGCTATCAATGTTGTACCTTTGACCTTGGAACTTATCAATAAAGAGATTTTAATGAAAAATTATATCAGATATTTTTTTTTTATGATTTTGCGTTGATGTGTTTTTATCCCCCCACGATGTCAAAAAATCGCTGAACTACCAAACCATATTTCTTAACATATCTCAACATAAAGGCCATTTATTCCCTTTTGGAATCATCTTATGATTCTCCTATAAGAATACAAAACTTTCCTCCCCTATTTCATCACATATTAACTTTATCAAACTATTAGATAAGATATTTAGAATCTCCTTCTGAGTAAGGTGAGAAATTTACATGGCATTACCTGGAGTATTATTTGAATTTATAATAGAACTTGAATCATTCGATAAAATTCCCTTTATCTTTGAACTTCAATAATTCAATAAAATTTCCCTGGTTCAATGAATCTTAGACTTCATCATGCCCTTTACAACCCATTGCTTGAAGTGAAAGAAATTGAACAGCTTGAATGATTGCCATAAAATGCATTCGATTCTTCATAACTTCTTGTATTGATTGAGCATTATTGACTTTGTCAATATGTTATGCCGAATTTTTTAAACTATGAAGACATTCCACGGATTTCAATGTGGTGAAAATAACCTTCCAACATGAAGCAAAAATGCACAATTTTCCCTATCATTTACACTCTTCTAGTTATCAACCCCATTAGTAGTAAATGAAGAAAAACTAGTCGGGTTAATTTTATTTTGAAAGGGAAATCTTGGAAAGCAATATTCTGTAATAACCTGCCCTTTTGGAGATGATTAAATTCTATAATTAAGTATAATTTGGAATTTGGAAAATTTCTCGAAATAGTGATTTATGGGATTTTCGAGGATTTGATGATTTTCGAAGGGTGTTATAAATTATTTTGGGACCATATAGGTCGAGATATTTTATTTATATGTCGCCACGGAGTATAGCGACAAAAGAAATGAGATTTTGAGTAGAACACCGCATTTAATTATTTTGGATTAGAATAGTGATTCGCGGTCAAGTACCTCGAATGGAAATTTCGACTGCGCCATGAGTCTCGGAATGTCCGAGATAGTCGGAAAAGAGTGTTCGATTGTCTAAATTAAGTTTTGGGTAATTTTAGAGGTAAAAGTAACTCGTAATTGGGTAAACGAGTCATTTTTGGGTTTTAAGGGTTTAAACCCTTTTTCTTTCTTTATAAAGAGGGAGAGAGGGAGAAAAGAGAAAGAAAAGAGAGAGAAGAGAGAGAGGAAGGAGAAAGAGGAGAAGAAATGGGAGATCTCAGGCAAACTCCGCCGGATTCGACTCGAGGTCGTCGGATTTTATCCACGAGGCAAGTGTTTACTTGCTTTATTTACATTTGTGCATTAATCTCATATCACATTTGGTATAAATATGATTTTAGGGTTATAACCCTTAAAATAAATTGGGTAAAAGTTTATTATGAGTTTACATATTGATGTAGTGTAAACTCTTAATGATATTTAGTGTTAAAACCATGTTAATGGAGTATAAAAATGGGTTGAAATGTTAAGTTGAGGTTTTTATGGTTTTAGGGTTTAAAACTAAGAGAAATGATTTAATACCCCAAAATAATTGATGTGTTAGTTGTAAAACATATATTAGATGTTTGTTGAGTTGTTGGATAAGGTTAGAAACAACAAAAATGGAGAAAAATGGAGTTTGGGGAAGATAATGAATAGTGAACCCGTAGCCCTTGGGGTCATTTTCGGCCAAGCAGATAATTGATTTAGCTTTCGGCCAAAACACGAAAGTTGTAGATATTTTCGATACGGTCGCGTGGGCATCGACCGCGTATTTTTTTGAATTTTCTACGATTTGATATGATTTTTACAAGATGACAGCTCCGGGTTGAAAGTACCAACTCGAAAATCAAATCGGGAATTGGAAAAATAAAGGCTAGAAATTATTGTGTAGATGTTTGGGATGATTTTTGGTGTAGAGTAGAAACCATGAAAATGAATTTGGATTGATTTTTGGGTATTTTGGAGTTTGAGAAATCGCCCAAACTGTGACCCTCGAACAGGCCGAATCGATTCGGGTACAGGCCGAATCGATTCGCCTAAGGGGAATTGGGTCTCTGCAATGGGCCGAATCGATTCGGGTACAGACCGAATCGATTCGCCATTTACAGACCTGTTTGCAGAATACTTTCCGAATCGATTCGGATTGGGAACCGAATCGATTCGCCCACCCAAATCGATTCGCTAAAGGGGCGAATCGATTCGCTTAGGTCAGAATTTCTAGTTTTCTCCCTTTAAGAGTATGGGGAGTTGAATTACCAATTAGGATATATATATATATATATATATATATATATATATATATATATATATATATATATATATGCTTCACTTAGAGGAGAATAGTATCATTGGAGATATCCAATAAAATCCTTAGAATAGGATTGAAGTATATAGTGATTATTAAAGTAAGAAATACTTTGAATTTAGAATCATGCAACCATGAAAGCATGATTACGATTCCTGGAGGGAATCTTTGGGATATTTAGTCATCGCTAGATGCTATAGGACACTAAGGCCGGTTATATATATTCTAGGAAGAAAATATAGGATATGTATATACTGTGTGTTTTAGGTATATATATATGATGATGGAAATGATTTTGAAAATATATAAATGAATATTTTCAAAATGGAAAAATAAAATTTTTTCATAATTAATAAAATATGGATTACACACCTCTCTAAATCGCTATCATAAGGGAAGTTGCGTTCGTATGGTGAAGCCCCCTGGCTAATGATGCAGGGTGGATATAGTCCTATAGGCCATGTGAGCGTTTGTTGTTATATTTTCTGCGCTGCTTAAGAGGTTCCAGGTGTGGTCTTGACTATCCCGCAGGCACATGGTCGCTTCCCGACGTCTTTCGTTATAGGATCCCAGGTTGTCTTGGAGGCCCTGGAAGATGATAGCCATTTAGGGGCGCGCACAGTGGAGAAATCCGGACGGGCGGTCTTAGAACGCGTTTATATTAAAGCAGTTCATAATAATGGATTTGCTTTAATTACATTTCCTGGATATAGGAAGGGAAATGGGTTATATATAAATTGGCTTCGGTAACACTTCCCGGATGGAAGAAGGGATGTGGAAGCATATGTTTTGATCAAAGCATTTTTAGGATAATGAAAATGTCTTTGAATACATTTCCTGAGTATAAAAAGGGAAATGGGATAATTGATAAAGGAAAAGCTTTTTATGTTAATAAAATTGGCTTTCAAAAAGTATATGGTTTGTTAAAACAATTCATGATAATGAATTGGCTTTTATAAATACATTTCCTGGATATGAGAAGGGAAATGGAAGTTTTTGAAATGAAAAGGATAAGTATTTATAAATACTTTATATATCAAGTAATCCTCAGTCCGGGAGATATTTATATTATCCGGAAGTATATTGTAGATGTATGTATATGTATAAATTGGGTGCCGAGGGTCTAATGAATCCCGACGATCGACCATGCCGCATAGTAGTGTATCGGGGGGGTTCCTTGTTTGGATTTTGCTTCGCGAGACACCCCACGCACGAATATGGCACTGTGTTGAGACTGGGGAGAAGTTTAATCCTTAGTGCTCTTATATCATTAAATGTTTATGGTATATATATATATATATATATATATTATATATCTTTCTGTACTGAGGGACTGGCGGATCTCAAAGATCGACCTTGTTGCATAGTAGTGTATCGGGGGGGTTCCTTGTTTGGATTTCGCTTCGCGAGACACCCCACGCACGAACATGGCATAGCGTCGAGATTAAAGTGAAGTTAGCCCTTCGTACATATATTTGACTATCTAGGTTAGATAGTGGTTGGATATTAGACTAGTTTAGCAGGGTAGCTTGACTAGGATGTTTTTCGGGATGCGCTAGGTGTGCACTGTTAGAGGAGAGGTGAGGGGTATCTCATGAGAGTGCGATACCAATTTAAATATGAGATAAAACTATTTTTCTAAAAATAAAGCATTTATGCACTTGCAAAATATTTTCTAAACATTCGGGCCCTGACCCGTTTGTCTACTCTCCTTTCTTTCTCTCTACTATATATATATATATAGGTGTTCAGACACAGGGACGCCTGGATGAAAACTCTTTCGAGTCAGACGTCTGCTGCAGCAGTTGTGGATGCTTGCAGGTTATCGGTAGACGTTTCTTTCCTTGTACTCTAGATAGGAGATATTGTATAAACACTCGAGCCAATGGCCTAATTGCATTTATTTATTCTTTCAGTACAACATTCGATATGGTTGTATTTTTGGACCGAGTGTTCGGTTATTTTAGTTCCTTTCATTTTCATTTCAGTTCATTACGCATTTAATTGTGGATGTTTTAATTTCAGCGCTAAAAAGAGTAGTTAGATAAAAGTTTTTAACGCTCACCTAATAGGATATTAGTAATTAAATGGATTTTCGACAGTGATGCTAAGAATGATCCATATGAAACTCCTGTTTTAATTTAATATTGGAGTGATCGCCCGGTATCTTATTAGGCGGGGTTGTTACATATTCCTTATGATTTGAAGGCTCTAGACAAGGAAATGTTTTATATAATGCATATTAAAATTGCCTATATTGTTTACCAAAAAAAGTCCTTCGATACTTATAAAGTTTAGGTTGATAAGTCCCAAAATTTATGTATGTTCTTGTAATCCCATCTTGTTGTGCCGGAGAATCTATATCACATATCGAAATACGTTACACTGGATCTTATTTAGTAGTAAATAAGAAATTGATTTGGGTTCCACTACTAGAGACATGGAAGGAGGATATATATTGGGACTTGTAGTATTGTTATTGTATGGGAGAAGTGTATCCCCCCTCGATGTCTCTCATCATTCTTTCTCTTTTTAAAGAATAAAAAAATAGTTTTTCCTTTCTTTGATGGTGGTGCATGATATGTCATATTAATTTTGTAACATAACAAAGGAATAGGAAAATTTGATTTATTACACATTCATAAAAAACATATTTACACATTTTATAAATAATTCAATAATTTAATGGGTACAATTTCAAAAATAGCTAAAGATAATAATAATCCCAACTCTACGATTAGAATGTACAAGAGAAAATCTCACACTTTTCACCCTACGAATTTCAAAAAATAATTGAAATAATTTTTTTAATTAACTTAATCAACAATAGATTGATACACAAGCAAATCCAATAAATAAAATAAAATAAAAATCTTAAAGGTGAATCAACCTAAAATGTTCAAACCCAAATATTATAGTATTTCAGAATATATATCTTCCTAAATTTAATAACTAATCATTATTTAAATGCATCTCAATTAATTAAATGCAAAAATCTGATACTTTAGAAAAAAAATCCACTAATCTAATCTTGATACAATGGCAATAAGATAGAATGAAAAAGGGGGGAAAATTGAAGAAAAGAAACCAAAAAAATGGTGAGTGAAATTTCACGCCTTAGAGCATCCACAATGGGGATGCATAATGTCAAAAAAATTTGTAAATTTACAAAATCTCCGGTCTGCAATGGTGGGTAGTTTATAACAAATTATTTACATCGTTCTGTAGTCGTTCTCTAAAGTTACAAAACGGATGCGGAATTTGCAAACAGTTCCTACGAACTTCTGAAGTTCGTATTAATTCCAACGAACAACAGAAGTTCGTAGGAAATATAAATAATTATTTTTATTGTATATGTAGGTTCCTACGAACAACATTTGTTCGTAACATTTCGTACGAACAAATGTTGTTCGTAAGAAATGGACTTTGAGTTCCTACGAACAATAATAGTCCGTAGGAATTAAAGTTACAAATTTCTAGACTTTCACCACTGTGGCCTTCACCAGATATGAATGAACTTTTGGCAAATTGATTCCGTAAAACTGCCTTTCTAGAGCATCCACCGTTGTGGATGCTCTTAGCAGTGATGGGGAGATTGATTGTCGGCACTGGTAGTTGTCACGTAGTTGTCGTCTGACATAAGGTAGGGGTGAGGTGAAACAATATACTATGTTTTTAGGGTATTGCATTTTTTTAAGTGAGAGGATACAATGCAAAGGTTTAATCTCTAATTGGAGCGGTTACAACTAGCACACGCATCTTTTTCTGTCAAAAAAGTTGCGTAATTGTACACATTTTTTGTAGGATCGGGGTGTACAGTTGTACACATTTCACATGATTTTTTTCTTATTTTGATCCTTTTCACAGTGCTGGATGGAAAAGCGTATTTGGGGTGGTCTAACTTTCAAATTTAGTCTAAGCTACCATTATAGTTTTGATTTGGGATATGGCAAATGTATAACTCCTCCACCAGTTTTTAATATCATCTTGTGAATGATTATTTGATTTATTCTCTCTAAGGCGTGGCTTTCAGGGAGGGCAATTGAAAGAGTGTGTTTAGAATGTTATCATTTCTTTGTGTTTAAATATCCTTTATAATTCAAATTTCAATTCTTTTAAAAATATCCTTGTTTTAAATATATAATTTTAGAACTTCCATATATATTAAAAATGGTAGTTTATATATTCTTTAAAAATGTTTTTTAAAAAGTGGAATATATTATTTTTTCTATAATAAAACTAGAAAAATACATGAAATAAATGGATAATTTTCCTCAAGACTCACTTAAATTATCATATAAAAGATTAAAACTACTTAATCTTAAAATAAAGTCCCTTTTGAAGTTTATGAACAATTATTATCTAAGTGATATCAAATATCTTAATATATTAATTTATAAAAGGACACTTTGCAATTGAATTCTTTTACCAAAAGTTTACAAATGTGTAAATGGTTGAAATATTCATGAAGGATGCCTATAGAAAACTTTACCTTTATTATTTATAGAGTTTAATTCGTATATATATATATATATATATATATATATAGGGAGAGGTTCACAAGTGGACCAAAAGAATGGACTTTTTAATGAACCTAATTGGTCCATTAAAAAGTTCATTCTTTTGGTTCACTTGTGAACCTCTTCCTATATATATATATATGTGTGTGTGTGTGTGTGGTCTTACAAATTAGACATGATAATTTTGTAGACTTATAAATAAAGGGTTCAAGCTTCGCCAAATCATTTCAATATGAACCGATTTGAGGGAACAATATTCTTTTTTATTTTAGATATTCGCTACCCCAAAAGTATTATAAACTTAAAATAGTTGACTGACAAAATTTAGTTGGAGAAAAGCAAAAAGTTTATTAACTTGGGGGTGAACCTAGATCGGGGATTGTGTAATTTACTATTAAATTTATGATTAATGCTATGAGTCCCAAATCATTCATTGAATCCTCCAAATGATGTATACCAATTAAGTATTGTAGTATGTTCTATAGAGACCATAATCTAGAATGCTTCATTGTCATGTCACATTATTTACGAATATTTTGGCGGATTGGTTTGGAACTCATTGAATTTTTCTAAATGTATTCATTCTCACTCAGTTCTTAGTTCAAACTTGAATAAAAACTGCGCTTTCACTCAAATTATTGATCCATACATGATATTTTTTATGTGGTCTGGATTATATTTTAAACTACCAAGTATGACTATATATTAACTTTTGTCATTAATTTCATGTGTGAGCACTATGCTCATGTCGTAAAATTGGATGGTTTTGGTAACTAATTGATTATTGTGTACACAACAAACATATGCACACTCTCTAGAACTTAAAAATTTTTAGAGGGAAAAATATCATTTACATTTCTTCATTTTCCTAATTTATTTTCTTCTAAAGGTAAAATTTTATTTGGATTTCAAATTTATCAGTTTTTAACCCATAATTTTCACTCATAAGGGACTGCCATATACGGGAAAAATAAAAAATCGTTACCTCATAATTCTCCAGGATAAATTCCATTTTAACTCCTCATGCTTTGAAGAAACATGAGTTTGCACTTTGATTTTTCTTTTCTATTAATGATTTTTCTAAACATTATAGAATTACTAGGAATTTTTTCCAAAACTTAAGGCCTTGTTTAGATATGGTGAAATATTTTTCACCTAGTTGAAATAATATATATAGATTTCAAAATTTTGTTCATAAGTAACTGTGAAAAATTGAACCAATTATAATTATAAGGTTTTTAACCAATTCGATGAACAAATTTTAATCCCATAAAATTGAGAATATTTTTCACCTCTTTTTTCCAAAACTAAAAATATTTCCCCACAAAATGTAGCCTACATAATATTCACAATATTTTATAAATACAATATCAAGGCCTAAATCGTTTTGAAGATGCAATGTGAAAATAAAATGTATGAACGCGCGCCAAATTTGAGAAAATGGGAATTTTTTTAATCATCTTCAAATTTTTCCTAGGGTGGTTGGGAAATACTTTATGTTATCTATGTCTTTTATTTTGTTTCCAATCTTAAAATCTTAAGGGGTGGTAAGGAGGTAAGTGGGTTTAAACGTGAATGTATTTTAGTTAAATAGAGGGGTAACTTTGGATTTACTAAGAATTGTTAGAGATAATGGCCAACTGCATTGATTGGATATGCATTGGTCTGGTCTCGTCCAAATGACACTAACTACGACAGCGTGTTCCCCCATATATTGTCTCAAACTAATCATACCACCGGAGTTCTCATAAATAGTATCCTATAAGATATTCTTAGCCTTCGAGACCACATTATCACACGACTCCCTTCAATAATGACCAAGCACATTATCATACTTGCAATAACATACATATGATATCAGCCTCTACTTGTTGGCCTCATCTCGACCCCATTCTCAGGTTCAGTGCTCTTCCAATCTCGGCTAGCCAATACCCATGGTTTTAGGTACATTGCAAGCATGAGAAAAACATGACAAGGGTATTATTTGCACATCCATTCGATATCATTATAATAAATCAACCAGCACGTGGAAGGAATTTGTCATCATCATTATTTATGCACTTCCCTTCACAAGTGTCATGATCCTATTGGATACGGATGTCATTACATAGGAATTGTATGTTTGGGTGTGGTATTGTGCACCCAAAGGATATAAAAGGGACTCATTGTTTCCTTCTACAAGGATTAAATTCTAAAAACTTTGACATTATCCATTATGTGTGTGCGTATACACACACACACGCAGGGAGGGAAAGAGAGAGAGAGAGAGAGAGAGAGAGAGAGAGAGAGGAGCTTGTAATAATAACCTTCAATGGATTTTATCCATCTTATATAGTGGAGTCATTTCACACTTTGCTTAGTGGATGTAGGCTAAGGACGAATGACTTAAATCTCTGTGTCACTTCTTTGTTTCTTATATCCTCTCTCACTTTATTATTTTATCTTATCTCCACCTTTGTTGTGTAAGCTTGGAAACCAGGTTGAATCCCTCTGGATGATATTTGGCATCATCATTTTGGCATCATCTATTTAAAATGGCTGCGTGTTCTTCTCCACCATAGCTAGAAATTCTTCTCCTTATCTCTAATGGTGATCCAATTCCACCGTAGTTGGGGATGAATCACCATTGAATGAGCTTGAGTTGTCTTTTTTAGCTTATGTGGTTCATATTATTTATGGGTTTGATACTTTATTCATCCTCATCTTATTTACTATTTTTCCAAGTCTTACCAGAGATGGACATAGACCCGCCTTGCAATGCCGAGGCTAGTTCTAGCCAATAGCCTCAAGAGGCATAAATGGTTGTTGTGGTGGCGGTGTTGAGGTTCCTTATGGCCAGTTAGTAGAAGATGTAACAATAGCTCTTGGCCTTTATCCAGGACATCATGAGCAGGATCCCAGATGATCCCATGGTTAACTTATTAACTCCGACCACCATAGAGGTTGCACATCTAATGGTTGGGGGATCATCCCCAGCCCCAACAAAGGAAGTTCAACACCACCTTTTGCAGAGGGATGTCACTGATCCATGACATCTCCACCTTGGAAAACTAGTCAAAGAGTATTCAGATGATTTGGCCGGAGATAAAGAGAATTATTAAAAGAGGTATGAAACCTCTGACACATCATATCAACTAGGGGAAACACTAGATCCAACTTACCAGTGAAAGAGTATCCAACAAACCACTCAGAGTCATAGGAAAGTCTCTACATTTGACTGACTAAGTAGGGGAATGAATTTCGATCGTCTCGCCCCAAGGGGTAATGGTAGTCGAGATCGATGTTACTAAAGCATGGATGGCATACGTTCCACTGATCATCACATAAGTGAAAGGTTGAGACGATACTAGTAAAGAAGGGAACACTGAGAAGTAAATAGTGGATATAGAACTATGGGCAGAGAGCTCACTCCGAAGATAGTTGCAGTAGTGGAAGGGGATGTAGATAAAGAGGTGTGGGAGGAAAAGCCTTGGAATGGATCAATTCAGAGGCTGGAAGACATGCCCAACTGTCTTATTAAAAGTAGAGACCCTAGCTACAGAGGATATATCAAGGGATCTTCATTTGTGTCAAGGATAGTCAACGAACCAATTCATGTCAAGTTTAAGCCACCTAACATGACAATCCAGTATGATTGTAGCACTAACCCTGTTCATCACATAGAGATATATCAGTTGGTTTCTGACATATAATCAACACGTAAAGAGGTAATGTGCAGAGAATTCTCCATTACTATCACAAGAGAAACTCATGTGTGGTCCACGGGTCTGTCGAGAGGATCCATTGAGAACTTTAAATAGTGGGCTGAAAAGTTCATTCATAATTTTTCTTTTGGCATGAAGCTGGCTAAACATGTAACTCATCTATTGAACATCAGACAGGGATAAAATGAGCCTTTGAGAGAATATATCTCTCTATTTAATAAAGAAAAGATGGAGGTTAAAGACTACGAGGAAAGTATAGCTATGATAACCCTTATAAGTAGTTTACAACTCGAGAAAATTTTATGAAACCTCCGTGAGGTCCTCCAAAGTCCATGATAGAACTCCTAGAAATAGTTGGGAAAATCATGAACATGGAAGAGGCCATGGCAGCTAAGAGAGGTGACTTTAATGTGGCCAACAATGGGAAATCCAACCAAGGTTGAGATAAAGATAAGGAAGGAAAAAAGAAATCCAACGATGATAAATACTCCAAGTACACTCCACTAATAATAAGTCCTGAAATGATATTAAATGAGATAAAAGATGACACGAAGATGAGATGGACGGAATGGTTGAAGTCCTCACCTCACAAGAGGGATAAAAATAAGTGGTGTAAGTTTCACTAGGACCACAACCACACGATAGATCAGTGCTTCGCCCTAAAAGATGATATTGAAAAATTGCTGTAATGAGGAAAGTTCCAAAAGTATGTGGACAAAAGTGAAGGACGAAACAAAGGCACAAAAAGGTCTAATACAAAGAATGATGTCAAACTAAAAAAGGTGGTTCATGTAAATAATAATGAACAAGTGTTCGACGATAGTGGGTAAGATGACCTTGACCTTCCTACCAAGCCACTAGTAGTTAAAGATGTTCAATGCAAGATTTATTTTGATGTAAAACTAATTACGGAGGATTAGCAGGTAGAGGAACTGAGCCATTTGATAGGAAGGATCACATTGTTAAAGAAAATGTAGCATCTAAAAGGGCCGAGTTTAATTAGGCCGTGATCATAGCTAAGATCGGTAGGATAAAAAAATTAATATGGATAATCTCATACTAGAATTTTGAAGGTGGGACTTCAAAGGGATTTTTCCCCCACGTGATGACCCTCTAGTCATCAGTATACGGGTTCATGACTACAGGGTGTCTGGTGTATTGGTTGACGAGGGAAGCTGGGTAAAACATGATGTTCTGGGATTATTTTAAGGGTTTGAAGGTGAGTAAAAAGAAATTTGTTCCCTACTATCAACCATTCATTGGATTTAGGGGGGAGAAAGTCCACACACTTGGAGTTTATGAGATGGATGTATGTATGGGAACCTGGTTGAGATGCCTGACCAAGAAGATCAGTTTTTTCATGATAGATGAACATGTCTTTTCAGCTTAAAAAATAATTATGGGGAGAGTAGTACTTAAAGAATATGAGGTCGTACCTTCCACCATACACCAAATGATGAAATTCTCGACTCCCTGTGGAGTAGAAGAAGTAAATGGTTATCAGGTAGAAGCACGAGATTACTACTTTACCTTGGTGGAAGAAAGATAAGCTCATAAAAAGAAGATAACTTCCTATAACACATACACCCTTGACGCAAGGAATGAGAAAACTAGAAAAAAGAGAATCTGCTGAGGAGGTAGAATCCATCATTATTAACGAGGATGAATAAAAAACTATCCAAATAGGCTCGACCCTTAAGGAGAAGATAAAGAAAAATCTGATCAAATTTTTGAGAAAGTGACGATATGTATTTATGTGGAGCCATGATGACATGTTGGGGATTTAACCCAAAATCATCTGGCATCGCCTGAACCTGGACGAGAATGCCAAGCCAGTGAAATAGAGACAATGAAGGTTTTCCAGGTATAGATATAATGTCATATAAGATGAGGTCAAAAATCTATAAACCGCATATTTCATTATAGAAGTATAATACCTAGAATAGTTGTCTAATGTTGTCGTTATGGCTAAGTAGAATGGGAAGTGGAGAATGTGTGTAGACTTCACAGATCTTAACAAGGTCATCTTGAAGGATAGTTTTCCTCAACACAAGATTGATTAAATAGTGGTTACGATAGTAGGTCATGAGCTCATATTCTTTATAGATGCCTATTCCGGGTATAAATATATTTTAATGCATAAGGATGACACCGAGAAGACTTCCTTTATCAGAGACAAAGGAACTTACTGCTATAAGGTCATGTCATTAGGACTAAAGAATACAAGGGAAATCTACGTGAGGTTGGTCAATAAGATGTTTGAAGACCAAATTAAGAAGACAATGAGTCAAAGTACGAAGATCTACTAGAAGGTCTCTCCCTTTCCAATGCATTCAATATCGGCCAGATAATTTCTCATAGTGGTTTTCAGTTGATTGCCAACCAAGAAGTGGGGATATACAAGGATAAAGATGAGAAAATGGCTAAGTATTTAGCCAGAGTGAAGAAGATGCAGACAAAATTTAATGAAGTCAAGGTGAAGAGGATTACGAGATTAGAAAAGTAAAGAAAAGTCTCTTAGCCTCAGCCACAAGAACATAAATTAAAGTATTTATACCAATGGAGATCCTGCTTAAGCCTAGTATTGGAGTAGAAGATATCTAAATAGAAGTTTTCCTAAATTTAAATCTGGGAACATCTTGGATGGAACGAATTATAGATTATATCATGGATGGAAAGATGCCGAAAACTAAAGCTGAGATAAGGAAAATCTGATATCGTGTATTGAAATTAACTATCATCAGCGGGGTTTCTTACTTCTACTTCTACGTTTTGTGCACCCAACTAAAGTCAGCTATATATTCAGACATGAGCATGAAGGCTCATGCGTGAGTCGTATAGGTGGACGATCGTTGGCTAAAAGGATTATCACCCAGCAGTATTATTGGTCGGGACTCATAAAAGATTCAGCAGAATACATTCTAAAATGAAATAAGGGCCAACGATTTACAAGAATCCCTCATCACCCCCACCAGCTGGTCTCCCCAATATCAGCTCTTTAGACCTATATAATGTGGTGTATTTACATGGCCGTCCCTCTGCCTAGAGCAAAAGGAAATTTCAAATTTCGGATTATCGTGATTGATTACTTATCCAAATGGCAAGAGTTTAAGGCTATAGTGAAAATCCCCGAGGAAAAAAGTTTTAAGTTTATCTGGAGAGATAGTATTTATCGTTACGGCCTCCCCAATACACTGATATCCAATAATGGAAAGCAATTCAAGAATAAATCTTTAGAGGCTTACTATGGAAGGGTTGGTATTAAGCAACTATATTCTTACTTGGCTGACCACAAGCTAATGGGAAGATAGAGGTAACTAATAGGACGATACTGGACAGAATCAACAAGAATTTTAAAGATGCCAAAGGGATATAGATTGATGAACGGCATAGTGTCCTATGGACATACAACACAATGGACATAACTCCGATAGTAGAGATGCCATATATGTTAGCTTATGGGTAAGAAGCTGTAATCCCAACGGAGATTAGATTGTTAAGCCATAGGGTTCAGACCTATGACCCTAAAGTAAATTTAGAAGAAAGAAGACTAATTTGGACTTAATAGAGGAAAGACAAGAAGATGCGACCATTAGATAGTCGGTCTATCAACAAAGGGCTACCAAGGTTTACAATAAGAGAGTCAAATCATGGCCCATAGTAGTAGTAGACCTAGTATTATAGGAAATCATCCAAAAGGACAAAAAACTTAATCCTAGAATGAACCTTACAGGGTAATGAAAGAGGTTGTCACGATCACATATCGACTTCAAAACCTCGAGGGAGAACCATTTTCCAACCCATGGAATGCGAATCACCTAAAGAGATGCTATCATGAGTTCATCTATTTTTTGTTCATTCTTTTTTTATAACTAAAAGGAAATCTTGTCAGTTGTATGTAAACAAATGTGGTTTTATATGAAATATGGTGTAAATTACAATGACGTGTTATCTCATCTCTTCTTTGTTTCCTATTACGTAGAAAGTAAAATATCAGTTGATTGTGGTGAAAAATTAAAACTCTCTTGATAGTACGAGAGTGCTTGAAGAGTATCAGCTCTAAGGCATCACTCTGGTCCTGAGATGAGGGAGGTCCTTTAACATCATTTTAGTGGAGACACTAAAAAAATAATTTGAGCATGGTGAACATACAAAATCATTCAATTATAGTTAATAATTAAAACTCCCTCCCAGTGGTACGAGAGTGACTAAAGAGTTTAGACTCTAAGGCATCACTAAATCCTGATAGGAGGGAGGTCATGTAACATCGTTTTAGCAGTGAGACCAAAAAACATCATTTTGTGATATTAAATAATTAAAACCCCATCCCAATGGTAAGAGAGTGCCTAAAGAGTCTCAGCTCATATACATCACTTTAGAAATCCCAAGAGGAGGGAGGTCCTTTAACATCATTTTAGTGGTGAGACCAAAAAACATCATTTGAGTATGGTGAAATTAAAACATCATTTAACCGTGGTGAATAATTAAAATTCTCTTGGTGATACGATAATGCTTGAGGAGTCTTGGCTCCAGGGCATCACTCTAGAAAACTTGAGAGGAAGAAGAGTATTAACATAATTATAGCATGATGAAATTAAACATCATTACTATGGTGAAATATCTTATAGTGAAAATTAGATTTTAAAGAAACACTACACACTCCATTCAGACACTAAACTTCATTTATATGAAAAGACATTATCAAAGCAACATTGAGAATTGAAAAAGCACAACACACAATAGAATAAATAATGGAGTTATAAATTATAAACAAATATTAGAAATGGTCCAAAATTAATAGGAGATGCATTATAAAAATCAGGATTTAAGGACCACAGACTATCACCCATTAAGATATCTAAACTCAAGATTCAATTATAATGGGCTCCATGATAGTCGGCCTAGTTGGATTTTCATTCTGATTCACCGTGTTGCCCTCTCCGTCCTCACCCCTATCAATGGTCTCCTATTCCACTGTATTCATTTCAGCCATATCTGCACTAGTCTCAACATCATCATCTTTAGCTTGAATCTGTTGAAGGGCTTTACCACTCACAGGATTGAAAAAACTTAAAGAGTTGACTATTTCGGCCAATTGTTGGTCACTCGACAAAAATCTTGTTGGATACATGGTAGAAGATAGTCTTTCAATATTTATCCATGTACTAGATGGAATATCCTAAGAACTCTTTTGACTCTTTAAAGTCGTCAATAGATTTATCAGTCGCCTCCTTAAACTTATCAGCCTCACCCTCTTCTTGATCTTGGAATTTTTTCTCCAACTCATTAATCTTCTCCAGTAGCTCCGTATTCATGTTTTTCATTCACTCCTTATGGAGGGATCTCATATCATGGGTCTTCTTATCATAATCAACCTTCAGATCTTCAAGTTTGTTTTCATGCCATAGACCTCAACTTGTGCACCCTCTACCACTTTGACCTTATTATCGGCCTCAGTCACCAAGATTTAGATGTTTTGGAGGGAAATGACAGGATGCAATGAAATAAGATATGTTAATACCAGACGATACAAGACATCAAGTATTATTCAAACTATTAAGAGAAAAGTTATTTGCTTGTGTGGCCCTATGAAGTGAAAAGTTCATAACTCGGGAGGGTCTTTAACATCAAAGTATCGATTGTCACACTCAGGGAAAATTCAAGTAATGGCCTCCTGAGCCCTCAGCTGACTCCTAAGTCGAGAATTTGCATTGTCTCCTAGCCAGGCTAGGAACGCATCAATTGTTGGATCATTTCTTATGCGAAGAATGGGGTCGATCGCCTGTCTCAGCAGGACATCATTTGTCTTCTTTTATTACTGGGGTTAGTAGAATCTCCCCCGGGGCTATCTTTTCTCTTCTTTCACCCCTGGACAACATGGGGTCTGGAAGCTATGGATTTTTACCGAATCTATGTTAGCAGTGTATATTTTCCTTTGAGACAGGGAAGGAAGTTGCCGGACATTGGTAATGTCATCTCCCAAATAGGTTCGGGAACTCCTTCTAGACTATCCGTGAAAATAACACATGTTTAGTATTGTCTTAGTTACAATTAATGAAAAAGATAGACAAAAGTAAAGTTTGACAAATGATTTAAAATAATTTATTACAAAGTTTTGTTATGGGATCCACCCCATGCCAGTCTATTCATGATGATGAGGGGTCATCAACTCGTGACACCCTTCTCAATTAAATACCGGGTGATCAGTTTTTTATTAAATTAATTCAAAATATTCAGTTGGTTCATTCTTAGCATCACTGTCAAAAAATAACTTCCTTATTAATTCACCTAAAAATTAACTAAGATAGTTCAAAACTTTTTAATTTTTAAATTTAATAAAATCCATTTTAACAATGTAAACAATTTATCATGAAATCCATTCCACAATAATGAATAATAATTAAGTGTCATCACAATTGAACTAAATGTAACTGGAATAAACTCTCCAGTTTAAATGTCTCAATAGCATCATTTAAATAAAATCGATAATAACAGTATCGACATAAGTAATTACAATATCTGATATAGAGGTGGAATAACTAGAATCTTAGGCAACATGTCCTAAATGAAATAGATACTACAAATGTATGAATCAATAGAATGGAAGCGTCTAAGCAAAGCATGCATCTCTTGTAGCATTTATTGTACGTTAAACATCCATACTCTATGTCGGGCATCCCTGATGCTGGACACCTAATGTAAAAGATACAAGAGAGAAGATAATATGCAAGAAAGCGGGTCAGAGCCCGATTGTAAAATATTTTTAAAAATTGCAAGTGTTTAACAAGTTCAATTAAGCAATTATTATGTACATGGTAGCTTCTCGGGATCTCGCTTGAGATTCTCACCTCTGATATAAAGTGCATGCCTAGCGTACCTCATAATGCTCCTAGTTAAGGTTCCCAATTACTATCTTGAAATAAGAGTCACTATGATTCTAACTTATATCATTTCCCCATATTTCCCATGCAATATGTATGATAATTATACATGTTCATTTCTCTTTAATATGAACTGGACTTTTCAAAGATTTAGGACTAACTATTCACTTACTTAATTCAATTCAAATTTCATTATTCTTTTACATCTACTAATTTCATACAGTAGATTAAATCACAGTATATATTCATCACATTATTATATTTACAAATATGGCACCTCCGAGACACAACTGCGATGCATGCATACTCTGGTATCATGTCCTTGTACATCTCTCGATGTATAGAGGACTGTCGGTTCGGCATCTATCATAAACCCTAAATCTCATAACACATATATTAGAGGCGAGCATAATCCCCAACCTAATGGGTCACGCACATACCTACATTCTCATTCAACCGTCGAAACTATCATTCTCACCGGTAGCATGTGTCCAAGGTCCTATGCTCAGGGTACGAATCTAAATCCCCCATCCCAATGGGCTCATCAGTATAAGATTGTCCACAATGCGAAACCTCCATCCCGATAGTAAGCAACATAAGTATGTCATACACAAAATAAATCATAACATAGGTATTCACCCCACCTATATACATAATAACAATAGGGAATACATACGACCCATATGATAAGTCCCATACGTAGTATATTTATATCTCAAATATCCTACGTATTTATAAATTATGACTTTACTTCTTAAGGTATATTCCTGAGCTTTTCTCTTCACTCTAAGGGTATCATTTATTCCTTATGTAAATTCAGTAGGTAAGCACCTACACCCTACTGGTCCATGTCATTATAATCCCCAACTTTGTGTGAATTAAATTTATCTTCAAATTAGGTTTATTCCTCGATAATCCCTATTTCAATTTAACCCTGTATTCCATCTCATAGGACTAAGCCCATATATTAACATAGCCTACTGGTATACCCCCATACTCCCATTATTTTAAGTATTTAGTTACATAATCAAATCCAAAATATCCCACAAAAATAATAATCAAAAGGGAAAGGTTGATCAATTCTAGGCAGCCAAATCAATTTGTCCTGGTCCGAATCGATTCGCCCCTACAGGTCTGCAAAATTCTACATTTTAATGGCTACAGGTTTCAATCTCTTACTTCCTCAAAACCGTCACCAAATGATTCCAAACTCCCCATAAATAATCCCAAATGATATATCAAGGTATATGAATGATTTCTAACATCTAAACAGTACAAAATCATCAAGGAGTTTCAATTAAATCAAGTTCATTTCATGAAAATTCAGAAAACTCTTAATTCATCATCCTTATTCAAGAACTATCATAAATCCCAGATTTCTTCACCAATTATACCCAAATTTTGTGGACTTTATTCTATATTCATAAATAGATCAATCTTAGTTAACTTTCATTTCAAGGATTCAATTAAGATCATCAAAATTCATCTTTGATTCACATAACTTTTTTGAATTTCATTTATAACCTAACATGGACAATATACATGTTATAAATTGCAATAATTAACCACTTAACTCTAATTCTAAGGTCTGAACTGTTGGTGAAGATGATTCTAGGGATGTTCCTCCTTTTTTCGATCAACCTCCGGTGGTGGTGGTGGTGGTGCAAGGTGACTCTTGACTCTTGGTCTCCTAGAAAAACCTCTTCCTCAGCTAGAAAAGTCTCTCATCCTCCTCTAAGACTTTTACTTTGATTTTTGGTGAAGGAATATAAATTATACAAACTCTACACTTATATAAGACCACTACAAATTCGTGGGTACCATTCACCTGATTTGGCAAATGACCAAAATACCCCTTTAGGGCGTCAGTCTGGTACCAAATTAACCCGAGACCCAAATTAATCCCCCGGGTAGACTTTTCTATCTAAACCCTTCCGGACACTTTGGAGCATTCAAAACGACCATTCAAATGAAAGAAATATAAATTACTTTTCATTCAATTTAAATATAGTCCCGACATGACTCACACACGCGTCCCGACTTATTTACCATAATTGTCGTATTTATAACTCTCGACAATTGTATGATGTCATAGTCATTATGTAAAGTCATATTCATATATTACTCTTAAGCACTAAGTAATATTCAACACAAATCAAATATTACTTTATTCTTTAGTAATATTTGAATCCGAATTAATTTTTAATTATCCCACAATGAATTCTAATAAATCCCATTTTAAAATTCATTAAAAAATATGGGGTGTTACACAACTCCTCAAAAACTATGAGACCATCACCCCATAGTTTGTCAGTGTCTATTATCATATTGGAGTTGAGACCTGGATCTATTTTCTTCGAGATCGAGACTTTATCCCACTATCAAGGGAATCTCAGATCATCCAAATAAGATGAAATGTCTTCACCAAACTCCCAGTCCACTGAGATAAAGAAATAATGAGATTTGCAGTCGTGGTTGGAGGTTTGGTTAATGTGAATGGGTTTATAGTCTGAATGATGAGCTACAAAATGGTAATAACGGGAAGCATCTCTCGTTGTGACCAGTATGTAACAAGCATGAAAATTTTTAACTGGGATATCCTCCTTGAAGGGAATCCTTTAAAGTTGGGCAACTACAATAAGTGTCTTCAAAGCATTCAACGACATTTGGGCAGGGGCCATGCTGATGAAGTTAAAAATTTCTTGGATAGACTAGTGTATGGGAAGGAGAAAGCCAATTTTGAGTATTTCTTCATATACAACATTCTCTCCCTCATTTTTTATTATCAAAGGCGCGCTCGTCCTCGGAGGGAACCCTCATGTTGATGGTTGATTTGACACCATAGATATGTCTTAAGACTACTAAATGAGTCTCAAGAATGTCATTGGGTATAGCCAATGCAACACATGTGTTAAGGACATATTGGTCCTCCTCCTCATCTTCTTTAAAAATGGGGGATTTTCCACATGGATCTCGAGAACTAAACTCAGCGTCGGTCAAAGATTAAATTGGAAAGACTATAGGAGGCATATTTCCAATTACAACAACTTCTGGTACATCGTAAACAATATTATATATCTCAGGGTTAAGGTCCCCTTATTGACAAGCAGGAATTGTTGCAAGACCACGATTACTAGACTTAATAGTTTTGCCCTTGTCCACATGACCATCAGGTACCCTTATAGCCACTTCAACTAATCGGCCTTCGACCTCTCTCATCTTATACTAGGGTCCATTAGCTGAGAAGGGTTGAATCCCTTAAAATAAGAAATGGATAAAGAGTCCTTGGAGGACGAAGGAGACATTGAATCCCTACTGATGGAAATGACAACTTTGGATTCAGCTAAAGCCTAATAAGTGAGGAGTAATGTTGGTTTTTCTATAGCTAGAGGGATGGGAGTAAGAGGTAGTTGAGCCTCATCTTCATCTTTACATTTAGCCTCGGCCTCAGCCCTGTAAATATCTCATCTTATATTCTCAGAAAGGTGAGGAAACACTTCTCATAGTTCGTAAAATCTACGGTACATGAAAAATATAGGTAAATATTTTTATATTGATAATTAAAATTCAAACAAGGTGATGGTTGATGCCAAAAATTATCCATATACGTGAACCAATTACAATTGAACACTTGTCATCCTATGTGGATAAAGTCCAAGGCAGTAGATAGTACCTCGGCAGTCATGCCGACCAACGTAAGGAATGTCGGACAACATAAGGAAGGATGACCATCAAGATCAATTAAACGTCACCATACCAAGGGTCATATTTCACGTGGTTTATACAACAAATCATCACATTCATTATGTATGGATGTAAATACTTAAATTAATAAAAGTATTCCATCCCTTGACATTCTGACCCTTGACCTCTCGGACATTAGAAATACATTGTATCCCTTTTATCGAAGGTAAGGTAGAACAGATTCTGCGATATTATTGCCTGCAAGAGTACCTAGCTTTCTGTAACCTCTTGAATCAATACAATAACAGTGGATGTAGGGTTTCTAACATAGTTGAACCACTTAAAAAAATCTCTCTCCTTTTATTTATCATTGCAATTATATATAATATATGTGATTATAAAATTGGATCAAGTCCAGTTTTTTACATCAATAGATTGGCGTCGTCTGTGGTAACATGTTTTTAATTATTGTTCTCACTCTTATATACCCTTGTTCAAGGCAAGATGAATGATCATGAGTCTAGTATCATAACTGAAATCAACCCTCCTACTCCATCTCCTCAGCCAATGGCGATAGACCTAACTAGAATCCATGCTAGTATTATCAGAGGACAGGAAACCATGCAGGAAACGTTGAGGCAATTAGCTCAATCACTACAATATAAGTGTACATCCCTTTCCCAACAACAAATGGTTCTCTCATCAAGAAGATAAATATAGTCTCCACCTCCAATCTCCATCAACCATAGTTATTCCACATCTTCACGAGATATGTATTATTGTCCTGGACAAAGTTCATCGCTCATGTCCATGGAACCCTATGATATCCATTATTTTTCTCCTGAAAGGTTAGGTGTCTTGGAAAGTCTAAGTAGAGCTTCTCCCTTTGACCATATGGGACCCCGAGTAAATAGAAATCCTCCTAAGGCTGTATCCAGGAACACTCAACATTCGGCCAACCAGTGTGAATACTTATTCAGATCAAAATCAAGCATCCGATGATCTATACGCACCGATCATACTTCTCAAGAAGAGAGTTCAGCGCATACACATGGTCGGAATAGTCGAGCTGCTTCACATAGATATGATTTATGAAATCATTCGTGGAGCGGATCAATCCAAAGGTTGGAATATCAGTTGGGTAAAATGTCAAAAGCAAAGAATCCCTTACAACAGAACATCGTTAAAGGATATCCTTTTATTCAGGAAATTGTGAATTTTCCTACTCCATCTAAATTTAATGCTCTCGTGGTCACCCCCAAATATGATGGTAAAACTGACCCAGTTCTCCACATCAAGCAATATCAAGCTGCAACTGATATTTATTCAGTTCCTGATGAAATGAGGTGTAGGGCATTTTCAAGTACCATTATGGGATCAACCCAAATATGGTACAATAACCTGCCTCGTGGATAGATTACCACTTTCAATCATCTTGTCAAGCTATTCATTAGGAATTTATTATTTAAATCTAAGCCAATGAAAAGAGTAGATCATCTTTTGAGTGTATGGAAACAACTTGGAGAAAGTACCAGGGAGTATATTACGTGTTTTAATAATGAGAAATTAGAAGTGATTGATTATGAAAAGAAGTCAACCAGCCCTACTCTTATGAGTGGGTTGATTCCCGAGAAACTATACTATACTCTGTCCAAAGAACCTCCTAAAACTATAGTTGAACTCATGGCGAAAGTAGGAAAAATAATGAACGTTGAAGAAGTGATGTCGCAAAACAGAGTCCAGTTACGAAGCCTGAGAAGAAGGACCAAAAGGAGAAGAAGCCGAAGACAAGCTCAAAAAATATGGAAAATATACTCAATGCCATATCCTAGAAAAAATCAAGCCCAATAAGGATTTACGATGGCCTGAGAAGTTGAGGACGGCTCCTAAGAAGAGAGATAGATCCAAATATTGTGAATTCCATAAGGATCATGGTCATACAATGGATTCACTTTGAAAAATGAGATAGAATCCCTTATCTGTTGAGGAAAACTCAATAAATTTGTTGATTGGCGTGATAACAGAGAATCGAAAAGAAGGTCGAATTCTCGACGCAAGCCCATAAATGATAGAAAGAGAAATCACGAATGTTGTAAGGACACAAATTTCCAATTGAGTCCATATATAGTTTTGGCTCAATTCCGGACAAAAACATTTTTCATAGAATTTTATTTAATTGTAATATTCAAGACCTATGAAGTGTTTGTTGAAGACGTAGCGGCAAAGAGTATAAAGCATAATCAACATGCCGTAGTTTATGTGCCTCGTTTGTACGTCATCAACTAAGGTTCCATGCTCCCAAGGTATGAATGTAATTATATGTATATAGGAGCTTGGAACAATGTTTATTTGGGTGTTAGGTTTAATAAAAGCCATGTTTATTTCAGAAATAATTTAAAAAGAACTTTATATTAATATATATATATGTTTCTGGGCCAAAGTAGAATTTAACAAAAATTTCTGAAACTCGTTCGAAATTTCGTTCGAACGAGATTTTTCGTTCGAACCAAACTTCGTTCGAACGAGACTGCCTTCTAACCTAACTGGTCAGTCGTTAGATAAGTCGTTCGAACGACTTTCTCGTTCTAACGAGATATCTAACGACATTCTAACGAGCCCAGGCTGGTCGCTCGTTAGAAACCTCGTTCGAACGACAGTCAAAGTCGTTCGAACGAGAATGCCAGGCGGGAACAGTTTTGAGCAGTTTTTTGGCAGTTTTCTCCCATGATCCCCACTTGTTTTTTAACCAACTTTTTCCAGCCTTATGAGGGACGGGAAACACATTTTTCCTTCTAACTTTTCCATCCTAATACATCTCCTAGAGAGAGTTTGAGAGATTATTCCAAAAAGGAAAATGTTCATGTTTTAAGTGTTCTTCAACTTAAAGAAAAATCTTTAAACACTTAGTTTACACCCATTGTTGTTTATTCCAAGTTTCATATATAGATATCAATTGCTTGGAGATTGTTTTGGCACCGGTTTTTCTCTACACCGAATTGAAGAGAAGTTCGTTTCATTTCTACCCGTTTGGAGAAAGGCTCCATGTTTGGGTGACGGTGTGCCTAATTGTCCCATCGGTGTATTCCGAGACCACGGTGGAGCTCCGTTGGTTATCCGCTAATTGGAGGTTGATACAAGAAGAAGCATCACGGCTTGAGAGGGTTCGAGTTTAGGAAGTAAGTCTTTTGTCTTGTATTTTGTAATACCATTTTTAGTGGATTTGAGGCTAGGGCCGTCCCGAGGTTTTTTCCCGTTAGTGGGTTTTTCCTCGTATATCGCGATGTAGTGTGACATTGTTTATTTTATCTTGCACAAAATTTAGAACGCATGCTTAGGTTTAATTTCAAGATAAAATTGGGTTTAATTCTCACACTCATTTAATTTGGGACTTAAATTAAATATTGGATAAAATTGGTTTATTCAAGTCACTTGCTTTAATATGGTTTCGCCTAACTTTGGATATAATTGTTAATCATGACTTAGGCAAATTTCTAGGACTTGAATTATTATGTTTTAATTTGTTTTGAGATTAATTAAAACTTATTGTTAATTTTTGGAAAGTTGAACCATCACCCCTTTTCTAGAACGCTTCCGCATCGATTTACATATAAAAGGAAATTACAAGTTTGTGATTTTAATTGAAGAAAATTTTAAAAATCCGGGGATCCTCAAACTATTGGTTTTTCAAATTGGTATCAGAGCCAAAAACGATAAATTATTTCGTTAAGATCCTTTAATTTTTTGGCTAAATATGGATTTTTCCCCATTTTCAAAATTTCCTATTTTTGATGGTTCAAACTACGCGTATTGGAAAGCGCGAATGAAATCGGCACTTAAATCTATCGATGAACGTGTTTGGATGTCTGTTGTTAACGGTTGGACTCCACCAACACATTTAATTGAAAATGAACATATTCCCAAACCCGTTGATAGATGGACTGAAAATGAGTTTAAGCTAGCAAACTTTAATTCCCGAGGTTTAAATGCCTTGTTTAGCGCTGTCGCACCGGATGAATTCCGACGAATTATGACGTGTGAAACCGCTAAAGAAGCTTGGGATATTTTACAATTAACTCATGAAGGAACAAGTGTCGTTAAAGCTTCTAAACTCCAAAACCTCACTACTCAATTTGAAACTATCAAAATGGATGAAAAAGAAACTTTTGATAAATTTTATGCTAGACTTTCAGATATTGTTAATTCATCCTTTAACTTGGGAGAGAAAATACCTGACGACCGTGTAGTAAAGAAAATTTTGAGGTCACTACCCGATAGATTTATTCCTAAAGTGATCGTTTTAAATTCTTTACCCACTTTAGCCTCTACGAAATTAGAAGAGCTTGTAGGTGATTTACAAACCTATGAACTAGATATGTTTCCCTCTAAAATTGAAAAGAAAATTGAAAAGGGTGTTGCTTTAAAAGCCCGCAAAGAGGTTAAACAAGTAGTAGAGAGCGAGAGTGATAGTGACTCGGAAGATATGGCTTTATTTGCTCGTAAATTTAGAAAATTTCTTAAATTTAACAAAGATAAAGTTAAAAATGATTTTAAGAAATTTGAATCTTCTAAACATGATAAAATCGAGAAGATTCCTAAAGCCGAAAAGATCCCTAAGTCTAGTAATGAAAATATTGATAGGGACGAGTCTAATAAATGTTTTGGTTGTGAAGGTTATGGCCATAGGGCTTTTGAGTGTCCCACTAAACTAAGGAAGAGGGTAAACGACCCATTTCATATAATGCGACCCTTAGTGATAGTGATAAGGAAGAAAAGCCCGATTCCCCCACAAAGAAAAATTTTGTGGCTTTTATGGCACATGTGAGTGATAATGAGAACTCATCGGATGATGAAATTATAGCACATGCCACTTCCAAGGTCATTGTACATGATTCTCTTATTTTTGATGATAGTGAGAGTGAAAAAGAAGAAGAGAGTGAAAATGAAGAAGAGGTTGATATGAGTGAACTTCAAAATGCTTTTCATGAATTATATAAAGAATCTATTAAATTGAAAAGAGCTAATTTGAAGTTAGAAGCGAGTTTAAGAGAGAGTGTCAAGGTCATTGATGAAAGTGCCTTAATAGAAGACCTTAGGACACATGAGAGGACTC
This sequence comes from Sambucus nigra, assembly GCA_949130495.1. Lineage (NCBI taxonomy): Eukaryota > Viridiplantae > Streptophyta > Magnoliopsida > Dipsacales > Adoxaceae > Sambucus > Sambucus nigra. The sequence continues at coordinate 143,112,733 of OX422208.1, read as the reverse complement.
TTCAAGAGAAGCTTAACTATGTAGAAGGCGAGAGAGATAGCCTTAGGGGTTTAATGGAATCCTTGAAAATGGAGCTTCTTGCTTTTGAAGAGCGAAATGTTTTACTAGAATCTAAAATTTTGGATTTGGAAAATAAATTAAAAGATTCTAGTAATGTCAAATTTGATTTGGAGTGTCGTTCTGAAAAACTAGATAAAATGTTAGGAACGGTCCAAATTAAAAATGACACTTTTGGTTTAGGCTTCAATTCTTGTAATGATTTTAACCCTAAAGTCAAAACCAATGTTTTAGGAGAATCTTCTAGGAATGCATTTAATGATCACTCCTTAGATAAATCTTTTCGACATATTCTTACTTGTACACTTTGTGGTCGACAAGGTCATCTTAGGAAATTTTGTTTAGATCTTAAACGAATTCCTAGAAAATCCCATAGTAAAGTAACCACGATAGCTAACGTTCCTACACCCCAAGATAGTAATTCTTCATTAATTTGGGTTAGGAAATCCGACTTGGTTGCCTTACAAAATAGGGATTTTGATTCTCATTTACTTTCACATCCTTCCTCCCTTGCTAAATCTAAAGGATAAATGTGTTAGTGTTTGCATACTTTAGCGTTTGTAATTCATGCTATATTCATATGCTAAATGTATGCCTGTTTAGTCATTTTCTAGTCATTGCCTTATTTCATATCACATGCTAGAAACTATGACTTGTTTATCTTTTTGTATTATATTTTGTGTTTGAATTGACTGCATAATATAAAAAGATTTTTGTTTATCATTTGTGTTTTATTTATTTCATTTAAGCTTAAAGAAAAATACAAATGATTTTTGTTTATCCTTTTGAGTAAATATTTATTTTTGATTAAAAATGTTAAAAACTCAAAAAGATTTTGTTTTGTGTGTATTTTTGTTTGACACACTTTATGTGGCATATATTTGTGTTTGAATCCTATCGTTTACGCTTCCATGTGGCTAGAACTTTTGGTTTAGATTTTCAATCCTTAAAATGTTCTTTACCATGTTTTATATGGAGTAGTTGGATTTTGTATTGTTTAAATGGACTCTATTTCTATATGCCTCTATTCACACATGCACGAGCTCTTTTGAAATCTTAATGTCACATGTTATATTTGAGCTTTTTGAGGTGTTCTCCTATCAATCTAGTCATCTACATATCTATGACCTAGGAGGACTAGTGCATGTCAAAATCCGTTGCATGTGAGATTTGTGCGAAAAATGAAAACATGATAAATTAATATATGCACGGGGAAGGGCTCCGAAAGGATGAATTAAATCCTTTGCGATAGTAAGCCACCGTTGATTGGATCTAAAAGAAATACGTGATCCAAAGGCCTAAAAACAGAATATTTGGCATTAAACAAAAAGCAATTGCCAAGGCCTATGTTTGTTTGATATATTCATTCACAAACAAAAGAATATATATGCTCATTGAGGGAGAATTGGATGATATATCAACGGTTTGCACAATGTCCGTTTATCCTAGTTGTCTTTAATGTCATGACTCTATTTGGTTTGTAGAATCATCATCATGCTAGGCTTGTATGCATTGTGTATGTTTGTTCATTGAGTTCAATCTTTATATTGTCACATGAGGTTATATTTCAATGTGATGAAGTTTGCAATCAAATGAGAACTCCGTGAACGTTTCTTAAGTGTTTGGGTCTAAATTTAATTGTTGCTAGTTCACACCCCTACACTTCCGTTTCCATATGACACATTTTTGCCATACGAGTGTGCAAACTTATTGTATTTTGTGTCATGTGTGTGTTTATATCTATATATATGCAAGTTCTATATTGGTATATTTCTAATGTCTATATATATGATATTCGTTTATCTTTGCCTTGCTTTTAATTGCCCATATGCTTTCATGTCTTAACACTTTAAGCTTTCACATGCGATTTATTAGTTCTTTATCCTTTGCCTATTCCCGAACAAAAAGGGGGAGAATGATGATAGGGGGAGAAATGGTATCTAATCCTATTATTATCGTATCTTCGTTTGGGGGAGATTTATCTTAGGGGGAGACGTCTTTCTAAGTAGGTCATGTGTTTAAAGGGAGAATTAATTTAGGGGGAGTAATTAATTAATTGCATTTAATATTTTGATATTCCCTATGCATTTGATGAGTTTGCTTAAGTGTGCAGGAATTATTCTAAAGCGGCATCTTTCTATGGCAAAGCGTTTGATCCTTGGGTTGAGTCAAGATTGGGCGGGGTATGTTTTGAGTCTAGTAGAGCTTGACGGCCCTTTAGGATTTTTGTTTGGTTTTTGTCCCGGAATAGCCAAAGGGGGAGATTTGTAAGGACACAAATTTCCAATTGAGTCCATATATAGTTTTGGCTCAATTCCGGACAAAAACATTTTTCATAGGATTTTATTTAATTGTAATATTCAAGACCTATGAAGTGTTTGTTGAAGACGTAGCGGCAAAGAGTATAAAGCATAATCAACATGCCGTAGTTTATGTGCCTCGTTTGTACGTCATCAACTAAGGTTCCATGCTCCCAAGGTATGAATGTAATTATATGTATATAGGAGCTTGGAACAATGTTTATTTGGGTGTTAGGTTTAATAAAAGCCATGTTTATTTCAGAAATAATTTAAAAAGAACTTTATATTAATATATATATATGTTTCTGGGCCAAAGTAGAATTTAACAAAAATTTCTGAAACTCGTTCGAAATTTCGTTCGAACGAGATTTTTCGTTCGAACCAAACTTCGTTCGAACGAGACTGCCTTCTAACCTAACTGGTCAGTCGTTAGATAAGTTGTTCGAACGACTTTCTCGTTCTAACGAGATATCTAACGAGGTTCTAACGAGACCAGGTTGGTCGCTCGTTAGAAACCTCATTCGAACGACCGTCAAAGTCGTTCGAACGAGAATGCCAGGCGGGAACAGTTTTGAGCAGTTTTTTGGCAGTTTTCTCCCATGATCCCCACTTGTTTTTTAACCAACTTTTTCCAGCCTTATGAGGGACGGGAAACACATTTTTCCTTCTAACTTTTCCATCCTAATACATCTCCTAGAGAGAGTTTGAGAGATTATTCCAAAAAGGAAAATGTTCATGTTTTAAGTGTTCTTCAACTTAAAGAAAAATCTTTAAACACTTAGTTTACACCCATTGTTGTTTATTCTAAGTTTCATATATAGATATCAATTGCTTGGAGATTGTTTTGGCACCGGTTTTTCTCTACACCGAATTGAAGAGAAGTTCGTTTCATTTCTACCCGTTTGGAGAAAGGCTCCATGTTTGGGTGACGGTGTGCCTAATTGTCCCATCGGTGTATTCCGAGACCACGGTGGAGCTCCGTTGGTTATCCGCTAATTGGAGGTTGATACAAGAAGAAGCATCACGGCTTGAGAGGGTTCGAGTTTAGGAAGTAAGTCTTTTGTCTTGTATTTTGTAATACCATTTTTAGTGGATTTGAGGCTAGGGCCGTCCCGAGGTTTTTTCCCGTTAGTGGGTTTTTCCTCGTATATCGCGGTGTAGTGTGACATTGTTTATTTTATCTTGCACAAAATTTAGAATGCATGCTTAGGTTTAATTTCAAGATAAAATTGGGTTTAATTCTCACACTCATTTAATTTGGGACTTAAATTAAATATTGGATAAAATTGGTTTATTCAAGTCACTTGCTTTAATATGGTTTCGCCTAACTTTGGATATAATTGTTAATCATGACTTAGGCAAATTTCTAGGACTTGAATTATTATGTTTTAATTTGTTTTGAGATTAATTAATACTTATTGTTAATTTTTGGAAAGTTGAACCATCACCCCTTTTCTAGAACGCTTCTGCATCGATTTACATATAAAAGGAAATTACAAGTTTGTGATTTTAATTGAAGAAAATTTTAAAAATCCGGGGATCCTCAAACTATTGGTTTTTCAAATGTGATCATGAAAATGATCCGGACTTGTGAAGAAGCCCAAGCAACCAGAATGAGAGGTGGTTATGATCAATTTTGGTTCATTTGCTTATCATGTGATTACAGGTGGTGATGCAGGAGGAGACGATCACACTATCAGAAGGAAAGCTTACTTGAATGATTCCCAAACTTGCTCTTATATCTAGATCTAGGAAACTATCATCTCTAGAATTCTAGTGGATAATGGGAGCTCAATATATATTAGGTTTTGTCCTTGCTTTCAGAGTTTGGACTTGAAGCTCAGCCAACTAGAGCCCTACTACATGCCATTAATAAGTTTTTATGGTGATCAAGCTAGAAGTTCTATTCATCACCTGGATAATAAGTCATATAGAGAAAATATGCTTCTTCGTGTTGGATAAAAATACTTAGATTTCCTATAATGTGATCCTCGGCAGGGTAGGGTTGAAGAAGTTTGAAGTAGTACCGTCAATAGTCTATCAATGCTTGAAGTTTACAACTCATTCTAGGGTAGGTGTTATGAAAGGCGACCAAAAGGTGGTCATAGAATGTTACTACTCTTCAGCCAAGCAGGAGGAATTGATTGAACTAAAGAAGAAAATTACCACTTATCAGGTGGATCCACTGAGCCTAACAGTGAATCTGAAGTTGAAACTTTAGATCCCCGAGATGAAATAGAGTTAGTCAAGGTAAAGATTGTGGAAGCTACTGAAAGTATTATCCTGGACGATGACAAACTAGAGAGAACCCCATAGATTGGCTCAATATTGGATCCAGTCCTAAAATAGGATGCCAACTTAGAATGTTAGAGCCATGAGGATTGCCTTTGGTTTGTCCCAACTTCTTCTGTCAAGAGTGCAACGTCAGTAAGGATGCCAAACTGATCAACCAAAGACACAGGGTTTTCAGTCTTGAGAAGAATCAAGTTATCCAAGAGGAGGTCAAAAAACTTTAAAAAGCCTAGTTTATTAAAGATGTGAAGTATCCAACCTGGTTGGCCAATGCTTTAATGGACAAGAAGAAGAATCATAAATGGATGATGTGCGTGGATTTCATTGATTTAAATCAAGCTTGACCAAAATACCATTTCCCCTATCTAGAATTGATCAATTATTGGATGCTACGTTAGGGCATGAGCTTTTAAGCTTCATGAATGCCTATTCTGGGTATAATCAGATAAATATGAAACCCGAAGACATGGAAAGTACAACCTTCATAACCAACAGAGGAACTTATAGCTACAATGTGATGCCCTTTGGGCTCAATAATGCAGGAGCGACGTATCAAAGGTTGGTGAATGAAGTATTTGAAGCGCATAGAGGCAAAAACATAGAGGTTTATATATATGACATGTTGACAAAGAGTTAAAAATCCTTATATCATATTGCTGACCTCAGTCAAACTTTTGATTAGTTGGAAAAGAATCATATGAAGATAAATTCGACCAAGTGTGTGTTTGGAGTACAAGAAGGGATGTTCCTCGATTTCATAGCTAATCACAGGGGAATTAAATCTAATCTAGTGAAGATAAAAGATTTGATCGAAATGCATTCGTCGACTTATAAGAAATATGTATAAAGGCTCACGAGAAGAGTGACAACATTAAAAATATTTATTTCTCGAGAAACAAACAGGTGCTTATCATTTTTTAAGGTGTTCAGAAAGATTTTTGAGTGGAATGCAGAATGTGAAGAAGCGTTCCAGGAGTTGAAAAAATATTTGGGATCACCTCCCTTGTTATCCCGGTCAATTTTGGGAGGAAAGTTGTACTTATATTTATCTCTTTCTGAGTCAGCAGTGAGCTCAGCCTTGGTCAGACAAGACAATAGAATCCCAAAACCAGTTTACTACACTAGTAAAGCATTCAAAGGAGCTGAAATAAGGTACCCACATTTGGAAAAATTATCCCTAACACTTATTGAGTCTTCTAAGCGTATAAAACCTTATTTGCAAGCACATACAATAGTTGTGTATACTGATATGCCTCTTCGGTAAGCACTCCACAAGCCTGAGAAGTCAGGAAGATTGATGTATTGGGCGGTAGAATTGGGAGAGTATGAAATTATCTATGAACCAATATCCTCGTTGAAAGTCCAAGATTTGGCAGATTTTATGTTGAATTTACTTATTCGAAGGTTCTTGAACAAAAAAAACTTGTCAGCCAAGCAGTCTTTGAAAGAAGAGAGCTCAGCTCAAAAGCAAGCTCAAATTACTGCCGATCAACTTGAGTCATCCAAAATTTAATAAATGTCCCAAAAATATGCAGAGGAGAGTAAAAAGATATTCCAGCATGGGTCATTAACAGCAAGAAGTTTCAACAGTGATGTCCTATTATGGAATTTGTACATGGATGGATCTTAATGTGCTACTTGTAGTGGAGCAGTTCTAATACTTAATACTCTTGATGATATTGATATTGAGTATTCTCTTAGGTTTCTTTTCAAAACATCAAACAATGAGGCAGAATATGAAGCCTTGATAGGTGGACTAAATCTAGCTCATTCATTAGGCACCGAGAAAGCAGTGGCGCATAGTGATTCACAGCTGGTTATTAACCAAGTACTTCATGTATATGGAGTCAAAGGCTAACTGATGACCATGTATCTTTCTAAGACCATGTAAGTTATTACCAAGTTTCCTCCATCCAAATGAATATCATCCCAAGAATAGAATATGCCCTAGCTGATGCCCTTGCTCGATTAGCACCAGTAATAAAAATTGAGCTCAGAAAAATAATCCCAATAGGAATTTTGGCTAATTTGAGTATTAATGAGGACTTGGTAATTAGTTTCATTTCATTAGATCTAGGTCCGTTATGAATGGATCCCATCAAATCTTATATTGAAGATGGAACCCTACCATCTGATCCTAAAGAGGCAAAAAAGCTTCGATATAAAGAAACGGAATATGTGTTAGACAAAGGCATTTTACAAAAGGGGATTGACGATCTACTTGCATCTTTGTGTTCATCTAATGAAAGTGGAAGATTTGATCAAATAAGTGCACAAAGGTTCCTATGGGGATCATTTTTCTAGTCGATCATTGTTCCAATGAATCAGCACTTAGGGATACTACTGGCCACCTATGAGGGCAGATTGTAACGCCTTTGTAAGAAAATGTGACAAGTGCCTGAATTTCTATTCCATTCTATTCAAAAAGAACCTAATTCTTCTTTAACACCAATAAATTCACCTTGTTCGTTCTCTATATGGGGAATTAACTTGGTCAGCCCACTGTCAACCACCAAAGGCAGGTTCAAATATTTAGTCATTGATGTTGATTATTTCACCAAATGGGTGGAGGCAAAGCCATTGGTTGAGATGCCTTATGAGAAAGTGTATCAGTTCATCTAGAAGAACATAATATGTCGATATGGTTTACCATATGCTTTCATTTCAGATCATGTCACCCTGTTCGACAACGAGTAGTTTGAAGCATACTGTGTCTAGTCCAAAATCCAGAAATTGCATTCTACATGAGGCCATCCTCAAAGTAACAGTCAAACAGAAGTAACCAACATGAATTTGCTCAATGGACTAAAGAGAAAGATTGATGCTACGAAGGGCAACTGGATTAATGAGTTACATTATGTTCTTTGGGCTTACAGAACAACATCGAGAACAGTAGCTAGAGAGACACCATACATGCTTATGCTTAGTACTGAAGCCATGGTACAGGCCGAGCTCGACCTACCAACCCACAAAGTACTAAATTTTTATTCTTCAGTTAGTGATTTGATGAGACGATTAGATCTAGACATGTTGGAGGAAGTAATAGAAGATGCTTATTTGAGAAACGCTAGATACCAAAAGAGAACTGCTCGCTTTTATAATAAAAGAGTTAAGTCGACCACACCGAAGGAGGGTGATTATGTTCTTAAGAAAGTTATCCAAAAGAATAACAAGCTTGAAGCCAATTGGCATGGCCCATATTGCATATCAGTTGTCATCTGACCAGGAACCTATCGGATAAGGACTTTGGATGCCGAGGAATTCAAAAATCCCTAGAATGTCAAGCACCTCCAAAACTATTATCAGGAATTCAAAGGGTATCCATTATTTTATTTCTTTTATTTTTATTTGAGTATCAATAAAATGTTATTTTCAGTCCCTTCAATTTTTTGATTTTTTTTTCGGAGTACGGTGATGATATAAATCCCCCAGAAAAAAAATCAGTACATATATCTCTTGGTCTTCAGCTCCGACCAAGTCAAAATAGGATTACAATCCTCAGCACTTGGTCGGAAATAACAATTTACTTCATGTATGACTTCGTAAAAACAAGTCACGAACAAGAGGTTGATTAGTTCATGTATGATTTTGTACAAACAAGTCATGAACAAGAAGTTGGTAAAACTTCATATAAAACTCAAATGGTTATAAACAAGTTTTACCCAACTAAGTTAAATGCAGGAAGACATGTAAAAATTCCATAATAATGGAATATAAACATATATTCCTCATACACTTGGTCATCACTGATAACTAATGCTAAATTTGGATTAACATATCTAGATGCATTAGTAGAATAAATCTCGTTACAATCATAAGTTAACTGATTGATTAAAATAATAATAAGTTAACAAAACAAACATATGGATTTTCATTCATATAAATTGTATTACATTCAAATGAATAATAAAATAGGAAAATCATTCGGTTGGACGCTTCCCTACAACTTTGGATATCGGCTGCACTCTTTCCAATTCAACAGGAGAATCATCCAATATATAGGGAGAGTTGATAAAGTTGAAGTCTTCCAATATTCTTCTATTACTACTTCTTAGGGTATTAATCAGATGTGAAGGATGAATTATTTCATGAACATCATGGAGATTACAATCTCGCAAGTATTTAGTGATTAAACATTAAGAAATGGCGTCATGAGGGATCCATGATTTATCCAAATTGAATGGTGGATTGTTCCAATCTAGCAGAACATGTTCATTCCAATACCACAGTTTGTTTTTCCGATCATGCTTCATGAAAGTTAGACAACTGGTCAATCCCCACCCGTACCCTTCATCATGACTCTAGGAAATATGATCATCAATATGACCCAAAGCTATATTATAGCTCTCCATCCACACCTCTCGGGGCTATTTGTGAAATTGAAAGGTTTACCTTTCAACTTGCTGTTGAAGTTTCTTCAAAACATTATCTTTCACCTTCAACAGTGTGGATTAGTCGACAAGAGCTTTATCCTTATCTTCCATTTTTGTAGAAAAATCTATAATATCCTCATTCTTTGCTTTCAGTTGGATAGCATTATCGATCAAGGTTTTCTTGGACCTAGACTCCCCAACAGTTGGTTGGCTCGTTCTTGAATGTCTAGAGGATTGTACAGGGTTGGATTTCTTTAGAATCTCAAGTTCCTCCACAAGCTTAGCATTCTCCTTCTCCAAAAAGGAATCCCCTTCATCAACATCAGTAGCAGAATATTTCTTTAAAGTATTAAACTTATTTCGGAGTCTATTGTTCTCTTCTTCCAGGAGCTTAGCAATAACACGGGCTTCATTTACTTCTCCGTTCAACAAGAATTCATTTTTTTCTATAGGTAGAAGCATATTTTCAAGTTTATTGTCAAAACCCCGTTCTTCGTTTAATGCCTTATATTTTGCCTTATAGCTAGCGTGTAATAAGGCTTTGATTTTTTTAGGGTTCACCTGCAAATATTCAATCATCTCATAATATTCAACATTGTTGGCTACATCCCAATCAAGAAGATATTTAAGATATATGTATGCATCCTTTGTCTGATCACAAGCGTCTGCGCTGAGCAAGTGTGTTAATTCTTCATCTCTCAAACCCAAGTGGCCACCTTTGAACAGATTGTTGCAGCGTTTCAGCAGGTCAGAGTCAGTGGAGGCAATTTGTTCCATCTTTGCAATAAACTAGAAAGATAAAGTGATGCTTGATCAATAATAAAAGCAGACAAAATAGTAGCAAAGTGGCAAGTAATTCAAGAAGAAGTTTTTTCATTGATAAATAGCAACATTACAAGTGAATCAGAACGAGACAAAAATAAAAAATCAAAGAAAGGTGCAAAATACAAATACCAGAAGCCAAACAAGTCTACACCTTCTTCTCAACCTTCTCAGCTTCTGGGTTTGTATCCTGGTCGGCAGGAGGGGTAATTGAGTCAACATGAGCTTTGTCTTGCTCGGCTAGAGGAGCAATGGACTCAATGGCCATAGAAGATTCCCCTAAACCTGCATCATCATCAATCTCATCATCTATATTAGGGGAGCCTATATTGTGCCTCAAAAATAACTCTGAGTCTTCAGCCATGCCAACTTCCTTCAAAGCTACCGACCAACCTTCCTTGAAGAATTTCTTCTTGACGTAAGTTATCTAGGAAGAAGTAGCCGAGATGTCCTTATCCCAGCCCTTGTTGAAGGAATCCTCCCTATTTTTTTTCTCTTGGACTTATCTACAGTAAGGTCAGTAGGATGTTTGGATACTTTCTCTTCAGTAGCCTTTGCCCTGTGCTCAGCTTGAGCAGAGGCCAAAGAAGCCACAGTGAGAGTTTTCTTAGCCTTCTATCGTACTTCTTTGGCCACTTTGATTTTCTCCTCCCAAGCATTTTGCTTTATATCCAAAGGCTATCACGGACTCCTACAAAGATTTTGTAAGACCTTCAAAGTCCTCCTCAACTTCTGCTAAAGAAGAATGCATCTGATCATCCTTCTCTAACATTTGGTTGTAATCAACCAAGAACTGCAAGAAAATAACCATGTTAGTACAAAATAAAAAAATATATAAACATTATCTGACCAACTTCAAATATTAAAATTTACCAAGGCTAAACTCTGGGTAGCCCTCTCTTATAGTTTTGATCGAGACATTGAACTAGCATCATCTCTATAGTCTGGAAGGGTACCGGCTTTGATTAACTTCCTAGCCAAGCTAAGACTAAAGTCTACAGAAGATACAATAGCAGATGGAACCTTACCAACCAATACCAATTGGTCTACATTAATAACCTCTCCAACATTCTTATAATCAGGACCTCTTCTTAGTCTCTTGAGATGAGACTCATAACCTTTAGTGGCTGGGGGCTTCTTGCCAGCATCAACCTTCTTCTTTTGAGTTTTGGTATCAACTGGTTTATTATCACCAGTAGTGGAATCATCCTCCAAAAGGTTGGGAATTTTCCTCTTTCCTATGCTAGTAGAAAGAGGAAGATCAAAATCAAAAGAAAAAGTGCTAACTTCAGCACCAACACCAACAGATTCAGTGGTCGAGGATGTAGACACTGGTTCCCTTTCCAAATCACTTACAACTGAAGACATGACAGTTATTGGCTGAGTGACGAAGGAGGTTATGGAAGTTTTATACTCTACTAATACAGAAGGAGGTTATGGGGATGATCCTCTCCTGTCCTTTGGTTCATAACCCACAAAAATTTGAGTTCTTTCAAATTAAATTCACCCAATTTGGGGAACTTTCTCTTATGTTCTTTTGCAAAAAAGGAATAAACAATAGCAGTTAGCACGTATCAGAAAAGAAATCAGTAAAAAAAGGCGAAGTACTGAAATAACAACATATCCCATTCCCTGACTGAGGGCAACTGGGAACATGGTAGGACACTGCATTTTCAAGTGGGGCATGTTGCCAGTTTTTAACTATCAAAGCATGACCCCAATAACCCTTATTGGAATCAGGAAAATTTAATACTAAAGCCATATTGGCTTGTCTAGTTTTAAATAATAAGTGTTCTTTCCTGTAATAGCCCACTTATAGCATAACATGATTTATGGAATCCCAATATGGGTCCCATAGATTTTATTTAATCTATTCACCCCATAGACACCCCTCCAGGTTTTGGGGGCTACTCTTGCTAGAACAATATCAAAATATTGGCATAAATGAAGAAGAAAATGGTTTGATGGAAAGGTGAAGCCACACTCATCTATAAATAAGGATGGGATCCAATGACCCTCAACCAAAGAATATACGTCTATAGGATCATAGGGTATTTCTAAATCAACCTAAGATGGGATTTTCTTTTTTACCCTAAATTCCTCTAGAGAATATGGTTAAGAAAGAAAGGAACTGAATAAAAACATAGAGAAAGAAAGAATTCTTACAGAAAATTAAGGATTCGGCAAGAAATATTGAAGGAAAAGGTGAACGATGACAAACGATGGCATAAAAGCTCAAATATAATTGCTACAGTTCGAAGATTTGAGGTAAGCTAAGATTTGGAAAAAGCCTCCCTCCTTTAATAGCTTGACTTGAAAACAACAAGAGTAATGATGAAACATACCAGCGATTAACATTCCGATGGCTTCATGATACAGGTGTAAAATGCCCATTTATCCTTTTGCGGTTCGCTAAATTTCAAATTATTTGTAAAAATTCCATCTTTAAACAGTGACAATGAAATGTTACAAGTATGGGAGGTCGGTTGCTGACCAAGCATCATGAAAAATACTCCGAGCTACTTCCAGAATCAAATGCTCCATAATTTTATGCAAGCATCAAGCATGGAACATTTAAGGCTTCTGTTGATGCCAAAAATCATCCATATATGTGGACCAATAACAAGTGAACACTTATCATCCTACGTGATTGAAATCCTAAGCAGTAGATAGTAGCTCAGCATTCATGACAACCCACATAAGGAATGCCAACCAATATAAGGAAGGCAGACCATCAAGATCAATTAAACATAACCATACCAAGGGTCATATTACACGTGGTTTATACAACCAATCATCAAATCAATTATGTAAGGAACTAAAAGATTAAATGTATAAAATCATTCCATCCCATGACATTACGACCCTTGACCTTCGGGTTATTATAAATACGTTGTATCCCTTTCATCAAAGGCAAGGTAAAACGGATTCTGGGATATTCTTGCTGTAAGAGGGTAGTTTAGATAAGATGGAGGCGTAACCCCTTTTTAGTATGGTAATGATAAGATAATTATCTAACACCTTGGATTAATGATAGGACATGCAAACATAAACCTAATGAAGATAAACTTCGTTAAACTCATAATTCTCTCGTGTATAACTCAGAAGATAGTAATGAACTTAGAAGTGACTTAGATAGAGGGAGAGAGAAGTAAGCATCCTAGATACACCTTGGTAGGCAGGTAAACACACCAAACACCCTTAAGAATCTCTGTCAAGTATTAAAAGCTTCATAATATATGATAATGGTGGGTAAACCCTCTAGTTTGTAATAACTCTCTCTGATGTGTATTCTCTCTAGCAATAACTCCTGAACTCTCAAAAGATCATCCTCTCCTCAAAGGTAATTGGGGTCCTTAAATAGCCTCCCACACCACCCCCGAGGCAACTCCGCCGTTAATGCTTGTGAAAAATATCCCTCATACTTTATGCCACGAATATTAAATACCTGATGCACTAGTTGTCTCCACGTCATAAACATTAAATGCCAAGACATGCCTTTTGCCTAATCGCTGTGTGTCAGGGGGCTGTTATCGCAGAGGTGGCTCACCAACTGCCTGACAGACCCAAATACCACGATGGTTTACTCAAGTGAAGGTCTGAAATTTTTTAGTTGGCTAGTGACATCACCTACAGTAGATGTGATATTAAGTAGAGGGCTATTTGGTTCACAACTCGACGCCCGATGGAACTCCAAGCTTCTTCGCCCGAGGTTCTATGGTAAGGGTGCTTCAGTGTTTTTCCAGGTGTATCTAAGATGGTCAGAACAAGCCTCAACGGTTCCTCACTTCTCAATCCTCCAAATGAAGTCCCTTTAAAGTTCCCACGACGAGGTCATTCGATAGAGCGTAAAAGCTCTCCCAGGCCCTGCCAGACCTGGTCTCTCGCGAATACCGTTTGACCTCACACAAACTCATTATTGTTCTCGTTACATCATTATAATCATTATAACTTACAGTCAATATAAACAAAGATACAATATGACTAACACAACAAGCTAAAGTATGACTTTCTGTGCTCAGATGCCTCACTGAGTTGCCACGCTTGAGCTGCCTCGGTTGCTTAATCTTAAACACTATTATTAATTAGGGAATTATCCCCAATCTCAGGATTAGCTTCAAGCCCCCTCTACATTTTCCCCTTCATGGGGAGATTTGTTTTTGGAACAAGAAATGCCTGCACGAAAATTTCTCAATCCGATGAACCTACTATGTGTGTGAAAATTTTGGCCTCCTTTCCTTCGTTAGAACCGCAGCGTTATAATCTCCTGGAAAAAGTAAAGTTCTCCCCGATATACTTGAGTTGAAGTGCCATTACTTATTGGTGATTGGGCGAAGGCACATCGCCACTTTTTCCTCACGCTAAGCCTTAACCATTCTAGCTTGACTATTTGAAAGTCTCCTGAAAGGCTTGATAACCTTCTCAAACACTCGTGTTGACTCTTGGTAAGTGAAATTCTCCCTTATGATGCTTCACTATGTTCGAAAAAGAAGAAATTATCTTCGATGTAACTGAGTCACAATTTAAACAACATTTGGACATGTGGCGAGGGGACATCATAGCTTTTTTGAACCGTTCAGGCACTGCCTTCATTAGGAGTCATTGGATATGTCTGACAAAAAACTCTGGCGCCAAAACTCAAACTTACTGGAGAACGCAACTCCCTTCTTTTCCCCAAGCATGACTTTATTAATGATGTGGCTGTGTCTTTTCAACTATCGACCCTTTCCTGAAGTGACACGTGTTCATTTGAAATGATTATAGGCGTCCCTTGCACGTGCGATTGGTGGGAAACTCAAAAGTACAGTTTAAAAACCTTCAAACTTCTCTTTTATTTCAAAACCCTTCTCTTTTCCTCATCTTCTTCAAGCTCCCGCATTATTTGGAGATAGAAACTCTGTGCGAACTACATTATTGCCCCGTTCTTTACCCAGCCTCCTCCCTCTTTCATCTTTTGCGCCACCACCTGCGATTGTTCTCCTCCCTCCTTACTTTTAGCCCTTCATTCCCACCTAGATAATCCATCACCACTCTATTATAGTTTCTTCAAGTACTTCTAAGGTTGCCACCACCACTCACTCAGGCTCCCCCTCCGCCACTTCTGGTGTAGCTGCCGCCCCAAGCGTCGTTGCCGTGAAGGCAGCTCGTCAAGAGAAACTACGATTCTGTCATCCTCTTCCAAATTTGACCTTTTATTGTTGGGTGATGAGGAAGTGGAATCATCAAAGTGGGTCTATTTACCCCCATAGGGGACTCTGCGTTTCTGTTTGGACCGTGGTGACTTCCCTTACTCTCAGATTAACTTTCAAGCACCCGGGGGGGTCGCCAACCCATTTTAGTGTCTGGCATACACATATGTAGAGTTCTCACGCTGCTGCTCTTGCCAAGGTTGGGCTTCATCTGACCTACTGGTTTGGGGAGTTCACCCTCTCTAAGCATAACGTCGCATTACAAGTGTTAGTTTCTCGATGGAATATCACAACTCACACCTTCTTTGCTGCATGGGGGGAGTTCACCGTTACACTGGAGGACGTCTGTGAACTCCTTGGGTTTTATCCCATGGGTGAGTTCACCTACCATTATGAGGCTCTGGATGTCGAAGAGGATGCTGATCGAGTTGAGCTGGATCGGATTTGCCGCACTTGCACTGGTTCCTCGAAAAAAGCCACATTTACCCCCCTTATGAATTATTTTTTTGATGTTCCGACGCCAAAGGATGTCAGTGATGTAACGGGCCTAGGTAGAGGTTCATCCCTAGAATTACCAGCCTACATACTTGTATTGCTTTCACGCTTCTTCCTGGCTGGGAAACTCAACGATCAGCCCTAGAGGGATCTGATAAATATTTCCATTCGTTTGTCCAGGGGGTTCAACCTTCCTCTGGTCTCCATTGCCTTGGGGTCCCTCTACACCTGGTTGGATCGAACCCACATAGACATGGCACGATCTCTAGGCCATTATAACTTGGCCAATTTTTCCAATACCATCATTTTGATGGGCTTTCTTTACACCTATTTTCCTACTTTCGCTGCCAAGTTTATTCCCTTACCTGTGGGTAGTATCAAGCCCCCAAGCCTCCTATGTTTTCACAAACAGCAAAGTCGAAAGGAGATAATGGAGGTTTTTTGACGTCTTAGACTCCTTTGTGATGAGGCCATATAGTGAATCTACATTTGCTTATTCCATTTCCTCATCTACATTCTTGCTCCTACTACTGCTGAGGTACTTTGTTGATTCCTGTATATTTCTCATTTTCTCAAACTTCACCTATGTAGGCGACTTAACAACGGAAATTCTTGTTAAGGTTTTTCCATAAACTCCGCCTATATTTGTGACTTCACGAAAACACTTATTAAGGTTTTTTCATAACTCCACCTGCATCGGTGACTTAACGACGAAAACACTTGTTAAGGTTTTTCATAAACTCCACCTGCATCGATGACTTAACAATGAAAACACTTGTTAAGGTTTTTCATAAACTCCACCTACATTGGTGACTTAACAAAGAAAACACTTGTTAATATTTTTCCATAAACTCCACCTATATTGGTGACTTCACAACGAAAACACTTGTTAAGATGTTTTCATAAGCTTCACCTACATCGGTGACTTAACAACGAAAACACTTGGTAAGATTTTTCCATAAACTCCACCTATATCGGTGACTTAACAACCAAAACACTTGTTAATATTTTTTCATAAACTCCACCTATATCGGTGACTTAACAAAAAAAACACTTGTTAAGGTTTTTTCATAGACTCCACTTATATCGGTGACTTAACAACGAAAACACTTGTTAAGGTTTTTTCATAAACTCCTTGTTTCCTCTAACTATTTTCAGGTTGATTGGGAGGATTCTCCACCAGTTCCTTCGCCTATTGCCTCGCCCCATCAGTGAACCTGTCGCCTCCGAAGAATCTAGCCATAATGATCAAGGTTCCATGACAGGTACTGCTAAGGAGAGCTAATCTAGATGCGAGCTTCCTTTGTCTAACCTAGCTCCTCATGCCTTTTGCCTAATGATGCTTCGGCGGTCCCCTCAAATGCTTTCCAACCATCATTTGGTCATTGAATAACTTGTAAATCATCATCCTGAGACGTTCACGGTGGATTTCCTACGCTCAAACATCTCCGTTATGGGTTACAGGCTTCAAGGCATGGCCACCGTCATTGCTAAAATTGCCAACATCCTAATATCAAATATCACTAGACCCCTCCTTAACCAATTTCTGGGTTATTTAAGGGAGTTGGGTCGTGACGACTTCCGTTTTAGCTGGCTCATAACTCATTTGAAGACCTTGAAGAGCCAACGACTGGACAGCCAGAGGGAACTCTTGAAAAAACATCAGGAAGATCAGTGGGCCGAGGAAGCTAACTTAGTCGAGCTAGAACCCCTTTTTGGGGCCATTGATAAGGAGGTGGAGGATATCGAAGAAGCTCTTCATTTGGAAAAGCTAAAATGGTAGAAACTCCTTATCGAACGCACGCAAGCACAGACGAGGTTGGAGGTTTCCATTAATGCCCAATGGTCTTGCTTAGGTGCTTTTTCGGGTCTTCTTGGAGATTTTTTCTCCTTCCCGGATCTATGGTTACTCCTGGTCCAATGAGTTTTTGTATATGTATTTTTCTTCTTCTCATGTAATTCTTGGGCGATAGCTCGCGATTTTGTAATGCCCATAAAGTTTATGAAAGAAAAGGATACTTATTTTCTTATGCCATTCCTTTGTGTTACAACTTATTGTATAGATTGTGAAGTGTGAAGTTCTATAATTCTTTTATCTCTACTTGAGTTATAATAAAAAGAGCTTGCCTACTCATCATAACAAGAACTTATGTATTCATAACAACAGCCAAATACATCAGTAGTCAAACATAACTGCCTACACATGATAAACTTTCAATAATTTATTATTAATCTTGAATGGTTTATCTTCTTCCATTTTTGAAATTAAGCAATAACCTGAGTCGTGAGCCTCCTTTACGATGAAAGGTACCTCCCAATTCGCTGCAAACTTAGGTAGAGGAAGTCCCCTAATATGTTTTACTGCTTCTTTTAATACAAGATCTCCCTCCACGAACTTCCTTGGTCTTACAAAGTTATCATATGCCCTGGAGAGCTGCTTCATATACATTTCAAAGTGTTACATCGCATTATCCCTATGTTCGTCCAACGCTTCCAGCTGCATGTGTCTACTTTGAGGGAGCTCGTAGATCGTATTAAGAAGACAAAACTTCTAACTCTACTAGGAGAATCGCCTCGGACCCATAAATAAGAGAGAACTGTGTATACCTTGTGGGCTTCCTCTTAGTCGTCCAATAGGCCCATAAAACGGTTGGTATCTTTTCATCCCATGATCCTAGGAAATCCTCCATAATTTTAGCCAAAATATTGACCAAAATTTTATTAGTCCCTTTGGCTTGACCGTTTTCCTTTGGGTATGCCACCATCTAAGTGTGATGGACAATGGAGTATTTGTCCGTTAGCATCGTTACTTATGAATTGACGAAAGGGGTTCCATTGTCAGAAAGGATAACCTTTGGAATCCTAAAATAGGAAATAATGTATTCTCTGATGAAGTTTCTCACCACCAATGTTGTTTCCCTTCTCAGTGGTATCACTTCAGCCCACTTTGTGAAGCACTCTGTTGCCACTAGTATCCATATCTTCCCCCTCGAAGAAGGGTATATTGCCCTTACTATGTCGAACGCCCAAGTGTGAAATGTAAAAGGTGTTGCCAGGGAGTGTAGGTCCACCGATGGGGCATGGATCATATTTCCATAAAGCTGGCAAGCCTTGCACCTTCGAACGAACTCAGCGGAATCTTTCTCCATAGTTGGCCAATAGTATCCCAGAGTCATCAACTGGTCATATATCTTGGCCCCTCCTATATGAGCTGGATCGTGCGCCTATTTTATAACCTCGGTTGCCTCTTTCTTAGTGATGCAACGCAACTGCCTGTTGAAGTATCCCCTTCGATAAAGCTACCCCTCCTGAACGTAAAATCTCGAGGCCCTTCATCTGAGTCCCATCACATCCATTTTCTTTGTTAGGATAACTCCATCCTTAATGAAGTCAATATAAGGTTGTCTCCAGTCAACCTGAGCCTCCACGAAATGACATTCAGGTGCCTCGAAGAATAATTGGCATTTGTCGTACTTTCGTTATAACTCGGCTGCATCCTGCTTCATGCTAGGCTAGAAATATCCCTCCCTTTGAATTCTTCTATAAAGGGGGATCTCGGTCATTTCACAGTTCTCTTTGTGCATTTTCTTCAACCTCTGCCCTTCTTTTTCTGGGTGGATGCATCTTGACAACCATCCTCCTGCATTTTTGAAGTAAAGGTTTCCCTGGTTTGTAAACTACTGGGCCAATTCTCTGAGCCCCATCGTTCCATTACCAGTATCCAATTACCTCTTAATCTCTCCCCTCCAGTCCCCATCCTCTTCCATTGGTAGAATTGACTGTACCATCGAAGGAGCTATTCTACGTTGAATCACGACGGTAGATGTATCGCGCCTCATGATCATCTTTTAGGCAATGGTGGCATAGGCATCTGGGTGATGGCTCATCATTCTGGGTTGCCTCTCGATCTTAGTTCGATGGAACTGGTAAAAAAGTCTCTAGATAATTGTTCTGTACGGTGCCAGGCTCATGTATTTCAATGCATATTCTCCATTCACTTGCTGAACCACCAAGTTAGAATTCCCTTTGATTCAAAGTGAACGAATCCCTCTTCGAAGAGACTCTAACAATCTTAACACCAATGCTTCATATTCTGACTTGTTGTTAGAACAAGGGAAATCTAATTTGTAGGAAAGGCAAATCTCCTCCATTACTTTTCAAAGAATAACCCCTGCTCCTCCTTTCTTTTTCGTCAAGGATCCATCAAACTGCATTGTCCATTACTCATCAATTGCATCTAGGTGATTGGCCTACAAGTCATCTCCTGGGATACTTTCTTTGGGTGGATCAAACGTTCCTAGAGGGAAAATAACCAACAGATCAGCGTACGCCTGGCTTTCGATTACGCGAGAAACCACGCACTTCAAGTCATATTCAAAGAAGATAAGGAACCATCTAGTTGCCCTGCCAATCAATATAGTTCTTGCAAGAAAATACTTAATGGGATCACATCTAGTTACAATATGGATTGTAAAAGACAGCATATAATGTCTAAGTTTTTACGCTATAAAGACTAAGGCGAAACAATGCCTTTTTAAGCTACTATATTTGACTTCTGGCCTATGGATGATCCTGCTGAGGTAGTAAACTGGTCGTTCTTACCCATCGATCTCTTGTGCCAGCAAAGCTCCCACGGACCTCGTGGTGGATGTGAGGTACAACTGCAATGGTATTCCTACCTTTGGGGGAACCATGGTCTGTGGTGAAACGAGAAGCTTCTTCAGCCCTTCAAGAGACTCCTGGTGATTCTTTTCCCACGTGAATTTCTTGTTCTTTCACAGTAGCTGCATCAGCGGGTGTGTTATTTCGGCCAATCTGGGCAAAAATCTTATGAGGTAGGAGACCTTATCGAGGAAACTCTTCATCTCCTTCGCCGTTATTGGACATGGCATTTCTAGGATCGCTCGATGTTTGTCTTGGTCCATCTGCACCCCTTGTCGATCAACCACAAAGCCTAGAAATTTCCCACTTGTCACTCCAAAAACACACTTTAATGGATTCATTTTTAATTTAAACTTCCTGCAATGGGAAAACACCTTCCTCAAATCGCTCAGATGGGACTCTTCCTTTTTTAACTTGATGACCAAATCACTCACATAAAATTCCACGAGCTTATGAAAGAAGTCATGGAAAATTGCCATCATTATTCTCTGGTATGTCTCCCCAGCATTCTTCAGTCCAAACGGCATGACCCTGTACATGAAGTTACCCAATGGGGTTTTGAATGTTATTTTCTCTGCATACGAGGGGTCCATCTTGATCTGGCTGTACCCTACATACCCATCCATGAAGTTATACATATCATAACCAGCCATTTTATCTATCAGGCTATCGATGGAGGTCAGAGGGAACTCATCTTTGGGACAATCTCTATTCAAATCTCTAAAATCCACACAGATCCTTATTTGATTTTTGTCTTTCTTTCCCAATGGGACAATGCTAGATAGCCAGAGTGGGTGCTGTATTAGTATGATGAACCCTGCCTTTAGTAGGCATTGAACCTCTTCCTTGATCTTCAAATCCATCTCAGGCTTGTATGTTCTTATTTCCTATTTCACTAAAATAACTGAAGGCATTACGTTTAACTTGTGGCAGCTCACTTCCTCATCTAGCCCCTCTATCTCTATGTACTTCCATGCGAAGACGTCTATAAACTCCCGAATAAACTCAACCAAGGCCCCTTATTTCTCCTTATTGAGATCTTTCGAGATGAAAATGGGCCTTAGTTCTTCTCCTTCCTTTGCCAGGTTCAGCTACACCAACTCTTGTTCCTGGGGCTTTGGCTGATCTGCCATGTAATCTGGTTCCTCAGCGACTTCCTCTATAAATTCCTGTGTACTGGAATTATCTATAACCATATATTATCCCCATTGATCCACTAGAAAACATTCATATATCGGGTCAACCTCATCATCAGCTTCTTCAGCCTCCCGCTCATACAGTTAGAATCGACACACCACCTTTCCTTCTTCAGTAATGACCTTCTTGCATTGCCTGTGGATAACGGTGACTGCCTTCCTATTCTTCTCTCTAGAATACTCAACCACTCTTTTTCATAAAAATTGGATTAGAATGCTTTGTACTTGGACCTCATGCTCCATCGGATCCAATCTGGGCCTCATCCTATCTTTGAGCTTCTTCGAGATGTTTTATGGCCAAGGGACCACCTGATGAGATTTTTCGGTCATTGCCTTTGCGCTGCTTACAGCCTCTTTACTCTGCTCGTTCAAGGGCCCCATCTTTTCTATGATCGAGGGAACCTATGATCCCTTCATTATTCTTGTTAGGACTTGAACATCCTCCTCCAATTCTGTGTAAAATTTTGCGTTAATCGGGTGAGATTCTTCGATAGCAAAAGGCCTCTTCATAGCCCTAACGATCACCTCCGTCCCCTTGATGTTTGCCTTAGCACATTGGTGGTATGTAGAATGAACTAGCCTTTGGTTGTGCATCTACACCCTCCCTATTAGCAGATGATAGGAAGTTGCACTCTCTATTACATGGAACTTGATATGGGAACTCAAATTTTCCATCACAATCCCAACATTAACATACCCAATGGATTTGGGAGTTTGGTTATCATATCCCGAAATTACCAAAGGCATGGGGACCAACCTTTCTTCTAGAATATTGGCTGCATGAAAGGAGTTAATTAGCATAATATTGATAGAAGATCCCCCATCCATGAGAGTCCTTGCAAAACTAACTCCGTTGTTGCTGGCAGTCACATACAATGGCCTATTATGAGGGAATCTCACAGCCCTATCGGCATCGCTGAAGGTTACTTCTGACAGAAACCTCATCACTAACCTGGCCATGGGTCCCTTCCATTTTAGCGAAGGGATTGCATCTTTCCTTGTAATATCAAGTATCAACTGGGTTATTTCCAGCCTACTTTCTTTCGGTATCCCCACCAGGTCAAAGAGCCAGTTGAATTTTGGGGATTTTGAAACTGCGCAATACTCTAGGACTGGATCTATTTCCTCACCTTTAACGCTATACATATCCTCCATGTCATTGGCACTTGCTTCATCGTAGACCAAAATTACGTTAGCCATTCCCTCAGTACAGGTCTCTAAAGCTGCTTCGTACTCTTCTCTTTCTCCTCTCTCTGCCTCTTCATCATAGGCCACCACGAGATTGGCCCCATGTGCTCGTAGTGGGTTGGTATTAACGTTTTGTAGAGGAATTTGCAACTTCCCTACCTTCACGTACTTGTCAATGATTTTTCTCAGTGTGAAGTAACTTTCTGTTGGATGCTAGATCCTTCGATGAACCTGGTAGTACTTAGGATCCGCCTTCTTTGCCACATAGGGTTCCTCGATGGGGATATCCTTTGGTTTATAGACCGTTTCGCCTCGAAACATTACTTTGTAACATCTGACAGCCTCCTCTACTGTACAAGGCAATGGTGGTGGGTCCTCCCTGTTTCTTTCGAACTGCCTCTTATTGTCCCTATTCGGTGCCTTGCCCCCATTTCCTCCCTCGGTGTACCCTACCCGTGGGGGATGAGACCTCCCCCCCGCGGGTTGCATCGGCTGCCTAAATATCATGGGCACCTCCACCAGACTGGGCCTCACCACCAAAGAGATATTTCTTATCGCTTTTAAGAATGTTAAAAAGTCCCCTCGCGCGTCTCATTGATAAGATGGCAGATGTACTCAGGAAGCAACCCCTCAGCGCAGATCTGCAATAACTTAGATTCTTTGGCTTCCTCCCTCACATCGAGGGATCTTTCCCTGAACCTTCGAACATAGACCACCACTTCTTCCCCAGGTCGTTACTTCTCCCTACCCAGTTAGGTCAAAGTAAACTCATCTTCTGCCAGAAATAACTTCTGGACAAATAATACATGCATCTCCTCCCACATAGAAACACTTCTGAGAGCCAAATGGGAATACTAGGTATATGATTTATCGGTTAAAGATTTAAAAAACTCCTTCAATCGAAGTCTCTTATTATTGCAATGTGCCCCCAAGTGTTCGATGAAGCGCTGAATGTGCTCCTTCTGATTCCCACCTTTCCTCGTGTATTTTTCAAAAATATAAGGAATATAATCTTTCGAATAGGGCTTCTCGTTGTATTCCTAGGGATAAAGTGTTTGAAAGTCATCATAAACCGAAGCTACCTCACCAGCAGATTGCGAGGAAGCCTGTATGAACTTCAGCATCTCCTTTTGCATCTCCTTTCTCATTTCCTCTATAGGTTATGCTACTGGGTCAACAACCAATGGAACCATGGGCTGAGTGCCCATTGCATCTGGAGCAGTTGTCATAATTGGGGCAGTTGATACTCATGATGTTCCCACTGCTAGATTCACAACAGAGGGAATGCTTGTTGGGACCATTCCCGCCAAACCTTCACCTGGTGGGGCCGTTGGGGCTTCCCTTAGCATTACGAAGGCATTGGCTTCCAATCCTCCCAGCATCGTTAAAGCTACCAGAGTTTGCAAAAACTCATAGAACTTACTCATGAGGAGTGACACCTAAGTAGGTCCCAACCCTGCACTCATAGAAGCTTGTGTCACCCCTGGAATGCCTGTCGTTGCCTGAATCGGAGGTACCTCTATTCGAGGAGCCCCATCCCTTAGAGCCTCCAATTCTCTCGCAGATTGTTCCTCATTATGTTTGATGTCATCAAAGTTGAGCCTTCGATTAACGTTATCTTGCGCCATACTCCTTGCTTAGCAGAATGCCTCCCCAGCAGAGTCGCCAAATCTAAGAGGGTAGTTTAGATAAGATGGAGGTGTAACCCCTTTTTAGCATGGTAATGATAAGTTAATTAGCTAACACCTTGGATTAATGATAGGACATGCAAACATAAACCTAATGAAGATAAACTTGGTTAAACTCATAAATCTCTCGTGTATAACTCTGAAGATAGTAATGAACTTAGAAGTGACTTAGCTAGAGGGAGAGAGAAGTAAGCACCCAAAATACACCTTGGTAGGCAGGCAAACACACCAAACACCCTCAAGAATCTCTGTCAAGTATTAAAAGCTTCATAATAAATGACAATGGTGGATAAACCCTATGGTTTATAATAACTCTCTATGATGTGTATTCTCTCTAGCAATAACTCCTGAACTCTCAAAAGATCATCCTATCCTGAGAGGTGGTTGGGGTCCTTAAATAGCCTCCCACACCACCCCCGGGGCAACTCCGCCATTAATGCCTATGAAAGACATCCCTCATACTTTATGTCACGAACATTAAATGCTTGATGCACTAGTTGTCTCCACATCATAAACATTAAATGCCAAGACATGCCTTTTGCCTAACCATTGTGTGTCAGGGGGCTTTTGTTGCAGATGTGTCTCACCAACTGCCTAATAGACCCAAATACCACGGTGGTTTACTCAAGTGCAGGTCTGACATTGTTTAACTGGCCGGTGACATCACTTACAGTAGATGTGACATTAAGTAGAGGGTTGTTTGGTTCACAACTCGACACCCG
Organism: Sambucus nigra; assembly: GCA_949130495.1. Taxonomy (NCBI): domain Eukaryota; kingdom Viridiplantae; phylum Streptophyta; class Magnoliopsida; order Dipsacales; family Adoxaceae; genus Sambucus; species Sambucus nigra. The sequence goes on along the minus strand of OX422208.1, from coordinate 143,087,749 downwards.
ATGGAACTCCAAGCTATTCCGCCCAAGGTTCTACTGTTAGCGTCCTTCGGTGTTTTACCAGGATCTAAGATGGTCAGGACAAGCCCCAATGGTGCCTCACTTCTCAATCCTCCAAACCAAGTCCCTCTAAAGTTCCCACGGCGAGGTCATTCGATAGAGCATGAAAGCTCTCCCAGGCCCTGCCAGACCTGGTCTCTCGCGAGTACCGTTTGACCTCACACAAAATCATTATTATTCTCGTTACATCATTACAACGGTTCACAACCGTTGTCGCGCTAAGATGCCTTGCTGAGTTTCCATGCAAAGTTACCACGCTTAAGCTACCTCGGTTGCTTAATCTCAAACATTATTGTTAATTAAAGAATTATCCCTAATCTCAGGATTACCTTCAATCCCCCTCTACACTTTCTTACAATACTACCTATCTTCTTGTAACCTCTGAAATTAATACAATAACAGTGGACGTAGGCTTTCTTACATAGATGAACCACTTTAAAAGCTCTTTCTCTTTTTTTATTTACCATTGCAATTATATATCTTATCTGTGATTATAAATTTGGATCAAGTTCAGTTTTTTACATCAGCAGTGACTTAGAAGGTTTTTAAAAAAATAATTAAGGAATAGTAAGAACTCCTCCGATGAGCATCAATAGGAAAAATCACTGGAAAACTCAATTTTTGCCATGAAAACCCTAAAACCAATAAATTTCAACCCTAAAATGATACCTAAGCTCCCCACTCTTCCTAAAACACCTCAATTTACACCATAACCCACCAAAAGATGGTTGTAAAAAAAATCAAATACGAAAAAATGGAAAAATGTATGGAAAAAGGAGAATCAAGGCAAGAAAGCAAGGAGGAAAGGAAGAAGAAGGTACCTGGAAGAAAAAAGACGGTTCAAAAAGCCGGAATATGCCAAAAAATAGGGATTACTTGCTAAAAAGAATGGGACTCTAGAGAGAGAAAGGAAAATGTTTAGTGGTCTAGAGAACGTGGTAAAAAAATAAAACAAGATAGAAAGGGTAGAACTCAAGTGATTTCGCACCCAAATATGCGCACATTTCCCAATGCAATAATTAATAAATGACCCTTGGTTGCACACCTCCATGGGCCACACACCAGACCATTGTGCAACTGATAGGTGTCCACTTCAAAAGCCTTAAATGACATCTCTGTGCTCACCCCTACCCACTACCATGATATGACTATGCTAACATTGAGATGACACTCAACCACTGAGAATCAAGATGAACTTACACCTCAGCCTCCCATTAACATTGAAGACTAAGGTGTATGGGTGATTGATATGCATAAGCCTGGACTTGTTCAGACGACACCCACTTTGGAAGCGTGTCCCCCTACATATTGTCTCAGAATCATCATTCCACTAGAATTATCATCAACAGGTTCATATTAGATAATCTCGGCGTTTAATACCACCGATCATCGCGTGAAAGGTAGCGCGTTGTCAGCACGCAAGTTGTTTTCGTTTCACCGCGATAATACAAACAAACCTAAATTATGACTACACTTGCGAGGCAAGCACAGCGGTAAGTCGGGTATCGAAAATCCACAGGGACGAGTTGCCATAATTTATAGGATTAAATAGTCCGAAATGAAAGTGTAAAAGGTGAATTACAAACTAAAATGGAAAAGATGCAAAAAAGGGAAATGATTAATCTAGGCGTGGGAAAATAAAGCTAGATTAAGAAAGCGAGTAAAAACTATAGGTTGCGTCGAATATCCCTCACCCGAGTTAATTAGTATAAAATGGATACATGGGTCAACGAGTTATTACGAATTCATCTCGTTTCGACAGTTAATTGAACCAAGGGTTGTCACGCCCCTAAATCCGCATAAAAGCCTAATAAGATTTTGGCATCAACAAATATCCCAAAAATTGCGCCCGCAAGGTCGTAAGCACGGGACATGCATGATATTCCCCGTCAAATCTCCTAAATGCAATAACTAGCACAACGCACCCAAAATAGACCCGTAAACACCATCACCAAAGCAAAGCAACGCATCAACTCGAGTGAGTTCCATTCAAACACATCCTAATTTAAATTAGCTAGAAAGTATATTAAAAACGCGGTAAAGAAATGCAGTAAATAAACGCGGAAAAATTACACTAGAAAGCAAGTAAAGAAAGCAAGTAAACCTAAATTAGAATGCATGTAAATTACACTACAAAGCAAGAATTAATGGAATACCACTATATTAATGGAGAGGGAAGATAACGTACAGTCTTACAAACCCAAATGTTGTCACACCATATGAGGAAGAAGAAAAGATCTCTCAACTACCAAACCCTAAGCTAAACTAGCCTAAAATCTATTCTATCATCTGATATTTACAACAAAATTGGTATTATATAGTAAGTGGAAATAAAATAGAAAAGAAAAGAGAAAAGAAAAGAAAAGCCAAAATATCAACTGGAAACAGGGGATCAATCGATCGATGGAAAAAATATCAGCCCACTGTCTCCCCACGATGGCCAAATACTGAAGGATCAATCAATCGATCCTTTTGATTGATCGATCGATCAAGTAGGGCTGCTTCTCCTTTCCTCCTGTTTTGGCATGTTTGCATTTCTCCTCCGCTAAAATCGTCGTAACTTCTTCGTTCTGAATCGGATTCGTGCACCATTTACTGCCACACGAAGATTACAAGGAGGGCTACAACTTTGATGAGATGTTGGGATAGGTGCCTAAGCTGTGAAAAGGCTAAAATTCCCTTGAACGCGCGATCGTGTACGAAAATCGAGCGGAATGCGTCTGAACTTCACACTTAGCATCCAAATACCTACAAAATCTCAATTAACCCCTGCAAAACATGTTAACATAGAAATCTGAGGTTGTCTGGTTAACGAGCATAAATATAGGGAATAAGATACCCAAGGGGGCTAAAATGCGTCGGTTCGAGGGATGAAATACGCAATATTTGCATATTATCACACCCCTAACTTACACATTGCTAGTCCCTAGTAATGAAATAGGATGCAATAAGAACTACAAGCAAACCAAAAGAAGGATAAGTATAAAAATATGGTATAAAAGCATAAAGACACTTTCGCAGGCGATTCGATTGCATTTAGTGTATGCAATAAGCCGTTAAACCCCAAGTCACCCTAGTGGACGAGTGTTGTCTCGTGAGGGTTTTCAGGGATGATACCCACAAACACCACATGGTTTCCTCAAAATATGCCCAACCCAACATACGACAAGCCCAACAATGGCAAATAAAGATTTCATACGCATTATTATCACATTGAACGAATTCAAACAAAAGTCCAAATCATTAACATTATAGAATGCACATCATGGAATTGAAACCTTAAAATGTGGGAAGGGAGCAAGCACATGCAAAGTGTGATTTGGAGAAAAACTTATATAAACCTGATAAAAATTAAAGCAAGTATATATTCAATCCTCACGGGCATTACACTCATCAATCGAATTCACTAGAAACAGGGAGGTAACATGCGGAACATGCGGTCATAAAGAGTAAATGCAAATGGAAACTAGGCCGAACACATGTCACAAATGAAGAACGCTATATATAAACTGAAAAATTGTAATCTCAATGAAAGATACCGCTCATTAAAGGAGGCGAAATGTATTTTCACAGATTATCAAAACTATTATGACTTTTGAATTACATGAACCTAAGATCACATAGGACTTTAATTGGGTTGTAATGTAGGTATGGATAGGGTACGAAATGAAAGGAATGTATGTACGGATTCAAAGTGTTCAGAATGAAAACTCAGGATAATGGAAAAAATGCGGGCAATAGAAAAATTGGAAAACAAGTTCCAAACAAGCATTGGATATAACAATTGGAGAGTAATCAAAGCTTATTGCACTATATACACAACGTTTACAACTTTCTCTTTCTTTTCTTTTCTTCTTTTTGTCACGTTTTCTTTTGCTTTCTTTTGTTTTCTCTTTTTCTTCACTTTCTTCACATCTCTTTTCTTTACTTTTCTCACTCTCATATGCCTAAATTTCAACCACCATCACAACAACATCATTCAATCCCAAGTATTATTCCAAATAAAGGTATGGAAGGTGTATGTATGGTTTAAAACTCCAATGGTGAGGTCAAGGCTAATATTGACGATATAACAAATATGGCCAATGATCATTTCCAAAAGTTTACGCAATTCTCGAGTTAAAACAAACTTTGAAAATCATGCTCAAGTAACACATTTCATATATGAACTCAAATAATGAACGATCAATGAAAGAATAGAGAAATTACCGACGAATTCAATGTTTTGAAAGAGAAAAGAATAGTGTATACACTCACAAATGATGAAAGCTATAAAGCTTACTCGGTATAAGTATATACAATGCAACAAAATATTACCGAGTTATAAAAATCTTAAGCCAAATCAATATATCAATAAAAGTGCATGTGCTCATGGGATTAAAGTTTAATTCATCAAGTTATTCATAATATCAATAATCGAGGAGTACAGTCTAATAACTTCTAAAATCGAGAACATGCATCGTTGGGTTGTCTATTGGATCGGGCAATTTATCATCGAAAACAACGAAAAAATGCACAAAAAAGGAGAAAAAATAAAGAATTTTTTTTTCAATTTTTTTCATTTTTCTAAGAAAAGCATACTAAGTAACTAACATGTGAGCAAAAAAAGGAACTAAATAAAGACATGGATACAATGTCCCACACCCCCCTAACTTAAAACCTGACGTTGTTCTCAATGTGAATTAAGAACCAAGTTAAAGAGAGGAAAATAACGATATTACCCAAAACTGGAGCAATCCCCATAAGAACAAGTCCAAAGAATCTACAAAACAAGTTAGTACCGAGCATAGCGAAAACAAATAACAAAAAGTTAACTAATTACACTAGACTAAATTAAAAAGGAAAGAAACAATAAAGAAAGAAAGAATAAAAAGCTAACTATATACAACCTACTATTTAGGCTACACACTAACTATACACTAAAAGTCTAAATAGCTGAGGGTCCACCGCAAAAATGATTTGACTTTGCAGGATAACCGGTGTACCCTCACTCTCAAGCATGACCTCCGAAAAATATTAATTCCGATTGAACAACGGAAGGCATGTGTAAGGCGGAAGAAAGGAACCATCATCAATTAAAAGTTTTGGAGGGACAATGGGGGGTTTGGATTTAATGGGTGATAAAAGCATGTGGGGACCGAGAAAAGTTGAATATCCTCCCAATGATTTTGAAATTGAAATGGGAGGCGGTGCACACAAAGGCAAAGATGCGATGGTGGAGGGAGACTCGAGCAAGTACTCCTCATCGGTGAAAAGGTTTAAAGCATTAAAGTTTCAAACTGAATCATCGGGTAATTGTGACGGTGTGATAACAGAGAATGAAAATGGGGATGAAAGAAATTCAAACTCATGAGATGAATCATCATCACATGAAGATTGAGTTTCGAAGGAAATAATATCATTTTCAATGAAATGTTCTTCTTTGGTGGCTAAAGACGAAATCATTTCATTGCAAATAGATATTACGTCATTTTCATCCTCACTTTCAATATCTATTACGCAATGGGCAAAGTCGACAATGATTTGTTCCAAATTAGGAACAAAGTCCTCATTTGGTTCAAAACATTCTTCGACTTCGAAAGTCTTGAAAGAAAAATCATTGTCGGATTCAAATAATAAATCCAATTCATGTTCTCAATAACGATTTTCTTCCCGATAATGATTTTCAATTTTCTCATTCTCATACATACACCAGCCCTCACCGAATGTCATAGGTCGAGGTGCGGATACATGAAAATGGGAACTTTAAAAATTACCATCAGACTTAAAAGAAAAGTCATTATTATAAGAATTTTAAGAACTATTGCAATTCGTTTAAAAATTTCTATTATAAGGAGGTAAAGGCCCAAAATCATTATCATCATCATCAAAATTCCAATAACCTATGTTTTGACTTTCGTTATACTCGCCCAAAGTCATATTTGAATTTTGAAATTGTTTTAAATTCTAAGTATTCATTAAAATTCAAAAGTTTGCGAGATTTTTGAGAATTATAATAATGATTACTGAAAGAATTGGAATAAGACATGCTTACCCCAATTTTTTTTTCGAAGTGGCGAATCCCACAAAGTAGGTGCGCGCGGGAAAAATTCAAGCGCTTCTAAGTGCTCAAATGTGGAAGTCCTGCAAAAAGGTTAGCAAATAATACAAATAGAAAGAAAATACTATGAAATACTAAATCCAATAAAGTCTAAAAAAAACTCATCCCCGACAATGGCGCCATTTTGATTGGCCGCATGAAGGTGTGCACGTGTAAGGGCATAGTCGTTTTTTTACTTCACCGCGATAATACAAACAAACCTAAATTATGACTACACTTGCGAGGGAAGCACATCGATAAGTCGGGTATCGAAAATCCACAGGGACAAGTTGCTAGAATTTATAGGATTTAATACTCCGAAATAAAAGTGTAAAAGGTGAATTACAAACTAAAAAGGAAAAGATACATAAAAGGGAAATGATTAATCTAGGCGTGGGAAAATAAAGCTAGATTAAGAAAGCGAGAAAAAAATATAGGTTGCGTCGAATATCCCTCACCCAAGTTAATTAGTATAGAATGGATACATGGGCCAATGAGTTATTACGAATGCGTCTCGTTTCGACAGTTAATTGAACCAAGGGTTGTCATGCCCCTAAATCTGCATAAAAGCATAATAAGATTTTGGCGTCAACAAATATACCAAAAACTGTGCACGCAAGGTCGTAAGCACAGGACATACATGATATGCTCCGTCAAATCTCCTAGGCACAGTAACTAGGAAAATGCACCCAAAATAGACCCGTAAACACCATCACCAAAGCAAAGAAACGCATCAACCCAAATGAGTTCCATTCAAACACAACCTAATTTAAATTAGCTAGAAAGTATATTAAAAATGCGGTAAAGAAACGCAGTAAATAAATGCGGAAAAATTACACTAGAAAGCAAGTAAACCTAAATTAGAAAGCATGTAAATTACACTGCAAAGCAAGAATTAATGGAATACAACTATATTAATGGAAAGGGAAGAATAAATACAATCTTACAAACCCAAATGTTGTCACACCATATGAGGAAGAAGAAAAGAGTTCTCAATTCCCAAACCCTAAGCTAAACTAACCTAAAATCTATTCTATCACTTAATATATGACATTTACAGTAAAATTGGTATTATATAGTAAGTGTAAATAAAATAGAAAAGAAAAGAAAAAGCCAAAATATCAGCTAGAAACAGGGGATCGATCGATCGGTGGCAAAAATATTAGCCCACTGTCTCCCCACGATGGCCAAATACTAAAGGATCGATTGATCAATCATTTTGATCGATCTATCGATCAAGCAGGGTTGCTTCTCCTTTCCTACTGTTTTGGCATGTTTACATTTTTCCTCCGCTAAAATTGTCATGACTTCTTCGTTCTGAATCGGATTCCCACACCGTTCACGACCACGTGAAGCTTTCAAGGAGGGGTACAACTTCCATGTAGATGTTGGGCTAGGTGCCCAATCTGTGAAAAGACTAAAATGCCCTTGAACGTGCGATCGTGTACGAAAATCGAGCGGAATGCTTCCGAACTTCACACTTCACATCCAAATACCTATAAAAGCTTAATTAACCCCTGCAAAATATGTTAAGATAAAAATCTGAGGTTGTCTCGTTAACGAGCATAAATATAGGGAATAAGATACTCGAGGGGGCTAAAATGCATCAGTTCGAGGGATGAAATATGCAATATTTATGTATTATCAATCACCCTATCACATGACTGCCTTCGTCAATAACCAAGCATAGTATTGGCCTTGTAGTAACATACATACAATGTTGGACTCATATATCTTAATGAGGTCGAGACCGTCCTATTAACTACACCAATCAAATATGGATTCAGCCTCGTCTCTGCCCTATCCTTAGGTTTGGTTCTCTTCCAGTCTCGGCCAATCGAGATGCATGGCTTTAGGTATAGTGCATGCGTGAGGAAAACATGACAAGGGTATTGTTGGCACATCCATTCGATACCGTTATAAAAAATCAACCATCATGTGGAAGGAATATTTCCTCAACATGATTTATCGACTTCACTTTATTGGTGTTATGCTCGTATTGGCTACGGATTCTATTACACACGAATTGTATATTTGGGGGTGGTATTTCGCACATTTAAGGCTATTAAAGGGACTCAATGTTTCTTTATACAAGGATGGATTTCTGAAAACCCTGCCATTATCTAGTGTATATATATATAGAGAGAGAGAGAAAGAGAGAGAATCTTATAATAATAACCTTCGATGGCTTTTTTCCGTATTATATAGTGGAATCACTTCACACTTTTCACAGTTGATGTAGGCCAAGGCCAACCACTTAAATCTCCATGTCACTTCTTTGTCTCTCATCTCTACTATCACTTTATTGTTTTAACTTATCTCCACAATTGTTGTATAAGCTCGGGAACCAGGTTGAATCCCTCTAGATGATATTTGCAATCATAAGATTATGTCCAAAATGAACGCCAATCCCACCTTACAAAAAAAAGTACATTCCAAGTGGTAATGTTAAAAATATATGTTTAAGGAAAATACAAAATAACCTTTAATAAAATTATCTATATTACTCACTTAGGGTTGTCAATAGTGAATTTTATAGGTTTAATTTGCATTAAAATACTTAGAAATAATGTTAATTTTAAATACATAGGTTGTAAATTGTTGAGTTTTTAACATTTAATTATATTATAAGTTACTTTTTCAAATAAATGTCCTTTAAGTGACTTTTAAGAGTAGAAAAACACTCATGTTTGGATTCGGATATTTTGTTTAATCAAAGCACACTTTAAGTCTTAGTTGATGATACTTTTAAGAAAACTTCATCAATCAAGACTTCAAGTCTAGCATCATTAATGTCGTTGCCTTAAGTATGCCACTCAGGAAAAAGGTAAAATGGACATAGAGAAATTAGTTTTATCTATTAATAACTATTATTCAAATTAAAAAAAAATCTTTTCATTTAACCTCATCATTATACCTTACAAACACACTTATGAAGTAAATGTTTCAAGTAAAATATATTTTGAAAATGCGAATCATGTGTATTTGAATACTTATATTCTTCTTTTGCTCTCAGTGTTTTGAGTTTTAAGAGATCTATTGCATGTGAATTGGAATCATTATCCAGGTTCTATTTCCTACTCACTCGCTAGATTAATGTGTGTACTGTGAATATTTTGAGAAAAATTTGGCAGGTTGTTGGTTATTTTTTATGATTAAATCCTCATCAAATCATGTTCCATTGAATTATAACTTTTCTATGAAAACTCGTTTCTCACGAACTAATTTGATCTCCATCTTAAATTCTCTACCTTGCATATGGAAATTCTTAATCAATATTCGTTGTGAGTGAAATGAGATTTCTCTCTATCGGATTGCTCATCAATATTCCTTTAAATTTCCCAAGATTTGTGATTTGATATCTTTAGCGGTTGAATTGTGTTATGACTTATTTTCTAGCATATCTTTGAACTCTCTCGATGTTTCTTTTGCATTTGGACTATGATATATTTATTATTAGCTAATACACATAAGAGGATCCTATATCTTGGTTAAATAGCTTGTTTTTGTCATTTCATTCGACCTAATCATTTTTGCATTCAAGCCAAAAAATCAGATTTGTTTAATCTTTTTTGCATGCGTGAACTTTTTATAAGAAAATAAAATAAAACTATAAGAGAAACCCATATTAAAATGTAAAAGTATAAGAGATTTAAGACAAGATCCAATACCTTTAGATTATAAAAGGCAAGAAATGAAAAGGAATAAAAAATCCCCAAAAGATCGCACTAGATTTTTAATCAAGAATAATCTAGTCATATGCAACACTTCTAAACAAAACTCATAAATAAACTCCCATCCCCTTAAAACAAAAAAGGGTAAAATCAAGAAAATTTTCACAATAGTAAGTCATGATTGTGGATATCTCAGGGGTTCATCCTTAAATATGAAAAATGGGGTTTGGGAAAAATCCCCTTTGCACCATTCACGTTGCATCCTTGCGCTTCCAAGGACATAAAGCGATCGTTGTCAACGGTGTGTGAAAGTGTAGAGTTGGAGTCGCCAACCTATTTTACTAAAATATGTAAAAGTGGGAGACATCCTTGAGCATAAAAGACTACTAATGAATATGAAACCAAATATATCATGGGTTCGGGGACTAAGCTACAAAATAGGAAATTGTTAGGAGCCCATTTTGCTCTTTCGGACTCTAATGGGTTGTAAAAATATTCTCCTTATCCTAAAATGTATAATCATGTGTACAATATGCGTGAGGTGTATATATATATATATATATACATATAATAAGTTACAAAACTTATGTATGTCATAAGATCAAAAGATGACGCCACGAGATGATTTTTTCTGTAATGTCTCTTTTGCCCTTCACATATTTAATTTTCCCTCTTCAAAATTCAAAAAGAAGGGTATAATAGTATTTCTCTCATTCTCTTCCTTGACCTCATCGTCCAAACCTAGCCATCTCATTTCTATCTCTCACTTTACTCACTCTCTCCCTTTCTGTCTCCCTCCCTCGGCTTTACGATTAACAACAATGACCAATAATGGTAACAACAACGAACAACAACTAGGGTTTTCAATTTTTGCAATGATATATATATATATATATATAATAAGGAGTAAAAGATTTTTACTATTCCATAAGTTGATAACTTAAGTAGAGGTGAGGATTGTGCCAACAAAGCAAGAAATGAAGGTTTGAGATTGATTTATTCTATTTTACTCTTTTGCCCCTTTATTTTTGATTTCCCCCTCTTTTTGCTTCTCATCTCTTTTACTTTAATTCAAAATAAGGGTTAAATTAGTAACTTAAGATAAATTGACGGTGCCACTCCTCAATTTGTACAAAACTTTCCCTCGAGCCCATACATGTCTCTTCTCGGACTCTCTAGCCTGTCTACATCACTCCTCATACCCATACCCATACCCATGCTCAGTCCCATTTCAAAACATATTTGTCTCAGACCAAAAAATCTCACCAGTGGATATCTCTACAACCCCATCCAAAAACCAAAATGCACCACAAAAAAAATCCAACCAGATGTCGGATAACATCTACATAGGCCCAGACGAAACATCGGCTCCCAGATCTGACGTGAAGGGCATGGTGAATCCTTATCATGTCTTTGTTTATTTTCCTTCCTTTTTTCCACCATTGAAACGGGAATTGATATTTTCTTGGTTTCACTACTGATAAGACCATTGAAATGGGTATTGATATGAATCACATCTCACTAACTTTTTGCTTGATTTTTTATTTTATTTATGTTTACATTTATAATGTGCAAGTGCTTACCTTTTTTTTGAATTTGACTAGTATAGTCTCTATTTTTGCAAGTGCTTATTTCGGTTCAAACCTAGGTTTTATTCGATTTGAAAAGTTAGTTTTGGAGAATCTCTAGCCTTTTGGTACGTTTTCTTCCACAAACATATTGTTGAAAACAAGGTTTTAGGTTCGGTTCTGGGCCTTTGAAATAATACATTCTAGATCTAATATTTAGTTGTATGAAATTTGCAGGTGTTGAAGATGCATCAAAAAAATATGTCAGCAAAGAAGCATAGTATTATTAAAAAGGTTATAGAGTTTTATATGGTAGTGTATTTTAGTCATTTGACAAATTGGCAAGGTAAGCCATTTTATTGATTTATATTGTTGTTGGTGGTGTGTCAAAAGATTTTTGAAGTCTTCTATGGGATTAATGATTTTTTGGAAAATTTCTTCTATTTATTTGAACTTGACAGGCATGAACTTGAAATTAACTTTTTTGTAATCTAATTTTTTGTTTGTGTCTTGGTGTTTATATTTTTTTTTGTAGATTGAAATCTAATCTGGTACACATTTCTCTTTGATTGAAATTTTGTTTTTTTGTGGTTCAAATTAACTTTTTAAACCATATTCTTTAGGATTATTATGTTTTTTTTATCTTCGTATATTATGTTTTTACTTTTGAGGGGCATAATGGCTATAGATCCATTATTATAAGGTTTTTTGGGTATACATGTCTTGCTAATGTAAATTGACAACAGGTTCTATTGTTGATACATGTTAGTTATAAGATATGAATAATATCCTACACTATTGAAATGATATACTAAATAATCTTTTGAAGCATCACAATCATGGAAGTATGATTTTGGGCTAATGAATTTGAAAGCAGAGTTATGCATGTTCTCATCAGAAGCATAATTTGTTGTTAGATTTGAAAGGAGAGCTACAATTCATTTTTCATATTGACTTTTGTAAGCTATTATGAGACATCTTGGGCAGATTCTATGCCTGCTGAATCATTGGATTTTCTCTTTATTTACAATCAATATATTCTATTTACTAGATTTGTTTGATGATAAATTAGCATTTTCCAAGCATAGTTGTCTTCTTATTATAGCAGAAAGGATTCAAATATATTTATTCTTATTCAATTTCTGAATTGTTGACTTTTATCACGTACTACATCTATGACTTAAATTATTATACAATGATGAGCTATTAAATCATATCCAAACAGAGGTTGTCTTTTTTATTCTTTATGTTTACATTTACATTGTTGCGTGATTTTTTTTTTGTATGTGTTTGTGTGTGCGCGCGTGTGTTTGTGGTTATTTTGCCGAGTTTGAAGAATTCCCAGCTTAATGCAGTACTTTTATGTGATTTATTTGCTTGAATATTTTAGACAGCATGTGGTGTTATTCATAAAATGTGGTGTAGTGTTAGATTTTAAAAAAATATTGATCATTTATTTTGATAACAGATTCTGTAATATTGATCATTTGTTTCTAGGAACTATGTTTTTTTGTAGGATAGCAGATTCTGTAATTCAGCATCACCTTCCGCTAGAGATTGATTACAATTTTTGTAATTCAGACCTCAATACTCATGGTACTTGAGAGTGAGTTGATACTCATGGTATGCTTAATGAGAATGTTTAATGATCATACTCTACTGTAGTCCTCAATAATCATGGTACATAGTTAGTGGCGTTGCTTTTGAATGGGCCCAAAGCCTTAATAGCTGCAGCCCGCAATACGCTGTTGCTACTTATTCACAACCAAAGCTCTCAATATGATAGAACCCTCAATATGCTGTTGTGAGGGTTGAAAGGACAATGATGATAAATACAAGGAGAAAGATAAGAATGAGAGGGTTGAATTTGATACGATAACGCTAATAAATCTACTAGAATAGATGTCAACTAGATCAATTGGTAGCCGAGAGGAAAAGGTTCAGATGTCCAATTTCAATGTTAGTTTAATTTTAGTTTGTTGGCAATTTCAATGTTAGTTTAATTTTTTCTCTTCCAAACTAGGTTCAGAACAGTTGTTCAATATCATCCAGTCATCTATACTAATCAAAGGAACCAAATTAGGTCTGTTAGTAACCAGTGGGTCCTTATTTGCAGCAACCAGTGGACATCTATATCAATTATGGACCCGACCCGGCTTGCAGTAACCAGTGTCCTTCAACATACCCTCTAGGTAAGGTATGGTTAATTGCGTTGTCGTGCTCATGTCTATTATTTAGAGGTACGAAGTAGAGAACTATTTCCTACTCATTTATTATTAGACTTCTCTTGTTATGGTATGGAGTACATGAGCAGGTACAAATATTTCTCTTATTCTACTTATCATTGGGGTTTGATTTGTAGACTAAAGTTCTGCTATTAACTATTTATGTTTTACCCACCGTAGTCCGAATAAAAATTGTAAAGAATTACACCGACTTTGCTTATTTTTTTTCCATAAATATAGTTATAAGTATAACGAGATATTAAATGTTTTGGAAAATTTTGGCGTCATCTCTTTTAAGTGTGCATTTTAAGAATTAGTCCAAGAACCTCTTTGTTTTAAGACATAGTTTGCTCTCTGATAAGTTTTCTCCTAATGACATAAGCATTAATTTTTTAATTCCATTACTTAGTTTTCTCCTATTTACCATATCTGGATCTACATCTCATGGATATATATGTGATATATATCCATTTTATACGGTTGAGTTTGACTATTCTGCTTTTAACCAAATATTTTTATGTTGCAGATTTAGTTTAATTGGAAGAAAATATGCAATGTACAACCTAAATTGAGGAATCAACTCAACATTGAAGAGGTACATATAAATGTTTATTTGTGATTCAATCCATCCTAAATGTTTATGATATCCCGCTCTATATTTTGCCGTGTTTTCAGCCTGATATTAAAAGGTGGGGAGTAAATGCCAGTTTTATCCCCATTTTCTTCATTCATGTCGTAAATGCATAAGTTTTTTTTTATATTTCAAATAACTTTGATGGTTTATAGTCCTAGATCAGAAAAAACTCACCTTTTTCATGATCATTTACTTTTTTTTCTTTAAATATGCTCCCTCTTTTAACTGAATACATTGATGTGGGAAAAAATCTTTTCCACATTTTGAGATATCCAGACAACTTGGTATAAATGAATATAAAATTTTGTGTGAATCTTCTATTGGTAAATAATGAGTATTAATACCTGTTTACTAAGGAATATTTGTTTTGTTCTATTCGGTTTTGTCTAAATAAGAGTATATAAACTATTGTGTACATGTATGTTTTTTAACTAAAGAATTTGATTTCAACAGAATTTATAATGAACTCTCGTAGATACTTCTCAACACTCTCACTTCATGTTGCACAATATGGCATCTACCTGCATTTTGTGGTGAATTTATAGTGAACCCTCATATCTCTTTCTTTTAGCTTATTTTTGAGTTCAACCTTCTTTGTAGTTCGTATTGGGACCAACCGAGAGAACTGATAAACACTTGAATGTGTTTATAGGTGACACATCTCCATCTTTATAGGGTTCGATAAGCTCAGAACAGTACCGATTCAGTCAGAACGACTGCATTAATCAGTCAGAATAGTATCGATCCTAGGCAACGACTGCATTAACGATTGTAGGAAAGGTATGTACGGATGATTTCCCATATTTTTCTCCATGTATATCATTGAGGTGAGATCATTTCAATCATATTGAATTAGCAAATAACAAATGTGTATGGCAGTTAATTAGTCAATCATGTACAAAGCTCATTATTTTTTTATTTTAGTAATGATCTTAGAAATCGTCATCTTTTGAATTAACGGTTTGTTTGTTTATGTTGTTAGGGTCATACTTTTATGATGACTACGGGAAATTCATTAAGAGAATGTGGGAAGTTCTTAGTCGTCTGTTTCTTCTAATTGAGGATGGTTCATAGTTTGTGTTATACTTTTAACTCCATATCTACTTCTTTTGTGCGTTTTATGTTATAGCATATATGCATATGGCATATATGAAGATTGCATATATGCATGTGCATATATGCATCTGCATATATGCCATATGCATATATGCCATATGCATATATGCCATATGCATATATACAAGGTCCTGAAATGATCATTATATACACTAAAGGTTCCAATTATTTAAGATTAAGGTTTTTCTTTTGGTAATAATTCCAGGTTTAATTATCAAGTAGCTGAGTACCATGATTGAAATTATCACCTCTTGCTTTGTTGTCGACTTCCATTTATAATCCGCTGTTTACTACCATTTATGGCCTACATAATTCACTGACTACCATTTTAGCAATGTATTTATTTTCAAATTAAAGCATGCTTATTGTGTTCATACATACTTCCATATCAGTATGGATTTATACTTCTCATGACTTTTTAGAGGGATGACTTTGTATAACAAATGAGCATAAATAGCTATCTAAACTGAATTTGTTATTTTTTTTAACTACCTTTACTCTAAATGTTATTTATATATGTTACCATGGAATTCTTTTACACTTCTTAACTAGTGCTTGAGTCACTTTTACTTGAGGTTTGAGTTGGTTATATTTTCAGACTCATGTTTCTCAAGGCCTAATGTTTAGAAGACCTAATGTTAAAAGAATGGTGTAATTTTGTTTAATCAAATATTTGATGAGGTGGTGGTGAGCTATAGTGTTGTACATTTTTTTGGATTGGATATATGTATTTCATGATGTTGGTATTTCAATGTTCATCAATGGTATGTTCGTAAACATCACTCTCATCATGAATACTCCATATTTTTCTCTCTATAACACTCTCTGTGAATATGTATATTTGTTGACAGATGACTCATAAGTTCAAGCTCCGAAACGACATATGTTCAAGGTCTTGATAGACAAACTCAGGTGGATGAAATGTATTATTTTTTCTATTCTTTAGATATGATATTGGTTGCTTTTTT
The DNA here is from genome assembly GCA_949130495.1 of Sambucus nigra. Taxonomy (NCBI): domain Eukaryota; kingdom Viridiplantae; phylum Streptophyta; class Magnoliopsida; order Dipsacales; family Adoxaceae; genus Sambucus; species Sambucus nigra. Next base: position 143,071,428 of record OX422208.1, on the reverse strand, counting down.
TTCTTACATTATTTAGAATTTTGACATAATACTTCTATATTCCTTGCATATACAGTCATTCTCGGTCAAAATTCTCCACAATTTGTCACCTCGATAATCTCTAAAGCTTTTAAGGATATGGCATTCTCATTCAGCGAGGATGATGAAGAAGAAAAAGAACGGTCTAAAGCCCTCGAACCTAAGTTGATATATATGTGATTTTTTTACAAACTTTGTTTTGTTGAAGTATTTGTTAGATGAATTTGAGATCATTTAATATTGGGTGACTTGTTGTTATCCCTTAAGAGGGTGGTTAGTCTAATAAACAAAGGAGACTATGTCCTATTTTTTTTTTAAATGGACACATTGTTTATTAGAGGCAATGTGAATTTAGTTGATGAGTATTATATATTTCAAGTTATATGTGACTTTGTTTAATGAATTTAGATTATTTGAATGGTGTTAGACGAATTGTTATTTGTTAATCAGGGTAGATAGTCCTATAAACAAGGGAATTTATGGCCATTTTTTTTTAAATTACACTTTGTTTTATTTTGTTGGGAACGATATTTTTGTCGTTCTACAATAACGTATTTTGAAAATTTTTGTCGTTTCACGATTACGTACTATCGAAATTTTTGTCGTGCCTTCAGGCACATGCATTTAGCTAGTGTGTATATATATATATATAATAATAAGTTACAAGACTTATGTATCTCATAAGATCAAAAGATGATGTCATGAGATGATTTTTTCTGCAATGTCTCTTTTTCCCTTCACATCTTTGATTTCCTCCTCTTTTGACTCACTCTAATTTATTTCCCTCTTCTCATCAAAATTAAAAAATAAGGGTATAATAGTATTTCTCTCATTTTCTCCCTTTCCCTCATCGTCCAAACCTAGCCATCTCATTTCTCTCTCTCACTTTACTCACTCTCTCCCTCCCTCGGCTTTACGATTAACAACGACCAACAATGGTAACAACAACGAAAAACAACAAGGGTTTTTAATTTTTGCGATGATATGTGTGTAAAAGATTTGGGAGTTATAACTACCAAAGATTTAAATAGGTATTCCCACACCCCATCCTGGATACATACCGATCCTTCTCTTTATCAGTACCCATCGTGACTTTTAGTATGCTTTTAGTGTTTTACCTCAGATTTTGGGGACTTTTATTCTGATTGTATGTATTTTGATATGGACATAGGGTTTTTGTATGAGATTTTAGGGTGTTTCGATTCAAATATTTGGGATTTTTAATGAAATTTTTGTTCTAATTTTTTTTTGCTTAGGTTTGAATGGCTGGGAATTTCAGATTTGATGTATCAAGTATACTCTAACTTTCTTTATAGTTTATTTTATGATGTGTTTTTATTTTGTCGGTTTGATATGTTGTGATGTGTGTTTATTTTGTCTTGGGAGTTCCAGATGCAAGTTTATTATTATTGGACTGCAAGTTTATTATTAAGAGACAATATGGAGGTGAAGTGAGTTTGCTACATATTATAAGAAGGTGGGTAAGTATTACGTCTACCTTTGATTAAACTTTACTTATTTAAGATGAGTTTAGTTTTTGTTCTATTTTTCTATGATATCTACTTATATTCACGTGACACTCGATGTATTAAAATAGTCTTTTTATTTTAATATCTCCATCTAAATATTGTTTGTTGATAAGGCAGATGAAAGGAATGCTTTATTGGTGTTTTTGATGTGCTTTTTGTAGATATTACGCATTAAAGTACGAAAGGTGGAAATGAATATATCAAACAATTTATTTTCAGTTTCAAATCTCCATTGTCCTATTTCAGTACGAATTTTATTGAATATTTAAGTAAATAATAAAAATAAAACCTTAAAATTGATTAATGTGTGTGCTTAGAACAATTTATTGGGGATTGTGTTGATAATTCCAAGTTAGATGTTTTTTTTAAAACACTCCAAGACGAGGGTATGATCTTCTCTGCTTTTCTTATTTAATTTATTTTGTTTCTCTTTTTTATGTAAATGTAATTAATTTGAGTATTACATCTCAAGAAGCACACTGAATTTATGATTTTATATCAAGAAGCGAACTTGATTTGTAGAGACATGAATCCGATCAGCATCTCCTAGAAATGATTATTTGTTGAATTTAAAATTTTATCTACCAATACTTAATACCTACTAATACTAAGCAGTAGCAATAGGAGCACTAGAAATAAAATTTCTTACTCGGTTTATAGGTTTTAAAGTCTCTGAGATAAATATTAAACAAAATTTGGTTTCATTGCCTGAAGTACTCTGTAAGATGAAATGTTCTTGACATTGTGCATTATGTAGTACATACTTATGTCTTCTTATCCTTTCATCGCATAGCTAATGTACTACCCTTCATATTTTTGATAATTGGTTTTAAAATTTATCTAAATGCAAGGTCAATACAGAAAAGTCTTGAATTGATTCGCTTTCACTCGAGATCACATAATAATTATATTTTTGGTGGATAGATCGCATGATTCTGCCTTAGTTATAGTTCCAAAGCGTCGACTTGAATATGATGTTCCCATCTGTCTTTAACTACCTGCTTGAATCCTTCAAGTTTCATCCAAAAAGGTAAGAATTCGAATGGTCTATGCCGACAAGCAACTGAGAAACCACTTTCTTACACCGAATGGTTTATGCCGACAAGTAATTGGAACCATACATGTCATGGGAAATATAAGGTTGTTTCTGGCAGCATTATATTATATTTGGAACAATGAATCTTCACCATTAATTAGAATTGTTGTTGTGGACGTTAATTATCATAATTTTTTGAAACCGAACATAGCCCGTGGAAGACTCACTGAATTATTTTTCTTTTTTATATATAGGACTTTGACAGGGATCATTACCGAATTAATGCTTTTTGCTGAACCCCTTAGCAGCAGACAACTAAGGAAGCAACTCATGTAAGAACATGAGCATCAATTGATGGAATTTGAAAGCGTGCATTTTTCGAAGTTACAAATGGCATCGAAACCCCTGAGCCATTAATCATAATACTCTGTTTCTTACTACCCTTTTATTAATGTGTTTGAGTTCCCCATCCCCGGACTCCCAACCTTGATATTAAGGTTTTCTGAGTTTCTTAAGCTAAATTGATTGAAAATGTTTCATTTGGAGTTCTTAATTAAAATTTATGGATTGAATTATGTTTTAGTGTTCGATATTTGTTTTTTTGGTAGATTGTGTCACAGTGCAGCAGCAAAATGAGGTATGCAAGAAATGTAAATTACTTTTCTTTGATTTTCCATCTTTTCACTCATCCGAATGGCAATAATTCTTAATCATTAGTTCATGTATCTTTATATTACATATCTTCTCTATAGAGATCTTAGTTTTCACTATACTCCTAACTCCCATCAAATTGTCTTGGAAATAAATTTTTGATAATCATTGTGAAATTTGATTAACAGGTATTCTCTTTTGTCTCTTTTCCTCTTTAATTTAAATGTTGTTTTAATTTTTTAATTCACACATTTTTTCGTATTTGCGATTACCTCATGGATTTAAGATCTGATAGTCATCTTTCTTCTTATTCTTTTGTTTTCTTCGCAGTTTTCTCCATACAAGCATATGATTTTGATAGAACTTAAAAAACCCAAAGATTTCATACTATTATTAAGGGGTTTTAAGGGGAAACACCAAGTGCATTATCACGAAATTGCTGTTGGCAGAACAGGGGATCTGCAGTCTCCATAAGCTGAGTAGGGAACCCCACCTGGGAAGGAACCTATACATAATCTACATGGTTTAAGGTTTGTGGGGGAGGATCCACTTAAGCCTTAAAGTAAGGTTTGTGGGGGAGGATCCACGTAAGCCTTAAAGTAAGTAAGGTTCTCTACTATTCTAAAAAACTCCAAACATTCATTATAAATACAAGTCAGGCACTTCATGGCTTTATATGAGAGTGATTAATTATAATTTGTTAGTGACACTTCAATATTAATATAACAATTATTATTTGGATTTCGATTTTAATTTTATTTTCCACAAAATGTTTTAAATTATATCCTATGTCTATATGTCAATTTTGAAAACATGCTTTTTCAGAAATTACGCCTTTTTTCTCTGAGGCTATCATAAATTGATGTTATTTCCTTTTTATTTGAGCAAACTAAGGCATTTTCTCTGTTTCATTTCCACGTCTGTGTGTTAATTTTGAAAACATGCTATGTACAAAACTAGGGCTTTTATTTTTAGTAGTTGTGTGATCTAATTTTGTTGTAATTTGGAATTGGTTGTTTTGATAGGAAAAAGTAACTATTTAGACGAGTGTGCTACTTGAACCTTTTCTTTTCTCCAGTTTTACACGCATTTGTTTATGATGTTACTAAGATTCAAATTTGTATTCCGAATCCACTTTTAAATGGTATTGCAGTTTTTTATTTTATTTTGCTACATCTTTATAAAAGTTGAAGTGTTATGATGTTCATGTGATGTGTTTGTTTAAGTATATGGTTTTGGCTGATGCATCTTGATCTAGGTGAACACCCGATGAGTATTTTGTTTTAAAAGTGGTCAGTTTTACATTTTCTATTACTTTTGCAAAATCACTGTTTTGCTAACCATTTTGTTGGTCATTTCCTTACTTTTATGGGTGTTTTTTATATTTTCACGAAGTGCATAGTTAGTGAAAGTGGTTGAATTAAATTTATGTAGTTATTTACATTGAGATTACACAGCTTTATAGTTATTTACTAACATTCATCTTATAGTCATGAATGGAATTTAGTCCGTGGGAAAGGTGTTGTTATTTGCGCTGAACACGGTTGACACGACCGTGGGAAAGGTGTTATTATAGGACATCAACTGTGAGTAGGCCACCAGAAGTCAACCTTGGGCAGAGATTCAATTAGAAATAAGCAGACCTTTAAAACCATGGAGATGGTAGAGTTATGGTTGTAGGTTGCGCTCCTCTTTCGCTGATTCGTTCCAAAGGCATAACTAAAACTATTTTTATATGTCAAGTTTATCTCTAACTATGTAGTTTTAAGTAGAAATCAGCTCAATAGTTTTCATTAAAAAATAAACCTAATACTTTTTGTTATTTGTACACTACAACCTTATAATATTGATTTTTACAAGGGTGATGCCCGAAATAGGAGGTTGGGTCCGGATATGGAGTTTTGTTTTACAAATTTGGTTTGTGTTTTATGGAGTTGGTGTAAAAATGTTAATGATTTTTTAAGTCAGTATGTGACGTAGTTATGTCACGATCTTTTGATTCATATGCGGCATATTCAAGTGACTCGATAGGCGGTCTAATTAGTTGAAATAAATGTCCACATACCCGACTACATATACGGTCAAGTCGCATACAAATTCAAATAAGTATAGGTGGGTTTGAGTAGATGAAATATTGGTCAACATTAACTGCGAATTAAATGTCAATTTAGTTTGGCTATGTTCCTGTTAGTTTTCAACACGCCTTGGCGAGTTGGGACGACATTCGACCCAATTGACATCAAGTTAGCATCGTATAATACATTGTCTTTTATCATGTTACTGTTTGACTTGAACTTTGTTTTCCCCTAATCTATTTTTCATCGTCACATTATGTAATTTTATATTCCTTTTTATTTTTATTTTTTATTTAACGTAAATCAAGGAGAAAAAAATGCGTCAACTGGACATTTAGAGTCTACAGATACAGGTATTATATTGCCTTTCATTGTAAGAAATATTGATGTTTATCTCCTTTTATAATTATGCTTCCGAACTAATTAAACGGGTGATACTGAGTCTCCCTCTGTTTCATGTCTCTTTCTTGAGCTATTTCTTCTTCGTTTGTGTTTTGCAGGTTTAATTTAGGGTAGATGCAACTGGAAATGTATCACTTTGAAATCTGTTTTGCAGGTCTGAATTCAATTTTTTTAATCTTAACATATAAATATCACTTTGAAATCATTTAATCAAACAAAAAAAATATCAAATCTAAAAATGTATGTTTATATTTCTGATGTTTACGGTTAGAAACGATTTTATTTAGATGGATATTAATATGTATTGTGGTTTGAAATTTCATATGCACACTATTACAAGTCTGTTGTTCAAAACCACAGGTATGTTCAAATAAAATATTGTAATACATATCATAAGGTTATTCAACTGGAAATGGGTGGAGCATTGCAATTGGAAATGGGCGGAGTGCTGCAATAAAAAATAATTAGTCCTATAGATTATTTGAAGTCTGTGAGGGTGGAAGAGAGATGTGTGGGCCTTTCCAAGTTGATAACGAGGGTATTTCTAAGCATAGAGGCTGCTATGGTGTGTCCAAGTCGAGTAAGAAACTCATGTTCGACTTTCCAGAAAAGTAGTGTAAGAATCCAATAGCCCATTTGAATGTAATTATAATTTGGTTTGTAAGTTGTGTACGTACGACTAATTTATTTTAATACAAAGCTGTATATGAAGGTTGGCTTCAGCATAACCATAGATTCATATTGAAGTGATAGTATTGGATGTGAAGTTTAAACATTGGTTTTAAATTATCATACAAAATTTACTGCACGCACACGTATACACGAACAAGCTTGGCCAACAAGTTGTCGACTTTGTTTCACCATACATATATTATGTTTTCTTGATGCTCTGTTTCTAAATTATTGATCCAAACTCTTTTCCTTTTTAGATTTGTACATCTATGTCACTCAAGAAATTAGCCCAAAATTATGCTTTATCTCAATTGTTTGGTGTGTTAATGTTTCAGCTTCCTACAATTAATAGTCAAGTAATTTGCAACAAGTAATTTATTTGATAATGTGATTTTTGTATGGTCAAAATTTCATGGGCTCAATACATGTGAACGTGAACTATAGATCTATACCTTGGTTAACTTTTATGTTTGGGTGTTGGTCTTTGAATTGGGTATTTGTGGTAGTTAGTGGTGGTGTCGTGTAGTAAGCACAAGTACGAATATTGGGGGGAAAACTATCTTCTTGCCTTCAGGCACGGGCATACCCTAGTGTATATATATATATATATATATATATATATATATATATACTAGAGAGTACCCGTGCCGATGGCACGGTGCTAAATTTGTTCCCATGATATTTTGAACCCGTGCCAGTGGTACATGATAAATTTGTTCCCATGGTATTTTGTACCCGTGCTGACGACACGACAGTAAATTTGTTCCCTTTATTTTGTGTTTTAAATGTATATGCCTGTGACACCCCGCCTAATTAAACCTTGGGTGATCAAGCCTTATTTTAATATAAACAGGTTTCTTTAATGGTTCATTCTTAGCATCACTGTCGAACGCCTTTTAAAAATTACTAACCACCTAAATGAAATTAAAACGGGTGCCAAATTTTATCTTTCTTAAACAACAAATATTCCAAACCACACATTACCAATACTAGACATGAATATGCAGTATGCAAAAATAATTTGAAAGCAGTTAAAGTCTTGCCGTAAACCACGGCCCAAAAAAGACAACTACAAATCCATAACTAGAATAAACTGTAATAGTAAAGGTGGAACGACATGTTCCAACTAGGAATAATAAAACTGAGATCCTATACTAGAACTGAAAAAGAGGAAGTGTCTAAACAATCCCTGCAACCTCCACACTGGCTGCAGCTCCCAAATCTCTGACATGAAATCAAGCTGGGTGTCCCTGTGGCTGGGCACCTAAAAGGTTTTTAAAATTTTACATAGCAAGAGTTAGTACTCAAAACATTTGAAAATATTTTGCAAGCATTTATCACAATTAAGTTATTGATTACACATATTAAGGTTTCGCACACTCCCTTGAACTTCCTCACCTCTCTTACGTAGTACGTAACTATCGAGGATACTTAGTCTACCTAGTTATACTTCCCATAACCGTAGTTAACTAATTATCTGTTTGTTGTCCTTATTCTTGTAATAATTTCATCATGCTATATATTATTACTAAGATATTCACATATCATTTCATTGACTACTATTCTCAATTTGTAGATTATGTGCATAGAAACATTTTATCCCACAACAATGTAATTAATATTAGTTACCTCTAATATATCCTTTATTACACACAAAGGACCCTTGGCTCGGAATAATTCATCGACTCCAAGTGAAAGTTGGTTCGGAATGATCCATCGACCCCAACTATCTACAAATATAAATATATACACATATTCTGGTTCGGGACTCTTTCATCGCGGCACCAGTTCAAAGTTTGGTTCAGCATTAACATCGACCCCAAATATATAATAATTTTATGTTAGTTCGGAATGTCACATCGACCCTAACATAATTAGTTTAGGTAATATTCTCTTAACCCAAACCTATTTATATAGATATAGTAGGTACACACTCGACCTAATAAATCATACCCGTACATAATATATTTCACTTATATTCTCCGTACTTATTAATTACAATTTATCTTACAATTGTATTTATTCGAGTATTCGCGTAACTCTAATGGCCCTAGTGACCCCTCCCTTAATTCAGTAGTTAAGTTAATTTTAACCTACTGGTATTTGCTTTCCGGAATTAAGTCTCACTCTTTCCGCAATTAAATTAACCATCTCAACCCACGGGTAAGTCAATCGTTCTTTCGTCATTCCATTTCTCCAACATTCCTACTCAATCATTAGTGGAGGAACCTAATAGTACACCTACTGGTAATTTCAAAGTCCCCTCATAGGAAAAATATCATTTCTAAGGTTCCCATTAAGAAACGGCAATTAAAGAAATTTATACAAAAATTCTCTATAGTTCAGATAGGGTCGATCGATCGAAGGAAAATGGTCGATCGATCGACTACTCGATCGATCGACATTCAAGGGTCGATCGATCGATCAAGCAGTGACAGACCCAGTTCATCTTCTTCCTACAGGTTTCACCATTTCTATATCTCTAACTTTCATGATAAGCCATCATATTCACAACCAACAATTTCTAATCATTCCTACATGTTCTGGGATGATTACTAACGATTTAAAACAACAAAATCTTTACAAATCTTGGCCAAATTCACTGAAAATCTCTCTAATATTCAAGAACCCTAAAAATGCATTCTTTATATTTTTCATCCAAATTCCAGATTTTCTTACAAATTTGTCATCAAGCTTTCTATGATATAAACATACTTGGTAATACAAAAACGTCCTACATGCAAATCCTTATCAATCATGGATTATTATCAATTGTTTGTTCCCAAGAATATCATAAAATCATGTTCTTCCTAAGGCTTAATCATGGGTAATATAACTCAATTATATTTTTCATATAACCACTTGCCTTATGATTTGTAGGGTCTGATTTCGTGGTTGTTGATGATGATTGATGATATTGATACCTCAATCCTCCCTCCCAACAATCTTTGTGATGAAATCTTCCTAAAATGATCCCTCCTTACTTCTTTTGCCTTAGGAATTTGCCTCTCTCTCTCTCTTCTCTAATGGCTATGGTGTAACTCTAATTGCCTAACCCTAGCCACCACTCTTATAATCAGATTTAGGGCTTCAAAATTCGTAGGTCTTCTTTCCCATAATTGTAAAGAGACCAAAATGCCCCCGAATGGTCCCGGTTTAGCCCGAAAATGACCCCGGCACTCAACTAGTACCCCCGGGTACACTATTTTGACTAATTTGACCCTTTCGGAATCAACCGTGGACTCTAAATTATCATTTGAGTCTTGTAAATATTTTTCTACTCTCATCCTTAATTTTGTCGAGATACTTCCGGTACGTCCATATAGTCACTAGACCGTGCATATCAACATTGAAAATTTCTACTCACCTTTAGTAAATTTTCTATAACACATATGCATCATTATTAACATAATATCTATTTAAATTACTCTACACACGTAATTTAAATAAAACGTATTTAATCACATTAAATTACTCTACTTACGTAATTTAAATAAAACGTATTTAATCACATTAAATTACTCTACTCACGTAATTTAAAATTTTAATAAAATTTCGGGGTATTACAATGCCCATGCCTGAAGGCATGTCGAAAATTTTCCAAGATACGTAATCGCAAAACGGCAAAAAAATTAAAAGTATGTAATTGCAAAACGACAAAAAAATTTCAAAGTACGCAATTGCAAAATGACAAAAATTTCGTTTCCTGACAAAATATGCTGCAGTCTAAAGTATTGAATATATAAACAATTTACGTTAATGTTTTACAACACGTGAAACGACGAAAATTTCGAAATACATAATTGTGAAATGAAGAAAATTTTCAAAATACGTAATTGTAAAATGACAAAAATATTGTTCCCCAACAAAACAAAGTGTAATTTTAAAAAAATTGGCCATATTTTCCCTTGTTTATAGAACCATCTACCCTGGTTAACAAATAACAAATTGTCCAACACCATTCAAATAATCTAAATTCATAAAACAAAGTTGCATATAACATGAAATATATAATATTCATCAACTGAATTCACATTGCCTCTAATAAACGAAGTGTCCATTTAAAAAAATTGGACATAGTCTCCAATGTTTATTAGACTATCCACCCTCTTAAGGGATAACAACAAAAATCAACAATACTAAATGATCTCAAATTCATCTAACAAATACTTCAACGAAACAAACTTCGTAACAAAAATAACATATATATGCACTTTGTGAGACCTGCCAAAGATTTAAAATCCAAAAATAGTAAATTAACTTGTTGATCATCTATAAGATAGTAAAAGACCAAATAGATGCACACCAAAAATTTCATTTGAATGAAGTATTAACTACAAAAGTATTAATTGCCTATATACATATACAATCTATTAGAACCTTTTCATTCCCATATACTAATTATGCAAAAATCAAAATCAAGTTTAAAATAAAAATTACATGTCAATATTTCCAATGCATAATCCAATGAATTATAGGGAACACATTAACTTACAGTGCCAAAAAGTAGTGAATAATCCATTGAATTAGGAAAAACCCACAAATTAACTATAGTGACTGCTCATTCGATTAATTTCTGCATTTCATCATAATGTGTACAAAACTTTTTTGAGTTCAATAAATAAAGTTTGTATTGAATTACTGATATTTGTACACAATTGCACAACCTTAATAACCATTTAAAAAACTAATGAAAATACAATGCATTCAAATTCTAAAATGAAAGGAAGCAGTGAAGAACAAATCCAAAGGACTACATACTATATGATAAAGATGACATACAAAGGCAGTGAGGAAGGAAAGATGGAGAAAAATAACTAAAATCCTCATATTGGATTTCTATCATGAAGCTCATATGACACAAATAAAATGACTTTTGTCTCACCTTTAAAATTAAAACAAAACCAAGATATCATCTTTTTACAAATAAAAACTTCAACTCTGTTAGTTTATTTATTCCAGAAACATACAACTCACAATACATCAAAAGGGAGTAATAGATCAAGGTGTTAAGAGTAACTTGAAGTATGTTTTATATATTATCTTACTCCGGTAGTAACAAAACCCAATGAAGTATGACTCAACCTTCAAGAGACCTACACATACACAAAAAGGTAGGTATTAACTAATTACGTGAGAACGCGACATTTCAAATAATAATATTTAGACAGTTATAATAACAACGAAAAATATTAAAGAAAGACTTTACCAATCTCCACACCCAACATTCATACCCTGACCCCTAACCAAACTCAAATGAATGATAATACTACATATATTTTGGGATCCAATCAGGTGGCAACAAAGATAAAATAATAATTAAAAAAAGTATAGAAAAGACAAACCCCCATAAATTGAAAAATTGTAATAACAATGTTGAGCCAAGGTTAGGGACTTGAATGACAATATAATTTACTCGTAAATGTTAATCCATAAATCTATAAAAAAAATAAACAGCGTAATATATGGACCTCAGTCTGAACAGGGGATAGATGAAAAGTGCTGCTTTGGTGGTTACCTTGATGGACCTCAGTCTGACATTTTTGTCTTACAACTCAGATAATATGGCCAACTTTATGAAAAGTCCATTGGGAGATGAGATTTCCCCACCATGCGCGTCTTCTTTTCCCTCGACTGCATGCAACTCAGATAACTAGTCATTTGTTTCACCGGTAGCGCCATGATTAGTGTCGGCTAATGATTTCGTTGGGGTTGAGTGCCAATTCATACACAGTAATGCTCGATTCCAAGGCTCATACAACTCAACATTTGTCCCCCCTATGATCAAACACACCAAGTAAGCAATAAAAACTTTATATTTTGAGTTATGCAGATGAAATTATTTGCCTAAAAATAAAAACTCGATATCTAAGATTGAAAACTATAATAAGCAAATGATAAAATAGAAGTTCATGCCATCTCGAGTGAAGAAGAGCATAGAAAGATGAACAAACCATATCATTGGATGTCCGTGGTCCTCTTGTCAATGTTCAAATGTCTCTAAATCCCCAAAGGTAATGGGAGTTGAGTTAGGCAGAACTCAAACAGACCTAGAAGCTTCATTCAAAAACACAACTTTACAGTTTTGGAATATTTTGGCACGGAGGCTGCATTAAAATTTTGCATTCAAGCCCTTCAAACCTTCCCTGTGAAAACCTTATTGTTCTCCACTTATCCCCTTTGCACCTATATTAACTTCACATGTTCAACACATTAAAAGAAATATATGAGCAAACAAAAAAAGTTACGTGCTATGAAACAAATGAAAAAACTTTTCAATACATTAAAAGAAAGTTCTTACGATCTACACTGGCTGATGCCTTGCATCAAACTCAGATGCCCTCCTTAACAACACTCGAGCAAGATTTGCAGTTGAATATTTGAATTCCAATGAAGCAAGAGACTTAAGAAGAATAGGATCATTTGGATTCAATGCATAGCCAATCTTCAGAAGTTTCAAGACTTGGGTCGATACATTCCATGCGAATCTATTTTTGGCACTAGCCTGGCCTGCTTTCTGCTTAGGGTATGCTTAGGGTAGCAAACTGAGCAACTATAAAATATTGTGTATTGATCTAAAAAAATATAAAGTTTGAGAAACACATAAATAATCCATACAGATAGGTCACTAAGATTAGACAATTCCGAGACCAAACTTCTGAGTTTGGACAGTTTTGGAAGGCTGAGTCTAGACAGTTTTGATCTTCATCAAAAAATTCAATCGCAACTCTCATGGCCATCAAAATGAAATCCCCCGGTCTTGATTATGAACCTCTAAAATTTCAAACAGAGGAACCGCTGAAATGACCACAACTTTTCATTGGAATCACTGAAATTTAAAATAGGCTTTGAATTGTACAGTAAGCAATCAATCAAAATTAAGACAAAAGGAAAATTTTCATATATGTTATATACATAATCCCAACAAATAGTTAAATGTTGCTATCAATTATGTATGTTATAGATTAATGTGTTCAAACTTGTGTTCAAATAATCCTTGTTTGATATGTTAGTAAGAAAGTCCGAGTACCTACTTGCGACGATCGACGATATGGGATCATCATTTGTAGGCACAATTAAATCACTTGGGATTTGAGGTATTCACCTTCTGACCTGAAACTGATTCATAGTAATATGGAATCTTAATACTTTGGAGAGTTAAGAAACATTCGACACCAAATTTAGATAGTAATATTGAATATGCAGATGCAATATGAATAATCATTATCTACAGAAAGATTCTAAATCAGGTAATCCACAGTAGAAATAACAAAATATGTGTGCAATATGAATAATCGGTAAGGGTACCTGACCTCGTCAATAATGTGTGGCATTTTCGAGTCTTATCATTGCAGCTGCCCCAGCTCTGTATGCAATGGGCAGAGCTATAATAGCTCTGTATGAAATGTCACAAAGCCTCGAAATACCCCTTTCAACCCATTGCACCTTCCTTCAACTAATGACAAAGTGGCAGCCTCTCCACCCATCTGAGCCTGCTAGAATATAAATCCGCAATAAAATTGATCAAGCACTTCTTTTAGACAATTAAGTAAAAAGAGGATTGACCACCGAGTATTGAGGAATGAAATGTAAACCTACTCGATCAACAAACAAACAATGAAAATAAACTGAAGGCATGGATATCCACAAAATAAAAAAGATAATGTATAAACCATTAAAACCTATGCAATTTAAACAAAACTAATGCGATTCATAATTTAAACAAAACTAATGAGTCTTCAAAATCATGATCGTTTTTCAAACAATTACATAATCTTCACAGTTCTATGGCCCTGTTTTGTTCGAGCCGAAATATTTTCAACCATGGCCCTGTTGAAAATGGATCGAGTAAAATATTTTCATCCGATTAAAAGGTAATCTAATTCCATGGCCCTTTTTGGTTCGAACCAAAATACTTTCATCGCCCTGTTTGTTGAAGTTCAGAGAGAGTGAGAAAATAGTCATTCAAAATCATTGATCTAAAAATCAATACACACCCAAATATTCATAGATCTGAAAATTTGATTATTGAAACTCAAACAAAGAAGGAAACGATCTTACATGTTTGCTGGAGTCGAATGAAAATGAGAGACGAACAAGGAATGAGAGAGATCTGTAATCATCTCCGGCGAGTAACCTTGGATCAGAGCTTTTTTTTAAGCAATGCATCGTTGCGGAGCTTTTTGATTATTTGGAGTCGTGTTTGAAGCAAGTGGGTGGGAGAGGTTGAACGGATTTAACGCATGTTTGGTCCCGATGAGAGAGAAAATATAAAAGTTATGGGTGTATGAATCTCTCACTCAAGCAAGTATTGTCAGTGCAAGTCTTGAGCATTGTGAGATTTCGAGCCGTGTGCTCTGACCCGCCCATACCCAATCAGACGTTAATTAGGTATCCTCAAAATTTTAAATACGTGGCATCATTTCAAACCATTAGTTGATATTGATATATACAAATCTCGTTTATATAGGTTTTTTATATAAAGTTGTATGATGTGGAAAAAAGACCCTACTCCTTTATTATATATATATATATATATATATATATATAAACAGTGTGCTCGTAGTAGAAATCATCTTGTCCGCACTATGGAGAAGACGAGAACGAGTCATTATAACGAGTTCAACAATAAGAAAGAAAAATATAAAGATATCTAGAATATGAGTGATGCGATGGATCATGACTCACTATGAAAGAGTGAATAGGCATGTCAACACGACCACTAAAAAAGTGAATAAAGGATTAAGAGTGGATAAAATCTAAGTGATGCACCGGATCATGACTCACTATGAATAAGTGAAGACACATGCTAATGGGACCGCTAAAAGTAATAAATATAAGTAAAAGTATAGACTATGAGAAATGCGCCAGATCGTAACTCATTATGAAAAAATGAATACACATGTCAATGGGACCACTAAAAGTAGAGAAAATAAGTAATAATAGATAAACTAATATATAAATATGATAAGGTAAAATGAAAAATTAACCATGAAGTATGGGGTTATTTTCAGTTTTGAACCCAGTGATTCAAAAGCTACAATGTTAACCCACGTGTTTTTAAATGGTATAATTTTATCCCTCCACCACATCTTTCTTAGTAGACTTAGTAGAACGAATGGAATGATGGAATATGATTATCAATCATTCACTATGTTAAGTCTCCTAAAAACGTGTGATTGAGGGCTAAAATTGAAATAATTTTAAATCATGGGTTGACATTACAACTTTTAAACAATAGGGTTTAGAATTGAAAATGATCCCAAACTTAAGGGTTAATTTTTCAATTTACCAAATATAATTCTAGGAACAACAAAGTGAAATGAATAAAATAATATGAAAACCAAAAGGGGACTTAAATCCCAAGATAAACTCAAGATGCCTACGTAGTCGAAATCAACATCAAAGTCCACATGGTTCGAAAAGAGAATAAAGGTGGAATCTAAATCATAAGTCCCAAACTAGAGTTTTCTCATTTTAGTTTGTAAAAGTGTTGAAAAATGGTGAAAGTGTGAGAAATAAAGGAGAAACACTCTAATTTAGTATTTGTATGATAAACACTTTTTTGTGTTTTTTGAGTTTATGAAAATAAGTTTGAGAGCATATAAGTAATAAAAATGTTATTAGGTGGTGAGAAAATAAGAAATGAGTAGAAAATGATCTAAAAATAATGAAATATATGGAATGAAACTAAATTAAAAAAGTAGGATGAAGTGGGTTTAGACCTTCTAAGTGAATAAAGTTTTGATTTTTGGAAGTTGGGAAATCTGATTTTTTATTTGTGGTGGAGTGGTGGCAAAAAGTGAGGTGAGAGAGTGATGTAAGATAATTTTTTTAGGAGTGGTTTAATAGGGTTCTCATGTGAATTGTGAGATTGAAGGTTTTGAATACTGAGGTTGGGGTTTACTTAAATAGAGAACTTGTTCCTAGGGGTGCCAATCAGCATGGAGATTTCCCTGCCTATTGGTATGCTTCCAAGTCTCGGTGGCCAAGTACAGTCTTCCCTACCTACAGGCAAGAGAATGTGTGCCTATGGGCACGATGGAAATGGATTTTATCGAAAAAGATCCTAAAATTAAAACCATATGTCCATTTCGTGCATAGTCAGGACAGTTCAAAAGGGATTCAGAGATGTATGAAGGTATGTTGAGATACTCTTGAGTTAGAGAGCTGACCAGAGTCAAACGAAGATCATAAAGCATATAGTGACCTCCGATTAAGGTTTTTGGGTAAAAGGGTTTCTAAATACGAATTGTAATTCTGGTTCATGCACAGTTGGGACGTTTGAAAAATGGATTCAAATACTTAAAATAATATGTTGAGATACTTTCGAGTTTGAGAGCTTACCAAAGTCAAACAGATCTCAGAAGCTTCTGGTGATTCCTCTTAGGGTTTTAGGGTAAAAGTGTTGCTAAATGTGAATTGAAAGTCCAACTCATGTATGGTTGTGACCATTGAGATACTCCGGAGTCCGAGAGTTAACCAAAGTCAAATTGAGTTCGAGAAACATCGAGTGACCTCCAATTAGGATTTTAAGGAAAAAGGGTTTCCAAATACAAATAGTAAGTCCTCTTTTCAAACTGTGGAGACCTTTGAAAAGGGGATTAAAATCCATTCCAAAGTGATTTAGGGTACCCTCAAGTCTGAGATTTTACCAAAGTAAAATGAAGCTAAAAAATAATCCAATGTCCTCTAGTTATGGTTGAAGGATGACTTGGGGTTAGAGGTTTTGGAAGGACTTTTTTTAGACCCTGTGGAGGTGTACCTGGTGCATTACAATGGGGTGTCTATAGAGACCATCGATGGCAAGGTTAGGATAAGTGATGGTCATCGAAAGATAGAAGCCATATAGCGGATATGAGTGTTGTGTTACTGTGCATTGAAATACCAGTGTGGATGAGTAGATTTTGATTAATTCGGGGATAAGGGTTTGATTATGAGGTCTTAGGGGCGTATATGACCGACTCAAGGGGTTGTGATCAATTCTGAGGTTTAAGGTAAATTTTGAAAATCTAAAGAGTGTATACAACCTAATCAGAGAATCATTGTCAGTTTTGAGGGCCTAGGTCGATAATGAGGACCTAAAGAGTGTGTTTGACCAATTTAAAGGATTAAGGACTAATTCTAAGGGACTAGGTTGATGATGTGGACCTAAAGGGTACATGTGATAGATTTAGAGGATCATGACATAATTCTAAGGGCTTAAGTCAGTTATGAGAACTTAAAGAATGCATGCCACTGATTTAGAGTATTACAGCCTAATTCTAAGGGCCTAAGTCGATTATGTGGACCAAAAGAGTGCGTGTGACTGATTAAGAGGATCGCATCGTAATTTTGGAGGCTTAGGCCAATTATCTTATGTTAAAGAATGCAAACGACTGATTTCGAGATTGCAGACTAATTATGAGGGCTAAAGTCAATTCTGAGAACCTAAAGAGTGCAATCGATTCATAGGATGGCGAGATAATTTTGGGGCCTAGATTGATTCTGAGGACCTGAAGAGTGCATGAGACCGATTCAGAGGATCGCAACATAATTCAATGGGCCTAGGTTGATTTTTAGGACCTAAAGAGTGACAGAAGTCGATTTAATAGACCTAAAGGATGAGAAATATCTTTGGAAAGGATACACGGTGAGGCGTTTTTAGCTTTTTTTTCGACTTTCCAATTTTTGATGAGTTTTAACTACTTGTGAAATTTAAGGATTTTCGTTAAAAATGTGTTATTGTGTCAAATTTTTTAGTGTGTTATTTTTTCTAATTTTTTAGACAAATTTTTTAGAACTTATTTAGAATTTTGGATGAATTTTTAAATACTTGTTGTAATTTATAACTTGGATGATTTTTCATAAAAATATTGGGATTTAAACAAAAATGAGAATTTTTTGAATTTTTCTGCAATTTTTTAACAATTGTTCGCAAGTTTTCTGACAAAATCTGAGGGGGGTGTGCTATAGGCACTAACCCATATGTGCCAATTGGCATTGCACATAAAATCAAGGGGTTTTCTCGGTTCCCAAGGGCCACTGTCAGCTAACATACTCGGGGGTTCCGATCGGCATACCTTTTACCCGTTAAAAAAAGAAGTGAGGGAAGCCCCTCTTTCTCAAACCAATGAATTCTCTCTCTCTCTCTCTCTCTCTCTCTCTCATGCTTTTTGAGTTTTCATGAACGTAGATAATTGGGTGAACATCATGTGGACTCGCCCTGCGATAATGTCGATGGGGGTAAAAAATACGTATCACCACACCAAGGTCATAGATGATGAGGGAGTTTTATTGTGGGATCTAGAGATCCATAATTATGCTCAGGTGAGAAACCCTGAGGGCTTTATGAGTTTCTTTATTATTGTTTTTCTTTTAAACTTTTTTTTATTCTTTGTTTTTGAATTATGATTAATTCTCTTGCTGGAGATTTAATTTACCTATTTTAACTTTGCATATGAATGTTGTTTTGATTAGTGTTCGCTTCCTAGGAACTACGGGTGAAGACGGTACGGGACAAGATTCCTAAGGAGGTGAGGATTATATACATATGGTAGGGTTTGGACACTTGCCTAGGGATTTGGATAACATATCACGATCGAACATAGTATTCTACACCCTTAGCGAGTGGTGGTGGGATACCACCCACGCATTCAATCTAAGTGTGGATGAGATGAGGGTTATGCTGATATACATGCACCAAATCATGAGGCTAACTAGATATGGGGTGGATATAATCGTTGAACGATTACCCCGCCTGACTAAGGGAGTAGTATAGGAGTCACTAGGAACCATTGGACGAGGGTGAAGGTGTACTTGTTGGAGGACACCTTTATCAATAGGCTAATTGACGTCACAGATGGTTAGCAACTGCGACAGGTAACTCAAATGTTCATTATACTCATGATGGGGGAATCTTGGTAGCCAAGTGAGTATAAAACATTTATTTGATGTTTATATCGTATCTTCAGGCTATATCCAAGGTTAGCAAATATGGTTAGGGGAGCCTAACATTGGCTTCTTCATATATCTCTTTACGCATTTTGGTTCGGTGTTATCCGTTGAACTTCACTGGGGCCGCATATATTTGGGAGGTAATTTTTTTATTATGCCCCTTTTTATTATTTAACTTATTTGAATATGCATATTCTTTTGGAGATTTTTGCTGAGAAAATATTTTTGATCTTTCATGTATGGTTCCATGAGGTGATTGGGAATAACACTAGGTTGATGCGTCTATTTGAGAGCGAGGTCGATGTGTGGCTGAGGATGATGCGATGGATGAAAGCCAAAAAGGTGGTGAATGAGCCCTAACACTTAAAGATGTGAGAGTCGTGTTTAATTCTCTAACGAGTGACCAGGTTAGGATTTATTTAGATCTTGATTTTTTTTTGTGTTTTCATATTAATTATGGACATTATTTGCAGTAGATGATGTTCTACTCTAAGTTTCGATCTTTGGTAGAGATGGGGGTCACGGACATACATGCCCATCCATGATGATTGGTGACACATGAGTTCGGGTGCACCTAGTACCTGGGGGAGAGGGCTGTACAGAACGAGATGGAGAGTGAGATTGTGGTTTTGTTAGCGGTCCCTCCATTTCACATGAGGAGATGGGGTAAGATGTCAGACGTAGAGATAGAGATGGTGATGGAAGGGGTGCATTATACCCTCCACACTGATACGGTGGCACTGTATGACTACTTGGACTTCTTGGCCATCTGGTTGATATCATCGTAGACCTTTGAAAAGGATGGGATGCCTAGCATTACTAGTTCCTTGACTGAAGCTACTTCTAATGGTTCGGTTGTTGCAGAGGCTTCACCACTATCCTTATCCTTTATATTACATTCATCTCGCAGGAGGTCCCTCTTTTAAGGCGCCTCATCGCCTTCGGGCGGCGATAGACAGTTTTCCTCCTTTCCTAAAGGAAAACATTCAACTGGAGGTATGATTCTTATCTTATCTTCATTTTTGAGTTTTGATTTTTGACATTTTCTTGCTATTTTATTTATCTTCTTGATTCTTTCTTTATGCTGACTATGGTTATGTTAATATCTTGGCTGCAGGATGTTCGAGACTGGATGGCTTCCATGGTTGTCGCAGTTTGACGACAACTCAGTTTGTGTTAATATATACACTAGTATAAGTTCAGGTCTTTGGTCAAATTGGGCTTCTTGATAATCTGGGCCTAACTACTTGGATATATGGACTATATAAGGTATCTAAGATAAATAATTAAATTGGCTTCCAAATAAATACTTATAAATCCCAAATTACGACCTCATAATTTATTTCCTTTATTTATTTTATCATAAATAATTCCACTAATTAAATATGACCACACTCCAATTTAATTATCTAAAAAATTTCTTAGATATAATAAGGTCTTCTTTGCAAAGTTGATTACGCTGAATAATGTGATTCTCCACATTAAGACTTCAATGAACGCTTGTAAAAGGGTTTAGGGAAAATGGATAATTGAGGAAAATGAAAATGAAACGAATTAGCATAAAAGAAAATTTGTGCCTATAGCTTTTGGAAGTCCCTATAGCAGCCAAATCCAACCCCTATAGTGAGAGGTGTAATGGGTATAGCAGGGTCAAAATCGGGGGGGGGGGGGGTGTAAATTGAGAATTTAGTTATTTGTTTTATATAACAATGATCTTTTTCTTTTTGTCCTCATTTCCCTAAAAGATTTTCGCACAAAACCCTAATGCCTCCTTATGTTAATATAACTCCAATTCAAACCCAAGTCACATCATTTCAACCCTAAAAATATATCCCCTAATTCAACATCAAATTCATAAATTTTGGGAGCACTTTTTAGGAGTCAAAATTGTTCGTGGCTATAGAGCATTGGGGATTGTTTTTCAAAATTTTCTCAAGGGGTTTCTTATACAAAACATCTCAACACTTTTGGCGATATTTATTTGCGAGAAGTAATATAAAAATATTCTCTCTTCTCATGCTATAATTGGTAATTTGTACCTGACGATTTTTTTATAAATTATAAAAATTGTGTAAAGACAATTGGGTGGAATTCTTATCTTGATCATACCTTGAAAATTCTTGTTTTTGTAAATAATTGAAGTACTTCAATTCATGAGTTCATATGCTAGATTAATTAAATTTAACCAATATAATTTATTGAAACTTTGAAATTATCATGTTCTTAATACAATTGTATGGCAAAGTATAATTTCATCCTCTTGTTCAATTTACATTATTTGAATCCCTTTTGATACGAAATTTAGAATTACAATTCAAATCCTAATTTAGAATAATTAGATTGATTATAGATTTATTCTTCCTCTATTTAAGTGTTTGAAATTAAAATTTAGAGATCGGCTAATAATAGGTGAAAATTATAGAAATCAATTATATCTCTTAGTTGTAATTGTAAAATCATCTCCCCTCCATAATATATACTTTTAAAAGGATTGAATACTCCCTTGGAAATTTAGATAATCACAAGACCTTTAAAATAATAAAAGGTATTAGGTTGGTGGATTTCTCTTGATTACATTTTGTCATGTATAGTAGATTTCTTATAATGGTTAACACCGCGCAATTTATAACCTTTGAAATGTTAAAACATAATGTTATATATTGAATTTAGCATCCATTTATTGTATATGTGTTACTGTTTTTACACATAATAGGGAGGATAAAAATGATTAAAAGATGGAATCTAATCCGTGATTAAATAAAAGGGATTTTAGTATCCTTTAGGCTAACACTATTGGTTAGGTGAGGATACTTTACTATTATTGCATGGCTCGGGCTAGATTCATGGTATTGTTATATTGTTTATCTTTATATATGGAGGCGAACATAGGGGTTCACCATTATCGAGTGAGGACAAAGAGGTGCGCCAGTTATGGAATGAGGGTATAGGGAAATGTCTATTTTTTCCCACCCACTAAAAATGCAGGACTTACATGCTAGTCACCCGATAACAAATAGGAGCTAGTAATGGGTTTATACATTGTTATAATTATATTATATAAATATGTGGGATTAATACTAGTTATCTCTTGATTAATGGGAACTAGTGGGATTTTATATGCGCTCATTGAATACAAATTTTTAATGAAATAACAATAGTAAGGGTGGGGTATAAAAAGTAAACTGATAACTATGGATTTATTAGCTATAGGCATAGTTGATAGTTTTAACACTTTAGTGCATAGATTTTTTATCTTAATGCATGGGCCTGACCCATCGCGTTGTTTCAGGTGGTCCATTTTATCCGACTTAGCTTTCTCACTCGAGCACACAGTCCTTCAGTCCAGTCACCACCAATTTTGGTGGTGTAGGTGTTGAACTACTATTAGTTTTTATTTACTTTATGTTTTGAGAGATGTGATGTTTACTTTATCCTTTAGCACTGTACTCAGTTTGGGGATATTATTCTTTTTAGAGATGTTAGCATGCATTCATTATGGAATATTCTATCAGGAAGTAGCAATTTTTTTAGTGTTGGTTATTGACTCTTATAAATCATTATTTGAGGTTTTCTCGTGTCGTACTCCACCTTGAATCGTCATTATTCAATGTTTCCCATTTGTTGTTAAGGATGGTATATAATTTTTTTAACAATATGTGTATAGTTAATAAATACACTTGACGAACCTAATTACTAAACTATACGAGGTGTCAGAGTTCGTATCAGAGCATGGTACTAGGCAATGTAGGTTCCATAGGTTTATTCAAGTTTTCAACATAGCGTTCGTTGATACGTTCCTTATCTTTTCACTATTATCTTAAGATTCCTAATACTAATAAGTGGTGTGTATCATATTTCATATGAAACGAACGAGGAAGACGCATTCCAATGCTAAATAGTAGAACTAGTAGCACCCACACCACTAGTTGCACTGCTACCACAGACTTCAGTGGAACCATAGTGGCGATAGGATATTGAAAGCTACCTCAAGCTCTTGTCTTGTATAAATGTCGAGAAATAGGTTCTACCACTTTTTGACTGACCGATGATGTCTCCAATGGTGGAAGATTATGTCTACTACCGAGTAGATGAATCAGTTGAACTATGCCGAGTTTATTTAGAGATTTAATGACAAGTATTTCCCTAAGTCCATTCGTATGAAAAAGAATATGGAGCTTCTTTTACTCCAACATAAGAATCCTACAAATGCAAATTATGAGAAAGAGTTTACCAATTTGTCAATTTTTGTTTAGGATGAGGTGAATATGAAGAACAAAATGGTTGGGTGTTTTGTGAAGGGTCACTTATACCCTATATGATCGATTTTGATGAAAAATTTGGCATACACTACATATGTTCAGACTGTGTATGCGGCACTCCCTCTTTGTAAAGATATCAATTAACATAAGAAGAAGCTTGAGAAAGGGGGCAAGCAGGTGGGACTATTAATAAAGAATGATTCAGTAATGATTGCAAAGAAGTTTAGGGCCAACAAGGCTAGGGGTCATGGAAGAAATTATGCCCAAATTAGCAGAGGCTCCACTAGGGTGGGTAAGGATAGTAGCAAGAGTAAGGAAAGAAGGACGATACCTCCCAGTGTGTCTCCCTGACTATTCTAATAATGGGTGATCAATCGTTTATTAAAATAAAATAGGAAACAAGTATGATTTCATTCTTAGCATCATTGTCTTAACAAAATAATATAAATATATAACCAATATAACCATAGACTAAAAGAAATGACAAGATAACAGATAATCGAACAAGCATAAATAAAGTAAATCAAATAAACCTTCGATTAATACAAATAATAATCCAACGTAAATAATTATTGATAAGTAAATATATATTTTTGACATAAATAAAGTCCTATCCAACTATGGGCAAGAAGCCCAAAGGAAAAACAGGAATTGAAACAGAATCCTAGCTAGATAGAAGTGAACTAATGTGGCTACTATCAATCTTGCAGCTTCCACAACTATTACTCACAACGACATGAAAAACTCTAACCCTGATGTCTCTAATGCTGCAAACTTAGGATTTTGAAAACAAAAATATATTTTTCAGCTGGTAAAAGCGTGAAAAACATTTGAAAATATTTTGCAAGTATTTAAATGCTTTAAATAAAAACATGAAGTGTGTTATCTTCATAATTAACTTACAGATTGCACTCATATGAGACTTACCCTCACCTCTCATCTACAGTGCACACCAAACGCATTCATTTCATTACCCTAATTATGCTACCCAGTCTAACTAGAACAATAACCACAATCAACGACCATCCCACTCATAGCCACCATTAGCTAAAAAATTACTACACTCATTAGGTATAATTTCATAAATAATAAAATAGCTAGAAGCGTGCTACAAACAAATAAATAAAATCTCTCTCTCTCTCTCTCTCTCTCTCTCTCTCACACACACACACACACACACACACACACACACACATATATATATATATATATATATATATATATATATATATATATATATATATATATATATACACACACACTAGGGTGTACACGTGCCGATGGCACGGTTGTTAAAACGTTTCCATATTCAATTTCAACCGTTAGATAGGAAAGACCAAAAATACTAGTAGGCAAAGAAAATAAATACGATACTTTAATGAATTAAACAAATATCTATTTTTAGCACATTTACATTTTCACACGTTCATGATTATTCCTAAAATAGTTCAAGTCACCCATAAGCTTAAAAATAACAAATGACATTTACATTTTCACACACTATTGTTTTTTCATTTTTCTATGTTAAAGGTAAACATCATTTAAAATAACTACATTAAAGGTCAAGCACGGAAGACCTTGTATCGGTGTCACCCACTCTTTGGGGTTCATTCCTCGCATCAGTGCCACCCACTCACCTCCAGCAATCCATACCAGTTCCTTGGAACCCACTCCATTAAATCGTTTAATCAAATCATTTTGGGCATAAAATTTTTGTGGCGCCACCTTGAGTTGTTCTCAATTCACATGCCACCTATAGGGTCCCGCACTATTTTTACTTTTGGGCCACGCATTGCTCACCTATTGAGCATTAAATCTGTATATTTCCAAAGCATAAAAAAATTATAATTTTATTCCAAAGCATAACCTGCATCATTACACCTTACAGTTTTTTTCTAGTTTTGTAATATTAGGAACTAAAGTACAGATTTCTAAATATTGATAAACATGTGTTTTAGTAAAAAAAAAAGAGGAATCCCCAAACTAAATGCATTATAAGATCAGATAGAATAACATTTAAGTGGGTACGTGCCTTTCAAGTAACAAAGATTATCAAGGGAAGTGTGAGACCAAACTTAAAATGCTAAAATTACATCAAATGGACTAAGATGTTCCATAAAGTGAAGAGAGGCTGTGATTTTGGAATTAAAGTGAAAAATCTTGGGCTTGGCTCTGATGGGACCATACTCCGTTGCAGTTACAGTTTTCCTTGAGTCGCGTCCTCTGATAATATATAGACGTCCTTATGAAGATAGCTTGTGTAAAAGATCAGCAATCTATTAACATTTTTCAAGAAGAAAAGTAATAGCATTACTCATAATTTAAATATAAATTTATAAATGTAAAAAATAACAATAAATCTAACTTATATCTTTTTTCATCTTCATAACCTGAGTAAAAATTAATGATCCCTCATTTCCCAACACCGAGACCTCATCTCCACCCACACCCGCACTCGCCTCTGAGGACTCTACACCAACTACTGCCAACCCTGTTGTTGCTAGGCCTGTCGGTGATTCCCCTGATGAGTCACCCAAGAGCAGCGCCGTTACTTTGAAGGTGTCTTTGGTTGCCACCGGTGTTTCCTTATACTTTTGGTGGCCTTCAACATCTACAAATGGAGAAGAAGTCATATAATGACAAAGGTTTTCCCCTTATATTTTGATTTGTGATCAAACTGAGTTGACTCGATTAATGCAACATTCTGGTCCACCGCAAAATATAACGCATCAAAATTCATTACCCAAATAGCATTTGAATTACAAAACCACAAATACATGAAAGAAGAAGAAATCGAGTAGCTCTTCTATATAAAGCAAAAAAAATGCTCATAAAAATCATAACTACACACCCAACTATGTAGCAAAGACTAACGATTTGGAAAAACACGAACTCACAAACACATAATATGAGAGAGAGAGAGAGAGAGAGAGAGAGTCGTGTGTATTGGTGTAATCTGATTTACTTTACTTTTACACTCGAATGGTTTTCGTTGGTGTTTGGATAAATTGATTTTTTTCGGTGGCTTAGGGCAGTAAATGTGGATTTGATATATATATATATATATATATATATATATATAGAGAGAGAGAGAGAGAGAGAGAGAGAGAGAGAGAGAGAGAGAGAGAGAGAGAGAGAGTAGTCAAGCCCTTGATTTAGCTTACTCTATGATATGAGGAGGCAGGAAGGTATGAGAAGGAAGAGAGAGACAGGTAGGTTGATTTATCTTTAAAGAGGTTGTGACAACCCGCAATCCGAAATAAGGGGTGGCCAACCCGATACTCAAACGTAACAGGAATCATGGATGGATATCATTCTCAGCATCACAAATATAAACTGAGTATACGGGAAAACCACCCAATAAATCAGAAGACGGGTTGCCAAAAAGTGTAAAATTTTGAAAATGCAATTATGAAAATTTAAACTACAACCCAATCTGACAAGCAAGTGGAATTCCAAAAGATAACATATAATATAACCAAAACGAATGTACACAAATGGACCGAATAAGTTGTCGGTCCACAGCTACACAAGACAATGTACAACAATATAAAATATCTTACATAGTACAATCATTAATCAAATACAAACGTTTGGGCCACACGCCCGAGGGACAAGACCCGATCATATCTAGAATAACAAGAATGAAAGCGTCTAAAACAACATCCTGTAATAACCCGCAAAATCTTACAGCTCGTCGAAAGTGCAGGGAACTTGGGAAAGTCAAGTCGGGCGTCCTTGCGGTGGAGCACCTGAGCGGATACAATAATATATACAACGAAGAAGTAAACCGGTCAGGGCAGGGTTCTATATGATTTCTAGAAGAATAAAAAGCATGATAGGTATGAATAGTTACACATGAATGATGAGGATGATAAAATGACATACTATTTACAATTACAAGCAAGAATTGAAGGTAAAGCAATTTAATTTAAAACCCTTCCTTATTAATACAATTTCCATTTCCTTCAGACATTCCTTATTAGGACTAAAACCTTATATTCGGTTAAGTCAAGAAGTTATAATTTCTATTCATTTATTAAAACTTCCCATTTTATCTTTCCATTCCTTATTAGGAATATCATGTACATCAAGTGCTCTTTATGGCACATATATTATTCCCGTGCTCTTCATGGCACATATCTATGCTCTTTATGGCATTCATCATACGCTCTTTGTGGCGTTTATCAACCATCAAGTCCAACTTGATGAAAATATAGTTATATTCATATACATATAACGATATCTAAGACCGTCCGTCCGGGTTTCCCCACTGTGCGCACCCCTAAATGACCATCATCTTCCAGAGCCTAACATAAGACAACCTGGGCACCTATCGCAATACGTCGGGAAGCGGCCATGAGCCTGCGGGATAGTCAAGACCACACCCGAAATCTCCTACCCATGGCAGAAAATATAACAATAAGCGCTCCCATGGCCTAGGACTATATCCACCCTGCATTCATTAGCCAGAGGGCTTCACCTCACGAGCGAACTTCCCTTATGATGTCATTTAGAGAGGTGTGTAACACTAAATTAACATTTACATTTTATCATCATTTTCATTACCAATTCCATTTCCATTAATCACGAGGTTGGTTCTTTTTATTTAAACCTAACATCATTAAACTACTGGGTTCATTCTAGTTGAACCTATCATCTTTAAACACCTATGGGTTCATTTTATGCGAGCCTAATTCCCATCGAACATTATCATTTATTTTACCTCAAATTACAATTCCAGGCTAGGTCTCCAAATGATCATTATGATCCTAGAAATTCCCAAAGTTCATGTAAATTGATAAGCCCATAAGTCTCCAAGTTAGGGCATTTAACTTCCTAACCTCTAAAAGTTGAATAAAAGAAGTAATGCCTTAACATTACTTTAAACCTCCCCGAAATAAACCCCAGATGAACCCATTTCTAATCCAGGGCAACGACCAAACTCCATAACTACTCTAGGAATCTAAGTTTACTTCTTTAAAGAAGTTTCTAAGGTCCTAATCCTAAAGAATAAGGATGAAAATTAAAAGGAAAAAAGACCCCAAAACTGCTGGAACCGAATCGATTCGCCCCTAGGGACGAATCGATTCGCACCAGCGAATCGATTCGCTCTGAAAGCGAATCGGTTCGGACAACAAAATTAAGTTTCTGCAAATGCCGAATCGATTCGGTCTTAATCCGAATCGATTCGGACAACAAGACCTGGGATTCTGCATCTATGCGAATCGATTCGCCCAAAGGGCCGAATCGATTCGCCCCTGCGAAAATGCCAAGAATGGCTATGGAGTCTTGAACTCCAAAATTTATCCAACTCCAAAATCAAGCCCAACCGAAATCATTGGATGCAATTTCTACATCCTAAATCCATCTATCTACCAACCTTAAACATCATTTATCATCCAAATCCATTTTTAGTGGTTAATACCCAAAAATCCAATCAAAACCCTAACAATTCTAAATCATAAAAAATTCATAAATATCAAGACTAATTATTCTACTTAAATCATAAATTTTCAAGTAGATTACTTGCCTCAAGTGTAAGAATCTGATTTGATGAAGAAGGAAGCAACAATCCAAGCTCCAATCTCCAATCTCCAATCTCCAATCTCTCTCTTTCTCCAAAGCTTTCTTCCTCTCTCTCTAAGTTAACAATTTGGGGCATAAAAGGAATAGTAAGTCTTAGCAAGACTAAATCGGGCAATAAGTCTAAAATGCCCAACTCTAATAACTAATGCGCGATAAAATAATACGCGATATCACTATTTAAGCCAAAACCAGTCAAAAGTGCCCGAAATGCCAAAATACAATATGGCACTTATTTTGACTGTCTCACACCTACCGGGACTAACTACACTATCCAAATTATCATTTGGAGATTTTATAACTCATTTTACTTCCGGTTTCATAATAAACCAAAATATCATTTTAAATCCTTATGACATTAAAAATCACCACATGAACATTTTATTCACTCACGGGGTAACTATGCAACATTTTAGTAAATATTGTCCTTGTCATAACAAATTAATATTTACTCAACATCTATCATTTTAAAATTAATTACTACACATTGAAAATAAATATAAAGTGGGCTATCAAAAGAGAGGGTTATTACAGAGGTCATCCTATTTATTGAGCCTTGCGCTCTGTTGAGTGATATTGATGGGTTTCAGTAGCTTTAATGAGGTAACTGATGATGGGAATTATCCACTCCCACAAAAAAAATATTTTCTTTTTGGACCATTTTGATCCGTAGGATTCACCCCCCCCCCCACCCACCCCAACGTTTAATCTGCTGATTGAGAGGCTCGAGAGATTAAGTGGTTATTCCACGTAGCATAGATAGATAGATAGATAGATAGATAGATAGATAGATAGATAGATAGATAGATAGATAGATAGATAGATAGATAGATACGAAACATGTTTATATAGGTTTTGTATACAAAACCTTATATGACATGAATAGTGAAAGACCCTCCTACTTTATTAATATTATTATTATTATTATTATTATATATATATATATATATATAAAATAAAGGAGGAGGGCTTTTTTGGTCTTTCCCAACTAACGGCTGAGATTAAATCTTGAGGATTTGGTCTTTATCAACTTGCGGCTCAGATTAGCTCTTACAAAATTCCATCTAATGGTATAAAATTGTGCCATGAGTGAGAATAATATTTAGGGACAATATAGTAATTTAATTCAAGAATCTATTTCATTAGATTTAATATCTGTGCCGCACAGTCTGTGCGTGGCTCGAGAAGTATTGGGAAGTGGATTTTATTTTAAGCTTTGATACTAGAATGGAACTCGGGCATTCCTTTATCAACCGATCTATTGCCATTCTCTCTCTCTCTCTCTCTCTCTCTCTCTCTCTCTCTCTCTCTCTCTCTCTCTCTCTCTCTCTCTCTCTCTCTCATGTTGTTATACTGGAATGGAACTCGGGCACCTCCACCCACGTTCTCATCCCCCTCTTGCTCACATCTCAATCAGATATGCTAGCAACACCGGGAACATACCTACCATGTGTTCTGTGATGACAACGATGGGTACATGCTCCCTCCTCCCCTTCTAACCCTGGCCCGCCTATCCCACAAACCCCCCATATCCCTCCGCCCTTTTTTCACAGCTGTGGCCACCTCCCCCATGCTCTACCACCGCCTCGCCGAACCCCGATCCCTTTTTCACCCAACAAACCTCGATCCCCTTTTCACAAAGCACAACTCCCCTCACCCCTATCCTCACCGCCCCTCACTTGCTTCACCATCATCCCCTCAGGTATCCGTGTCGCCACGATGTCCTACCTGGACGCCGAGACAGAATTTTCTGGAGCACATAGGATTCTAATCGTGAGGAAGTAGTCATTTTTATTTTTCATCAGTTGTTCAGGAGTACAGTTTATGAAGACAGTGTTTTCAACCTTGAACAGATGTTTGGGAAATGCCAACCTTTTTCCTTTTTTTTGGTAATTTATTTGCTTAGATTAATTGGACCGTTTTTATCATTTGTTGCTCTGCTTTTTCTTTTCCAGATCTCCGGTTTTGGATTTGTTTATGTCCATAAGTGGGGCACCATCAATGGCCGGTTTTGATGTAGAAGAAGACACCGACTTTATAAAAGAATGAAGAAACCCATATACAGGAAGGTACTCTAGAGTAGATCTGGTGGTGATCTCATCGATTTTGTATTCGTTTACAAGTATCTATTTAGCTACTGTAGATCTGGTGGTTATATCATGGAAAAGACAATGATCGAGTTTTTTATTTTTATTTTGTGTGTGTTTGCTAAGGGTGTTGGGTTTCATAGTTTGGGTTTTCTCTACTAAAAAGAGAGAGATAGAGGCCATTATGTTTGGTTTTGTGTTGTGAGGTTTCTTCCTCCTGTTTTCTTCCATCTTTGCTTATTATAAAGATCGGTTCGATTTAGCCATATGTGTTTAGTTATATTATGACACCCTACTTTTATTCTAAAATTTTTCATTCTACCAAATCCACACAGTGATCTCACAGAGCGATGGGTTTTGGACAAGAGGAATCTATCTGAATAACTTTTTGAGCAGAAGCCTCAAGTTAATATCGTAATCACCACTATAAATAAAAAATCATGTTTTTTGAACAGGGAAGGTTGAAACATTCTTCTGCTGATCACCTTCTTGAAGTTGAATGACCTGGCCCAACGCTGGGTATTGAATGACTGTACCGAGAAAAGGAATAGGCTTTTTAGCTAGTTCATAATCAAATGAAAAGGTGGGTATTTGAGTTTGCTGGGTTCAGTTTTTAGTTACCCATACAAGAACTCATTTATGATGCGGTGTTCAAATGATTTCATATTATTTTTATTGTGTGTTTATTTGAATGTTCATTTTATAATGTTGTGTAATTATGGAATTCTTTTCACTTTGTGATCAAAAGTTTGGCTCACCTATAGAAAATAATGTTTTTATGCCCTAAATCCAAGTACTATTTTGAATTTTTCATAGTCGGTAGAATGTGGATCTTGGTTCGGGGAGAGGTGGAAGTTGTGATCAAACTTTCAATATTTGAAAGGTAAAATTCTTATAATAGTATTATATAAAGATATATTTAATTGATTAACTAAATTATACTACCTTGATACAAGATTGGTTATTGTCTTCAATCTTAGTTTAGTAACTGATGAATTTCAATCTTAAATTTTTTATCTATGGATGTATGAATCACTTGCTGTTACGAATTGTTGATTAATTGTCCCAACAATATTACACAACTCACTTTAAAAAATTCTTGATTCGGTTGGTTGAAAATTAACAATGTATTTATTAGTAGACCGTAATACAATATTGACAATTACATTTTAACCTCTATAAATTTTTTATTACGATATATTACTACATTATAAAAAATAATGCACGTGTCATTAAAAAGAAAAATGTTGCATGCATTTTTTGCATGCATTTTTTTAATGAATCAGTAAACATTAAGAAAAATGTTGTGTTTACTTGAAGAGTTTTGCAAGTTATTTTTTAACTGTGTTTTAACTTCTCAAATGACTGTTGTGTGGCTAATATGTGGGGTCTTAGAAAGTACTTTGTTTGCAGAGCTTTTGGTTTAATGATGACTCAAAAATCTTAGTTTTGCAAGTTATTTTGTTTTACTTTAAATATGTTAACATTAACAACTACTCTTTAAAAGTTACATTATCAGTATGAGAAAATTTAAATAGTTAAATAAATAATTATTAGAAGTGTTTTTATAATTTAAAAATTCATTTTTTTAATTTGCCATTTTAATTTATTTAAAAAACTTGCAACCCAACATCGCTGACATGACTTAAAATTTTGACATAAAACACATTTTGTTTTCTTTTCAAATTAAATATATTATTGGGATTGTACATGTTATCGCGTGCGCTATAATATTTACAATGTTTTTACATGTTATTGCTTGCACTATATTTTGCCAGACCTAATCATTACGGATTATCCGAAACGTTTTTACAACGCTTTAATCTATTGTTGCAATCATTACATTGTAATAGATTTGAAATTGAAATTTATATAGACGTGTCATGTTCAATTTAAAATGTGATTTAAATAACCCTTAAATCAACACATTTGAATATATAACTTTTAAAAATAAACACTTTTAAATTTAAATTTAGACACGATACGGTGACACGACATGAAAGTTGAAACAATCGCGATTAAATTTTTTACCCTGATATTTACACGGGTATGAATGTGCTATAATAATAAACAATCGGGAGCAACCTAGTGTATATATATATATAAACGACATCCCCAGCAAGGATATCACAGATGCATCCCTCATGTGCTATCAAGCTGCAGTTATACCACATACCATAACTAGGACACTAGTTGGAATCTCACCACAAAATCTAAATGTAAACAAAACCAGCTAGAGGTGGTCATACAAATATGTCTGGGGGTCACAACCGTACCACATCACACCAAAATGGTCTCCAAACTTACATACATCCTCACATATGGACAGTGGCCACGCAATAGTAATATGACCTAGGGAATCAATCCAACACCTATTGGTTAATGCTAGGGTGGACTACCCATTACACACAATCCCCTAACGATATCACTACTGAATAGGTATGTTTAATACAAGTACATAAAGAATCACATATATATAAGTACTCCACAATATGTATATATATAAAGTAGTGACTATGTACTGAAATCCCATATCTACTAGTCTCCCAATTCCTAAGTTTAAACCAACTTCTCGATTTACCATTTAAGTGTTCACTCACTTGTATCTTGATTCGTCTCACTCGAACCCATCTAACCATTGGCAGAACATATGCACCAACCCCTAGTACTATTCCCCAATAATCCCAATCTAGCCCAGAAGCCCATATGCTTATTTACCAAACATTTATGGGTTAAAACAACGTGTAACAACAATTAAAATAGGCCAGAGAACGAAGTGGTTCGATCCCCTAGTGAATCGATTTGGTTTGCTTGGATTCTCTTCATTTTAAACCTCATGTTTTCACATTTTAAACATTTCAATTGAGGTGTCAAGTCTCCCATAATCATAAATTAACATCCCACATCAATTTATAGTCATTGTATAATTATTTTAACACCAGTTTTCGATTCCAACATCAAAACTGTAGGATTCCTAATCATTAATTAATTCATTCAACTCAGAATTTATCAAACCTTGAAATTTATTGATTCTAACACCCTATTAATTTTATTCATGCTCGTAATCATAAATCTAGAATAATACCATGAATTTATCACTTAGTAATTATCACATACAATTATAAGTGAAAAACAAACCAAATCCCTTCAGTTAATCTTCAAAGGTTTCAACTTTAAAATTCCCATATTTGTTCCCAATTAATCATGAATATAATTAACATCAGAAATTGAAAATCTAAAGCAAGTAAACTCCTCCCTTATTGGATTAAAATATATAGTCTCACCTCGCAGAGATTATTTATTATCTGAAAATGTTCTTCCTATCTTCTCCAAGTTTTGTTCTCTTTTTACTTCCATTTTCTCTTATCTTTGTTCTCTCCTTTAATCTCCAATAAGGAAAGTGTTTACTTGCTTTAGATTTTCAATTTCTGAAAATGTTCTTCCTCTCTTCTCCAAGTCTTGTTCTCTTTTTTCTTCCCTTTTCTCTTCTATTTGTTCTCTCCTTTAATCTCCAATATGCAGATGCAAAAATGAGGCTATCATTCACCTCCCTTAACTCTAAATACTCTTTAATCACACCCTAATTTTGTTTTTTAGTGGAGCCCTAAGGGTGAAAGGCAATTATGATTAATTAGGCATGACATTGTATACAGTATGTGTCGCCCTCAAACTATTATAATCCATTGTTCTAACTCTCATACAACATAATATAATAATCCATCACTTTTCACTCATAAAATAAAAATATAATAATTCACATTGCTATTAACTTATTAAACCCAAGTAAATAATAATAATAATAATAATAAATATTAATCCTAATCTATTCATTAATACTTACCGAAGCCAATTTAATTTCCCGAATTAAATTAATAATTAGATGCACATGTGGAAATAAACTACTCATAAAAGTACGGGGTGTTACATTCTCCCCCTAATAACAGAATTTTGTCCCTAAAATTCGAATGTACCTAATCGAAAAAGCTCTAGATACTTTTCTATAATGTCATCCTCGTGCCCCCAAGTCGATTCGGTGGCATTGTAGTGCCCCCACTTTACATGAACTAATAGTACCACCTTTTACCAAAGCTTCTAATAGCCACGAACCAAATTGATAGAATATTTCTCCTCATAAGTAATGTCCAGCTGTAAGTCTATCTTTTCCAATACTATATGCCTATAAGTTAAGTTATCCATGAGATACATCCTCGATGATACATTGAACACGTCGTGAATTCACTGCAAATGCTCTGGTAAGCCAAGCCTATACACAACCAGCCCTACACTCTCGATAATAGGAAAATTTCCCACATAACTAGGTGAAAACTTCCCCTTCTTCCTGAACTATATTAATCCCTTCATTGGAGATACCCACAACAACACCTGATCACCCACGTCAAACTCATAGTGTCTCCTATTTCCATCGGCATAACTCTTTTGCCAATATTGAGCGACCTGAATACGACTCATGATCAACTCAATCTTCGACGATGTATCTTCAATCATGTTCGTCACAAGAAGCTTGTTGTCCCCTACTTCTAACCAACATGAGGGCTAATGACAAGGTCTCCCATACAAAGCCTCAAAAGATGCCATGCCGATAGTGAATTGGTACAAGTTATTATACGCAAACTCTACCAATGGTAAATACATCTCCTAACTACCTTTAAAATTTAGAATACATATCCTCCAACATTTGATTCACCCTCTCCATCTACCCATTGGCTTGTGGGTGAAATGCCATTCTCAAACGCAACTCCGTATGCATTGCCTCCTGAAAACTCTACCATAAGTGGGACATAAAGATCTTCTCCCGATGTAAAACAATATTGAGCGGCACTCTGTGCAGTCTCACTATCCATGTAACAAAAAATTAGGCATACTGCACTATCGTGTAGTCCACTCGAATATGTAAGAAATGAGTTACCTTACTAAATCAGTCCACGATAATCCATATGGAATCATGACCCCTCTATGACGTCGATGACCCCATGATGAAGTCCATCGATATACTCTCCCATTTTTCCATCGAAATCTCTAATGTCCACAAATCCTTGATCAGTCTGTGATGATCAAACTTCACAATCTAATAAGTGGAGAACCTAAAGATAAA
Source organism: Sambucus nigra (assembly GCA_949130495.1). Taxonomy (NCBI): domain Eukaryota; kingdom Viridiplantae; phylum Streptophyta; class Magnoliopsida; order Dipsacales; family Adoxaceae; genus Sambucus; species Sambucus nigra. The sequence goes on along the minus strand of OX422208.1, from coordinate 143,035,064 downwards.
CTCTGTTATGTCTCGCTTTATACTGGCCCACCAATACTGCCTCCTCACAACTTGGTAAATCTTTTCCCCTCCTAGAAGCACCAAGAATCGTGAACTATGTGACTCCTTCATAATTATGCATCGTAGCTTCTTATCATCTTAGACAATCAACCTCCCATTGAAGTGTAATCCACCCTGAAAACTAATTGAGTAGGACTCTGCTCTGCCTAACGATAACTATTATATCATCTATTAATAAGAAGGATCCCCTGCTTGTTCCTTAATATCCCTAAAAATGATCTCGAGTGATGGTCATCACTGCCATATAGGCCCGTGCTACCCCTTCATCACGACAAAGCACATCCCACATTACCTTCCAAACTGTTGTCAACTTCCCTACATGCATACAAATTAGATAGTACTTTTCATGGGGCTTAAGCTTGTGAGATGCAAAATCTATAGCCCACTCCTCCTATTGTAGAACTCCTTCAAGTCCCTGTAAGGAGGCAAATATAAAAATAAAGTGCTCCACTTCTCCACTAGATAATTCGAGCAATGTTGTGAAGTTAACTTATACTTTATCTCATCAAACGCTAACTGGCAATGATCATCCCAAATAAAAGGTACTCCATTATGGGTCTAATTCGTCAAAGGACTAGTAATCTTTGAAAAAAATCTAATAAAATTACAGTAGTAACCAACTAACCCAACAAAATTATGAACCTCCGTCGGTGTCGTGGGCTTACCCCACTCCATCACCACTGACATCATACTCGGATCACTAAAAGTCCCCCTCTCGGATATTATATGACACAAGAATTTTAGATTTTGTAAATGTTATCCGCACTTATCAAACTTGGCATGCAAATGATGGTATTCAAAAGTCTAAAGAACCATAGGCAAATGCTCTTCCTTCCTGCCCTCTATCCGAGAATAAATTAATATGCCATCTATCAAGATAATGAAAAACTAATCCTAAAAATTCTTGAACACCCGGTTTATTAAATTCGTGAAAACTGTCAATGCATTGGTTAGCCCAAACGGCATAACAAGGAACTCATAAGACCCATACCTAATTAAAAATGCGATCTTAGATACATCCTTCTCCTAGATACGTAAATGATGGTACCCTGATCTCAAATCAATCTTTGAGAAGTAGGTTATTACTCTCAACTAATCAAATAAGTCATTAATACATAATAACATATACTTATTCTGAATCGTGACCTTATTCAACTCCCGATAGCCGATACACAACATCAATAACCCATCTTTCTTCTTCATAAATAGTACTGGGGCACCCCAAGGTAAAGTACTCTTACGGATGAAACACTACCCCAAAAGCTTATGAATTTGATCTCTCAACTCCCGCATCCCTAAAGGAGTAATACGATATAGCACAGAAGCTATCGGCCTAGTCCTTGGTGATATATAGAACAAAAACTCAATCACCCAAAGTGGAGGTAACCCTAGTACGTATCTCCTTAAATACATCAGAAGAGTACCTAACCACATGGATTAAATCTAGAGAGACAACAATACCCTCCAAAGTCCCGTCCTCGATATAACATAAATGTGTGCTCAACCGTCCTTTAGGATGAGGCATGACCACAAGATACATATCTTTCCCTGGATTAGAAAACACGATAGTCCTAACGTAACAGTCCACCATCACTCAATACATTGCTAACCAGTCTATACCCAAAATAACATCATACTCGTACATCTCTAGAATGAGAAAATCTTCTACTAAGCATAACCTCCTAATGTCCACACATACTCCCCTATAGATGGAATGGATGAGAGTCCCGCCAACCAACGGTGAATTTAGGATAATAATAATATCAGATGTTGTATCCACTAAACCCATGTCCCGCATGAATCTAGTGCTAACAAAAGAGTGTGATGCTCCTATCTCAAATAATACCACCATGTACCTATGGAAAGGAAATATACCCTCAACTGTTGGTGATGCTGGCAGCAAAATTATCCCACAAATGTTATAGACATGCCCAAATTGTAACTGCCCCTAAGAAGGTAGCAAGGCTGGAACTACTGATGGGGATAAAAGCTGAGATAGCAGCTCCCCCTACTGGGTTTCCTACTACTGACCCCTAGATCTATTCGGACATGCACGCCAAATGTGACCTTGATCCACACATATAAAATATCTCCCTACAAAATTTCTCAGCCTCTGGCCTTGCTAGCCCTGACGAGGCTGCCCTTTTGTCGGCTTTATTGGCCCTAATATCCATCACTTTCATCCATTCTAGTTCCTTTGGCCCTACTAGCCTTAAAGAGCATGTTATTGGCCCTAATGGCCCTGCTTGTATATACCATCACCTGGCCTGAACCTCTTAGGTGAGCCCCCTATTGGGAACCCCTATCTTGCTTCCTACTCAACTACTGCGATGCTTCGTTGGCACCACTACCCCTAGTCTTGCCCTACTAGTTCAACTCTCGTGTCCTGTTTGGTCCCCTTATATGGAAGCATTGATCCTGGTAGTGCATCAATGCAACATCAATGACATCAATGTAAGTTCTCAACACCGGGTTACCTACAAGATGCTGACGGATCCTCTAAGTAATACCGTCCATGAATTTTAGAATCCTCTTTTTATCAGTGTTCACCTCATCTGGTACAAACTTTGCCAGGAGACTAAACTCATCCTCACTAGACACTATTCGAACCTCCTATGTGAGATATAGAAATCTCATCCCCATCTCTGTTTGCATAGTTAACAAAAAGAACTTGTGGCCAAACCGCACCCAATTCTTCTTAATCATCATCGCATCCATTTCCTTGGGTGTTGTGATTGACTCCCACCACTACAGAAATGCCCTAACTAGCTTAAACGTACCAAGTATCTTCTTTTGAGTGTCACTAAACTCAACCATACGAAGATTCCTCTCGATATCCTTCTTTTACTGGCTCACTGCTACTATATTCGTACAACCCTGAAACTCCGGTGGATGGCCCTTCTAAAAGGCCTCCCTGACTCACTCCCACATGAATGATGATGTGTGAGTTTGTATTTTTATGACCACTGATAGTTGTAGCTATGCTTAGGGAAAGTGTTGTGATGAGAGTTAACTACATGTGTTACTATGGTTGTGATCTATGTTGCAGTCACAGTCCCCTGAGTGGCATGTGATTCCGGATTAGCCTCCCTCTCTGCGGCTCGCCTCTCTGGATGAGTTGGTATACCTCTCCTGGTGTTTGGCATCTGAAACCAAACTAAAATTGAATAATATTACATTTTAAACATATGATAGGAGAAGAATGTAAATGCCCAGTATAAAATAATAGTCCTAAGCATATGGCTCTATATCAAAGAAACGTAACGCTAAAAATTGATTAATCTATCGAATCTTCCAGTGCACTTTTTTGCTCAATCAGTTTTGTTTTCAATAGAAAATATAGTGGGTAAACTATTAAAATTGGATGGGGATACTGCTCTATCCAGACCAAACATGGCTTGGGTCTGTGTCGAGGTAAATTTCGCAAAGGAACTTCCATAAAGGTTGTGGATAGGTTGTGGAAATAAAGGGTTTTGGCATGTAAATTATGCATGAAAACCTCCCTCAATTTTGTTATTGTTGCTATAAACTTGGACATGGGATAAACCTTTGTATTAACAAAATGAAGAATTCTTTTAACATGCAAGGGATTTCTGAAACTGCTACTGGTTATGATGATGCAACTGTGATGAGAACTGATAAAGGTAATGTCCCTATGATATATGAGAAAAAAGCAACTGTGAGTGAGAAAAATGCTTGGAAAACAATTAAGAAAAAAAATAAAGGGGTAATTATGAACGAGCCTAAGGTGGTGGACAAACCTACTAATAATGGCAGTGCATATTTTATAGAAAAACTAAAAAGTCATGTGATATCTTCTACTGGTGATCATAATGCTAAAAACATAGATTTAATTTCCTCTCTGAGTCAATCAGGTGTAGGTATTATTATTCCTTCTCAAAGCTTTCATAGTAATCCCATTAGCAAGGACATACTTATGGTTGATGTTGTCTCAACAGATCCAAATGGTTATGCAATTTTATATATTGAGGATGATAGGGATGGTATAGAAGAGGGTAAAATTTGGGATTTAGACATGGCAGATGTTCCTAAGTTATGTAATGTTAAAGATAATAACGAGCTACTGTTTAGATTAACTATTTCTCCAAGACCACGATGAAAATTGATTACTAGTCATTCAAAAGATTGGGAGCTTATGTACTATTTGGATTCAAAGAAGGATAATGCTAATCCAATCTTATCAGATGGGAGAGAATTTTACATGTCATTGACGACAAGGATTAAAAATATTGATAATCCCATCTAGGAGTTAGAAGGTTTATCAGTGATTAAAATGAAGCATCCTCGCAAGGATTATTCTGAGCTTATTGTGCCCACAATGGTAACCACGTCAGGAGGTAAAAAGTCACAGAATAAAAAATCACTACACCAAAAATAGGAATCTGGCACGGTTTAAAACTGTGCCAAATCAAATCTGGCATGGTTTTGAACTGTGTCAGAATCAGGTGTTCCAAAATTGACATTTTTTATGGCACGGTTTAAAAGTGTGCTAGATTTGACAAACAGGAACACTTCTGGTACACTTTTAAATCGTGCCAGAATTTGTTATTTTTGACACACTTTTGGTACAGTTTTGAACTGTGCCAAATTGAGCACATTTTGATAAAATTTTGCACAGTTCAAAATCGTGCCAAAATTTGATACACTTCTGGCACGATTTTGAACTGTGCCAAATTTTGTGGATAAAAGAAAAAAATTAATTATTTGAAAACTAAAAAATTCACAAATTGCAAATCTTGCACGTTGCTGATAACCTAATGTACATACAAACTTCAAAACATTACAAGTCTTTAGTAGTTCACAGACCAAAAAAAATTTGGCAGAGTTTCCTCTATTTTTCGGACATTCTAAAACCTGCTAATATAAAACCTAGATAACATAAAGCCCGCACGACCACAAAAAATAAAAAATAAACTTACAAAAGCCCGCACGGTTATAAAAGTTTATAATAAAACTACAAAAGCCCGCACCACCATAACACAAAAAAATAGAATCATGAATAAACCCCTTGTTGTAAACCATTTATTTCTCTGTTGTTCCCTGTGAATAAATGCTAACGATAAAATGTTATCCTGTAAAAAAATAGGATATAAAAAAAATAAGATATTAGTAACCAAATAATTTATAAATAAAGCTTACTCAAGCTAAAAAATTACATATAGGAGTGGAAATTATTATTATATTCTAAAATTGAAAATCTTACGCAAGTTATGACTACCTGAGAGGCCTGTGACTATGATGTCAAATCCTACAAGTTACATTTGTCCCGAGCTAGGTGTTCGTGCCTCTTATGGGGACGTTTGGTGGTTGGTTTGTGTTTTCACCCTTTAACGACCTGTTTTTAAGTCTAAGTGTTATTTTTGTAAATCATCGTCATATTCTCAAACCGGGAGACCCGTGACTATGCGGTTAGTTCCTACAAGTTACATCGGTCCCGTACGAGGTGTTTGTGCCTCTTACGGGGACGTTTGGGGGCTGGTTTAGGTTTTCACCCTTTAACGACTTGTTTTTAAATTTAAGTATTGATTTTTGCAAATTATCGTCATATTCTCAAACCGAGAGACCCGTGACTATGTGGGTAATTCGTACAAGTTACATTAGTCCCGTACGAGGTGTTTGTGCATGTTACGGGGCCATTTGGGGGATGGTTTGGGTTTTCACCCTCAAACGGGTTGTTTTTAAGTCTCAGTCTTGATTTTTACAAATTATCATTATATTCTCAAACCGGGAGACCCGTGACTATGCGGTTAGTTACAACAAGTTACATTGGTCCCGTGCGAGGTGTTTCTGCCTTTTATGGGGACATTTGGAGGCTGGTTTAGGTTTTCACCCTTTAACGGTTTGTTTTTAAATTTAAGTGTTGATTTTTGTAAATTATCGTCATATTCTAAAATCGGGAGACCCAGGACTATGCGGTTAGTTCCTATAAGTTACATTCGTGTCGTGCGAGGTGTTCGTGCCTCTTACGGGGACGTTTGGTGGTTGGTTTAGGTTTTCACCCTTTAACGGCCTGTTTTTAAGTCTAAGTGTTGTTTTTGCAAATTATCGTCATATTTTCAAGTCGAGAGACTCGTGACTACGACGTCAGTTCCTACAAGTTACATTGGTCGCGTATGAGGTGTTTTTGCCTCTTACAGGGATGTTTGGGGTTCGATTTAGGTTTTCACCCTTTAACGGCCTATTTTTAAATTTAAGTGTTAATTTTTACAAATTATCGTCATATTCTCAAGCCGGGAGACCTCGGACTATGTGGTCAGTTCCTACAAGTTACATTGGTCCCATGCGAGGTGTTCATACCTCTTACGGGGACGTTTGATGGCTGGTTTAGGTTTTCACCCTTTAACGACTTGTTTTTAAGTCAAAGTGTTATTTTTGCAAATGTCCGCAAAGTGACTGACTTGTGTGTGTCCGTATGCATTTGTGATCCATGTGTGGACACTTCACATCCAGTGAAGTGTCCGTGCTTACTAGTTGGAGATTGAGTATGTATAATTAAAAGTGAATGTTTTCCTCCCCTAGTTGTCCATGTGTAATCTTAAATTTCATTTTAGTACTTAAAACTCATAGCATTCTAAAATATCTATCTAGATCAAACCTAAAAGTTTGATTTGAAACCTAAGCCTTCAATTCGAAACATTAGGGTACTTGATCTTCTACTTATATCCTTGTGCTTATTCAATTCGATATTTTGGCATTCACATGCTTGTGTTTTTACTACTGCGTGCAACATGAATCGTTGTATTTCTTAACGGGATTTTCCTCAGCTATATCATAATTGTGAATTGATATCTAGTTGAAGGCACAATTTACGTAAAAAATCTTGAATGTGAGAACCTTCCACCTAGGTGTTCACATTGCATAATTATAGGGCATTGGGTGAGTGAATTTAAAGTTATAAGAAAAATTGAAATAGAGGACAAGGTTCAGACTAATCCTAATACTGCAAAATAAAAGAATAGAGATAGATCTAAGTCACAACATAAAGGAAGATCTATAGTGAATGAATTTTACAAGTAGACTAATTAGTAAACAATAATTAAAATTTTTGCTAATATAAAATGGAAAAAAAATCAATTGTTACCTAGATGGATTGCCATGAGCAACCAATCACGACTCCGCCATGAACGCCCCAAACGCGTCAGCAATATGCCCCATCACATACGCCTTCTTCAACTTCAACCCATCCAAGACTTCTACCCGTAGCGCAATCCTGATAAACACATGAATTCATAACGTGTTAATAAGATTATCAGAATTCACAGTGATAACTTTGATGGAACCTAGTGCGGACATAGGCCAAAATAATGATCTTTTGCTGCATTAGTTGGATGTGTTTGCATGTAGTTTTGAAATAGGCTCTTCAGAAGCATCATATTCAATTCCACCTTGATATGCACTATGTTATGCAAAATAAAAGACGTAATCAATTCAGCAAACAAACAAATCCAACAATTATCCAAGCTAGCATAAGTTCAGATATAATTTGATATATGTGAGAGTAATCTTAGCTAACATTAGTTCAGAATGCTAATCTCTATTCATATAACAAATTTAGCAGTTTTCCAATCTATCATCAGTTCAAATTAAAAATTTGATATATATAAAAGAGTAATCGAAGCTAGCATCAGTTCAGATAGCAAATTCAATTCAAAATGAAAATTCAGTAGTTATCAAAATGAAAATTCAGCAGGTATAAAAATGAAAATTCAGCAGCTATCCTACACTCTAATACATTTGGATTTATTTTCTACCAGAACTAACATTTGTCATGTGAAAATGAAAATTCAGCAGCTATCCCGTTCAGTTCAAAATGAATTTGTCATCTGGAAAGCTTATCAATAAACCACAACAGTTATCCTATTCAGTTAATTATTGACATGACAATTAACAAACTCACTCAGAATAGTTTTTCAAAAGGACACTTGAGAATAGTTTTTCCCTAATAAACAAACTCACTCAGAATAGTTTTTCAAGTGGCGCCTAATAATTCTTGTGATTCAAAAACACTTTCCTGAGGACATCCAAAAGAATACCAGTCACCTTAGCGGCCGCTTTATGTTCCAGTTACAGATTTTCACCCAGCATTTACAGATACCAGACCAATTTAGTTATTTACACATACAAACAATAAAATTGTATATGTATCTGACAAACTATACAGGTGATCTTAGTTATTAGTATCAAATTACAAGTTATGCGAATAGTACAATATGAAACAATACAACATAATCACACACAGAGAACAGATTATCTAGATGAAATGCAAAACAACATTGTATCATAAGCGTATCGGTCATTATTATAGTCATGTCAGCCCGTATCATAGTTGTATTAGTCGTATCATCCCGTATCGAGATAATGTACAATTGAATTTTATCCTAATGCAAATGAAAAGTCATTTTGTTTAATATAATCTTACTTCGTTTGTCTCGCTTATTAATATTATCATAATAATGGGATTACGATGGGCTTCATATAATTTTTTGCCCCAAAGGTAAACTATTATATCTCAGATTACACACATCAAGCATACACCCATTTAGCCCTTTGTCGAATCTTATTGAAAGAGTTGATTTAAATTAACATCGCGTCCATCATTGGAGTATAACCAGTTGCAAGGTTACTTTCTGCAAACTTTGTTAACGGGTGAAAATAATTTATTTATATATGTATATACAAACAACCTGAAATAGAAAGTTAGCAAAATAAGTCTTTCAAAACCTCAAAGTAAAAATTATAGTTTGACTTAAAAGTTCTACACAATGTATTAAATGGATCTCCATCTTTTTTTTATCACAACTGTTCTGTCCTAAATTTCGTATACAATGGTTAAAGTCTTATTATAAAATCTTGTCCTGTCATGGGATAGGATGGAATATGACCAGTTGTAAGCTTATTTTCTGCACATTCTATTTTGGAAATCTCAATGTCATGAATGGAGAGTGGAAATGTATAATTATATCATAATACAAGAGTCAATCTGGTATAATATGGCATATGATGCATGTAGCAGGTGATAAAAAAAGGGTGATTAATCCAAGTGACCAAAATAAGGTGTTAAGAAATTAGTAATCCCAGCAGTAGAGATGGAGGCCACAACTCAACATCAAAGGAACCAATTGAATTAGTCCCTCATTAACACCTCTCCCTCAACGACTCCAATTTTCTATATAATAAGTTTAGACATTCACTATCAAATTCATCAAACACCGCTTAACTCAACATATCATCTTGACGCGAGGGTGAGCAATGAGAGTTTACGGTGGCGGCTCCTCTAGGGGGAGTCTTTGGCCATAATTCCTAGCTGCATTGGCCATGTTTGTAGTTTCAAACAACATAGTAGTGTCCGCAGACCCCTACATTTATCAATAACCACCACCACCTTATGTTTACAAGTCTCCTCCACCACCCTCACATTCTCCACCACCCCTATCACCATCTCCTCCACCACCATATATATATGAGTCTCCACCGCCACCATCACATTCTCCACCTCCACCACCTCCTCCGCCACCGTATGTGTACAAATCTCCACCACAACCATCGCCATCTCCTCCGCCACCATATGTGTACAAATCCCCACCACCCCGATCACCATCTCCACCACCACCATATGTGTACACATCTCCACCACCGCCATCACCATCTCCTCCACCACCTTATGTGTACAAATCCCCACCACCGCCATCACCATCTCCTCCACCACCTTATGTGTACAAATACCCACCACCACCATCACCCTCTCCACCACCGCCATACTACTACAAGTCTCCTCCACCTCCCTCTCCTTCACCACCACCACCGTACGAATATCAGTCCCCACCACCACCTTCATCGTCTCCTCCACCACCTTACTACTATAAATATACCCCACCACCTTCACCATCTACACCACCACCTTATCGTTATAAGTCTCCACCGCTACCACCTTACTTCTACAAGTCACCACCTCCACCAGTACATTCGCCACCACCACCATACTACTACAAGTCTCCTCCACCTCTGGTTAAATCTTCTCCACCACCTTAAAACTACAAGTCCCCACCACCACCTGTCCATTCACTACCTCCGCCATATTATTACAAATATCCACAACCTCCATCGAAGTCTCCTCCACCACCACCTTACTATTACAAATCTCTGCCACCACCGACCATATATATATATAAATATATATACACACACACAGACACACACACACACACACAAGTTGACACTTGCCTAGGACTAATTTATATTAAACTAACACGAATGGAGTCTAATACAAAAAAGGAAAAAAGAAAAAAGGTAGTTTTGATTGATTTCCTAAAACTCTATGGCTCTGATATCTACGAAGGTTCAATCTCCGACACTAGATCACTTCAAATCCAGAAAGGCAAAAATTCATTTTTTTTAAATTTAAGTGATTTGACTGTCAGCGTCAAATGATTGATGAATTAATAAGAGACGAATGAGTCCGTTAAATCTTAGTTACAGATAAACTGCCTCAGATAAGATTAAGTTGAGCGAGTGTTACCTTATTCTTACTAGTCCTAGACACAAACTCAGGAAACCAGGTCATGCTACTCTCTCCCTCTCAATAACTCACTTAATCATTACGGACTCGGGCAACGACCTCCACGCTGAGGTTATTACCTATTTATACTAAATGGATACCTGGGCACTAAGTAAAAGCCCTGAAGTGTCTAATCGACATAAAAGATGTACTTATCCTAGTATTCCCAAAACTGGTACATACATCTTCATTACATTAACTACTATTACTACTACTGTTCTAAAAAAACCCATCTAGGCTCCGCCTAGACATGCGTAGGCTCCGCCTAGACATGCCTAGGCTTAAGGCTTGGGAGAAACGCCCCGACTTAAGTTTTTTACGCCTTATTCTTTGTAAAACTTTTAAGGAACACTTTTTTCTAAAAACAACAATGCTTTAGTAAAACGATATCGCCTTTTAAAGAATTTTTTTACTAACCGGACCATTATCTCATCCAAAATAATCAAAGAGTATTTTAATTTGCATATATTCAGACGTATGTTTATGATATGTACAATTTTATTATTATAATAGCCTTGTTATGATTAAAATATATTAAGAAGGCCAAAACATCTTTTTACGCCTAAGGCCCGCCTAGACTTCTAAGGCTTAAGGCTTGGCCTCTACACCTCGATCACGCCCCGCATTTTTAGAACCTTACTAGCATATTCAAAACAAAAATAGTAAGTTAAAGTTGTAGACCTCTAATTATATCATTATCTCCTCTCTTCCTTCCAACACTCATACGGGGGATTTTGAGTATGGAAGGAGTTTTTTCTTCCCCGTACCCCTCTTGTCAACATTTGTCTTGTTGTTGTAATAATGATAGCCATTTTGGTGGGCAAGTCAGCACACGATGTGGTTTGAAACCTTTTATTTCAATAATACAACAGTAAAAATACTGAAGAAGTACGATGATGTGTTTAAGGTGTTAAACATAGGACACACATCCCAATCATTTTTTAATCTTTGGTACAATAGATCTTAACAAGAAAAAATAAGACACGACATATGGAACTACATATTTGCGTACCAATTATAGAAACGGTAAGATAACAGGAAATAAAATAATAAGCACCTGAATAAGTAATACAAATCTCATAACACCAAATGAGACAATTAAATGAGACTTGGGAGATATTTTCTAAAATGAAAAGGGAAGGTATTACACTAAATGTGTTCACCTACACCTTGTTAATTCATGGAGTGTGTAGTTTATGCCAGTTGAAAGGTGATATAGTATTATTGAATTAAATGGTAGATAAAAACATATCTCCAAATATTTTAACCGTCTTTGTGTTAATTTACAAATTATGTAAGGAAATGATGGTTAAAGAAACACTCAAACTTCTTATTTTGATGAGCCACAGATGTGAGAAGCCTAATATTGTGCCATTAAAAAAAATAGATCTATAAAAATAAAAAGTGTTTATATTGGAGAAAAGTGTTTATTTTGGAGAAATCGAACAGATCATACACACTAAGTATAAAATACTCAGAGAGATATTCAAAACCCCTAAATATTATACAAAACCATCTTGTAAAACCTTATGTGCTCCAAAATTTTCATAACATATATTAATTCATTTCAAATAAAACGATGAGATAACACTCGTGTACCTATAGAAATTTGAATTCTCACTTGGCCATTTTGTCCAACAGCAAGTGTGCATAGTCCCACTGACATATCTTAACTGCACCTGCGACATTAATCCCCTAAAAAATTTCACAAAGAAAAGATAATATGTCAATTCAAATGAGGAACCTACTACAATAGTGTCTATATCAGAACTGAGTCCCCAAAAATTACATAAGCAATAGTGTGTATATCAGCAATGATGTAATACCCAAACCAATAAAAAACTGCAAAGATGAACATCGGATCTTCAATAAATATGTAATACCCAAAAATTAATAAAAAAAACCCTAACTATTAACAAATGAGAGAACAAATATATTAAAATGTAAACCATAAATAAAAAGCAAGAATACACACAGCAAATGAAAAAACCATAACAAAACTGAAATGAAATCTTACCTTGGATTTCTAGAGAGAGAGAGAGAGACGAGATGAAAGAACTCGAAGTAGAGAGAGGGATGAGCAGGGGTGACTCTTGTGAGAGGGAATGAGAAGGATGAGAGTGCGGGATACCAAAGTGAGATAATAGTGATTTTCTTTTCAGGTGTTTTATATTTTAGTCAAGTGTACTTCATTTTGCCACACTTTAAAACTGTGCCAGAATTTGGCACTGTTTTAAACTGTGCCAGATTATCATTAAACCGTGCCAGAATTTGGCACTGTTTTAAACTGTGCCAAAATTTTAATACCAGGATGTGCCAAATCTCTATTTTTGGCATAGTCAATTCTTTGTTTCTCAATGATTAGAATAATTTTTTGAGACATTAGGGGGTAGGCAATTTACCCACTGCTAGGCATTTAAAAAGAATTATTATAATCCATGAGTTTAGTGTTATTGCCTTAATGGAACATTTTATTGACGAATACTACATTGTGGAGCTTGGAAACAAAATCAATTTCAGTGGTAGGATGGTTAACTGCTCAAATAAGATTTGGATTTATGGAAGGAAAATTGGGATGTCAAGCTTTCTAGGAATACAATGCAATCCATTACAATTGAAATTTCACATTTTGACCTTAAACAACCTATTTTTTCCACTGCCATTTATGCCAAATGTAGCAGGGAGGAGCGGTGGGAGCTTTGGGAGCTTTGGGATGAATTGAATAATTTTGGCGTAATGTGTGCTAGTCTATGGTTGGTTGGTGGAGACTTCAATGTTATATCTAAACATGAAGAAAAAATTGGGGGTAATATCATTGATAGGGATGGGGTGCTAGACTTTAATGTTACAATGTCGAGTATTTCTCTACATGAACTTTCGTTCATCGGGTCTGAATACATCTGGTGTAATAATCGTGACGGTTTAGCTAGAATTTGGGCTCGGTTAGATCGAATTTTGGGTAATGAGGAATGGTTTTAGAAATATTTTATTGGCTCGATTGAACACCTTCATCGTATTAACTCAGATCATAGTCCATTATTACTTAAAATCCATGACCCTTCCACCTCTCATCCTAAACCATTTCGCTTTTTAAGTTTCTGGACAAAACACAAAAGTTTCATCCCTATGATCAGGTCATCAAGGATGCAACACTATGTCTTGGATAATCCCGTTATAAAGTTTACATCCAAACTAAAACAAGTCAAAAGTAGTTATAAACTTTGGAGTAAACAAACATTTCAGGATATATTCCAACCGGTTAAAGAATCTGAAGATAAAATGCTAGAAATAAAAGTTTTTTACGATTATGACCTGTTAAGTGAGAATAGACTGGTGTTTTTCAAAGCTCAAGAAGAATATATGGCCTACCTCAAGACAAAAGATGATTTTTGGAGGCAAAAGTCCCGGATTAAATGGGTGGAAAGTGTTGATTCAAATAAGGCACATTTTCATTATTGGGCTAAAAAAGCGGAATAAACTTAGAATTAACATAACTAAAGGGGATGACAACCAGTGGAGGGAGAAACTTGAGATATTGAAGAAGTAATTGTATAAAGCTTTGAAAAATTGCTCACCAATGAAAATTCTAGCTCTATGGGATGTTATTCCGAATGTAATCACTGTAGAAGATAATAGTCTGTTGGGGGAGGTTCCTACTTTACAAGTGGTTATTGACATTATTTTTAAGATGAACAACGATAGTGCAGCTGAACCTGACGAATTTAATGGGGAATTATACAAAAAGAGTTGGGAAATTATTAAGGATAATTTATACCAAGCAATCATTATGTTTTTTTCGGGTCAAGAATTACCATTAAGCTGGTCCTCATCAAATATCATCTTAATTCCTAAAAACGACAGTACTAAGCAATGTGGAGATTTTATACCGATTAGCTTATGTAATTTTTGCTCGAAAATTATTTCCAAAATTTTGAAGGAACTCCTTGGTACAGTTGTACCAAAAATTATTTCGCCCTCACAAACGAGGTTTATTAAAGGTAGTACGACTCTTGATAATGCCTTGTTAGCACAAGAAGTTATGACCACTTTTAATAAAAAGGTGAGAGGTTCACTTATTTTTCTTAAGTTGGATATGTCTAAGGCGTATGACTTTCTTGGTGGTTCATTATCAAAACTTTACGAAGAATTGGATTTTTTAAAGTCTTTATTGATCTAATATGGAGGCTTATTTCAAACCGTTGGTACTCGATAGGGATTAACGGAAAAAATTGTGGGTTTTTCAAATCAAAATGCGGGGTGTGTCAAGGAGATAACATTTCACCGGAACTTTTTTTTATTGCTTCGGAGGTGTTGAACAGGGGTATCCAAAAGTTGGTGGGAAATGGATTGGTTACTAACTATGTTACTAGTCGGGATTGCCCTCTTATTTCATGCCTTTATTTTCCAGATGACACGCTCATCTTCACTAACGGATCCAAAAAATCCATGAAGAACATAATGTCTTTTTTGCATGAGTAGGAAGAAGCCTCGGGATAGATTATTATTTAGAGAAAAGTTCCTTTAGTATTAGTCAAAAAGCTCCAATGTGTAGGCACCGGATTATAGAACATGTAACTGGAATCAAGTCTAAGCAGTTGCCAATTACATATCTGGGAATAACATTCTTTGCTGGCCGAAAATTAAAGTCGCACTTTGTAACTTTTTGGACAAAATGCAGTCCCGGTTTAATCAGTGGAGTATAAAGAACATATCTCAAGAAGGAAGGTATGTACTTATTAAACATTTCTCTTATGCAATGTTAAATAATCTCCTAGCAGTAATAGACCCACCTACTGGGACAATCTCAGACTTAAACAAATTGACACATGTGTTTTTTTGGGGCAGTTCATCTGATCAGACTCATCACCATTGGGTTAAATGGTCGTCCGTATGTTCTAAAACAAATGAGGGAGGGGTTGGTTTAAGGAGTTTGAATGACGTCATGACTGCTTTTTCTCTTAAGCTTTGGTGGAATTTCATTAAAAAGAGTCGTTATGGGCTAAATTTGCTCATAGTAAATATCAAGCTCGGAACGTAAAGAATTTTCTGGTGTAATTACTGGAGCTTCTCACTATTTGCATCGCATGCAAGGTGTGGCTGCTATTTTTCTGGAAAACTTCGAGATGGATTCAACATATATATGTAACCCGGGTGCGAATGGATTGCTCACATTCAAGTCTACTTGGGAAATTAGTAAAAACCATATCTTGCAACACAATTCTCATTCTGCTCTGTTTGGGATAAATGTATTCCTCCAAAAATCTCATTTTTTATGTGGAGGCTTCTACACAATGGAATAGCTATAGATGAGTTCGTGTGGAAATTTTAAATTCCTTGGGTATCTAAATTTCATTGTTGTGCAATTGCGAAGGTGGAGATAGGTGATCATCTTTTTTGGACTAGTTTGATTGCATCAGAGGTATGGGGATATTTTCAAAATTTAATGGGTATTAAGATCAATATTTCGAGTCTTAGAAATCATCTCATGGGTCGGTGGCTATTCACGAGAGGTGAGAGCATAAGATGCATTTTATGCAAAATCGTTTCGAGTATCATTTGTCGGGCTATTTGGTGTGCTCGAAATAAGATGAATTTTGATGGTATTGTTATGAAGACTGGAAAAATTACGTCTCATGTCCATGAGGACATTTTCAAGGTTTTTTCATCCTTTCCTTACAAAGGATCTCAATCGGGTGTTTTTACAGATTTTTTATTAGACTTTAGAGTGACCTATAAAAGGTAATGTCTTTATTTCTTTTGTAAGTCGTTAGAGAAGAGCTTTTCTTCTCTATTTCTTATTGTTTTTAATAAATCTTTCATTTTATAAAAAAAACTCTAAGAACGTAGCATATTTTCACAGTGACACCCCATGTATTCTAATACCGTGTGATTAATCCTTTTTAAAATAAAATAGGAGTCCAATATGATTTGATTCTTAGCATCGCTATCGAAAAATGTAATATATATATAAAACCAATAAAAGGATGCACCAAAAGAAATTATAGGATAACAGATAATTGAATAATCATAAATAAAGTAAACTGAATAAACCATCGATTATCAAAAATAATAATCCAACGTAAATATATACTGATAAGTAAATAAATATATCTGACATACATAATGTCTTATCCAACTACGAGCAACACGACCAAAAGGAAAACTAGAGCTGTAACTGAATCATACCTAGATAGAAATGAACTGAGGCATCTACTATCAATCTCGTAGTGTCCATAACTACAACACACAACGACATGAAATAATCTAATAATGTTATCCCTGCTGCTGCACACCTGGGGTTTTAAAACTAAAAATATATTTCCTAGCGGGTCAAAGCCCAGACGATATTTGAAAATATTTTACAAGAATTTAAATCCTTTAAATAAAAATATGCAGTGTATTACCTTCATAAATAACTTACTGATCGCACTCACATGAGACTTATCCTCACCTCTCATCTATAGTGAGCACCTCATGGATTCATTTTATTATCCTAATTATTCGAACCAGTCTAACTCGGACAATAACTGCTATTAAAACCCATCTCGCTAATAGTTAACAATAAATACTACCCTCACTTGGTATAATTCCATAAATAATAACATAGCTGCACACAAGCTATAAATAGATACACACAATTTCTCTCTCTCTCTCTCTCTCTCTCTCTCTCTCTCTCTATATATATATATATATATATATATATATATATATATATATATATATATATATATATATATATATATATACGTATAAACTACATCCCCATGGCATGGACCTCGCGGATGCATCCCTCGTGTGCAATAGGACTCTAGTTATACCACATACCACAACATGGCCACCAGGTCAAAATCTCATAATTGAACCCAAATGTAAACACAAACAACCAGAGGAGATCATAAAAATATGTTGGGGATTTTACGGTCTAGTCCTTGGACTAGCAATTTTGGACAAAAAAATCAGGCCCAACAAATTTTAAACGATTAGGTCCAACATATAAATACCCCGAAATTAAAACAAACACGCACTATTCAGAAATCGAAGCGCCAAAAACACTGTATTCTTTCTTGAATCAAAATCTTAATCGTACCATCTCTTCGATCAAAACCCAAAACGAATCTATTTCTCAATCAAATTTTGGTCAACAACAACATATAAATACTCTTGATCGAAGCTCTAGAAACTCTGTTCGATCAAAATCCTAACTCTCCTCGATCAAAACCCTAACTCTCTTCGATCAAAACCCTAGCTCTCTTCTTTCAAACCCTAATCGTTGAAGTTCTACATTTTACATTCTAAATCAAATTCTTCCAAACAACACTAACAAGTATGTATACATTCTCTTATCACATTTTTGTCCTTGTGTATTTTGTGTTCTCATATGTATAAATTTGTAGACATATAGACTGATGAAATCATATTCTTCTTTTTCATGATATGTATTTCATCATATATTTGTTTCCCTCATTTTAATTGCAAAACACACTTTTTGCATGTTAGATATATGTATTTCATCATTGTACTTTTCCTCCTGTATACATCATTTATCGAGGATTTATCAAGGACTAGGAATATATACATGATTGGAATATGTACATGTACAAGCCACGTGTTGCGTGTACTATGTATATTTTGTGTGTACTTTTTAAAAGTACACACAAAATAAACAGAGTACACGCACATTGAAAATGAATTTCTCAATTCATTATGCGTTTACTTTTATGTTTTATACGTGTACTCTATAGAATATGTACATGTACAAGCCCTGTGTTGCGTGTACTAGGTGTATTTTGCGTGTACTTTTTAAAAGTACACGCAAAATACACAGAGTACATGCACATTGAAATTGAATTTCTCAATTCATTATGCGTGTACTTTTATGTTTTATACGTGTACTCTATAAAATATTTATTTCAAATCCATATTTGATCAATCCTATGTTATTTTGGTCCGAGCCTGCGGCATTTGAATGACATTCCATGAGTTTTTAAGAAGTATTATTATTTTGTTAATATTTAGGAGTGTTTTTTGTCCAATAGCCAGCTGCATTTGAATGATATGTTATTAGCTAATAATCAGTTTTATTGCGTGTACTTTTTCATTTTTTGTGTGTATTTTGTTGAAAGTACACGTAAAAAATTCATAAAGTACACGCAAATTGAAATTCAATTTGTTCAATCCAATATCCATGTACTAACGTGTATTATGAGTGTACTATTTTGAATTGTTGTGTTATTGTTTAGGAATCATACGATCAAGCATGTTCAACTACAAAACTGCTGCTTGCACGTTCGAAGATCTTAACAATGCAAAACCTTTCACGTTGACAGTGAATAGTACTAATGATGATAAAATTCATTTTCTCCTTCACATCAATGATAGAGCTAAAAGGTTGCTTGGTTTCTACTACTACTATGAAGACATTTACTGCACTTTTGATGTGCAACAGCTTCAAGTAACTGAATCGAAAGCGAAGGATTTAGCTAAACGAATTGAGCAGTATTGCTTAAGGGGTTTTGATAATGTTGGAGCTTTTAGCATTCAGCTATTGTATCACTTCTTTACTAAATATGTTAGGAGTAGAGAATCTTGGTTTTTGACTTGTCGAACAACCTCTGTTAGGTATTACCATGAAACTGACGATATATATTGTCGCCTTTAGCATGTATTTTGATGAGACTTGTATAAATTGTTTGTGAGAATATTGCATGTACTTTTGTTAAATACGCTTGTATTTTATTGTTTTAGTCTATGTTTTATTCTAATTCGCATGTATTTTATTTTTTTTACATATCATTATAGGTTAGTAATTTAAATTTTGTTTATAGATCAATATAATGGGGATGAAGATGAAGGCAAGAAGAGGAAATAAACAAAAAAAGAGCAGTTCCGATGATAGTTCCACATCCAGTTCTAGTGTGGCATTGAAAGCTAAATGTCCTGTAAAGAAGAATGACCAATATAGGTCAAATATTGTTAGCTTTCTCCATGATTTGCATCAGATTAAAGATAAAATAAACAGTAGCCATATTGAACTTCTTAAGAAGACTCCATTTTGGGAGATTTTCAATGCCTACTACAGTGAGAAAGTAGTAGAAGTGGACCACAAGAAGACGGATACAAATATTTTATCAATTATCGAGCTGTACAATACGGAAACCAAAAGTTTTCGTATGAAGAGTAGTATTCCAATAATGCCAATAGATATAAGTGAAATATTTGGCATACCCCTGGTTGAGGGTTTAATATCAATAGAATTGAAAAAGCGACCGAATACTGCTAAAAAATCTTGATTACAAGCACGATACTTCTCAAAAAGAATAGGAAAGTCAGAAATTTTGAATGGTTTGAAGAAATCAGTTGAATTGGAGACAGATGAAGGAATTACTGATTTTGTTAAAATTGTGTGTCTCCACTTCTTGAACACGTTATTTTTCTCCAACTCAAACTTCACCCTTGGAGAATTTTGGTTGAAATACATTGAAAATATTGAGGAAATCAATAAATATGATTGGGCATCTGCTGTGCATGAGTTTCTCATACATTCACTTGACAAATCAGCAAGTTCAAAACCTAGCACAGTTACTGGATGTGTCATTTTTCTACTGGTGAGCAAAAAAACATGTTGATATTTCAAAATTTACATACCAATACTCACGTGTATTTTAAAAATACACGTGATATTTTCACATGTATTTTTAAAATATACGTATATTTTCACGTGTATTTTCAAAATACACTTGATATTCCGGATATTTCAAAATTTACATACCAATAATTACCTGTACTTTGAAAATATTACGTGTATTTTCAAAATACATGTGATATTTTCTCTTGTTCTTTCAAAATACACTTGATATTTAACGTCTATTTTGAAAATACACGTCTTATATCATGTGAAAGTACACTTGTATTTTACAAAGTACACGTGTACTATGTTTTGTAAATATAACCAATGTACTCTCAAAATACTCTTGTTATATTTTCTGTCAATATTATAAATGTACTTTAGAAAGTACACGTGAACTTATATCGACAAAGTACACGTTAAATTTGTAAAAATCACGTGTACTTTCAATATACAATTGTAAAATTTGTAAAGTACACGTTTAATTTTGCGTGTATTTTGAACAAATCTCTTGTACTTTCCATTATGAATCCCTAGGTAATACAAGTATTAAATTCATTTTGTTTTTTGTATGATCACAGTATTGCCCATGTGAGAAATTTGAAATTATTTCTCCTGTTGAAGAATATAAAGAAAATACTTACCTGTACTTTGAAAATATTATGTGTAATTTGAAATTTAGATACCAATACTTACCTGTACTTTGAAAATATTACGTGTATTTTCAAAATACATGTGATATTTTCTCTTGTTCTTTAAAAATACACTTGATATTTAACGTGTATTTTGAAAATACACGTCTTATATCACGTGTATTTTGAAAATACACGTCTTATATAATGTGAAAGTACACTTGTATTTTACAAAGTACACGTGTACTATGTTTTGTAAATATAACCAGTGTACTCTCAAAATACTCTTGTTATATTTTCTGTCAATATTATTAATATACTTTAGAAAGTACACGTGAACTTATATTGACAAAGTACACGTTAAATTTGTAAAAATCACGTGTACTTTCAATATACAATTGTAAAATTTGTATAGTATACGTTTAATTTTGCGTGTATTTTGAACAAATCTCTTGTACTTTCCATTATGAATCCCTAGGTAATACAAGTATTAAATTCATTTTGTTTTTTGTATGATCACAGTATTGGGCATGTGAGAAATTTGAAATTATTTCTCCTGTTGAAGAATATAAAGAAAATACTCCAAAATTCCTGAAGTGGAAGTTGTCGTCTTTGAAACAATGGTTTGTGAAGAATGACATCGCAACAGCAACTTTGAAGCAGTCTACAAATAAACCAGCTTGTAAGGACTGTCCTGTATAAAAGGAATCTCAGTTTGAAGGGCCAAGTTACTCTTTGAATATATCTACAGAAAGTCCTATACATGCTGATTCATCATCAAAAAAAGTTGCTGAAGATATTAATGACAATGAGTTTTCACATGGTTGGAATATTCCCCTTAAAAACATTGTGACTCCAAATAAAAAGAAGGGAAAAGATCAACCAAAGGTTAATTTGGAGGAACAAATTGCTGTTTTGAAAAGGGAATTGTTGGAAAAAAAAACCAACTATCTAAAGAAGTTGAAGATATTGATGGTGCACTTGATAAGGTGACCTCTTTGGAGGTGGAGAGTGCCATTTTGAATGTACAGTTGCATGTAGATCGTGATTCACTTTTTGAAGCCCATGAGGAAATGAATAACTTAAAGGTGGAGAATTCTAACCTTTTGAAGGAAAAAGAGTTATTAAATAAGTTGGAGGTAGAAAATGCCCAACTAGTTGAGTTAAACAATTCTTTAAAAGAAAATCTTGATCAAGTCACAATGAGTGACTCAGATAGAATTAAAGAATTGGATGAATCATTAAAAAAACAGGCAGAATCAACACGAATTTTGGAACAAAAGAATGGATATATGTCTCTGAGTAATGAAGATCTCAAAAAAAAGTATGACGATACATTGAGGCAGAATCTTGAGGAGTCAGAATTGAAAAGAACTCAACAAGTACTTTTGAATGCAGAGTACACGCAGTTTTTCTAAAGTACACACAGTTTTCCAAAGTACACGCAGTTTTCCCAAAAGTACACGCAGTTTTCCCAAAGTACACGCCGTTTTCCCAAAGTACACGCAGTTTTATTTCATAGTATTTTTAATGCAGTTTTATTTGATATTAGATATAATGCAGAGTACATGCATTATTTTATTAAAAATAATGCATTGCTTATAATGTATCATTTTTTTTGTATTACAGGAAAACAATAATAAAATCCTTAATGACGAAATTTCGGAGTTGAAGAAAATGCTTGAAGAATCATAATTGAAAAAAACTGACCAGGTATCTATAAAATACAATAGATATATAGTACACGCTTTACTTTATAAATTTTATGTATATTATAAATTTTATAAAGTACACGTATTTTATAATACACACGTGTATATTATAAAGTACACGCATGTATTAAAATACACGCGTGTACTTTATAAAATACGCGCATGTATTAAAATACACGCGTGTACTTTATAAAATACACGCAAGAGAAAATGAATCGTTGTTTCAAAAAATGCTTACAATCCAACATTCCTTGTTAAATATATCAGGAAAACATTAATAAACAACTCATGGACGAAATTTCGAGTTTGAAGATTGAACCAGCCTCAAAGAAACTTCAGGGCACCCCCAAAATATCCAAAACAAAAGGACCTCTTACTAGAGGGCAGAAGAAAAGAAAAGATGACAGCGAAACCAAAAAGCATGAACCAATTAAGAAACAAAAAGAGTCAAAGCTGAGAAAAGGCCGTCTAACAATAGCTGAACAAATGAAGGAAAGTCACTTCAAGCTTGAAGCAATCGAAGCATACAAATATCTCGATGAAGCTTCAAAGAAAAACATTGAAGAGTTTATTCAAAAGGCTGAGCCAGGGTAAAGTTTATTGTTTTATGATTTATCACTTCGCTAATTTATATTTTTTTGGTGCAAAAGAATAAGGTTATTATTATTATACAATTCTTATTGATTATATAAAATGCAGGGAATTTATTTTCCAAGGGCTGGTTTCGTATGTCCCATGGGAAGATTTATTTGAAGTCCTCAACAATCAAGAAATTTCAAGCCAAGTAAGTAGTCCAAATATTAGACATCCATTAAATTTCAACATTATTATTTCCTCACCATTTTATATTGTGTGAAACAGATAATACTTGCCTTTAGTGAAGTATTGAGGTTAAAATTTTCAGAGGAAGGGCTCTCCTACTCACACACTTTTTCTGATTATTGTTGGGTAAGTACAATTAAACCGAAAGTTTTGAGAAACAAAATTTCAGTTTTTTTTTATTGACACGATGTCTATAATTTTTATTCAGATAGAAGCTTGTAGCACAAATGAAGTCAATAAGAAAGGGGAGTTATACAGAGATTTATTTGAATACTTAGGCACTTGTAATAATTTGTTCATTGTAC
Organism: Sambucus nigra; assembly: GCA_949130495.1. Classification (NCBI taxonomy): domain Eukaryota; kingdom Viridiplantae; phylum Streptophyta; class Magnoliopsida; order Dipsacales; family Adoxaceae; genus Sambucus; species Sambucus nigra. The sequence continues at coordinate 143,011,332 of OX422208.1, read as the reverse complement.
TAAGACATAGTGTAGGACATTTCACATTACTTGTGATATACAGAAAAAAAAATAAAGTGGTCCACATGGATTCCCTTCGACCGAACGACAAGGAAAAAAACACAACATTCTTCGATGATGCAAAAAAATTGGTTAGTGCCTAAACTTAATTAGTAATGTTACTTGTACTTATATTATACACGTGTACATGTGCATTATATAATGCGTGTACTTTGTATTAGTTGCCCATAATTACCCAGATTATCAAAGTACACGCATCATATTTTAAAATACACGTGAAATGAACCAATACAAGTTATGTGTATTTTAAAATATTATGCGTGTACTTTTAACTCTTTAGGAAAAATACACGCATCATATTTTTGTAACACCCCGTATTTTTGGGTTCAATTAAAATTTAATTAATTCGGAAATTCAAATTACTAGTGTGTTGTGATTTAATGAATTAATTATGGTAAAATAAAATTCAAATATTAATCGGAGAGTGAATGGTTAATATTTAGGCAAATTAAATTATTGAGTGAATAGTAATAATCTATTTAAGTCATTTCGAGTGTCAATGACAAAGTATACACTTATCTCAACCGGAAGTCGGTATAGACAATATGGGGTGGGGGGATAAGTAATTTTATAAATTTATTCGGATGCCAATTCTGAGTGTACAGTTGAGTCCGGATGGGCCGAGATAGTCGGAAAAGTGTACCCGGGAGTAGTAAACGGGTCACGGGACATTTTTAGACATAGTCGGGCCCACTCGGGGGCATTTGGGTCACTTGGGCTTGGCCCATAGTCAAAAAACGGGATTAAGCTAATTAATCTAATAAAAAGAAATAAGGGGGTGGCTGAACTTAATTAGAAAAAGCAAATTAAGGGTTAGAAAACCCTAACAGCAGCCAAAGCCAAATTGGGGATCAAAAGAGAGCCAACAAAGGTCATCTTCAACCTTGGGATTTAGCTCCAATTCAGACTCTACGAACCTTAAGGCAAGTGGATAACTTGCAATAGCATTAAATCTGTTTTCAATTCATATTCATGTGTAGTGATTAAGTAGAAATTCGTTTTTGGGTGTTAATGGTATGAACATGGGATTTTGAAAACAACAATTCTGATTTACGAAATTGGGTGGTGATTCTTGTAAAAACTGATAATTGTAAGTTAATGCATATCTGGTAGGATGATATCTGAATATTTGGAAACGAATTTGATGATGAGATTTGGGGTATAAATGGGTTTAAGGTTAATGATGAAACTTTCCCCAAATTTAGAAATTGGAGTTAATGAACGAATTAATAATGTTGATGAATGTTCTGGAGATCCCTAATGAGTTTCCTAATATGTACAAATGCCAAAAGGGATTTAGTTTTAGTGTAGAAGAAATTTGGTTTTGGAAAAACTCGTCCATGGCTGTCTGTCTTCGCGAAGAAGACGAGTACCTGATCAATCGATCGATCGACGCCATGAGGTCGATCGATCGATGGTCGGCAGAAACTGACAATTCGCCCAGTTTTGTTTATATAGAAAGAGATTTATATAAAAGTTGTTATGTGATTAATTATTGAGAAAAATTAATGCATGATTTAAATCTGATTAATTGTGGAGAAATTAATTAGGAGATGGGAGTAGAAATTTGGGTGACACGTCAGAATTGGTTGAGCGACATCGAGGTAAATTATTTTATTTAGTAATGGACTAAGAAATTTAGAGTCGGGATTTAGACTCGGGTGAGGTTAATTCGGGCTATGAGATTGAGTCCAATTAAATGGTGAGGGCAACATCAAAAGTAACTGAATTTTATTAATGTGCAAATTAATTAATAATTCGAGTTGGGTAACAAACTCATAATAAAAATGGAATAGGCTTGTGTCACGGGTTTGGTACACGGTGTAGCTGGAACATTTTTATATATGTATATATATATATATATATATACAGTGTGTGATAGTATATATATATAGTGTATGCCTTAATATCAGTGGTTAGTTATTATTATACTCTAGTGCTATAGGGGGAGGTTACGCGCAGTGGATGAATCCCCTAGCGTGAGGAGTAGGGCGAGTAGATTCCCAGGTCATAGCGTCCGTTACAGGGGGTGAGGGGCATCTCACTTTCCGGGAAGGAATATGACCGCCTCCAATCGTATTCCAAACCAAGTTAGTGAGCAATTCTAACTTGGATAACTAGGGTATGTGAATATACCTAGTGTACTAGCACTTTAGAGAAATTATGTCCGGTGAGTATTTTTACTCGGGTGGATGATAGTGTTTTATGTATTTCAGTATGTGTGTGAATGCTGCAATATTTCTAAGTATATAATTAGGTGATTATTATATACGGGCTAAATAAATACAAGCATGAGTTGTTGTATATGTATAACGAGTGGAGAAGTTATATGAATCAAAAAGGGAAATGATTAATTAAGTTGATGTTACTAATAACTTAAAAATCATAATCACATTATACTCAAATTAGAGTAGGGGGGGTACAAGGAGACTTTAATAATTATCTAGTCATGAGATAGATAACTAGGTGATAATTAAAGCGTTAGTGGTGCACATTAGAGGAGGGGCAAGGAAGTTCTCAAGAGAGTGCGACACTAACTAAAATATGAAGAGCATGCATATTTATTATTACTGCAAGTTAATCATTTGTTAAATGTTTTTTTTCAAATGTTTTGGGTACTAACCCTTGCTATAAAAACTTTAAAAAACCCTTTTAGGTGTCCAACCACAGGGACGCCAGACTTGACTCGATTCCAGGAAATCCGTTGCTGCAGCATATGTGGATGTTGCGGGACATTTGATAGATGCCTCATTCTTTCATTCATAATGTAGAGACTCATTATTAATTATTTGAGCATGTCGCTCACATTCCACTTATTTGTATTAGACTTGTTGGGAGTTCATTCTTGTCTTTACGGGATTTATTTTGGACCGATGGTTTATTCGGTTAATTATTTCTATTGGTGGATGATTATTTCAGTTATCTGTGATTGTTGTATTGTTTTATTTTTTCGCATGGGTTTTTGTTTAATTAATGAAAGATAAAAATTGGCACCAGTCTATTTTTCTCACTTAGGTGGTTAGTAATTTAATAAAACGACAGTGATGCTAAGAATGGACCAAATGAGAAACCTGTTCTAACTTGATTTAGGACTGATCACCCGGGATTAATTAGGCGGGGTGTCACAATTTTAAAATGCACGTGATAGATAAAAATAAAATATGCATGTACTTTAATATTATGCATGTACTTTTAACTCATTAGGCAAAGTACACGCATCATATTTTAAAATACACGTGATATGAAAAAATAAAATATGCGTGTACTTTAATATTATGCGTGTACTTTAACTCATTAGGCAAAGTACACGCATCATATTTTAAAATACACGTGATATGAAAAAATAAAATATGCGTGTACTTTAATATTATGCGTGTACTTTTCACTCTTTAATCTTCATATACTCTTTTATTTGTATACACTAAATATTTGTCTTTTTAACAGTTTTCTGTCTTCCAAAAAATATTGTGCCTATTGAAGACTAAAGCAGAAACAATGAAAAACAATGGTTTCAAAATTCAAAGGAAGTTTGATGAAGGTACACCAAATTAGTTTACATTGGATGATGATCCATTGACAGAGCAAGAAAAAAGGACAGTAGATTTATTGCTGGAAAGTGATCTCAAATTTGACCTAATAAGAGATCATGAATGCCCTAAACAATATAATGGGTAAGAAAAACTTCATTTCTAAAAATTACTAATTTGTATCTTTTCAAAAAATTTCATCACATCATACTAATTTGTATATTTTTTTTATTTTAATTTCAGGGTTGACTGTGGGGTGTTCTGCATGTACTACATTGAACAAATAAGCAGAAAAAAGGAAATGCAAAAATTGTTTCAAGACTCTAACATGCTAAAACAAAGAGCATATGTACTCGGGGAAATTCTTTTGTCAAAATATTTCTTCCCCCGAAAAGAGAAAAAACTTCTATAAATTGTGATTAAAATTCAAAACATATTTGTAATTTGTTTTGTGTTATATTGGTTATTGTTTACAATATTTATTACACCAAAATGGGTTTTTCCCGCTGGCGCGGACCACAATCCACGTAAGGTTTAGACAAACAATGCATCTGATTGTTATGAAACATTGTACAAGCAGTTTTCACGAAAAATACAAGTGATAATTACTAATTACACCAATGAATTATTCAAAGTACACGCATTTTTACTAAAGTACACGCACTGGTTAATATAATAATTTTTTATTATTTTAATTGAAAACTACTTTGAAGAATTCATTAAGGACACAATAACCAAAATCAATTTATTAAGCTCAACTACTCACTTCCCAACTACTTCTGGTCAAGAAATAAATAACTTTCACTTTTCCTATAAAAGAGTAATATTTGTTCCTTTCTTAACCATTACATCTAGGGTAAAGATAACATAGTGGCTATTCCAGCAGAAAACTTGCGAGAAACTCTTGAGAGAGATGAAAGAAATAAAAAAAGGGCAAATTGAGGAAAATATTTCCTCATATGAAACTGTCTTTGAGCAGTTTCAAACATATGTGAGGGAAGGCTATTCTGGACTTCCACCCAATCCCATAGATTTGTTTGATGTGGATGAGGACCCTCCTCAAACAAATGAAGATCTCATGTCTTTCTATACACAAGAAGTTCCCATGAAAATCGAAAAGCTGAAGGAGAAGAAGGCTCTCCATGAAGGCCTTGTAGCTGTCTTAGAAGAAGAAATTCGACACTAGTCGAATTTAATTGACTCTCTCCCTGAAACCCTAGATGCCTTTGACAAACATCCCTATTAGAAGCCTTCTTTAGTTTTTTTATCTTTCTTGATTTGAAAAAATTGTACTTTATTTATTTGTTTTTAATAAAAAATTTCTTTCTTTCATGAATGTGTTCTCAGCTATGTCATACACCCAATATAGTAAATTACACGTGAACCCTTATAAAAATGATCACGTGTATTGTTAAAAATTTTAACATTAATATCATTTCATGTAAAAAAAATATACAAATGCGTGTACTCTATATATTACACGTGTACTTTATAAAGTACATGCATAGTCTATAAAGTACACGCCTATTAAAATACTTGTATAATAATGCGTGTACTCAAGATATTGTCCCAAAACATTATATAAATGCGTGTACTCTATATATTACACGTGTACTTTACAAAGTACACGCATAGTCTATAAAGTACAAGCCTATTGAAATACTTGTATAATAATGCGTGGACTCAAGATATTGTCCCAAAACATTATATAAATGTGTGAATACTATATATTACACATGTACTTTATAAAGTACATGCATAGTCTATAAATTACTCGCGTATTGAAATACTTGTATAATAATGCCGCTGGCGCGGACCATAATAACAATAGGAGTTTAAGAATATGAGTGACCCAAATGTCTTTTATAAAGTACAAGCAGATTGTAATGTCCAAACCCATTTTCCAAATAGTACATGGATTTATACGTCTACTCGATAAAATTACATGCAGAATACATAAAGTACACGTATATTGAATTAGTTTTTGTCATATCAATATGTGTGTACTTTGCTAAAACATGCATGTAAACTTATATTTAAATTCGTGTACTTTAAATATCAATGTGTGTACTTCATAAAGTACATGCACATTTCATCAAGTACAAGCATATTATATTTATATTATGCGTGTACTTCATGCATGTACATTAAGTAAAGTACACGCATGCTTTTATAAAGTACACACATATTGAACTGACCAAATCCATTTTTAAATGCGTGTACTTTATTAATATACGTGTACTTAATAAAGTACACGCATATTTCATCAAGGACACGCATTGATAAAATTTCTTTAGACATCAAAATTTGCGTGTACTGTACATAACATGCGTATACAAAGGTAAAGTACACGTGAACACAAGGATTAATGATCATGTATGTGTAATAACCTGCCCTTTTGGAGATGATTAAATTCTATAATTAAGTATAATTTGGAATTTTGAAGAATTTCTCGAAATAGTGATTTTTGGGATTTTCTAGGATTTAATGATTATTGAAGGGTGTTAATAATTATTTTTCGACCATATAGGTCGAAATATTTTATTTATATGTCGCCGTGGAGTTTAGCGACAAAAGAGGTAAGATTTTGAGTGGAACACCGCATTTAATTATTTTGGGTTAGAATAGTGATTTGCGGTCAAGTACCTCAGATGGAAATTTCGACTGTGCCACGAGTCTCAGAATGTCCGAGATAGTCGAAAAAGAGTGTCCGATTGTCGAAATTAGGTTTCGGGTAATTTTAGAGGTAAAAGTAACTCGTAATTGGGTAAACGAGTCGTTTTTGGGTTTTAAAGGGATTAAACCCTTTTCTCCTTATAAAAGGAGAGAGAGAGGGAGAAAAGAGAAGAGAAAATAAGAAAGAAGAGAGGTAAGAGAGAGAGAGGGAAGAAAAGAGGAAAAAGGGGAGATTCCGGACGGCCTCCGCGGGATTCGGCTCGAGGACGTCGGATTTTATCCACGAGGCAAGTGTTTACTTGCTTTATTTATTTTTAAGCATAAATATCTCATATCAATGTTGGTATAACAAACCCTAATGATTTTGGGTTGGGTATTCGTGGATAAAACGAGTTTTGGGGAGTTAAAACGAATAAACCCCTAAAAATGGTAAATTGGAGAAACTTAGGTTTTAAGTGAAATTTATTGGTGATTCCAGATTCTAGGATGTTTAGAACCCTTAATATAGGTGTATTTGTAGTTGGTTGAGGTTGTAGGACGTTGGGTGAGGCGACAAAAGCTTGGGAGAAGCTTTAATGGCTGAAACCTTCTCGAAGAAGGTGATGAATAGTAACCCGTAGCCTTTAGGGTCATTTTTGACTAGGAAAAGAATTGATTTAGCTTTCGGTCAAAACACGAAAGTTGTATATCTTTTCGATGCGGTCGCGTGGGCACCGACCGTGTATCTTTTTGATTTTTTCTTGATTTGATATGATTTTTACAAGATGGCAGCTCCGGGTTGGAATTTCCAACTCGGAAATCAAATCGGGAATTGGAAAAAATTACGGCTAGAATTAGTCGTGTAGATGTTTTGGATAATTTTTGGGGTAGTTTAGAAACCCCGATAATGAAATCGGGTTGTTGGATAGATGAATTTGGAGAATTTAGTTTTGAGGACCTGGTGTGAGGTTAATTCGGGCTATGAGATTGAGTCCAATTAAATGGTGAGGGCAACATCAAAAGTAACTGAATTTTATTAATGTGCAAATTAATTAATAATTCGAGTTGGGTAACAAACTCATAATAAAAATGGAATAGGCTTGTGTCACGGGTTTGGTACACGGTGTAGCTGGAACATTTTTATATATATATATATATATATATATATATATATATATATATATATATATATATATATATATACGGTGTGTGATAGTATATATATATAGTGTATGCCTTAATATCAGTGGTTAGTTATTATTGTACTCTAGTGCTATAGGGGGAGGTTACGCGCAGTGGATGAATCCCCTAGCTTGAGGAGTAGGGCGAGTAGATTCCCAGGTCATAGCGTCCGTTACAGGGGGTGAGGGGCACCTCACTTTCCGGGAAGGAATATGACCGCCTCCAATCGTATACCAAACCAAGTTAGTGAGCAATTCTAACTTGGATAACTAGGGTATGTGAATATACCTAGTGTACTAGCACTTTAGAGAAATTATGTCCGGTGAGTATTTTTACTCGGGTGGATGATAGTGTTTTATGTATTTCAGTATGTGTGTGAATGCTGCAATATTTCTAAGTATATAATTAGGTGATTATTATATACGGGCTAAATAAATACAAGCATGAGTTGTTGTATATGTATAACGAGTGGAGAAGTTATATGAATCAAAAAGGGAAATGATTAATTAAGTTGATGTTACTAATAACTTAAAAATCATAATCACATTACACTCAAATTAGAGTAGGGGGGTACAAGGAGACTTTAATAATTATCTAGTCATGAGATAGATAACTAGGTGATAATTAAAGCGTTAGTGGTGCACATTAGAGGAGGGGCAAGGAAGTTCTCAAGAGAGTGCGACACTAACTAAAATATGAAGAGCATGCATATTTATTATTACTGCAAGTTAATCATTTGTTAAATGTTTTTTTTCAAATGTTTTGGGTACTAACCCTTGCTATAAAAACTTTTAAAAACCCTTTTAGGTGTCCAACCACAGGGACGCCAGACTTGACTCGATTCCAGGAAATCCGTTGCTGCAGCATATGTGGATGTTGCGGGACATTTGATAGACGCCTCATTCTTTCATTCATAATGTAGAGACTCATTATTAATTATTTGAGCATGTCGCTCACATTCCACTTATTTGTATTAGACTTGTTGGGAGTTCATTCTTGTCTTTACGGGATTTATTTTGGACCGATGGTTTATTCGGTTAATTATTTCTATTGGTGGATGATTATTTCAGTTATCTGTGATTGTTGTATTGTTTTATTTTTCCGCATGGGTTTTTGTTTAATTAATGAAAGATAAAAATTGGCACCAGTCTATTTGTCTCACTTAGGTGGTTAGTAATTTAATAAAATGACAGTGATGCTAAGAATGGACCAAATAAGAAACCTGTTCTAACTTGATTTAGGACTGATCACCCGGGATTAATTAGGCGGGGTGTCACAATTTTAAAATGCACGTGATAGATAAAAATAAAATATGCATGTACTTTAATATTATGCATGTACTTTTAACTCATTAGGCAAAGTACACGCATCATATTTTAAAATACAAGTGATATGAAAAAATAAAATATGCGTGTACTTTAATATTATGCGTGTACTTTAACTCATTAGGCAAAGTACACGCATCATATTTTAAAATACACGTGATATGAAAAAATAAACTATGCGTGTACTTTAATATTATGCGTGTACTTTTCACTCTTTAATCTCCATATACTCTTTTATTTGTATACACTAAATATTTGTCTTCTTAACAGTTTTCTGTCTTCCAAAAAATACTGTGCCTATTGAAGACTAAAGCAGAAACAATGAAAAACAATGGTTTCAAAATTCAAAGGAAGTTTGATGAAGGTACACCAAATGAGTTTACATTGGATGATGATCCATTGACAGAGCAAGAAAAAAGGACAGTAGATTTATTGCTGGAAAGTGATCTCAAATTTGACCTAATAAGAGATCATGAATGCCCTAAACAATATAATGGGTAAGAAAAACTTCATTTCTAAAAATTACTAATTTGTATCTTTTCAAAAAATTTCATCACATCATACTAATTTGTATATTTTTTTTATTTTAATTTCAGGGTTGACTGTGGGGTGTTCTGCATGTACTACATTGAACAAATAAGCAGAAACAAGGAAATGCAAAAATTGTTTCAAGACCCTAACATGCTAAAACAAAGAGCATATGTACTCGGGGAAATTCTTTTGTCAAAATATTTCTTCCCCCGAAAAGAGAAAAAACTTCTATAAATTGTGATTAAAATTCAAAACATATTTGTAATTTGTTTTGTGTTATATTGGTTATTGTTTACAATATTTATTACACCAAATTGGTTTTTTCCCGCTGGCGCGGACCACAATCCACGTAAGGTTTAGACAAACAATGCATCTGATTGTTATGAAACAATGTACAAGCAGTTTTCACGAAAAGTACAAGTGATAATTACTAAGTACACCAATGAATTCTTCAAAGTACACGCATTTTTACTAAAGTACACGCACTGGTTAATATAATAATTTTTTATTATTTTAATTGAAAACTACTTTTAAGAATTCATTAAGGACACAATAACCAAAATCAATTTATTAAGCTCAACTACTCACTTCCCAACTACTTCTGGTCAAGAAATAAATAACTTTCACTTTTCCTATGAAAGAGTAATATTTGTTCCTTTCTTAACCATTAAATCTAGGGTAAAGATAACATAGTGGCTATTCCAGCAGAAAACTTGCGAGAAACTCTTGAGAGAGATGAAAGAAATAAAAAAAAGGGCAAATTGAGGAAAATATTTCCTCATATGAAACTGCCTTTGAGCAGTTTCAAACATATGTGAGGGAAGGCTATTCTGGACTTCCACCCAATCCCATAGATTTGTTTGATGTGGATGAGGACCCTCCTCAAACAAATGAAGATCTCATGTCTTTCTATACACAAGAAGTTCCCATGAAAATCGAAAAGCTGAAGGAGAAGAAGGCTCTCCATGAAGGCCTTGTAGCTGTCTTAGAAGAAGAAATTCGACACTAGTCGAATTTAATTGACTCTCTCCCTGAAACCCTAGATGCCTTTGACAAACATCCCTATTAGAAGCCTTCTTTAGTTTTTTTGTCTTTCTTGATTTGAAAAAATTGTACTTTATTTTTTTGTTTTTAATAAAAAATTTCTTTCTTTCATGAATGTGTTCTCAGCTATGTCATACACCCAATATAGTAAAGTACACGTGAACCCTTATAAAAATGATCACGTGTATTGTTAAAAATTTTAACATTAATATCATTTCATGTAAAAAAAATATACAAATGCGTGTACTCTATATATTACACGTGTACTTTATAAAGTACACGCATAGTCTATAAAGTACACGCCTATTAAAATACTTGTATAATAATGCGTGTACTCAAGATATTGTCCCAAAACATTATATAAATGCGTGTACTCTATATATTACACGTGTACTTTACAAAGTACACGCATAGTCTATAAAGTACAAGCCTATTGAAATACTTGTATAATAATGCGTGGACTCAAGATATTGTCCCAAAACATTATATAAATGCGTGTACTCTATATATTACACTTGTACTTTATAAAGTACATGCATAGTCTATAAATTACTCGCGTATTGAAATACTTGTATAATAATGCCGCTGGCGCGGACCATAATAACAATAGGAGTTTAAGAATATGAGTGACCCAAATGTCTTTTATAAAGTACAAGCAGATTGTAATGTCCAAACCCATTTTCCAAATAGTACATGGATTTATACGTCTACTCGATAAAATTACATGCAGAATACATAAAGTACACGTATATTGAATTAGTTTTTGTCATATCAATATGTGTGTACTTTGCTAAAACATGCATGTAAACTTATATTTAAATTCGTGTACTTTAATTATCAATGCGTGTACTTCATAAAGTACATGCACATTTCATCAAGTACAAGCATATTATATTTATATTATGCGTGTACTTCATGCATATACATTAAGTAAAGTACACGCATGCTTTTATAAAGTACACACATATTGAACTGACCAAATCCATTTTTAAATGCGTGTACTTTATTAATATAGGTGTACTTAATAAAGTACACGCATATTTCATCAAGGACGCGCATTGATAAAATTTCTTTAGACATCAAAATGTGCGTGTACTGTACATAACATGCGTATACAAAGGTAAAGTACACGTGAACACAAGGAATAATGATCATGTATGTGTAATAACCTGCCCTTTTGGAGATGATTAAATTCTATAATTAAGTATAATTTGGAATTTTGAAGAATTTCTCGAAATAGTGATTTTTGGGATTTTCTAGGATTTAATGATTATTGAAGGGTGTTAATAATTATTTTTGGACCATATAGGTCGAAATATTTTATTTATATGTCGCCGTGGAGTTTAGCGACAAAAGAGGTAAGATTTTGAGTGGAACACCGCATTTAATTATTTTGGGTTAGAATAGTGATTTGCGGTCAAGTACCTCGGATGGAAATTTCGACTGTGCCACAAGTCTCAGAATGTCCGAGATAGTCGAAAAAGAGTGTCCGATTGTCGAAATTAAGTTTCGGGTAATTTTAGAGGTAAAAGTAACTCGTAATTGGGTAAACGAGCCGTTTTTGGGTTTTAAAGGGATTAAACCCTTTTCTCCTTATAAAAGGAGAGAGAGAGGGAGAAAAGAGAAGAGAAAATAAGAAAGAAGAGAGGGAAGAGAGAGAGAGGGAAGAAAAGAGGAAAAAGGGGAGATTCCGGCCGGCCTCCGCGGGATTCGGCTCGAGGACGTCGGATTTTATCCACGAGGCAAGTGTTTACTTGCTTTATTTATTTTTAAGCATAAATATCTCATATCATTGTTGGTATAACAAACCCTAATGATTTTGGGTTGGGTATTCGTGGATAAAACGGGTTTTGGGGAGTTAAAACGAATAAACCCCTAAAAATGGTAAATTGGAGAAACTTAGGTTTTAACTGAAATTTATTGGTGATTCCGGATTCTAGGATGTTTAGAACCCTTAATATAGGTGTATTTGTAGTTGGTTGAGGTTGTAGGACGTTAAGTGAGGCGACAAAAGCTTGGGAGAAGCTTTAATGGCTGAAACCTTCTCGAAGAAGGTGATGAATAGTAACCCGTAGCCTTTAGGGTCATTTTTGACTAGGAAAAGAATTGATTTAGCTTTCGGTCAAAACACGAAAGTTGTATATCTTTTCGATACGGTCGCGTGGGCGCCAACCGTGTATTTTTTTGATTTTTTTTTTATTTGATATGATTTTTACAAGATGGCAGCTCCGGGTTGGAATTTCCAACTCGGAAATCAAATCGGGAATTGGAAAAAATTACGGCTAGAATTAGTCGTGTAGATGTTTTGGATAATTTTTGGGGTAGTTTAGAAACCCCGATAATGAAATCGGGTTGTTGGATAGATGAATTTGGAGAATTTAGTTTTGAGGACCTGGTGTGAGGTTAATTCGGGCTATGAGATTGAGTCCAATTAAATGGTGAGGGCAACATCAAAAGTAACTGAATTTTATTAATGTGCAAATTAATTAATAATTCGAGTTGGGTAACAAACTCATAATAAAAATGGAATAGGCTTGTGTCACGGGTTTGGTACACGGTGTCGCTGGAACATTTTTATATATGTATATATATATATATATATACGGTGTGTGATAGTATATATATATAGTGTATGCCTTAATATCAGTGGTTAGTTATTATTATACTCTAGTGCTATAGGGGGAGGTTACGCGCAGTGGATGAATCCCCTAGCGTGAGGAGTAGGGCGAGTAGATTCCCAGGTCATAGCGTCCGTTACAGGGGGTGAGGGGCATCTCACTTTCCGGGAAGGAATATGACCGCCTCCAATCGTATACCAAACCAAGTTAGTGAGCAATTCTAACTTGGATAACTAGGGTATGTGAATATACCTAGTGTACTAGCACTTTAGAGAAATTATGTCCGGTGAGTATTTTTACTCGGGTGGATGATAGTGTTTTATGTATTTCAGTATGTGTGTGAATGCTGCAATATTTCTAAGTATATAATTAGGTGATTATTATATACGGGCTAAATAAATACAAGCATGAGTTGTTGTATATGTATAACGAGTGGAGAAGTTATATGAATCAAAAAGGGAAATGATTAATTAAGTTGATGTTACTAATAACTTAAAAATCATAATCACATTATACTCAAATTAGAGTAGGGGGGGGGGGGGAACAAGGAGACTTTAATAATTATCTAGTCATGAGATAGATAACTAGGTGATAATTAAAGCGTTAGTGGTGCACATTAGAGGAGGGGCAAGGAAGTTCTCAAGAGAGTGCGACACTAACTAAAATATGAAGAGCATGCATATTTATTATTACTGCAAGTTAATCATTTGTTAAATGTTTTTTTTCAAATGTTTTGGGTACTAACCCTTGCTATAAAAACTTTTAAAAACCCTTTTAGGTGTCCAACCACAGGGACGCCAGACTTGACTCGATTCCAGGAAATCCGTTGCTGCAGCATATGTGGATGTTGCGGGACATTTGATAGACGCCTCATTCTTTCATTCATAATGTAGAGACTCATTATTAATTATTTGAGCATGTCGCTCACATTCCACTTATTTGTATTAGACTTGTTGGGAGTTCATTCTTGTCTTTACGGGATTTATTTTGGACCGATGGTTTATTCGGTTAATTATTTCTATTGGTGGATGATTATTTCAGTTATCTGTGATTGTTGTATTGTTTTATTTTTCCGCATGGGTTTTTGTTTAATTAATGAAAGATAAAAATTGGCACCAGTCTATTTGTCTCACTTAGGTGGTTAGTAATTTAATAAAATGACAGTGATGCTAAGAATGGACGAAATGAGAAACCTGTTCTAACTTGATTTAGGACTGATCACCCGGGATTAATTAGGCGGGGTGTCACAATTTTAAAATGCACGTGATAGATAAAAATAAAATATGCATGTACTTTAATATTATGCATGTACTTTTAACTCATTAGGCAAAGTACACGCATCATATTTTAAAATACACGTGATATGAAAAAATAAAATATGCGTGTACTTTAATATTATGCGTGTACTTTAACTCATTAGGCAAAGTACACGCATCATATTTTAAAATACACGTGATATGAAAAATAAAATATGCGTGTACTTTAATATTATGCGTGTACTTTTCACTCTTTAATCTCCATATATATAATGGAAAGGATTTTGAAAACATAAAAATGAATATTTTCAAAATGGAATGAGAAATGTTTTTCATAATTAATAAAATATGGATTACACACCTCTCTAAATCGCTATCATAAGGGAAGTTGCGTTCGTATGGTGAAGCCCCCTGGCTAATGAATGCAGGGTGGATATAGTCCTATAGGCCATGTAAGCGTTTGTTGTTATATTTTTCTGCGCTGGTTAGGAGATTCCGGGTGTGGTCTTGACTATCCCGCAGGCACATGGTCGCTTCCCGACGTCTTGCGATGTAGGATCCCAGGTTGTCTTATGATAGGCCCTAGAAGATGATAGCCATTTAGGGGTGCGCAAAGTGGAGAAATCCGGACGGGCGGTCTTAGAACGCGTTTGTATTAAAGCAATTCATGATAATGGATTGGCTTTAATTACATTTCCTGGATATAGGAAGGGAAATGGGTTATATGTTTAGCTTCGGTAACACTCCCGGATGGAAGAAGGGATGTGGAAGCATATGATATGGTAAAATCATATGATACATTTCCTGATATCGAACTGGTTATTTTCGCTGGCACAGACCTATATCAATAAGTGATTCAATACCAAATCAAAATCAAGGACTCTTAAAATTATAATGAAACATCAATAATATTCATTCAGCACATTCAACTAACAATTACAAATATTGATAAATATAACTTATTTATGAAGAATCCAAACATAAATGCATAAAAAACACAAAATAAAAACATATACATATATAACATATAAAAAGCTATTCAATCACATGAATGAATATTACAATGAGTCTCTTGAATCAAAACAAAGGACATATACTTATTGTAATCGATCAAAAATAGAAAAATCAACTGCTGATAAAGATAAACTTACAAATGATAGAGCTAAGTGATACAGGTAGAATCGATTAAGAACACTGTAATCGATTATAGGACAAATGATCAAAGCATAAGATTGATGTTATTTCGATTTCGGAGAATAGTCGTTAGTTGCAGAGAAAACTCCAATAGCCGATTAGGTTTATGATTTTTTTAAATTGGGGGTATTTATATGTTGGGCCTAATCGTTTAAAATTTGGTTCACCAGTTTTTTTGTCTAAAATTGTTAGTCCAAGGACTAGATCGTAAAAACCTAAAATATGTTCTTGGGTCGCAAACATATCACATCGTACCTAAACAGTTTCAAGCTAGCACCTATCCTCGCATATGGATTGTGGCCATGCAGCAGTACTATGATATATGGGGAATCAATCCAGCACCTATTGGTCAATGCCAAGGTGGACTGCCCACTATACACAACCTATATCACTACCGAGTAGGTATGTTTATTACAAGTACAAACAATCACATATATAAGTAACCCACACACACACACACACACACACACACACACACACACACACACACATATATATATATATATATATATATATATATATATATGTGTGTGTGTGTGTGTGTGTGTGTGTGTATATATATATATATGTGTGTGTGTGTGTGTGTGTGTGTGTGTGTGTGTGTGCATGTGTGTGAATGTATATTGTATTGACTATGTACATAAATCCCACATCACATTAGTCTACCAATCTCGAATTTCGAATCGACTTTATAATTTCCCGTTTAAGTGTTCACTCACATGTAACTTGATTTGTCTCACTCGAACCCATCTAATCGTTGGCCTATCACACACACCAACCCCTGATAATATTCCTCAATAATCCCAATATACCCCGGAAGCCCATATGCCCATTAATCTAACACTAACGGGTCAAAGCAATGTGTAATAAAAATCAGGACAGTCCAACCAACTGAATTGGTTCACTTGGCAGACTGAATCGGTTTGGTCAACCGAATCAATTCCCTCCCCTAGCAAACCAGTTTTGTTTGTTGAGTTGTGCTTCATCTCCAACCTCGGATTTTCACCTATTAAACCCTTAAATGGATGTCCGATGCCTCCTAAAATAATAAATTAACATCCCACATCAATATATAATTGTTCTAGAAGTATTTCTACACCAAATTAATAATGAACCCATTAGCAAAACACAAGTATTCCTAATAATGAATTCATTCATTCAACTCAGAATTTATCAAACCTTTGTAACAAACCAAGACTTTCGGAACAGTAATTATTTTATTTTGGGAGAAATAAATAATATTTTATTGGAGAATAATTAAAATTGGCAATTGAGGTCAAAATTTAGAGTCGTCAAAAAGTGTCTCGAATGGAAATTCTGAGGGTACCATTGTGTCCGGAAGGGTCGAGAAAGTCGAAATGACTGTACTTGGGGTCTATTTAGGTTCCGAAATAAATTAAGACTGTTTGACTCGAATTAAAGTCACCGAGTCATTTAAAGTGTGTATTATCATTTAAAGATGTGTACCTTGGGAAATTAGGCTTAAAAGCCACGTGAGAATCATTCTCACTTAAGAGAGAAAGAGAAAAAGAAAGAAAGAAAGAGAGAAGAAGAAAAGGAAGGGGAAAGGAGAGAGAAAGAGGATTCTCCGGCCATTTCGAGATTTAAAGGCGGATTCAGACCCTATGAACCCGAGAAAAGTGATTAAACTTGCTAAATAATTGTTGTGTACATTTATTTAATGATTTGTGGATTGATATTTTGGGTTTTAGGTTAAATTTTTCAAAACCTAATTTTTGGGAAAAACCTTAGATTTGTAGTGCATAAATGGATTTAAGGTTAGAAATTAGTTTATATGTATCCTAGGATGAATATTGATGTTATATTTGTGTTTGGTTTGAAGAGAAATGGAAAGAAAACCATTAAAATGAATTTTGGGTATTTTGGCTTACTAAAAAGTAGCCATTTTCGAGCCTCCAGGTAGGCCGAATCGATTCGGCCCCCTAGCCGAATCGATTCGGAAATATGCAGGTGCCCAGGTCTGAGTGACCGAATCGATTCGGACTCCAGCTGAATTGATTCGGCCTGAGACAGAGTCCCAGGTCTGAAGACCTGAATCGATTCGCCTTCCTGGACAAATCGATTCGCTGGGCCGAATCGATTCGGAATTGGCCCGAATCGATTCGAAAACAGGGCTTTTGTGGGATTGTTTTTCTAAGGAGAATTTCATCCCGTTGTGATCGAGGTTATCGAATGGGGATCTCTATAGGAGACATTTGAAGTATGTTTTCGAGACTTTTAGTGAGTTTCCCTTATAAGAAATTATTGGAGTCATATAGACTAAATTTGAGGAATACCGATTAGAAATTATGGTGTATACTAGGTGGGGAAGATGTGTGAGTTTTAGCGATTAGTGTATCAGGAGAGAGATATACTAAAACTAAACAATGACACAAATTCAATTGCGCCTAAGAGCGTATAATGAAAATGAATATATTGTTGCAGGTATACCTTATATAATGGTATATCTTTATTATGTGGGTTGTATGTATACCTTATATGATGGTGTATATACATGTTAGGCATACCCTCTCCTTGCTATCATTGGGAAGTTTCGTGCGTAGTGGGTGAGCATCCTGACTCGAAAAGCAAGATGTGGATATTCCCCAGGTCATAGTCGTCCATGGTGGTCATCAAATGATATATATATATATATATATATATATATATATATATATATATATATATATATATATATATATATATATATATATATTATTTTGGGGGTGAGAGGTCGTGGGTATGTGTCGCTCTCACCTGCCGGTTAGGAGCTATGACCGCTTCCCGGACGTTGTGTGCGTGAGAAGATCACGAGGTGGGTGTCGTTGAACCCCACCAGGTGGCCCCAGTTTGCTACGTATATGGGCTGCTGGAAGATAATAACATGTGAGCCTGCGTCCTTCGAGTTATAGCTCGGTTGGATGGTTATTATTGCTTGTGCTTGTACTTGGGTGTCAAGGGCATAATGGACCTCAATGACCCACATTGCCAGGAGTAGTGTATCGGGGGGTTCCTTGTTTGGATTTCGCCTCGGCGAGACGTCCCACGCACGAACCGCAGTGTAATGTTGGAACTTGGGGATAAGTTTAGTCCTTAATGATCATAATTAATTATATATATAAATCACATATCCCGACAATCGACAGTGCCAGGAGTAGTGTAACGGGGGGGTTCCTTGTTTGGATTTCTCTTCGGCGAGACGTCCCACGCATGAAACGCCGTGTACTATTGAGAATTGGGAATATTTATTAATTAAAATTGGATAATCATTTGGGTTACACGCTTCATGAATTGAGGGCCTAATGATCCTCGAGGATTAATACGGTCAGGAGTAGTGTAACGGGGGGGGTTCCTTGTTTGGATTACGCTTCGGCGAGATGTCCCACGCACGAAACGCAGTGCCGTGTTGAGAATCGAGAGGAGTTTAGTCCTTATATTCATGATGATAATAACTCATATATAATTACTATTATAATTATATTTATATGGTTTCATGCCTTATATGGGCATCACTAGAAAATAAATTCTAGTAAATGAGATTGTTGATGTATTGTGATGATGTGGACATGATTGGATCATGTAACTTTATATGTTCAAAAAATGAACATTATAAAGATAACTATAACAATTACATTATAGTTAACGTATATAACTTAAATAAAGTAGAGAAATAAATGTAGGATTGGGACATAGGTTAGACGGTTTCACTTAAATACTTCTTTTGGGTTTAAGTTAGAATCCTCTTACCTAAATTAGAATCGAACATCCTTTTGGAGACACGTGCATACGCTTAGTGCGTGCTTTATATGAGAGGTGAGTTGAATTTTTATGGAGTGTTCGATTCCAGCTAAATCATATAATAATGCATTTATAATTATTATGCATTTTAATACACTTGCTATAAATTGTTTTTCAAACTCGGGTTCTGACCCGTTTATATTTTCCTCCTCCATGTATATATTATATTACTTCAGGTGTTCCTCCGCAAGGACGCCTTTGATATTCCTCCATTTAGGATTTGTGGAGTTGTGGCAGTAGCAGACTGTTGCGGCACTTTGCCTTAGTTGATTCCTATCTATCGTACATCTAGATTAGGATTCAGTTGTATTGAGTTAGTATTCAAGTGTTTTAGATTAACACTTTCATATTTTATTTATCAGATTATTGTATTGTCTGTTCCCCGATAGCATATTCGGGTATTTCATTGTTGAGATTTTTGTTGTACAATGTATTGTACTCTTTTATTATTGGAGCATGCACATTTCATCATAGTTAGATGTATATTGTTGGTTGTGTGCATTATTGGTTTTGTTGTTGTTGTTAAAAATAAAAGTTTTAAATTTTTGGCAATTCGCACTAAATGATTGTGGGTAGTTAGCCTTATATTATAGTGTTTAGTTGTTGATGTTCAGACTGTACCATCTGAGATACCTGATTTATGTAGTATAGGGCTGGGCACCCGTTATTATTTGGAGCGGGTTGTCACAGGTGGTATCAGAGCATCAGGTTCTAGTGTCTTCAGGATCTGTGTGCGTTACTACGATCTTCCGTAAGCGTTCTTGATATAGATCCTTATTGCTAGGACGGTTACATTCATACGTCCATATCTTTCTATGAATCGAAAATATTTGAAAGGCGTTATGATACAATTGTTCTTATTTTAGATGCCACCGAAGGGAGGTCGTTCAGTCAGGGCAAACAAAGGGCAACCCCAAATGCCTCAAAGGAACATGACTATGGATTATGTTTCCAGTATAGTGGCACAAGCAGTAACTGCTGCCATTTCTACGATGGCTCAGCAATCTTCCGCTCGAGCAGCCCCACCCCATTTAGGATTGTCTTTATGGGAGAGAGTGAAGGAAGATTTTAGTAAGCGGCGTCCTCCCGAGTTTGCAGGGGGAGTTGATGCAGTGGCTGCAAGTCAATGGAAAAATATTATAGAGAGGCATCTTCGTATGGTTGGGTGTAGGGAGGTGCAGAAACAATTTTTAGCCACCTTTAGGTTATCGGGTGCCGCCCTCCATTGGTGGGAGTCTGTCACCACATTTGAACAGAGAGATACTCTACCTATAAAAGAATTTTGGGAACTTTTTGATCGAAAGTATTTTCTTTCCCCTACTCAGGATATGGGGATTATTTTTCAAGGAAATAGGACGGTGGCAGAGTATGAAGAAGATTTTTCTCTATGGGCGAGATTAGTACCTAATGAGGTAAATACAGATGAGAAATGTATATCGAAGTTTGTTCGAGGTTTAGATTGGAAAATCCAACTACATTTGTTAGAAGGTCCTAAGTTAATGACTTTCGTCGAGGTCGTGAATGCGGCACTATTAAAATGTCATGAACATCGTTTTCATTCTCAAGAGAGTAAGAACTTTGGAGATTCGAGTTCGTCAAGTAAGTTTGGCAAAGAGAGTGCCAGTAATGCAAGTGGGCAGAAAGGATTTGTGGGTAAGTGTTTCTTTTGTAAAGAAATAGGTCATAAAAAGAAAGATTGTCCTCATAGAGGTAAAGGACCACAGTTTGATGAAATTTTGGAAGTACAACCCCTACAGCAGATTCGAGGTCGCTTTAGACCGGGGGACTTTGTCTGGGAGCCCATTGATGAGGAGGGGCAATCGGACTAGAGATGAAGGATGTAAGTAATTTTTCCTTTATTGATAGGATTATTACTATATGAAGTTTTAGAATATCGTATGGGAGATATATATGAATCGGGTAGTTCTTTAGCCCTTTTTGTTTATGTATGGTATGTAATGACCCTAAAGGCAATTTTGAGCAAAATAGGCTCTTATTCTATGATTTTGTAAAGGATTGATGATTTTGCAAGGTGCTCATAAAGAGCTTTAAACCTTGTAGTAAATGTAAGAATGGTTATGGTGGTAAGTAGTTATGATAAAAGCTACTTCTTTTATATAGTCATGATAGACTATTATGAATGTTGTATTCCAGATATGGATGTGCCTTATAAAAAGGCTATATATATTGAAATGGTGTAAGATGTTGTTTATGTATGATGGTTGAGATTGTGGATTGATGGGACGCAGGTAAAATATTAGCTCGTGAGTATGATAATATTCCTGAGCTACATGTTATATAGACGATGATCTATAAAGACCTTGTGTTGGACATAAGGCATTTTATATTATATTATAATATATAAACCATTTTCAAAATAAACTGTTTTCAAAATAAAACTTTTTATCGGCCTTCGAGCCCTTTCAAAATGATTTTCATAAAATATTTTTTTTTTCAAACTCTAGTCCGGATTTAACAAACTCTCAATCCCCGACGTCACCACATAGTAGTGTATTGGGAGGGTTCCTTGTTTGGATTTCGCTTTTGCGAGACGTCCCCCGCACGAAATTGGCGATTGTCTGGAATTGAGAGGAGTTATTTCTTTGGACCATTCAACTTTTTGTTCTATTAAAATTTTAGTATTATTTATATTGTTGGAATTGTGGAACTTTGGAGGCAAATAAAGCCTCATTATGATTGCTATGAGCACAAAGATCAAATTTAAAGGGTGTATAGGCGCCCTTGTTGTGGAAATTGGTTTTATTTAACTCATAATCAACTTAAAATAAAATAAATTAAATTAATTCGTCGTGGGAAGTTAAAAGTTTGGAGATATGATTAGTGATGATGGGTAGATTAGAAATAGTTGAGCTTTAGGAGAATTAGGCTTAGCTAAATTTCGAGGACGGAATTTTTGTAAGTGGGGAAGTTTGTAACAACCCAAGACTTTCGGAACAGTAATTATTTTATTTTGGGAGAAATAAATAATATTTTATTGGAGAATAATTAAAATTGGCAATTGAGGTCAAAATTTAGAGTCGTCAAAAAGGGTCTCGAATGGAAATTCTGAGGGTACCATTGTTTCCAGAAGGGTCAAGAAAGCCGAAATGACTGTACTTGGGGTCTATTTAGGTTCCGAAATAAATTAGGACTGTTTGACTCGAATTAAAGTCACCGAGTCATTTAAAGTGTGTATTATCATTTAAAGATGTGTACCTTGGGAAATTAGGCTTAAAAGCCACGTGAGAATCATTCTCACTTAAGAGAGAAAGAGAAAAATAAAGAATGAAAGAGAGAAGAAGAAAAGGAAGGGGAAAGGAGAGAGAAAGAAGATTCTCCGGCCATTTCAAGATTTAAAGGCGGATTCAGACCCTACGAACCCGAGGCAAGTGATTAAACATGCTAAATAATTGTTGTGTACATTTATTGCATGATTTGTGGATTGATATTTTGGGTTTTAGGTTAAATTTGTCAAAACCTAATTTTTGGGAAAAACCTTAGATTTGTAGTGCATAAATGGATTTAAGGTTAGAAATTAGTTTATATGTATCCTAGGATGAATATTGATGTTATATTTGTGTTTGGTTTGAAGAGAAATGGAAAGAAAACCATTAAAATGAATTTTGGGTATTTTGGCTTACTAAAAAGTAGCCATTTTCGAGCCTCCAGGTAGGCCGAATCGATTCGGCCCCCTAGCCGAATCGATTCGGAAATATGCAGGTGCCTAGGTCTGAGTGACCGAATCGATTCGGACTCCAGCCGAATTGATTCGGCCTAAGACAGAGTCCCAGGTCTGAAGACCTGAATCGATTCGCCTTCCTGGACGAATCGATTCGCTGGGCCGAATCGATTCGGAATTGGCCCGAATCGATTCGAAAACAGGGCTTTTGTGGGATTGTTTTTCTAAGGAGAATTTCATCCCGTTGTGTTCGAGGTTATCGAATGGGAATCTCTATAGGAGACATTTGAAGTATGTTTTCGAGACTTTTAGTGAGTTTCCCTTATAAGAAATTATTAGAGTCATATAGACTAAATTTGAGGAATACCAATTAGAAATTATGGTGTATACTAGGTGGGGAAGATGTGTGAGTTTTAGCGATTAGTGTATCAGGAGAGAGATATACTAAAACTAAACAATGACACAAATTCAATTGCGCCTAAGAGCGTATAATGAAAATGAATATATTGTTGCAGGTATACCTTATATAATGGTATATCTTTATTATGTGGGTTGTATGTATACCTTATATGATGGTGTATATACATGTTAGGCATACCCTCTCCTTGCTATCATTGGTAAGTTTCGTGCGTAGTGGGTGAGCATCCTGACTCGAAAAGCAGGATGTGGATATTCCCCAGGTCATAGTCGTCCATGGTGGTCATCATATGACATATATATATATAATTATTTTGGGGGTGAGAGGTCGTGGGTATGTGTCGCTCTCACCTGCCGGTTAGGAGCTATGACCGCTTACCGGACGTTGTGTGCATGAGTAGATCACGAGGTGGGTGTCGTTGAACCCCACCAGGTGGCCCCAGTTTGCTACGTATATGGGCTGCTGGAAGATGATAACATGTGATCCTGCGTCCTTCGAGTTATAGCTCGGTTGGATGGTTATTATTGCTTGTGCTTGTACTTGGGTGTTAAGGGAATAATGGACCTCAATGACCCACATTGCCAGGAGTAGTGTATCAGGAGGGTTCCTTGTTTGGATTTCGCCTCGGCGAGACGTCCCACGCACGAACCGCAGTGTAATGTTTTAACTTGGGGATAAGTTTAGTCCTTAATGCTCATAATTAATTATATATATAAATCACCTATCCCGACAATCGACAGTGCCAGGAGTAGTGTAACGGGGGGGGGGGGGGGGGGGTCCTTGTTTGGATTTCGCTTCGGCGAGACGTCCCACGCATGAAACGTCGTGTACTGTTGAGAATTGGGAATATTTATTAATTAAAATTGGATAATCATTTGGGTTACACGCTTCATGAATTGAGGGCCTAATGAGCCTCGAGGATTAATACGGTCAGGAGTAGTGTAACGGGGGGGGGTTCCTTGTTTGGATTTCGCTTCGGCGAGACGTCCCACGCACAAAACGCAGTGCCGTGTTGAGAATCGAGAGGAGTTTAGTCCTTATATTCATGATGCTAATAACTCATATATAATTACTATTATAATTATATTTATATGGTTTCATGCCTTATATGGGCATCACTAGAAAATAAATTCTAGTAAATGAGATTGTTGATGTATTGTGATGATGTGGACATGATTGGATCATGTAACTTTATATGTTCAACAAATGAACATTATAAAGATAACTATAACAATTACATTATAGTTAACGTATATAACTTAAAGAAAGTAGAGAAATAAATGTAGAATTGGGACATAGGTTAGACGGTTTCACTTAAATACTTCTTTTGGGTTTAAGTTAGAATCCTCTTACCTAAATTAGAATAGAACATCCTTTTGGAGACACGTGCATACGCTTAGTGCGCGCTTTAGATGAGAGGTGAGTTGAATTTTTATTGAGTGTTCGATTCCACCTAAATCATGTAATAATGCATTTATAATTATTATGCATTTTAATACACTTGTTATAAACTGTTTTTCAAACTCGGGTTCTGACCCGTTTATATTTTCCTCCTCCATGTATGTATTATATTACTTCAGGTGTTCCTCCGCAAGGACGCCTTTGATATTGATCCATTCAGGATTTGTGGAGCTGTGGCAGTAGCAGACTGTTGCGGCACTTTGCCTTAGTCGATTCCTATCTATCGTACATCTAGATTAGGATTCAGTTGTATTGAGTTAGTATTCAAGTGTTGTAGATTAACACTTTCATATTTTATTTATCAGATTATTGTATTGTCTGTTCCCTGATAGCATATTCGGGTATTTCATTGTTGAGATTTTTGTTGTACAATGTATTGTACTCTTTTATTATTGGAGCATGCACATTTCATCATAGTTAGATGTATATTGTTGGTTGTGTGCATTATTGGTTTTGTTGTTGTTGTTAAAACTAAAAGTTTTAAATTTTTGGCAATTCGCACTAAATGATTGTGGGTAGTTAGCCTTATATTATAGTGTTTAGTTGTTGATGTTGAGACTGTACCATCTGAGTTACCTGATTTATGTAGTATAGGGCTGGCCACCCGTTATTATTTGGAGCGGGTTGTCACAACCTTGAAACTTATTGTAACTAAAACCCTATCAATGTTGTTAATGTTCATAATCATAAACCTAGATTAATAGCATAAATCTCTCACTTATTAATTATCACATATGATCATAGGTTTAACACACACCATATCCCATGAATTCATCTCCAAAGGTTTCTTTTTCAAAAATTCTCAGATTTGTTCCTAATTAATCATGAATGTAATTAACCAAAAAAATTGCAAATCTAAAGAAAGTAAATTCTTTCCTTGTTGAATTAAAATCCGTAGCCTCTACTCGTGGAGATGATTTGAATTCCAGATATATTCTTTCCTCTTCTCCACGCCTTATACTCTATTTCCTTTCATTTCCTCATGTCTTTATTCTTTCCTTTAATCACCAATATGCAGAGGCAAGAATGAGGTTGTCATCCACCTCCCTTAACCTGAAATACTCCTTAATCACACCTTAATACCTTTTTAAGTGTATCCCTAAGGGTAAAAAGACAATTATACCCCCATGCCGACCCTATTATGTCTAAAACGTCCCAGTAACCCAACTATACCCCCGAGTACCTATTCTGAACTATTTTTACCCATTCTGGATCACTGGTGCGCTAAAAAATCCATTTAAGTCACCCAACTAAAAATACACCATGGTATCATTAACTGAACCGACACACACGTACAATACGTGTGACCCTCAAACTATTTAAATTCGTTGCTCTAACTATCTAACGACATAATATAAGAATCTGTCACTTTTCACTTACAAAATGAAAATATCATAATTCACAATGCTATTTACTTATTTCATGCAAGTAAATCATAATAATGATAAATATTAATCCGAACCCACTAATTAATATTTATTGAAACTAATTTAATTTCCCCAATTAAATTAATTATTAATGCACATGTGTAAATTACTCGTAAAAGTGCGGGGTATTACACCCATGAACATTCTTCATTGGTTTGATTCAAGTGTAGTGGCTTTGGCCACATGGAGAAGAACTAACCTAATAGGGGCAAGTCGGTTCAGCGGGGTTAGTTTGGTCAGGATGAGTATAATTAACCATTATCAATTTTTACATGTTCAAAATATTATAGATGTTAAAAGAGTGAACTTTAGAGAGCACACATTGAAATTAAAAAGTTTCAATATACTACCATCAAAGTTAAGGGTTTGATGATTTTCCTTAAGCATATTGTACGCAACAAAGCCAATGGCAGTGAGAAATAATATTTGCTTACATTTTTTATGGTTACAAATTAACGGGTGAAATATCACTTTTGTCACTACCATTAGTAATGACAAATTTGTATATTGCACCCCTAGAGGAATAACCAAGCTGGCAACCATCACCGTTTCATTGTTACCCCATTTTTGCAATGCTCATAGTCGTGAAAATTTTCAAAATTCAAGCTAATATAAAGTTTATTAGTGCTTATAGTAATGACATAATTAAATTTTCACTACTTAAAGCAGTGAAGATTTTTTCTTGAAAATAACATTTCTCACTACATTTAGTAATGAAAATTTTGAAGATAAATGAAATCATAAAAAATATTATCATCATCGTGAGTTGTGATGAACCTAGTAATTTGGAAAATAATTATAATACCTTGTAATTTTTATGATTTCAAAAATGTGGTATTAATTAAAATTATATATGGGAAATTAATTGATAATTAATCCGGACTTAAATAAATATTAACTAGCAAGATAAGGGTTAGTATTTATTTACGAGAATTATATTGAATATTACTGATCGAATAAAGTAATATATGATTGTGAATTTATGAAATTATCGCGAGTGAGAAATACAACAACTACGGTAATTAAGTCGAGACATGCGCGTGAGTCGTGTCAGGACTAATTTAAGGGAATAAAAAGTAAATTGTTTATAAGTAATCCAAATGGTCATTTTGAGTGACCCACTGATTCCAGAAAGGTCGAAATAGTAAAAAAAAGTCTACCCATGAATTTAGTTTGGGTCTCGGGGCAGCTTTAGGCCAAACCGACATCCCGAGAGGGCGTTTTGGTAATTTATATTTTTGATCATTAATTACCCACGAAAATTAAAGGGATAAAATATCATGTAAGTAGGTTAGATTAGGGTTATCAGTTGTTACACACAGAGAGGCCAAAGGAGGAAGGAGGAGGGGAGGTTTCTCGGTCTAGAACCACCACTAGTGCACCATTTACACCACCAAGACCACCACCGCGTAGATCGAAGAGCGAGGATCGTAACCATACCAACTACATCAACGGATCAGACCTTTTTTCTTAAGGAAAGTGTTTAATCCTTGCAAAACTTTAGCAATAATCATGTTCATGTTAGTATAGGTGTATAATACCATTCTATTGTTCAAAATCTTGATGAAATTGGAGGGTTAAGATGATTAATTAGAATCTGAAATTGAATTTGGTTGATCCCATCATGTATATAGATTAGAAGTCAGGGATTGATTATTAATTGTGATGAATGAATCTTGATTTATTATGTTCTTGAATGAAAATTTTAAGAACTATGGTTTAATTAATTAATTTGGGGATTTCGGAATTTATCAAGATTTATGGATGATTTAATGATTCGAGGTTTTTAGAAATCATATATACATGTTAGTATATTGATTAGAACTGATCAATTGGTGTTGGGGAATGATCTGTAGAGGCTTTAGAACTCAAAAATGGTGAAAAATGCAAGTCTTAGAGGTTAGAGACGAAACAGGCCTAGGTTGCTTAAAGGAGTTGCGTGAAGCTGTCATTCGAGCGAGATGGAATGTCTTGTGAAGCTATCGTTCGAGCGACATGTCATTCTCGTTCAAATGCGATACAATCCTCGTTCGAGCGAAGTGTCATAATTCTGGAAAATTTCTTTCAAAATTTGTGCGACGTAGTTAATTCGAGTGAGATAACATAATGTATAATGAATTTTAGTATAGTGCAGAATTATTGGAATTTATTTGGGTATAATATTTTAAGGTATTTGGAGCGGTTAGTTATCCTCGATAATTACGAGTGAGAGAATATCCATAATTTAATAAATACATTGTAAGTAGTAAAGAGAAGAATACTACGCATGGAATATATATTCGGGTTGTATAAATACCTACGGATTTTAATGGGATGTGTGAATACCTATATGTGATTGATTATGTGTAGGACATACCTACGCTACTTGCTATCACTGGAGGTTGTGAAAGAGGACAGTATCATCATGATGATCCCATTAGGGGGATTTTTTATTGGTACCTCAAAACATTGAACTTAGGTTGGATGCCATTCGTGAGAACAATGGATTGAACGGTCATTTGGGTGCCTATGTAGGTGCGTATCCCAAAGACTTAGGACTATGTTCACCTCCAATATGTGCGATGTGTATTTTTATGGTTTGAGAGAGATATACCGAACCGATTGTCCTTATTTAGTATAATATGTACCAAGACTTGATAGCAGAGTATACACACACCGCAGCTGAGTCTAGGGGTGTCGTATTAGTATATATAATGTAGTGATGAATATGTATATATAATTTTGATATGATCTACTACGTGAAAACTTTAGCTAAGGAAGATAATGAATTCTCAAATAACTTAAGTATGAGAACACTTAATCTTATTGTGAACTCTTACTTAGGATACTAAATTCTAGAACACTTAATAAAAATAGAATGTGAGGAATTACGGGTTATTACTACGAGTGATAGTTAGAAGATCTATCTCTACAATCTAGTTTTGAGAGGTGAGAATCTCAAATGAGTGCTCGAAAAGCTAACATGCATATAATATTGGCTTTATTGCTATTTTTAAATACTTGCATAATTGTTTCAAAATATTTTACACTCGGGCTCTTACTCATCTCTTGCAAAATCTCTTGTCTCTTGTGAAATTATTTTAGGTGTCCAGCCACAGGGATGCCAAGCTTAGACTGTCAGACTATCTGACAAGCTGCAGCTAGTGTGGGAGTTGCAGGTCTCTGTGATTGGACGCCCCTACTATCATTTCATTCAGTTCCTATTTGGTCATTCCACTTAGGGCATGTGTCACCCATTCTCAGTTCTTATTTATGTTAGAAAGACTGCACTCATTATACTTCAGCATTTCATTTCAGTCGGATTGAGTATTATTATGGTTTATTAGTTTTTGAGACTTTAAACTCGAGCGTTTATTCCAGTCTTATTCATTTTAGCTGTTGGTTTACTGTTCAATATTATTTTAATTCATGTTTATGGTGAATGATTTGGCAATTTGAAATTATGGTTACGATTTCATTACATTTTAGACACTAGCTTAATTAATTACTAGGTGATTATTAAATTATATGTTTTTCGACAGTGATGCTAAGAATGAACCAATCGCATATTTTGTTTTAAATTTAATAAATAACTGATCACCCGATATTTAATTGGGCAGGGTGTTTCAGGTGGTATCAGAGCATCAGGTTCTAGAGTCTTTTAGGATCTGTGCGTCTTATTATGCTTTTAGCGTAGAGTTATTTGACATAGAGCCCTATTATTAGGATTATTGCATTCATAAATATGTGTTTACATCTTCAGCTATTTTGAGATTTATTGAATTGAAAACTTACGAAAATTCTTTCTCGTTTCAGATGCCTCCCAGACATGCACCACGGGCCGCCAGGAATGCCCATCCCGAGCCTTATCTATCTCCAGCCCAGGGTACTATGAATGTAGTAGAGGTTGCCACCATTGTTGCATAGGCAGTTAATACAACATTAGTAGTGGTATAGCAGGCCCCACCTCAGGCAAAAGAAGTGGCACCAGCACCAATTCATACATTCCCTTATGTTTGGGAGCGAGTCAGAGATGCCTTCCAGAAGGCACATCCCCCAGAGTTCCGGGGGAGTTCAGATGTGGTTGTGGTGAACCAATGGAAGAAGGATATCCAATGGCACTCGAGGATGTATGAGTGCACGGAGGTGCAGAGGCAGATACTAGCTACTTTCAAGCTAGTTGGAGCAGTGTTACAATGGTGGCACTACTACTACTACTACTACTACTACTACTACTACTACTACTACTACTACTACTACTACTACTACTACTACTACTACTACTACAGAGGAGCATAATAGCATGTTGATTCAGGATTTCTGGGTGCGATTTGATCACAAATATTTTCCTTTTACAGTTCAGACTGAGATGAGGCAAAAATTACTGGACCTCACCCAGGAGGGGAAGACAGTATCATAATATGAGGAGGAGTTTACAAGTCTATTAAATATGGTACCAACTGAGGTACCTACTGAAGAAAATAAGATTCATATGTTTATGGATTTCCTGACCTGAAGGATTCGACAGCATCTTCTGGGTAACCTCTATTTACAGTTTTAGACCGATGTACTCAATATTGCATTACCACACTTCCAGGATCACCGCTTCCATGTTTAAGGGAGCAAGCAAGGAGGTGAGTCCAACAAGCAGGGCTGGATAGGAGGTAGTTCCAGCAGGGCACCAGCAGCTCAGAGTCAGCGGAGGCAGGGTGATCAGGGTTCATATCAGGGAGAATCTGCTAAAAGGTTCAGATTAGGGGGCGTTCATTATGGACAGTGAGGTTTCATGCATGGCCAGCAGGGCCAGCAGGGCTAGAAGGGCCAACAGAATTTCCATCAGGGCTATGAGGACTAAGGGAGAAGTGGCAACGCCCAACAGGGGTAGAGTGGAGGTAACTATGCAGGTAGATGTTTCACTTGTGGTAAGACTCGCCACAAATGATTTGATTGACCCGATAAGGCGAAGTATCCTTAGCAGCAGGGTGCTCACCAGGAAACCCAGAAGATGATCTTCCCAGCCACCCTCCCAGCACCACCACTAGTACCAATCCCAGCTTTGCCTGCCATTCCACCAGCCCTGATTCAACATGAACATCTATAGTGTGTCCGTGTCTATACCGTCCACCGGACAACAGTTCCATAGGCTCCACCCATAATTGAGGGTATTTTTTATCCATGGATCAATGGGACTTATATTATTTGACATGGGGGCCTCACACTCTTTCATATCCACTAGATTTGCACGGGTCGCAGGGTTGTTAGACGCAGTCGACAGTACAGTGACGAGTGTAGACTCGTCGTTGGGTAATGGATCAATGATATAGAGATTGGGAGTCTTATTTTACCTGCCTATATGCTTATTTTAGATATGTCTGAGTACGACGCCATTATTGGCATGGATTGGCTAGCCGCGTATAGGGCCATGATTGACTTCTTTAGTAGGAGCATTATGTTCGCTATCTCAGGTCAGGAGATGTTTATTGTGGAGATTCCCCCCTCCCCCCCCCCCCCCCCCCCGAGGGAGGATCATCCACTCACTTGTTTTATATAGAGGAGGAGACCTCTACGGAAGTTATGATTTCCCTTGATTCGTTTCTGGTTGTTAGGGAGTTCGCACACTTTTTTCAGGACATACCGGGGCTACGCCGAGTAGAAAGATAGAGTTTGTGATTGATTTGGCACTGGGCACGGTGGATAGCTCGTCCACCTTACCGTATGGATCCTATGGAGATGAGGGAGTTACGAGATCAGATTGAACAGTTTTTGGGATAGGTCTTGATCCGGAGGAGTATCTCACCTTGGGTTTCCCCAGTTTTGTTTGTGAAGAAGAGGGATGGATTGTTACGAATGTATGTGGATTATCGTGAGTTGAATAAATTCACTATATGTAATAAATATCCATAAGCTTGCATCGACGACTTATTCGAATAGCTGAGAGGAGCATCACACTTCTCTAAGGTATACTTGAGGTCCGGTTATCACCAATTACGTATCGGGGAGCAGGATGTGTCTAAGACTGCTTTTCTGATGAGATATGGTTCCTACGAGTTTTGGGTTATGTCGTTTGGGCTAACCAACACAACATCAATATTTATGGACTTGATGAATAGGGTGTTCAGAGAGTTCTTAGATCAGTTTGTAATTGTCTTCATAGATGACATCCTGATTTACTCCCAGACCGAAGAGGAGCATGTCGATCTAAGTATGGTTTTGCAGACTTTACGGGATAATGAGTTGTACACTAAGTTCAAAAAATGTGGATTTTAGCTGCGAGAGGTACAATTTTGGGGGCATATCGTATCAGATAGGGGGATATCAGTGGACCCGAGAAAAGTGTCAGCGGTGAGGGAGTGGGGACAACCCACGATACCGATGGAGGTACGCAGCTTCTTGGGCTTAGCCGGGTATTACAGATGGTTCATTCGAGGATTTTCAAAGATTATAGGATCGATGACTAATTTGACTCGTAAGGGTGTACCGTTTGTCTGGGATGATGCGTATCAGTTGGCATTTGATGAGCTGAAGGATAATCTGACTTCAGCACCCGTTCTAGTGCTCCCCAAGGCAGGAGTGGAGTACCTAGTTTATACTGATGCATTGTTACAGGGTCTTGGTGGAGTATTACAGCAGGAGGATCAGGATATAGCTTATGCTTCCACAAGCTTAAGCCTCACGAGAGGAATTACCCCACCCGTGACTTAGAGTTAGAAGCAGTCGTGTTTGCACTTCGGATTTGGATAAATTATCTATTAGAAGATAAATTTTGTCTATTCACAGATCACAAGTCACTACAGGACTTAGTCACTCACACGGAGTTGAGTATGCGTCAACGCATGTGGCTTGAATTTGTGAAGGACTATTGGTTTGAGATCGAGTATCACCCGGGAAGGCTAATGTAGTAGCTGATGCGTTGAGCCATAGGCCAGTAGGTGAGGTGGATGAGGTGTAGAAAGAGAAATGGAAGGAGTTAGGACATCAGGTTGTAATTGTCTGATCATTCATGTCAGTTATGACGGTTACATCCCAGATTGTGATGAGGATTGTACATGACCAAGCAGTGGATCCATTTTATCAGGAGAGAATTTGACATCTTCTATCCGAGGGAGCAGAGTCTTACTCAATGAGTTCCAAGGGAGGTTACGCTTAAATGGATGGCTGGTTGTCCCAGAGGGAGAGGAGCCGAGACATGTGGTGATGACAGAGTCGCATGGATCTCTATTTGCAGTACATCCCGACGGGGATAAGATCTACCTAGATATAAGGAGGTAGTATTGGTGGAGTGGTATGAAGAGAGACATTGCTAAATTCACCTCAAAGTGTGCAACTTGTTAGCTGGTAAAGGTGGACTATAAAAAATCGGTAGGGTTTCTTTAGCCACTAGAGATTCCTATGTGGAAATGGGATAGCATTTCCATGGATTTCATCACAGGGTTACCTACTTCTCAGAGGGGTCACAATTCCATATGGGTGATAGTGGATCGATTGGATAAGGTATCCCACTTTCTACCAGTTCGGACGGATTATACTACAACATAGTATGCTCAGATTTTCATTGCAGAGATAGTGAGATTACACGGGGTGCCCCTAGGTATTGTGTCAGACAGGGACAAGATCTTTGTTATAACAACTCAAGTTTTTGAGTGGCTATTTTATATTATTTTGCCTGATGGGATAATATTATAAAATAGGGAAAGTTGGAGTAAATATTATTTCCCGTGATATTAAGGGATAATATTTACTAAGTTTTGGCTATTTACCGTATGAGAAGGTAAATAGCATTATATGGTGTATTATTGCGTTGTTATATGTAAAACGACGGTTATGGCCCATATATAAGTTAGAGCATTATTAATGAAATAAAATGAAATTGGAACACTAAAATAATTCACTTTATTTTGAATGCCAAAATAGGGGGTGCGGTTGTTTTTAGAATAGTCGAGATAGTCGAAACAAGTGCCATGTTGTATTTTGGAGTTTCGGGCACTTTTGACGCGTTATGACTCAATTAAGTGGATACGAGTCATTTTAATGGTATATTAGCAATTAAAAGAGGGAATTTATGTTTTAAGACCTGTTTAAGTTCCCCCACTCCTTTTCTTTCTTCATTTGTGTTAGAAGCCAAAGGAGAGAGAGAGAGAGAAGAGAGAGCTTGGGAGAAATGGAGAAAAAGAAAGAAAATGGAGATTTGAGGCCGGAATCCGTTGCTTCGGGAAGAGAATCCGAGAGTACAACCTCGAGCCAAGTTTCTTACTTGCTAGATATTGATTTAATGTGATAAATTGAATGTTTAATTAAGTTTTGGAGATTTAAACCATAAATTGGTTTTTGTTGATTTTGATGATTAAACCCTTAATTCTTGCTTTTAATTTGATTTGAGGATAAATTAATAGTTATTAATGGTGTAGAAGTGATTTGGGGTGAATTGTTGTTGTTGATGTTGTGAAGAATCAAGGGTTTGTAGGTTTTAGGGTTCAAACAACCCTTAACCCAACATGGAAATTCTGCAGGACCGAATCGATTCGCCCCTAGAGAATCGATTCGGTAATAGGGAAAGTTACAGGTCTGAAAAGGGCGAATCAATTCGTACCATCCAAATCGGTTCGGGGTAATGCAGAATGCCAGGGTCTTCTTGACCGAATCGATTCGGACTTACCAGATCGATTCGCTTTCGGGACCGAATCGATTCATCCAAGGTTAATCGATTCGGAATCCCTGAATTTTTGGGATGTTTTTCCAGCTTTGTTTTTAGCCCTTTTCTTTTAGGTTCGGAGTTTAGGAACCTTCCTTTGGGAAGTAATGGGGAGTCCTAGAGTGTGGTTTTGGGTAGACTAATGTCCAAGGATGATATGGGATGTTTAGGCTTACCCCGAGGGCTAGTTTGTGTAGGTTACTATCCGAATTATATTGGAGGTTAACCTAAAGATAAATTGGAGATAAAATGTTCATAATGAGACTTTTGGGAGATACTCCTTGAGGGAGACTCACTTTGATGGTTTATGAAATTGTATAAACTTTTGGAGACTAGTTTGAGGTTTATGGCACTTCGGGTCTTAGGGCATTAATAAAATATGACTCTAAGAATAAGAGATGTATATTATAAAATGTGGTACTAAATAAATAAGTACACATGATTTTGAGAATGTAAAAATGGATGTTTTCAAATGAAAAGGAAAAATGATTTTCATAAATGTTAATTTATGGTTACACACCCTCTCTAAATGACATCATAAGGGAAGTTCGCGCGCTGTGGTGAAGCCCCCTGGCTAGTGAATGAAGGGTGGATATATCCCTAGGCCATATGAGCGGTTATGGTATGTTTTCTGCGATGGGTAGGTAATTTTGGGTGTGGTTATGGCTACCCTGCAGGCATATGGCCGCTTCCCGACGTCTTGCGTTGTAGGTGCCCAGGTGTTGTAATTGATAGGCACTGGAAGATGATGGTCATTTAGGGGCGCGCACAGTGGGGAAACCCGGACGGGCAGTCTTAGAACGCAATATATGATATATATATATATATATATATATATATATAGATAGATAGAGAGAGAGAGAGAGAGAGAGAGAAAGAGAGAGAGGCAGGCTCCTGTGCACACTAAGTTTGCACACTAACTTTGCACATTACCTTTTAAAAGTGTGCAAACTTAGTGCTGGCGCACACCAATTTTTTTATATGATATTTTAACATTTCAACGGACTCACACAAAAAAAAATTATATCAAAAAAACTTTTTTTGCTATTTTTAAAAAATCGGTCAAACTTTCGCAGTTTTTAAAGGGCTTAAAAACTGCGAAAGTTTGAACGATTTTTTAAAAATAGCAAAAAAAGTTTTTTTGAGCTGATTTTTTTTATATGGGTTCCTTGAAATGTTTAAATATCACACAAAAAAAATCAACTCAAAAATATATTTTTTACCACTTTTAAAAGGTAATGTGCAAAGTTAGTGTGCAAACTTAGTGTGCACAGGAGCCTGCCTCTCTCTCTCTCTCTCTCTCTGTATATCTGTATATATATATATATATATATATATATATATATATATATATATATATATATATATATATATACATATATATATATATAACTATGTTCAATAATGTGGTACATTATTGGTAGTAAAGCATTTTATGATAATGAAATGGTTTTAATTACATTTTCCGGATGGAAGAAGAAAAACGGATGATATGATATGAAAAGGTTAAAGCATTTTTATGATAATAAAACTTGCTTTAAATTATGTATATTTTTCATGGATGGAAGAAAGGAAATAAAATTGGTAAATAAATTTTTGAAATGAAATTGATTGGTAAACATTTGATAAATTGTTTTACCATTTATATATATTCCTAAAGAAAGAAATAGGAATTATGCTTTTAGATGGTGAATGTATTTAATTATGTATCCTTGAGTAGCTGTAGATGAGACCTCTCATTTATATGTATATATTAATAATGTGTTGAGGGTCTAATGTATCTCGACGACCAACCTTGCCTAGTAGTAGTGTATCGGGGGGTTCCTTGTTTGGATTTCGCTTTGCGAGACACCCCACGCACGAATAAGGGCATAGTGTTGTGACTGGGGAAAAGTTAACATTTAGTAATTGGATTAATTAGAATAGGGTCTACAGTATCTCGATGATCAACCTTGCCTAGTAGTAGTGTATCGGGGGGTTCCTTGTTTGGATTTCGCTTTGCGAGACACCCACGCACGAATAAGGGCATAGTGTTGAGACTGGGGAGAAGTTAGCATTTTGTTCTTGGTTTAACCAGAGCGTCATTGATATTGCTCGAAGTTTCTTTTAGATTGAGAGGTGAGAAATGATATTGTTAATTGCAAGAGAATTACGCACTTAACTGTCATGAATTTTAGTCACATGGGAATCATATCAAATCGGACCCTAACCAGTCTATATTTCTTTGTTTATGCATATACTCTTTGCCGTACAGGTGCTCTACCGCATGGACATCCGTATTTACATTTCCATTCCGATTGTCATGGAGCTACTACATATTGCGGATGTTGTAGGTTATTCGTTTAGACGCCTCTTTCTCTTGTACTCTAGTTATGTTAAGTTATTTATTCGGGCGTGTTTGCCCAAGTTTTGCACTCATTTATTATATTGTAAATATTGTATTGTAATACTCGGTGTAACTAATTGTGTTAGCCTGTTCACAGACAGCTTATTCGGCGATTATTTATTATATTGTCATCCTTTATCTATCGATTTTGATATCCACCGTTTTCGCAAATGGGATTGTCTAAGTGTTTTTCTTTTATTCAAAATTTTCTTTTTATTGACAGTCCGTTTTTTAAAATGATTGGTGGTATCTCGTACTATTATTTTAATCGACAGTGATGCTGAGAATGGACCATCTATGATTCCTGTAATTATTAGAGTATTGGGCTGGCCACCTATTATTTTAGTAGGCGGGTTATCACAGATGGTATCAGAGCATTAGGTTCTAGAGCCCTTAGGAATATGTGCGGATGTATTGCTTCTTCTGCGTTTCTTTTGATTTGATATAGATCCCTAAGATTAAGATCATTGATTTCTCTTGTGAGAATTCGTTCTCCTGCCATGATATGAGAACCCCGAAAATCTTTTGCGCGTTCGTGTGAGACTTTCAAGTCATACGATGAAGGACATTGGAGGAAGGCTATTGTAAGGCGTCACGAGACGGGATTACTAAGAGCTGTAAGATGTAGTCGGGGATGAGGGCCGCTTTAGAGTTCGCTCCCTTTGTAGCATTATCCTATATTGCTATCGTGACTACTAAGTACAGTAGATATAGTTTTTCAAGTGCCTCTTCCAGTAAAGAGTGGTATTAAGCTTGGGACTCCAGGCGACGTTGATTTAAAGATGAGAGGTCCTTGAAAAGGACTACTCGTTGAAGTTCAATTGGATTGGAGGAGGTGTAATCTCATTATATGAGAATATAAGGCCCGAGAGTTTTGGCCTAAAGAAGGGTATATAAGTACCCAGGTGCGAAGGTTGGTGGATAATCTTTGCCCCATAGGAGTAAAGTTGAAGTAGCAAAAATAGGTAGTCGCCATAGTAGGGTGGTGCAGGAAGTTTTGCCCAAAGAGAGAGCCCTTCAATCGAATGATAGGCTCACAAGTAAGTGTTGATAACACTTCAGGAGAAGTAACGTTCATGAGACCCCATCGGTGGACATCCACCCGGGGAAGGCTCGTTGAACTATTGAAGAGATTAAGTGAACTACGCGAGTAATCTCCAGGGTAGCTAGAGATGGAAGTAGTTTGGTTCGGTTAAGACTAGAATAATGTGTCTAGGAACCATTGGTAATGGCCAAAGAGATTGGCATGAATATTGGCGGGAGTTCCACCTTAGGTGAGGGTGGGGTATTCCTTATGATAAGATGGAGTAATATTGTATTAACCCTAGATTCGGGTGTGTATATCGAGCTTGTGGTAGTATCGATACTTTTATAGTAAGTATACCTATATGACTTCCATGGAAGGGAGGTCCTATATTTTTCCTTCACTCGTTATGAGGCGGGTGATGATATTTTAAGTATATGTGTGGTATGTGCTGCTTGTATTATATGTATTATATGAGTAGAGATGTCCTTACCTTGATGGGTGCGATAGCAAGCAAATAAATTGTGAGGCTATCTTAGTTCTAGTTCTAGAAAGGAGCTAGTTGTTCTATAATATCTCACCTAGATATAGGATTGAGACTTTATAGAGATGGTTTATGGTGTGTAGGTAGTTTTCATTTTTTTTTTACTTGCTTTATTTGTTTTATTTGATTATTTGATTGCTTTGCTTGTGTGTGATGTTGCCTTATCTCCATGACCAACAAGTTAAGGGGATTGTGTCGGAGGGGTTCCTTGTTTGGATTTCGCTTTGCGAGACACTCCGCGCATGAACCTTAACGACGTTGGGAGTGGAGAGATGCTATATTTATTTTTCCCTCTTTTCTTTTCTGTTAGTTAAGATGCTGGGTTGGAAGGTTTAGCCAAGAATCACTTAATTGAGTGATTAAGGGCTAAGTTGAGGTGCGATATATGAGCACTATGATAGTTTTTCCTCTGATCGATGTGGGGAAGACGAAGATATGAAAGTCAAATATAGACTTATGGTTATGCCTTAATGAAAAGGCCATCCATAAAAGATGTATGTGTGTATACTGGGATGAAGTATTGGTAGCGCCTTACAGAAAGTAAGCGCTCGATCAGTTAAATCTTCATTTTTGTTATAGTGGTAAGACTTAGAATTAGGATTTTAGCGATCCCAATCATGTGTCTTTGACCGTTACTTCTCGACGACCGACGATGAGAGGTAGTAGTGTAACGGGAGGGTTCCTTGTTTGGATTTTACCTCGGCGAGACGTCCCACGCATGAAACCAAGCGAATGTCTGGAGTTGGGAAAGGTCTTGGACACTAGGGATATAATTAGGATAATCCTTATACGACTAGATTGGGATAGATAGATTGACTTTAGGATTATTAGGATGTAAGGCCCATAAGGCCTGTAGCACGGTTTTAGGAAGGCGATAGGGAGTTGACCACAATAGGTTTGTGGGTTAACTCTATGAGGGATTGGGTCCCTAGAACGAAGAGTATGGGATCTCGAGTGATTAGGAACGGTAGGCCATAGGAGGTGGGGACTTTCTTAGATAAAGCGTTACGTTGGTAACCTATCTTTCGAGGAGTTGATGCATGAGTTGACTTTTACTCCTACGCTCGTGTTGTTAAGATCGAGAGTGGATCTAACGAACGAGTCTTTGCCAGGAACGGGAAGTATTAATACTGGAGCATGAACCCATTATTTATGCGTCTCACAAATTTAAATTCTGTGAGAAGTATTATCCCCCGCTCGATTTAGAGTTCGTAGCTGTAGTATTCGACTTAAGGAACTCAGGCATTACTTCCTGGGAAGGAATTTGGTCTTTTCACGATAAAGAAGTTGGAGTTCGTAAAGGACTATCAATTAGATATTTCCTTTCGCTAAGGAAATGTGGATGGGGTAGTAGAAGCGCCGAGTAGATAGTCGTCGAAGAAATTAGTAAGGCATGGAATGCCATGTGGAATGAGCTTAACCGAGGGGATGCTATAGTAAGAGAATTTATGCCCATGATTGACCAATTCACCTACTAGTATGAAGGGACTAGTGGTGGAATTTCATAGGGTTGGAGTAGTAGTTTTTATGGGTCGAATTTCCGTATAATAGTTCAGATCAATTTCTATAAGTATGGTGCTGTGTGTGTGGCCTAGTGTAGTTGGCTGAGTAATTCACCTGTTCGTTGGATGGAACCAACAGACAATATATTCTTTGGGCATGGAGTGGTTTTCTTTAATGATTGGACTCATCTAGCCGCATACTTTTAAGGGACTACGCCCATGCCAATATAAGGAAATAGTATTGGGGTGAGCGATGTAGTGTTAGTATAGTTATTCCCTAACAAGGGTGTAACTTAATCCGGGAAGAAAGGAAATTTGTACCGAGTTAAGTAGGTATCTCCTTCCGTAGTAGAAAGGTAGGATCGATAATTCTTGAGGAGCGATTTGGTGCTATATAGAGCACTAAGGATGTAGGCTAAGATCGAAAATGATGACCTTAGCCCAAGTACAAAAAGGGGTTTGCTAAGAATGATAGAACGATAGTTTAGTATAGTATAC
This sequence comes from Sambucus nigra, assembly GCA_949130495.1. Classification (NCBI taxonomy): domain Eukaryota; kingdom Viridiplantae; phylum Streptophyta; class Magnoliopsida; order Dipsacales; family Adoxaceae; genus Sambucus; species Sambucus nigra. The sequence goes on along the minus strand of OX422208.1, from coordinate 142,970,535 downwards.
CCTTTATATGATTAAGGTTATACTGTATGCCTGAATTTTGAGGGCGAAATTCCCTTCTAAGGGGGGGAGTATGTAACAACCCTCGATTTTGGGAGGCTCATTTTATATTAATTTTATCGCATAAGGTAATTATATAAAATGTGGGGACTGGAGTAAATATTAATTTAATGAGATAAAAGTTAATATTTACTGGGATGTTGTATATTTACCGATTATGTAGGTAAATATCTTCATGTGATATGATTTTTTAGTGTCATGTATTTTAAATGGCATTTTGGTTTAAATGATATTGGAACCCGAAATGATTTATAAAATTTCCGGATGCCAATTTAGAGGGTGTAGTTCGTCTCAGAAGGTGCGAGACAGTCAAAATATGTGCCATATTGCATTTTTGTACTTCGGGCACTTTTACCTGGTTTTAGCTTATACGCATATTTGGGAGTCATTTTAATGTCGTGTTAACCAATTAAGTTGGGAGTTTTAACTTAAGCCACGATTTAGTCTTCTAAATTCCCTTAATTCCCTAATTTGTGTCTTAAACATAGAGAGAAAAAGGAGAGAAAGAAAGAAGAAGAGAAAAGTGGAGAAAGAAGAGAGAAAATGAAGATGGAAGATGGTAGATTGCTTCTACCACCAAGAAATCTGAATTTGCAACCCTAAGGCAAGTTTTCTACTTGCTAATATGTGACTTAAGTTGAATAATTTGTATGATGTTTATGTACATTCATTTGGAGATCAAAAATGAAATTTATGGGAATTAAACCCTAATCTTTGTTTGGATGATAAAATTTTGGATTATAATGGTTATTAATCATGTAGGATAGATTTTGGTTAGATAAATGTTATTGGTTGTGTGTAGAATTTAAGAGATTTAAGGTTTGGAAGATTTAGGGTTCATAACCCTTAAAAACAAAATTAGGAAATTCTGCAGAACCGAATCGATTCGCCTTGAGACAGTTTCCACGTCTGGGTCGACCGAACCAATTCGGATGGTCCGAATCGATTCGGCAATTATGCAGGAGTGAGGTTTTACCGAACGAATTGATTCGGATGGTCCGAATCGATTCGTTTTCCTGAACCCAAATCGATTCGGCTAGGCTGAATCGATTCGAAAGCCCTGCATTTTGAGTAACTTTCTTAGTTTAAATCCAATTCAATTTCTTTAAGTCTAGGTCCTAGGAACCTTCTTTAATGAAGCAAACCAAGTGTCCTAGAGTTGTAATTGAGTTAGTTACTTCCCATACACTAGGAATGGGTTATGTAGGGACTTTTCCGGGGTTATGCCTATTGATGTTAGGGCATCCTTTCTTCTAGTCAATTACTATAAAAGTAAGAGTTATATTTTTACGTTCGAGAGACTTTAGGAGCCCATTCGAGCTATATTAGTCCCAATGGTTTAAGATACCACCATAAAAGTATGTTGGGAGGATAAATTGGAAGTTAATTCATTCCTTTGAGGTGTGATAGTATTGGGGTTTTAAAATAACACCCTAAAATGTTTGGAGTTAATTAAGAGTTTACTTACTCCTTTGAGGTTGTAGCAACGATATAATTCATCGTATGGCTCCAGATAATAAGTTCTATTATTCACAAGAAGTAAATAGTAATGGTTTCAGATAAAATGAAACATATACATGGAAATGAAATGAAATGGAAATGGCATTGATTTTAGTAAATGATAATTTACTTAATCTTGAAAACGGTAAATGATAATTTACTTGATTTTTAAAATGGTAAATAAATGGTTTAAACACACCTTTCTAAATGACATCATAAGGGAAGTCCGCGCATGAGGTGAAGCCCCCTGGCTAATGAATGCAGGGTGGATATAGTCCTAGGCCATGTGAGCGTTTGTGTTGTATATTTTCTGTGATGGGTAGGAGATTCCGAGTGTGGTCTTGACTATCCCGCAGGCACATGGCCGCTTCCCGACGTCTTGCGATATAGGTGCCCAGGTTGTCTTATGATAGGCCCTGGAAGATGATGGTCATTTAAGGGGGCGCACAGTGGGGAAACCCGGACGGGCGGTCTTAGAATTCGTTATATGTATATAAATATAACAATTCATAATCAAGTGGGACTTGATGTATTTGATATGCCATAAATAGCATGATGAAGTGCCACAAAGAGCACATGTAAATGCCACAAAGAGCATTTGAAAATGACTTTTTTCCTGATAAGGAAAGGATTTTTACAAAATGTAAAAGTGAGATAAAAATGCCATAAAGAGCCTAACATTGTGATTTTACATATATTTCCTGTTAAGGAAAAAGATATATGAGATAATTGGCACCCATGATAAGTTTTCAGATTAATGTTATTTGTTTTATCTTCCTGCTTAGTTATGTTTTAAATTGTGTAGTTAGATAGTTATATCTCTCTTCATGATTCCTCATTCATAACTGTCATACTCTTTATTCATCTGGTAATTATATAGAACCGGGCCCTGACCCGTTTACATTTCTTGTTGCATATTCATCTTGTCTCCGCTCAGGTACTCCACCGCAAGGATGCCTAATTTGAATTCCTATTCCGATGTCCTCTACGAGCCTTGATGCATTGCGGGTATTACGGGATACATTTGGTATAGACGTTTTCATTTTTATTCTAGTTAAGATCAAGTCTTTTATTCGGGCGAGAGGCCCAAGCTTTTGTAAATGTCTAATGAAATGTACTATACAAATTAATGAGTTTGTTTTAAATGCTGTTATAAAGATTGTGACCGGTAGCATATTCGGTCCTTTTATGGTATTCTTGTAGTATTATTTATATATGTCTTGGGGTTTCCCCTATCTTTTCAGGAATTGGGTTGTTTGTTTTCCTTTATTTACTTTAAATTCAAAATTTTTAGCAACCCGTTTTCTGAAATATTGGGTGGTTATCCTGGATACTCTATATTTTTATTGTGATGCTGAGAATGATTCCATCTATGATTCTATTATATTGGAGTATTGGGTTGGCCACCCCTTATTTTGGTGAGCGGGTTGTCATAGATGGTATCAGAGCATTAGGTTCAAGAGTCCCGAGGAATCTGTGTGGACGCCTTAACTTTCAGCGTTGCTTTTGATTTGACATAAAGCCTTAGGATTAAGATCGTTGATTCCTCTAGTGAGATCTCGTTCTTCTGCCATGGGGTAGAATTTATAGAATCTTTTGCGCATTCGTGTGAGAGTAGTAGGTCGATTGAATAAGGGCGTCCTGGGGAGGATTTTTTAGAACTGTAAATTGTAGTCGGGAATGAGGACCGCTTTGGAGGTCACTCCCTTTTTGTAGCATTTTTTGGTTTTGCTACTACGGCTACCAATTTCAGTTGATGAAGTTTTCCCATGTACCGCGAGAAGTAGAAAGTGGTACTAAGCTTGAGAATTCATGTGATGTTAAATTGAAGTGGAGAAGTGTCCTGAAGTAGAATGGAGGAAAATCCTTCACCCGTAGAAGAAGTGTTGAGGTGGTGAAAATGTGGTCACTATATTCGTGGGTGCCGAAAGTTTGGCCCATAGAGAAGCCCGGTGGATACTTGCAATGGCGAGTTTATCTGGGATAACTGGACTGAGGAGAAGGTGGATTCTCGAATGTTCACAAAATGTTCGGTTAAAGACCGATGGTGAATAAGGTGTTGTACGGTTAGGGAGACGAGACCGTGCACCATGAAATGATAGGCTTCAGAATAGGTGTCGTTAACACTTATGATGGAGTAAGAATCATGAAACCCCATTGGTGGACATCCTTCTAGGGAGATTTCATTGAACTGAGGAAGAGGAGGCTGAGAGTGTGTCCTCTTTTACTGAGAAAGTATGAGGGACTCCGTGGATAATTGTTGTCAGCCAGAATCGGAATAATGGCTATGATGTGGAGTATAAGACCACTCATTTTAAATTTTGTTGATTGGAGAACAAGGGCAAGGATGAATTTTCCTAGTTGGAGAGTTGATGGAAGTAATAGTGGTTCGGATAAGACTCGAATATAGAGTCTGAGAACCATTAGTATTGACCCGGAGTGCTTGGCACAAACTGTTGGTGGGAATTCCACCTTATTAGTGGGTGATGTATTCCTTAGGATAAGATAGCGTAGTATTGCGTTTACTGTAGATTCGGGTGTGTATATTGAGCTGATAGTAATATTTACGCTATTATAGGAGGGTAATGATATGACTTCCATGGTATGGAAGTTCTATCTTTTCTTCACTCGTTATGAAACGAGTGATGATATTTTAAATGTATATGTGTCATATGTGTTACCTGGTTTTAGTGTTTTATTGCTTGTTTGCATTGTATGTGGATGTTATGACTTATCTCCATGACCAACAAAGTTAAGTAGTAATGCATAGGAGGGGTTCCTTGTTTGGATTCCGCTTTTGCGGGATGCTCCACACGTGAACCTTAACAACGTTGGGAGTGGGGAGATGTTACTTTTCCTTTCTCTTATTTTATGTATAATATGCGAGTAAAGATACTTTGGTTGGTTTGGGGTGATTGCAAGCAAATAAAATTGTAAGGCTATCTCACTTCTAGTTAGAAATGGAACTAGTTTTTCTATAATTTCTCTCCTGGATACAGGTTGAGACTTTATAGAGGTGGATTGAGGTAGGTAGGAGATTTTTGTTATTCGTTTAGCTATCTTGTGTAAGTGTATGATTGTTTGTTTGCTTTGTTTATATGCATGTTATGCTTATCTCCATGACCAACTAGTTAAGTAGGCATGTGACAGAGGGGTTCCTTGTTTGGATTTCGCTTTGCGAAACACTCCATCGCATGAACACTTAACGATGTTGTGAGTGGAGAGACGCTACTCTTTTTCTTTCTTTTATTTTACTGTTGCTGGAAGTGGGGTGGAAAGGTTTAGACGAGAATCACGTAGAAGAGTGATTAAGGGCTATTAAAGTACGAGATAGAAGCACTGTCTATAGTTCTCTCCTCTGATCGATGTGAGGGAGACTGAGATACAAAGTCGAATTGAGACTTCGGGTTATTCCTTGATAAGAAGGCTATTTGAAAAGATGTATCTATGTCATGGGATAGAATTTGTAAGACTTCACAGAAAGTGAATGTCTGATCAGTTAAAATCTTTAAATGATACTATGGTAAGACGTAGAAGTAGGATTTTGTGAATAAAATTGTAAGTAGAATTTACCGTTCCCGATTATGTGTCTTAGACCGTCACATCTTAATGACCGACGATGCTAGGTAGTAGTGTAACAGGAGGGTTCCTTGTTTGGATTTCGCTTCGGCGAGACGTCCCACGCATGAACCCGAGCGAATGTCGGAATTTGAGTAAGGTCTTGGGCACTAGGGATATATTTAGTATTATATGCTTACGATTTAGGTAGGATATATATAGATAGACCTTAGGATTTTTAGGATGTAAGACCTTGAGGGTAGGTGGCGTTAGCTTAGGATGGTTGTTAGGAGTTGACCACGAATAAGTTGTGGATTAACTCTAAAAGGGATTAGATCCCTAGGAACGAGATTTATAGGGTCTCGAGAGGTTTGGTAGGTTCGGCCGAAGGAGATGAGTCCTTTCTTAGAAATGATGTTACGTTGGTAACTTCACTTCCGAGGAGTTAAAAAGGACGGGTACACCCTCACTCCTGAGCCCATGGTAGTAAGCTCGAGAATGAGTTTAATGAGTAAGTTTCTGCCAGGATTGGGGAGTAATAATACTGGAGCATAGAACCATTATTTATGCGTCTCGCAAGCTTAAACTTATGGAAGTCTTATTCCATGATTGAATTAAAATTCATGGTGGTAGTGATCACCTTAAATAGATAAGGCACTACTTCCTGGGCAGGAAATTTGGTCCTTCTCATAAGCAACAAGTTGTTGCAATATGTCGTGGGAGAAATTTAGTTGGTGTTTGGAGTTCAGAAGGACTAGTGATTGGATATTTTCTCATTCGCTAAGGGAATGCGATTGGGGTAGTGGATATGTCGAGTAGAGAACTCGTCAGAGATAATGGTAATGGCATGGAAGGCCAAGTAGAATGAGCATGACTAGGAAGACTCGGTAGCAAGAGCATTTATGTCCATGATTGACCATTTCACCTACTCGTGTAAAGAGAGTAATAGTGGAACGAAGAAGGGTATTCATAGACGTTTTCATTGAACTGCCGGCATCGAACTGGTCATGATCCCATTTGAGAAAATTGTTGATCGTCTACCCAATAGTTGCATTTTTGGCCATTATGGACGGACCACATGTAGAAGAGTACGCCCCATTCTCGATGAAGGAATGGTAGAACCGTGGGAGGTGCCTATTAAAATAGGGTAGGCCGAGACTAGATATTCGTGTCATAGGTTTAGTAAACGTTTTCGTGAAGTAATGGGAACCATATGGCAGTGGCGTATATCCTGCCACCCCAAAGTGGATGGGTGAAAGGGAGGAAATTGACTTATGCCGAAAGGCATATCACAAATGGGCGCCTTAGTATGCATAGTAGATGGGAGCAGTAATTGTATGGATAGAGATTCCCGTACAACCATTAAGTTTTTTAATGGCCTTATGGATCATTTCCTAAGGCATTGGCATCGTGAGTGGCCTAGCGTGGTCGGTTGAGTAATTCGCATACTCGTTGGATGGAACCAACGGGTAATATGTTCCTTGGACTTGGAGTGGTCTCGGGACATTTCTTTAAAGATTTGGCTTTTGAGACATACACCTTGATGAGATACGTCAATGCGAGGGAAAGTTGTGTAGCGTTGGGGTTAAGCCACTTAGAGTCGGTATGGGTGCCCCGAGGTGAGATGTAACATAATTCTGGAGGTTAGGCTAATTGTGACGAGTCATGTGGGCATCGTCTTCCGTCGTAGGAAGCTATAATCGATAGTTAATGAAGAGCACCTTGTGATACTAGAGCACAAATGATAATTGACTGAGATCGATAGGGTCGACCTTAGTCTAAGTCCATTTGGGATGTTGCAATAACGAGGGGTTGTTTAGGATGGTAGAATCCTAGTTTAGAGTAGTATACCCTTTATCAGATTCAGGAATGCCCGAATTTTGCGGGAAAAATTCCGTCATAAGGGGGGGAGTATGTAACAACCCTCGATTCTGGAGGCTCATTTTATATTAATTTTACCGCATAAGGTAATTATATAAAATGTGGGGACTGGAGTAAATATTAATTTAATGAGATACAAGTTAATATTTACTGGGATGTTGTATATTTACCGATTATGTAGGTAAATATCTTCATGTGATATGATTTTTTAGTGTCATGTATTTTAAATGGCATTTTGGTTTAAATGATATTGGAACCCGAAATGATTTATAAAATTTCCGGATGCCAGTTTAGAGGGTGTAGTTAGTCTCGAAAGGTGCGAGACAGTCAAAATAAGTGTCATATTGTATTTTTGTACTTCGGGTACTTTTACCTGGTTTTAGCTTATACGCGTATTTGGGAGTCATTTTAATGTCGTGTTAACCAATTAAGTTGGGAGTTTTAACTTAAGCCACGATTTAGTCTTCTAAATTCCCTTAATTCCCTAATTTGTGTCTTAAACATAGAGAGAAAAAGGAGAGAAAGAAAAAAGAAGAGAAAAGTGGAGAAAGAAGAGAGAAAATGAAGATTGAAGATGGGATATTGCTTCTACCACCAAGAAATCTGAATTTGCAACCCTAAAGCAAGTTTTCTAGTTGCTAATATGTGATTTAAGTTTAATAATTTGTATGATGTTTATGTATATTCATTTGGAGATCAAAAATGGAATTTATGGGAATTAAACCCTAATCTTTGTTTGGATGATAAAATTTTGGATTATAATGGTTATTAATCATGTAGGATAGATTTTGGGTAGATAAATGTTATTGGTTGTGTGTAGAATTGAAGAGATTTGAGGTTTGGAAGATTTAGGGTACATAACCCTTAAAAACAAAATTAGGAAATTCTGCAGAACCGAATCGATTCGCCTTGAGACAGTTTCCAGGTCTGGGTCGACCGAACCAATTCGGATGGTCTGAATCGATTCGGCAATTATGCAGGAGTCAGGTTTTCCCGAACGAATCGATTCGGATGGTTCGAATCAATTCGCTTTCCTAAACCCAAATCGATTCGGCTAGGCCGAATCGATTCTGAAGCCCTGCATTTTGAGTAACTTTCTTAGTTTAATTCCAATTCATTTTCTTTAAGTCTAGGTCCTAGGAACCTTCTTTAATGAAGTAAACTAAGTGTCCTAGATTTGTAATTGAGTTAGTTACTTCCCCTACACTAGGACTGGGTTATGTAGGGACTTTTCCGGGGATATGCCTATTGATGTTAGGGCATCCTTTCTTCTAGTCAATTACTATAAAAGTAAGAGTTATATTATTACGTTCGGGAGGCTTTAGAGCTCATTTGAGCTATATTAGTCCCAATGGTTTAAAATACCACCATAAAATTATGTTGGGAGGATAAATTGGAAGTTCATTCATTCCTTTGAGGTGTGATAGTATTGGGGTTTTAAAATAACACCCTAAAATGTTTGGAGTCAATTAAGAGTTTACTTACTCCTTTGAGGTTGTATCAACGATATAATTTATCGTATGGCTCCGGATAATAAGTTCTATTATTCACAAGAAGTAAATAGTAATGGTTTCGGATAAAATGAAACATATACATGGAAATGAAATGAAATGGAAATGGCATTGATTTTAGTAAATGATAATTTACTTAATCTTGAAAACGGTAAATAAATGGTATAAACACACCTCTCTAAATGACATCATAAGGGAAGTCCGCGCGTGAGGTGAAGCCCCCTGGCTAATGAATGCAGGGTGGATATAGTCCTAGGCCATGTGAGCGTTTGTGTTGTATATTTTCTGCGATGGGTAGGAGATTCCGGGTGTGGTCTTGACTATCCGGCAGACACATGGACGCTTCCCGACGTCTTGCAATATAGGTGCCCAGGTTGTCTTATGATAGGCCCTGGAATATGATGGTCATTTAGGGGGGCACACAGTGGGGAAACCCGGACGGGTGATCTTAGAATTCGTCATATGTATATAAATATAATAGTTCATAATCAAGTGGGACTTGATGTATTTGATATTCCATAAAGAGCATGATGAAGTGCCACAAAGAGCACATGTAAATGACACAAAGAGCATTTGAAAATGACTATTTTCCTGATAAGGAAAGGATTTTTACAAAACGTAAAAATGAGATAAAAATGCCATAAAGAGCATAACATTGTGATTTTACATATATTTCCTATTAAGGAAAAAGATATACGAGATAATTGGCACCCATGATAAGTTTTCAGATTAATGTTATTTGTTTTATCTTCCTGCTTAGTTATGTTTTAAATTGTGTAGTTAGATAGTTATATCTCTCTTCATGATTCCTCATTCATAACTGTCATACTCTTTATTCATCTGGTAATCATATAGAACCGGGCCCTGACCCGTTTACATTTCTTGTTTCATATGCATCTTGTCTCCGCTCAGGTACTCCGCTGCAAGGATGCCTGATTTGAATTCCTATTCCGATGTCCTCGGCGAGCCGTGATGCATTGCGGGTATTACGGGATACATTTGGTATAGACGTTTTCATTTTTATTCTAGTTAAGATCAAGTCTTTTATTAGGGCGAGAGGCCCAAGCTTTTGTAAATGTCTAATGAAATGTACTATATAAATTAATGAGTTTATTTTAAATGTTGTTATAACGATTGTGACCGGTAGCATATTCGGTCCTTTTATGGTATTCTTGTAGTATTATTTATATATGTCTTGGGGTTTCCCCTATCTTTTCAGGAATTGGGTTGTTTGTTTTCCTTTATTTACTTTAAATTCAAAATTTTTGGCAACCCGTTTTCTGAAATATTGGGTTGTTATCTTGGATACTCTATATTTTTATTGTGATGCTTAGAATGATTCCATCTATGATTCCGTTATATTGGAGTATTGGGCTGTCCACCCCTTATTTTGGTGAGCGGGTTGTCACAGCTTTTGGGAGATACTCCTTAAGGGAGACTCACTTTGATGGTTTATATAAACTTTTGAAGACTAGTTTGAGGTTTATGGCACTTCGGGTCTTAGGGCATTAATAAAATATGACTCTAAGAATAAGAAATGTATATTATAAAATGTGGTACTAAATAAATAAGTGCACATGATTTTGAGAATGTAAAAATGGATGTTTTCAAATGAAAAAGGAAAAATGATTTTCACAAAGGTTAATTTATGGTTACACACCCTGTGTAAATGGCATCATAAGGGAAGTTCGCGCGCTATGGTGAAGCCCACTAGCTAGTGAATGTAGTGTGGATATATCCCTAGGCCATATGAGCAGTTATGGTATGTTTTCTGCGATGGGTAGGTAATTTCGGGTGTGGTTATGAATACCCCGCACGCATATGGTCGCTTCCCGACGTCTTGTGTTGTAGGTGCCCAGGTGTTGTAATTGATAGGCACTGGAAGATGATGGTCATTTAGGGGCGCTCACAGTGGGGAAACCCGTACGAGCGGTCTTAGAACGCAATATATATATATAACAATGTTCAATAATGTGGTACATTATTGGTATTAAAGCATTTTATGATAATGAAATGGCTTTAATTACATTTTCCGGATGGAAGAAGAAAAACGGATGATATGATATGAAAAGGTTAAAGCATTTTTATGATAATAAAACTTGCTTTAAATTATGTATATTTTTCCTGGATGGAAGAAAGGAAATGAAATTGGTAAAGAAAGTTTTGAAATGAAATTGATTGGTAAACATTTGATAAAGTGTTTTACCATTTATATATATTCCTAAAGAAAGAAATAGGAATTATGCTTTTAGATGGTGAATGGATTTAATTATGTATCCTTGAGTAGCTGTAGATGAGACCTCTCATTTATATGTATATATTAATAATGTGTTGAGGGTCTAATGTATCTCGACGATCAACCTTGCCTAGTAGTAGTGTATCGGGGGGTTCCTTGTTTGGATTTCGCTTTGCGAGACACCCCACGCACGAATAAGGGCATAGTGTTGTGACTGGGAAAAAGTTAACCTTTAGTACTTGGATTAATTAGAACATGGTCTAATGTATCTCGATGATCAACCTTGCCTAGTAGTAGTGTATCGGGGGGGGGGGGGTTCCTTGTTTGGATTTCGCTGTGCGAGACACCCCACGCACGAATAAAGGCATAGTGTTGAGACTGGGGAGAAGTTAGCCTTTTGTTCTTGGTTTAACTAGAGCATCATGGATATTGCGCTAGGTTGCTTTTAGATTGAGAGGTGAGAAATGATGTTGTTAATTGCGAGATAATTATGCACTTAACTGTCATGCATTATAGTCACATGGGAATCAAATCAAACCAGGCCCTGAACCGTCTATATTTCTTTGTTTCTGAATATACTCTTTGCCGTACAGGTGCTCTACTGCATGGACACCCGTATATATATTTCCATTCCAGTTGTCATGGAGCTACGACATATTGCGGATGCTGTAGGTTATTCGTTTAGACGCCTCTTTCTCTTGTACTCTAGTTATGTTCAGTTATTTATTCGGGCGTGTTTGCCTAAGTTTTGCACTCATTTATTATATTGTAAATATTGTATTTTAATACTTGGTGTAACTAATTGTATTAGTCTGTTCACCGACAGTTTATTAAGTGATTATTTATTATATTGTCATCCTTTATCTATCGATTTTGATATCCACCGTTTTTGCAAATGGGATTGTCTAAGTATTTTTATTTTATTCAAAATTTTCTTTTTATTGACAGTCCATTTTCTAAAATGATTGGTGGTATCTCGTACTATTATTTTAATCGACAGTGACGCTGAGAATGGACCATTTATGATTCCTGTGATTATTAGAGTATTGGGTTGGCCACCTATTATTTTTGTAGGTGGGTTGTCACATTTGTGTCTCATTTTTAGGAAAGATTTTAGGAGTCCATGGGCACCGAGTTGCGGTATCACCCATAGATGGATGGGCAGACTGAGCGGACAAATCAGATACTAGAGGATATGTTGCGTATGTGTGTACTTGATTCTCGGGGAGGTTGGGAGCATTATCTTCCACTGGTGGAGTTTGTGTACAATAACACCTATCAATTCACTATTGGCATGGATCCATTTGAGGCGTTGTATGGTAAGCCTTGTCGTTCTCCTACTTGTTGGTTAGAGGTGGGGGACAATAAGCTACTCGGGCTGGAAGTGATTCAGGATACGTCGGCCAGAATTGAGATGATTCGAACTCACATATGGGTATCCCAGGACAGACAAAAATTCTATGTCGATGCTAAGCGGTTCTTCTGAAAGTTTAGTGTGGGAGACCAGGTGTTACTACGAGTATATCCTTTGAAGGGGATTATGAGGTTCGAGAAGGAAGGGAAATTGGCACCAAGATACGTGGGGCCATTTCCTATTATCGAGAGGATTGGGTTAATAGCGTATAGACTTGGGTTGCTGGAGCACTTGCACTATATCCATGATGTGTTCCACATTTCTTCACAGAGACAGTATCTACGAGATGAGTTAGATCACACTCACATTGCGTTGGAGGAGATCAACTTGCATCCTTATAGTTCTTATGAGGAGATACCGGTGGCTATCTTAGACCATAGTGAGAGGAGATTGAGGTCGAAGGTATTTCACTTGTGTGTGTTCGGTGGGAGCACCTTAATGTCGAGAAGTTAACTTGGGAACGCAAGGATGCGATGCACAAAAAAATCCAATGTTTTTCTTGCCAAGTATACCTTTATTTTCCGAATTTTGGGACTAAATTCCATTATTAGGGGATAGTATGTAATACCCCATAATCATTATGATTTCTAAAATATAGGATTAATTAAAATTATATATGTGAAATTAATTGATAATTAATCTGGATTTAAATAAATATTAACTAGAAAGATAAGGGTTAGTATTTATTGACGAGAATTATATTGAATATTACCGATAGAATAAAATAATATATGATTGTGAATATGATTGTTAATTTATGAAATTATCGCAAGTGAGAAATACGACAACAACGATAACTAAGTCGGGACGCGCGTGTCAATCGTATCAGGACTAATTTAAGGAAATATAATGTAAATCGTTTATAAGTAATCCAAATGATCGTTTTGAGCGTGCCAATGATTCCGAAAGGGTCGAGATAGTTAGAAAATTCTACCCAGGGATTTAGTTTGGGTCCCGGGACAGTTTTAGGCCAAACCGGCATCCGAGAGGGCGTTTTGGTAATTTCTATTTTTGGGCATTAATTACCCGCGAAACTTAAAGGGATAAAATATCATGTACATGGTTTAGATTAGGGTTATCAGTTGTTACACACAAAGAGGCCCAAGGAGGAAGGAGGATGAGAGATTTCTAGGGCTAGAACCACCATTAGTGCACCATTTACACCAGCAAGACCACCACCGCGCAACCATACCAAATGGATCATACCTTCTTTCTTGAGGCAAGTGTTTAATCATTGCAAAACTTTATCAATAATCACGTTCATGTTAGTATAGGTGTATAATACCCTTGTATTATTCATAATGTTGATGAAATTGGAGAGTTAAGATGATTAATTAGAATTTGAAATTGAATTAGGTTGATCCCTTCATGTATATTGATTAGAAGTCACGGATTGATGACTAATTGTGATGAACTAATCTTGATTTATTATGTTCTGGAATGAAAATTTGAAGAACTAGGGTTTAATTAATTAATTTGGTGATTTCGGAATATATCAAGGTTTATGCATTATTTAATGATCCTAAGTTGTTAGAAATCATATATATATATATATGTTAGGATATCAATTACAACTTATTAATTGGTGTTTGGTAATGATATGTAAAGGTTTTAGAACTCAAAATGGTGAAAACGCAAGTCTTAGAGGTTAGAGACAAAACAGGCTCAGGTCGCTTGAAGTCGCTTCAAGCAGTCGCGCGAAGCTGTCGTTCATGAAACATGGCATGTCATACGAAGCTATCATTTGAGTGACATGTCATTCTCATTCAAACGAGATACAATCCTCGTTTGAATGAAGTGTCAGAATTCTGGAAAATTTCTTTTGTGTTCAAAATTTGTTCGACTTAGTTAATTTGAGTGAGATAAAATAATGTACGATGAATTTCAGTATAGTGCAGAATTATTGAAATTTATTTGGGTTTAATATTTTAAGGTATTTGGAGATGTGAGTTATCCTTGGAAATTAGGAGAGAGAGAATATATGTAATTTAATAAATACATTGTAAGTAGTAATGAGAAGAATACTATGCATGGAATATATATTTGGGTTGTGTAAATACCTACCCATTTTAATGGGATGTGTGAATACCTATATGTGATTGATTATGTGTATGACATACCTACACTACTTGCTATCACGACAATCTCATCTTCATGAGCCCACTGGGGGGATTTTTGATTGGTACCTCGGAACATAAAACTTAGGTTGGATACCATTCGTGAGAACATTGGATTGAACGGTCATTTGGGTGCATAGGTATGTGCGTATTCCAACGAGTTATGACTATGTTCGCCTCCAATATGCATGATGTGTATTTTTATGGTTAGAAAGAGATACCGAACCGATTGTTCTTATTTAGTACAAAATGTACCAGGACTTGATAGCAGAGTATGCATGCATCGCAGCTGAGTCCAGGGATGACATATTAGTATATATAATATAGTGATGAATATGTATATATACTTGTGATATTATCTACTAAATGAAAATTTTAGCTAAGTAAGATAATGAATTCTTAAATAACTTAAGTATAAGAACACTTAATCTTATAATGACCTGTTACTCAGGATAGTAAATGCGGGAACACTTAATAAAAATAGAATATGGGGAATCACGGGTTATTACTATGAGTGATAAGTATAATCTCTATGTTTACAATCTAGTTAGGTGTGATGAAGATGACAAGAAGTGTTTAGAGGTACGTTAGGTGTGCACAATAGTTGAGAGGTGAGAATCTCAAGTTAGTGCTCAGAAAGCTAATATGCATATAATATTTTCTTTACTGCAGTTTTTAGATACTTGCTAAGTTGTTTTAAAATCTTTTACACTCGGGCTCTGACCCGTCTCTTGCAAAATCTCTTGTCTCTTGTGAAATAATTTTAGGTGTCCATCCATAAGGACTCCAAGCTTCGACTGTTGGACTATTTGACGTGTTGCATCTAGTGTGGAAGTTACAGGTCCTCGTGATTAGATACCCCTACTATCATTTCATTCAGTTCCTGTTTGATCATTCCATTTAGAGCATGTGTTGCCCATTCTCAGTTCTTATTTATATCATAGTTATTTCACTCATTATACTTTAGCATTTCATTTCATTCGGATTGAGTATTATTATGGTTTATTAGGTTTTGAGACTTTGAACTGGAGCGTTTATTCCACTCTTATTAATTTCAGCTGTTGGTTTACTATTCAGTAATATTTTAATTCATGTGTATGGTAAATGATTTGGTAATTTAAAATTAATGTAATTAATTAGTGGTTTAAATGGTTACGATTTAATTAATGTTTTAGACATTAGCTTAATTAATTACTAGGTGATTATTAAAGTATATGTTTTTCGACGGTAATGCTAAGAATGAACCAATAAAAAATTATGTTTAAATTTAATAAAGGACTGATCACTCGGTATTTAATTGGGCGGGGTGTTTCAATAATATTTGTTTTAGTACAAATTGTAATTCCCATTACATCAAGTGAATATATTGATTTTTTTACAATAATGTAACTTCAAATGTACGTACATATCAAATAATTTCACATATTAATGTTTTAAAAAAATGTATTGTGTTGTCTTTCTTAATTTTTTGAACATATCAAAAATCTTGTACACATAAAACACGCTTAAACTTAAATTTATTATCAACAATAATATTACACAAGACGATTTGGAGCATCAACATCATACAAGTCTTAAAAGCATCTCTCCTCCTTAAGACTCGACTCGGAATCCATAATAACATCAAATAAGTCCACCCCCATCTTCAAGTACAGCTCGAATTAAATTCAATATCTTTAGGATGAACTGTATTTAAATCATTCTCTTAACGATGAGTTTGCTTTATTAGGAAATGATTTTTTTTCATTATTTAAAGTAATCTATTTAATTAGTATATTTTTTCAAATACATGTCTTTAGTAACAATAAAAATAAATAGGGCATTAGACATTTAATAATGTACAATAAAGGGACATTTAGGATTTTTTATTAAGGATAATAGTTTGACTAGTCAAGTAATGCCTCCCATTCATTTTCATGAGCAACGTCTAAAGCAAATCATATGATGGTCAAAATCTAAATATTAAAAGTAAATAGTGGACAAAGTGAAAATACCCATAAATGTAAGGGGTGAACCAATTAATGAACGATTTTGTTCCGTTTTTATGTGTAAATTGAAAATTGAAACAAAATGGTGAAGAAAATCTAAGTATGGAAACTAAAGGGCTAAAAACTTAAAATACCGCTAGTATAAGAGGGTCACATAAAGGAAGAGCCAAGATTATTTGAAGGGTTGGATAATGACAGGTCAAAGTTCGTAAAATTAAAATAAAGTTAAAAAAGAAAAAAAATCGTGACAAAACTTAGTTCAATATTCGAATTCATTCGCAATTAAATAAAGAAGTTTTACTGAAATTGTTCCCCATAGTCTTTAAATATTCACATTCATTGATTACAAAAAATATATAATAATATTTTTCTTGGTGAGTCTTTAACATTTCAATTTCATCAATTATAGAGTCTAATTCAATACTCAAAGTGAGGTCCCATTCAAGGAAAAGAGACAAGCAATCATAAAGAAATGCATTAGCCATTGAGTTGTGAACTCATGTTTTAACATGTTTCATACGCAAAATGCCCTTTCAGTAGTTGTCGTGGAAACTGGAAGAGTAAGGAGGAGGCGTAAATCAACCTATCAACCAAAAAGTATTCATCAATATTTACTCTTACAAACTATGGTCAACATAACGCACCTAGGGTAGAATCATTTTGAAACTCAAGATAACTAATTAGATCAAGATGGTAATGCATCAACTGACTTTGCAAGCGATGGATACCGTGTCTATCGAAATCCTCAAGATAAGAATTTTCTACAAGCTTGCAAAAATCATCAACATTAAATGATGTAAAAGAATCTCTAGGATACAAAGTCGAGCTAGGAGTAAAAATTTCCACTACCTCCAACAAATCGATGTTATTAGAAATATATTATGGCACTAAAAACATCATAGTGATAATAATGTCCAATTGTGAAGTAATATTCCTACTGGCATTGACGACTTCTACCCTCGTCAAAATGCAAAATCATATCCGGTATATGAATCAAATTTTGAATATAAAATGAACTCTCGATCTCAAAAAATTGCCCTAACCATCGTGTCTTAGATTCTTAGAAAGAGATTTTGTTGTAAAGAATAACTTCATAGTATTCAAAATGTCTTGAGTTTTCTTTTTTGTAAGGATTGGCTAAGCATGTCAATGATTCCCGTGATTTTGTACATTAAAAATATAATAAATATGAATTCAAACTCTCTTATAGCTTAGAACACACCACGAGCTTGCCCGCATATTTGTGTACTTCCTACTCTATTTTTAAGAGCCTCAACAACTGTGAAAGTTGCTTCATACATTGTTATCAAGTCCCCCACTTAATCATAATGTGATCTCCAACAAGTAGCTCCAGGTTAATGAAAAGTACCAATGTGATTAGCCCCTTACCAGATTTTCGTTCACCACTAGATAACATACGTTCGATGTAATTATTTTATGTAGATTTAACTCCGGCATAATTTTTGGATAAAAAGAAACAATATTTAAAATACAAGTTAAATGAAAGAAGAATTGTCAAACACTAGAATTGTCTTTAACTGGTGCAGCCAAAACTAATTGAAGTCTATGAGCAAAGCAATGAACATAATATGCATATAGGCAATCGTTAAGAAATAATGCTTGCAATTTATTCCATTGACCACATATATTGCTATCACCATCACACCCTTAACCTAATAAGTTTTTAGTAGGGAGATTTAATGAACAACCAAATCAAGTATCTATTTTTTAAGATTTGGCGCTGATGTGCTTTTAACCCCCACGATATCAAAAAATCGCTCAGCTATCAAACCATCTTTCTTAACATATCTCAACACAAGGGCGATTTATTCCCTTTTAGAATCATCTTGTGATTCATCCTTAATAATTCAAAATTTGTATCCCCCTATTTCATCACATATCATCTTTATCATTATTTTAGCTAAGATATGTAGAATTTACTTCTAAGTAAAGTGAGAAGTTTACATGGCATTACCTGGAGCATTATTTAAAATTCTACTTGAACTTTAATAATTTGGCAAAATTCCCTCAACCTTTCAACTTAGATAATTCGACAAAATCCCCTTGGTTCAATGAATCTATGCCTTCATCATGACCTCTAAAATGCATTGCTTGAAATGAAAGAAATTGAACGACTAAAACCCTTGCAATAATACGCATTTTATTCTTCATAAAAGATAGTATTGATTGAGCATTAATGACTTTGTAAATATGTTGTGTCAATTTTTAAATTTTTTTAAGATATTCCATAGATTTTTAATGTGGTGAAGATAACCCTCCAATTTGAAGCAAGAATGCACAATTTTCCCTATCATTAACTCTCTTCTAACTATCAAACCCATTTATAGTAAGTGAAGAATAACTATCTTAGTTATTTCTATCTAAAATAAAGCATGGAAAACAACATCCCTTATGATTTGAAAGGGAATACTCTAGCCACGAAATTATTTAAACAACACATATTGAAATTTCCGATATTATTTACCAAACAAAGTCCTTCGATACAAAAAATGTTTAGGTTGATTAGTCCAAAAATTGATTTATGTTCTTATAATCTCATCATGTTGGGTAGGAGAAACTATATCACATATCAAAGTACGTAACCAAGGACCTAATTATTGTAAAGAAGAAAATGGTCTTGGTCCCACTACTTGAGATATGGAAGGAGGATGTAAATGGAGACATGTAGTATCCTTATTTGATGGGGGAGGTGTATCCCCATTCGATGCCTCTAGCCATTCTTTTTTTTTAAAGAATGAAAAAATAGTTTTTCGTTTCTTTGTTAGTGGCTCATAATCTGCCATAATAATTTTGTAACATAATAAGGGAACAACGAAATATGATTTGTTACACATTCATAAAAAAAAGATTTACACATTTTATAAGTAATTAAATCATTTAGTGATTACGATTCCAAAAATACATGGAGATTATAATAATCACAACTCTACAATTAGAATGAATAAGAGAACATCTCACATTTAACACCCTGCAAAATTCAACAATAACTTAAATAGTTTTTTTAATTAAGTTAATAATCCATAGATTTATAAGCAATCAAATCCAATAAAGAAAATCAAAATCATAAAGGTGAATCAACATAAGAAGTTCAAACCCCAAAATTATAATATTTCAAAAAATATATCTTTCTAAATACAATAATCAATCAATTAATTAAATGCAAAAATCTCATAATTTAGAAAAAATCCCACTAATATAATCTTGAAAGAAAGGACATAAGAAGAAAAAAAAAAGTGAAAATTACAGTAAAGAAACCAAAAAAATAGAGAGTGAAATTTCTTACCTGACTAATGATGGAAAGGTAGACGGTCGACACCGAAAATTGTTAAGTAGTTGTCGGCTAATATCAGGCATGTGCGGATTGTAACAATATGTTATTTTTTAGGGTATTAAGAATTTTTTAGTGAGAGGGAACAAAGAAAGGGTTTAACCTTTGATTAGAGAAGTTACAAATTACACATGTATCTTTTTTTTTATCAAAAATGTTGCATAACTATACACATTTTTTGGGGAATTGTGGTGAACAATTGTACAGATTTTTTATTTATTTTGATCCTTTTGACACCGGTGGGTTAACTTTCAAATTTGTGGCAGGCTACCATTGTAGTTTCGATCTAGGCTATATGCCTGGTCAACCCAGGCCCAGATCCGCACTTGAGGTCATGTAACCCATTGCTAATTTAATAATATATTTTTTACGAATTTGCAAATGTATGGGAAGTCAAACTCCACCACTTTTTAATATCATCTTGTGAATCATTCTTTGAGTTGTTCTTGCTTGGGTGTGGCTTTCAAGTAGATCAAATTGGAAGATAGTGTGTTTAAAATGTTATCATTTCTTTGAGTTTAAATATCATTTCTAATTCAAATTTCAATTCTTTTAGAAATAACCTTATTTTAAGTAGAGAGGTTCCACTAATATAATTTATATATTTGTTAAAAACATTTTTAAATAGTGTTATATGTATTATTTTTTCTATAGTAAAACTAAAAAAAATACATGCAACAAATGGATATATTTTCTTGGAAGAATCACGTAAGTTAACATATAAAAGATTTTTCAACCAAGCAAGAAATTGATTAGTCTTAAAAGAAAGTCCCTTTTGAAATTTATAAACTAACGTTGCGTGACAAAGAAAGTTAAACGCATAATAAACCCATTTTAATACGCGAGGTTTCAATTAAACATTATTTTCCCCAAAAAATAACTTTCGGAGCTCAACGCCCATTAATGGCGGAGAAATGACCCAAACCCTTAAAAATACTCACTACACATGGATAAACTAATTAAAACAACAAATTGAGTGATTAAAACAACTAATTAATGAATTAAACTAATTATCTAGGCAAGAAAGTAAAGAACAACAAAAAAATTAAGCTAAAACAACTAAGTACAAAGCTTGAAGATAACGAATAGTAATATTAACTTACAAAGTGGACAAAACACCCATGGAAATGGGAGGAGGGTGAAAGAGCTCCCAATAAAACTCTTGAATATAATTACAAAATAAAAGATTATCTCATAAAAATGAGATGAAAATGTATTTATACAAAAACCCTAGGTGGCAAACTTGTAAATAAGAAGGCTGAAAATAGGGGACCGAATCAATTCAAAAATAGGGGAAGCTAAAAAATTGATTTTGGTGCAAATCGAATCGATTCGCACTTTAGCGAATCGATTCGTACCCTACAGGTCTTGTTTTTGCAACTTTGCCCAACTTTACCGAAAATGTCATCATTTCTTCGTTATAACTCAGAATTAGGCACGGTCGGAGGCTATGAGAAGATAACTCAGAGGGATACAACATCCAATAAGACATTTCAAAAAACCAAAATATGAAATGACTAAAATGCCCTTGAATGTGACCTTGAGTGTGTTATTTAAGTCAAAACCATCCTAAAAATGCCAAAACTCCATCATTATACATCAGAATCATGCATCGTGGGCGGCCACGCGAAGAGAAAACAAAGGGATTCAACTTATGTGAGGAGTTAGGGATTAAACCCAGAATGCTGAAATTACTAAAATTCCCCCGAAGTTGTACTATTCAATTAAAATTTTTTGAAAATCTACTAAACTTCACACTAAGCACCGAAATACCTACAAAAGCTCAATTGTACCTCATATAGCATGTTAACATATAAAACGGAGATTGTATGGTTAACGAGCATAAATATAGGAATTAAGGTACCCAAAGGGGCTAAAATGCCTAAGTATAAGTGGTGAAAAATACAATATTCGTGCTGAATCACACCCCCTAACTTACACATTGCTAGTCCCTAGCAATGAAGTACAAAGCAAGAAGAAATACAAGAAAACCAAAAAAAAGGAGATATCTAAAAAGGGTAAAAATGCCACTTTCGCGGGCGAACGATTGCATTTAGCACATGCAATAAGCGGTTAAACCCCTAGGTTTCCCTAGTGGACGAGTGTCTTCTCATGAGGGTTTTCAGGATGAAACCCACAAACATCATTGTTAACGCAAAAATTCTCCATCTACGAGGACCAATTAGAAAAGGACACACGTTATCCTACGTGGCAATATTCGACACCCGAGGAGAGTTGGTCGGCATCCGAGGAGAGTTGGTCGGCACCCGAGGAGTGTTAGTCGGCATCCGAGGAGAGTTGGTCGGCACCCGAGGAGTATTAGTCGGCACCCGAGGAGAGTTGGTCAGCACCCGAGGAGTGTTGGTCGGCATACCAACCAGTAAGATTAAGGGATAACTATGCATTTAATGTGCATTAATGAAGATGACTATGCATTTGATGAGCATTAATGTACATTTATACTGTAGATGACAACACATAGCATACCAAGCAATTCAACAATTAGATTCGTTGAATGTAGACAAAATGTATAAATGTTTACATACAATGAATCTCTTTATCTTCCATCACTATAAATACATGTATTCCCTTAGCCAGAAGGGGGGGGGGAGGAGAACGAGAGAGATCCGATAACGATGAGAGACACCATACACAAGATCCACACCTTTTTCTCTCTCTATCATATTGTGCTATTGTAAACCCCTGGGAATAAAATAACAGTGGACGTTGGCTTTATTCATAGCCGAACCACTTTAAAAACCTTTGTCTCTTATATGTTCGATGTGAATGTTTATCTTCATCTTCAATCTCATCCTCATCATTTATCTGCTGTTGACGCCACTAAAATGTCTTGGACCATTTTCTATCTTCAACAGATTGGCGCCGTCTGTGGGAAAAGACTATTGTTATCATTTTTCACCAAAAATCATTCATCATCAATGGCAGATAATCCAGAGTCTAGCAATCGAAAGGCTGGAAATGCTGGAAATCTTCTAAATCCTTCTGCACCTCCAGATCTGGCTGGAATTATGACGAATGTGGCTCAAGGACAAACCGCCATGCAAGAGACAATGCGGCAACTCATCCAAACTCTCCATGGCGGTACACCAACCCATCCTGGATCATGAAACATCTAAAGAAATGCCCGAGCACCTTCTTCACGATCCAGGCGTACAGAGACGTATCAGAATGGGGAATCTGATGATTTCTCTTATCAACCTGGGCAAACTTCATTGATAAGGGACACAGATACTGAGCAACATATTACTCTCTCTCTAGAGAGGACTAGTTCCATGGAAAGACTGAGCAGGGTGTCTCCTTTCAGTCAATTAGGCCCTAGGAGGAAGAGTCCACCTAAAGCCATGTCGAGGAGTTTTCGACAACCATCAGATCTTAGAGAAGGATCAGCACAATCTAGACCAGTTGCTCGTCAGGATAGATCTCAGGAGGCCACTTCAGAACAATCAATTGCTCTAACTAATAGGCCCGAGGAAGGAAATGATGCGTGGAAAGGTTCCATTCAGCTGTTGGAGGATAGATTGGGAGAAATGGCTAAGGCGAAGAACCCCCTACAACGAACATTTGTGCGAGGGACACCTTTTGTACAGGCCATTGTGGATTTCCCTACACCATCAAAATTTAAAGCACCCGTGGTGACCCCCAAATATGATGGAAAGACAGATCCTGTTCTTCACATAGAGCAATATCAAGCTGCTGCCGATATCTATGTTGTCCCCGACGAGATGAGATGCAGATCATTCTCAGGAACTCTTACTGGATCTGCCCAAATATGGTACAACAATCTTCCTCGGGGTAAGATTTTAACTTTCTTTCAGTTGGCCGAGTTGTTCATTGGCAATTTTTGTTTTGGGACAAAACCAGTAAAACGAGTAGCACACTTGTTAAGTGTTAGACAAAAACCTGGTGAAAGTACTAGAGATTACATAACTCGTTTCAATAACGAGAAGCTAGAAGTCATAGATTATGAAGAAAAGACAGCAATCACCGCCTTGATGAGTGGGTTGTTGCCTAACAAGTTGTATTACACTTTGGCCAAAGATCCACCTACAACTATGTCAGAGTTGATGGCAAAAATGACCAAAATAATGAATGTCGAGGAGGCAATGGCTGCGAAGAAGAACATGGATAAAGAAACCAAGGTGGAAGTCGACAAATCTAAGAATAAAGAGCATAAGGGCAATGGCAGTGACAAGCATTCCAAGAATAACAAGACATCATGGGAAGTCCTGAAGAAATTCGATAATTATACTCCATTGAAAATGGGTATTAATCATGTCTTGGAAGAAATCAAGAATAACGAGGAGGTAAAGTGGCCTAAGAAACTGAGGTCAGACCCTAATACGAGGAACAGGGATAAATATTGTGAGTTTCATAAGGATCATGGTCATATGACCAAAAATTGCATAGCTCTTCAGAACGAGATTGAAACACTCATCCGAAGAGGAAAGCTAGCAAAGTATGTTGATCGGGGAGGGGAAAGAAGAAATAATGATCGAACTAGAGAGAGGTCTAGATCTCCTCGTCGAGCAGAGGAGAAAAAGAAGAGAAATCATGAAGATGATCCAGATGATGACCCCGATCTTCCCAAGAAGCCAAGGCAACCAGAACGAGAGGTATTTTCCATACGTTTTGGGTCATTTGATTGTAATGTTATTATAGGAGGAGATGCAGGAGGAGGATACCTTACTGCAGAAAGAAAGGCTTACCTCGGAGAGGCGTAAGCTTGCTCGTACATTCAGCGAATAAATTTGGCCGAGGAGGATCGCCCGAGGAAGGTAAACAAAGATAAGCTAGTCATTGGCTTTTCAAAAAATGACCTGGCAGGTGTTCTTTACCCTCACGATGACCCTTTGGTGATCAAAATGAGGATGAAAGAAGTAGTGATTTCAAGGGTTCTGGTAGATAATGGTAGATCGACAGACATCATGTACTACT
Organism: Sambucus nigra; assembly: GCA_949130495.1. Taxonomy (NCBI): domain Eukaryota; kingdom Viridiplantae; phylum Streptophyta; class Magnoliopsida; order Dipsacales; family Adoxaceae; genus Sambucus; species Sambucus nigra. The sequence continues at coordinate 142,945,968 of OX422208.1, read as the reverse complement.
CATGCTTTGACAGTTTAAATTTGAAATTATCTCAATTGGAACCTTATCACAGACCCCTCCTGGGTTTTGCTGGCGAGAAAGTTTTTCCACTTGGGACGATCAAGTTGGATATATTCATTGGAAATTGGCCTGCTTGTCGAACAGAGAGAATACGCTTCTTTGTGATGGATAAGAATGTGCAGTCAACCTACAACATCATCGTGGGAAGAGTTGGTTTGAAGAAGTTCGAAGTAGTTCCATCTACAGTACATCAGTGCTTAAAATTCCCAATAAATTTCGGAGTAGGAGTTGTGAAAGGTGATCAAAAAGTAGCTCGGGAATGCTATTATTCATCTGTCGAGCAAGAGGAGCTTGAAGAGTCAAGGAAGAAGACTACTACCTACCAGGTGGAGGAAGGTACAGAAATTGAAACACTTGATCCCAGAGATGAATCCTAACTTGTAAAAGGACATGTGGTGGAATCTACAGAAAATGTTATCCTGGACGACGAGCACCCTGAACGAGTAACCCAGATAGGTTCAACGTTGGATGCTTCAATAAAACAGGATTTGATAACTTTCTTGAGACACAGGAAGAAAACTTTTGCATGGAGTCATGAAGACATGCCAGGAATAGATCCAAACTTCTTATGTCATGAGCTCAATGTGAATAAGGAGATCAAGCCTGTAAAGCAGAGAAGTAGGGTATTTAGCCCCGAGAAGAATCAAGCTATACAAGAGGAGGTCTAGAAGCTCCAGAAAGCCCAATTCATTGAAGATGTGAAATATCCAGACTGGTTAGCAAACGTGGTGATGGTGAAGAAGAAAAACAATAAATGGAGAATGTGTGTTGATTTCACCGATCTTAACAAGGCTGCCCAAAGGATCACTTTCCATTGCCCAGAATTGATCAACTAGTGGATGCCACCTCGGGACACGAGCTGCTCAGCTTCATGGATGCTTACTCTGGCTACAACCAGATCAAAATGAAACCTGAAGACAGGGAAAGTACTTCTTTTATTACCCCTAGGGGAACTTATTGCTATAATGTTATGCCTTTTGGTTTGAAAAATGTAGGAGCGACATACCAGCGGCTGATGAATAAGGTTTTTACCGAAAAAATTAGTTGCAATATGGAGTTCTATGTCGATGATATGTTGACAAAAAGCAAGAAAGCTGCTGATCATCTAGTTGATTTAGGTCAGACCTTTGATCAACTGGATAAATATCAAATGAAACTCAACCCGACGAAGTGCACATTTGGAGTACGAGAAGGAATGTTCCTCGGGTATATCGTCAACCAACGAGGCATTGAGGCGAATCCAGAAAAGATCAAAGCTCTTTTAAGGTTGCGATCTCCAACGACGAAGAAAGAAGTGCAGAGTCTTATAGGACGAGTTGCAGCGCTCAACAGATTTGTATCTCGAGCAACTGATAGATGCCTTCCATTCTTTAAAACACTTCAAAAAACTTTCGAGTGGAATGATGAATGTGAAAAAGTCTTTCAAGACTTGAAGAAATATTTGGGAGCACCTCCATTATTGTCCAGACGAGTAATGGTAGAAAAGCTGTACTTGTACCTGGCAGTATCAGAGAATGCAGTCAGTTCGGCATTGATCAGATTGGAGAATGGAGTCCAGAAGCCAATTTATTACACAAGTAAGGCTTTTTGAGGTGCAGAGATCAGGTACCCAAAGCTGGAAAAATTGGCATTGGCATTAATTGAGGCAAGTAGAAGAATGAGGCCATATTTCCAGGACCATACCATCGTCGTGTATACCGACATGCCATTGAGACAAGCCCTTCATAAGATAGAAAAATCAGGGAGACTGATGTACTGGGCAATAGAACTCGGTGAATATGATATTGTGTATGAACCCAGATCATCGTTAAAAGGGCAAGCTGTAGCAGACTTTATAGAAGAGTTTACATATCCTGATACCCCCGAGGAACAAAAGTTGCTCTCTGACCAAACTGTGGATGTTACAAGATCAACAGACATAAGTCCAGACCAACCTCGATTGGTAAAAGGGCTTATGGATGTAGAAAGATCATCAAATTAAAACCCAGACCAACTCCGGTTGGTAACAGGGCGGGAAGAGATGGTCGACGAGGAGAAAAAATTACCAGGGGAGGATGAAAGAAAACAACAGATATTTCATCGAGGAACTCTGTCAGATAAGAAATTTGAAGACGAGTTACCTACATGGAGACTATATGTAGATGGGTCATCTTGCACAACAGGTTGTGGGGCAGGGATTGTTTTGAAAACCCCAGACGAGATTGACATGGAATATGCCCTGCAATTCCAATTCAAAGCCTCAAATAATGAGGCTGAGTATGAGGCTATGATAGCAGGTCTTAATTTAGCAAAGATTTTGGAAGCACAACAAGTGATGGTATTCAGTGATTCTCAATTAATTTTGAATCAGATGATGGGAACATATGCAGTTAAAGGAGAATTAATGGTCAAGTATCATGCAAAGGTGATGGAGTTGTTGGCAGAATTTGATGCCATTCAGTTGATCAGAATACCAAGAATGGAAAATGCACAAGAAGACGCACTGGCCCGACTAGCATCAGCTACTCCTACCGAGCTGCGAAGAACGATACCAATTGAAGTATTGGAAAGTCGGAGCATAGATGAAGACGTGACGATGAATGTTATTACCCTTGATTTAGGACCATCTTGGATGGATTCCATCAGGGCATATATTGAGGAGGGAGAATTGCCGGAGGGTAAGCTCGCTGCTAAGAAATTGAAGTTTAAAGTTGCTCGGTATGTACTAACTAATGGTGTTTTATATAGACGAGGAATTATGGTAGGTTTGCAGAGATGTGTACATCCCTCCGAGGTGAAAGAATTGATTGAAGAGAACCATGAAGGGTCTTGTGGAGAACATGTAGCAGGTCGGACACTTTTGCAAAGGGTGATGATGCAGGCATACTACTGGCCAACAATGAGGGCTGATTGTATAGCCTATGCCAAAAGATGTGATAAATGCCAATGTTTTTCTTCCATCCGACGTACTCCACAAGCATTGTTGACACCCATAACTTCCCCTTGGCCATTTTCCATGTGGGGAATTGATTTGGTTGGATCACTGCCAACGACCCGAGGAAGATTCAAGTACCTCGTCGTTGCAGTGTATTACTTTACTAAGTGGGTAGAAGCTGAGCCACTTATTGATATGACATACGAGAAGGTGTACCAGTTCGTTTGGAAGAATATCATCTGCTGATATGGTCTCCCTCATGCCTTCATCACAGACCATGGAACACAATTCGATAACGAGGAGTTTGCTGCCTATTATTGTCAATCAAACATTTTGAAGACTCATTCAGCACCAGGCCATCCTCAAAGCAATGGACAGACTGAAGTGACGAACAGAACATTACTAAATGGTTTGAAGAAGAGGCTAAGTGAAGCTAAAGCTAATTGGATTAATGAGCTACAGTCAGTATTGTGGGCTTACCGAACAACTCCCCGAGCAGCAACTGGAGAATCACCATATATTCTAGCATTTGGAAGTGACGCTGTAATACCTGCCGAGTTGGGTCTTCCAACACACAGAGTGCTGAATTTTAATTCCCCAGTCAGCGACTTAATGAGAAGATTGGATTTGGATATGCTCGAGGAGGTTAGAGAAGAGGCAGCCATTAGGAATGCTGCTTACCAACAACGAACAGCTCTGTTCTACAACAAGAGGGTGAAGAAATGCGACTTAACAGAAGGAGATTACGTGCTAAAGAAGGTCATTCAGAAGCACAATAAGTTGGAAGCAAACTGGCATGGACCTTACCGAGTTACAGAAGTTGTTCGACCAGGCACTTACCGCATAGCAACTCTAGAAGGAGAGGAATTTAAGAATGCATGGAATGCTGAACACCTACGCAAGTATTATCAGTGATGTAAAATGTAAAGCAGTTCCATCAATATGAATAAAATGATGATGTTTCGCCATCCTCTTTCTTTTATTAAAATTTTTTTGGGGAATACTAGTGTGCAACACTACGCTGTTCAGCAATAAAAGCAACACCGATAGTTCAAACCCAGATCAACTCCGGTTGGTAAAAGGGCGAGAACAAACTATACTCCTTTGGTTAGGAGGCGTACACTAGCTCAGACCAACTCCGGTTGGTAAAAGAGTTAGTGGACATGGTAGTTCGAACTCAGACCAACTCCGGTTGGTAAAAGAGCGAGAACATGATAGATCGAACCCAGACTAACTCCGGTTGGTAAAAGGTAGAGAACAAACCATACTCCTTTGGTTAGGAGGCGTACACTAGCGTGACCAACTCCGGTTGGTAAAAGAGCGAGTGGACACGATAGTTCGAACTCAGACCAACTCCGGTTGGTAAAAGGGCGAGAACAAACCATACTCCTTTGGTTAGGAGGCGTACACTAGCGTGACCAACTCCAGTTGGTAAAAGAGCGAGTGGACACGATAGTTTGTACTCAGGCCAACTTCGGTTGGTAAAAGATCAAGAAAAAAACATACTCCTTTGGTTAGGAGGCGTACACTAGCGTGACCAACTCCGGTTGGTAAAAGAGCGAGTGGACATAATAGTTTGAACTCAGACCAACTCCGGTTGGTAAAAGGGCGAGAACAACATTCTTAAAAATGCTAACTTATGTTGATTGGGAAGTAAGATTACTACAGAAAATACAAAAGTTCCTCGAGGAACATAATATTCCAAAATGAACTAAGTATAGTTGGTCGGGGATAAAAACCCACTAACTGTAGTTGGTCGACGAGGAGAATTTATCGACCTTGATTGGTCAGATACATTTTAAAAACAAAAATTTACCAAGTATGGCTAGTCGGGGATAAACTCTCACTAACTATAATTGGTCGACGAGCACAATTTAACAACATTGGTTGGTTGGAAAAACTTTAAACATTTTTATACTCATTACTTTATTATTAAGTGATCGAGAAACATTACTGATACTTGTAACTTTTTATTACTAAGTTGGTCGATGAACAGCACAATATTGTTATCTTTTTAACAGATACATATGCATAAATGTAAAATGTTTGACATTTACAAGACAATAGCAATTAAGATTGCGAACAAAAATGAAAGTCTTTCATTAAATCCAAAAAACAAAATGAAAATGTATACTAACTATTACATTGAGATTCCTACTCTATTGGTTTCTTTCCCTCTGCTTTTGAAACAGGTTCCTCTCCAGCAGGAGGATCATCCAAAGCATAAGGGGAGTTTTATGAAGTTAAGATCTTTCAGCATTCTGATATTCATCACAGATGGTCTGTCCAAGCAGCTCTTGCTCGTCCCCGGGAACCTCTTGCTCATCCTCGTATAGAGGTAGAAGTCAAAATCAACATCTACAGCACTGAGATCTTTGCTACTACTGTCTCGACCAATAATGAAGAAGAAGTTGTGTGAAAATGTTTCGAAGTCCACCACTAGCTTGGTACTAATCAGATTAAAGAGTTGGGTTCAAAATCTAGTATGTTACTCGACAAAGTATTCAGAGGATCATAAATCAGAAAAGGACACATGTCATCCTACGTGGCAATATTCGACACCCGAGGAGAGTTGGTCGGCATCCGAGGAGAGTTGCTCGGCACCCGAGGAGTGTTAGTCGGCATCCGAGGAGAGTTGGTCAGCACCCGAGGAGTATTAGTCGGCACCCGAGGAGAGTTGGTCGGCACCCGAGGAGTGTTGGTCGGCATACCAACCAGGAAGATCAAGGGATAACTATGCATTTAATGCGCATTAATGAAAATGACTATGCATTTAATGAGTATTAATGTACATTTATACTATAGATGAGAACACATAGCATACCAAGCAATTCAATAGTTAGATTCGTTGAATGTAGACATAATGTATAAATGTCTACATACAATGAATCTCTTTATCTCCCATCACTATAAATACATGTATTCCCTTAGCCAGAAGAGGGAGAACGAGAGAGAGCCGATAACGATGAGAGACACCATACACAAGATCCACACCTTTTTCTCTCTCAATCATATTGAGCTATTGTAAACCCCTGGGAATAAAATAACAGTGGACGTAGGCTTTATTCATAGCCGAACCACTTTAAAAACCTTTGTCTCTTATATGTTCGATGTGAATGTTTATCTTCATCTTCAATCTCATCCTCATCATTTATCTGCTGTTAAAATGAATAAATTCACACAAAATTCAGGTGTTATTAACATTATGAAACGAACTTCATACAATTGAAACCTTAAAAGTGAGAGGGAGGCGAGCACATGCATAGTATGATTTGGAAAAAACATAAATAAATTGGATAAGAGTTAAAGCATGCATATATCAGTCCTCACCGCGCATTACACTCAACAAATGAAATCACTATGAAAAGGGGAGGTAATACACGGTACATGCCAGCATAAAGACTAAATGTAAATGGAAACTAGGCCGCATGCATGTCATAAATGAAGAACGCTATATAGAAAATGAAAATTTGTAATCTCGATGAAAGATACCGCTCATTAAAGGAGGCAAAATGTAATTTCACATATTATCAAAATATTTCAACTTTTAAATTAAATTCACCCTGAGATCACATAGGACTTGAATAGGGTTATAATGTAGGCTGGGCTAGGGTACGGAATGAGGGATATGTATGTACGGATTCAAAGTGTTTGGAATGAAAACTTAGAATAATGGGAAGAATGTGAGAATGGAAAACAAGTTCCATAATCAAGCATTAAATATAACAATTGGAGATTAACAAGGATTATTGAACTATATACAACATATACAAACATTCTCTTTTCTTTTCTTTTCTTCTTTTTCTCATGTTTTCTTTTCTTTTCTTCTGCTTTTTTCTTTTTCTTTTCTTTTCTTTTTCACTACACTTTCTTCACCATTCTTTTCTCACTCTTTTCATGCTTAAATTACAACCACAAGACAAACATCATTCAATCCCAAGCAACATTCCAAACAAAGGTATAGAAGGTAATATGTATGGTTTAAAACTCCAATGTGGAGTTGTTTATGGGATTTTGGAGTTATGAAATGAAAGGTTATATTAAGGCTCAACGGGGTTGACTAGGGAAAAATAAGGTAAGGTCAAGGCAAATATGGGTGATATAACAAAGATTGCCTATGATAGTTTCATAAAGTTTATGCTATTCTCGAGTCAAACCAATTTATGAAAATCATGCTCAAGTAACGCATTTCAAGAATGAACTCAATTATTGAACGATCAAATGAAATAATAGAGAGATTACTGACGAATTCAATGTTTTCAAAGAGGAAAGAATAGTGTATACACTCACAAACGAAAAAAGATACAAATCTTACTCGGTGTAAGTATATACAATGCAACAAAAGATTACCGAGTTATAAAAATCTTAAACCTAATCAATAAAGCTAGAAAAGTTCATGTGCTCATGGGATTATAGTTTAATTCATAAAGTGATTCATAATATCAATAATTTGAGGACTAACGTCTAATAACTTATAAAATCGAGAACATGCATCATTTAATTGTCTATCGTATCGGGAAATTATCGAAATTTATCATCAAAAATAAAGGAAAAATGCCCAACAAAAGAGAAAAAAGAAAGAAAATATTTTTGAAAATTTTCAATTTTTCACAAAAAGGCATACTTAGTAACTAAATGTTAGTAAATTCGTGGACTAAACATGAAATGGCTAAAATATCCTACACCCCTTAACTTAAATGTTGCATTGTCCTCAATGCTAATAAAGAACACAAAGATATCTCAGAGAGATACAACATCCGAGAAGACATTAGGCCAAAAAACCAAAATATGAAATGACTAAAATGCTCTTGAATGTGACCTTGAGTGTGTTTTTTAAGTCAAACAAATCATAAAAATGCCATAACTCCATCATTACACATCGGAATCATGCACCGTCATTGGCCATGCGATGAGAAATCAAAGGGCTTCAACTTCCATGAAGAGTTTGGGATTAAAACCCGAATGCTAAAATTACTAAAGTTCCCACGAAGCTGCAATATTCAACGGAACTTTTTTGAAAATCTACTGAACTTCACACTAAGTATGAAAATACCTACAAAATCTCAATTACACCTCATATAGCATGTTAACATAAATAATGGAGGTTTTCTGGTTAATGAGCATAAATATGGGAATTAAGGTACCCAAGGGGGCTAAAATGCATAAGTATAAGGGGTGAAAAATACAATATTCGTGCCGAATCAATAACCACTTATTGGCTTACATGGACACCCGTAAATTATTATCGCACTTAATCAGAAATGTGGAAGAGATTAATACAACAATCTTGAACGTATGCCACTTGACACTAATTCACTTATCGTGCAAACCTCTTAGACACTACCGTTGAGGACACGAACTATAACCATCAGCAAACTAGTGTGACTGGCCCAAACCAACACCGATGTCGAAAGATCTAATAACGACCTCACCACATCACACCCGAAAGAAACCTTGAACCTAGAGCTCTGATATCATTTGTAACAACTCGGCCGGAATTTATGGGTTACCCGTGAGTCAACCCGGTCGGACCTGAGCATTAGGTGTGAAGTGTAATGAAACAACCTATATAATGTTGCTAGTCGAGTTTTATTTTAATTAACATTTCACTTGTTTGGCATACAGTTCAAGTTTCAAGATAAACTACGTGTGGGATCCATGGGGATCACCCTGAGTCCAAGTAAACAGAGCTACTAATGTAAAATAAATAAAGTGCACTTACTTGTACAACTCCCTCAAAATACGAACCCGCACCCAACCTTTCGTAACAAAGCAAGGGTGTGAGCCTATGCCCAGTGGGGATATATATACAAGCAGTATAGAAATAAACAACCGAAAGGTATACTCACACACTACATCCACATGCATGCGAAAATATGTATGTATCTACATACGTATAGCTTGGAAAAATACCCATGTCAATGCATTAACCGTTTTACTTTCAAAAGCCTTACTTATCTAGATTAATTTACCTTAATCTAGTAAATACTTCCTTTGTTCATGCTTAGCATTTTCATCTTGTTTAACACACCCGGTTCAACACTTCAAACCATTACACATGATTTTATTGGAACCCATTTCACTACACCAAATCTGCACTATTGTCACGGTCATTAACCTTGACAAATTGGACTTGTCAAGGTCAATGACCGTGACAATTCGGGGTGAGAAAATTTTTTTTGTCACGGACGTGTCATGGTCATTGACCTTGACAACTCCGTTAGAATTGTCACGGTTGTGTCAAGGTCATGGACCGTGACAATATTAGTCATGGTTCTTAACCGTGACAAAGCCTTGACAATATTTTAAAAAAAATCACGGTCATTGACCGTGACAAGCCCGTGACAATATTTGTCAATGACTTATCACGGTCAATGATCGTGACAATTCTGGGCAGAATTGAAAAAAAATTTGCTGGGCAGTATGGCCACTGCCACTGCCCAACAGTATATTTGTACCTGTTATAACAACGTTGGTTGTACCTATTCAAACATCATATATCCAAATATACCCAAGATAATGCAAATATATATTCATGACGATATAATCCAAATATTCAAATTAGAAACAATATACATGACAATATAATCCAAATAAAATTAAAACGTACAAACTTAAAAATAATGTTACTACATGTCTTGGGTAAATGTGAGGAGGTGAGTTGGCCACACGATATACGAATTGACACACCCACTAATATACATCGTGCCGCATTGTTCGCGCAACCACAATAGAGAGTTCTCCTTCCCGGGTATCACATGCGTGACGAGCACCTTGGACTCGATCCCTTGAAGCGCACGTCCATGAACTATTCCCACCCTCGACGATATTCGGGTCCCTCAACCCACGCCCTATCCGCTGGCCATCAAATACACCCAATATGAACATGCTCGGCCAACCAAGTGTCGATAATTGTCTGGGGAAGGGAGCCAAATAATGAACTGGATCATCGAAATACGCACGTGATGGTGAAGAAGCAGCGAGGTCCACATCCTCGTCCTCCCGCGCCTCGTTCTCCCGCACTTCCTCCTCCTCCTCCTCCACCGCCTTCTCCTTCCCTTTCTCTTTCCCCTTCCCCTTTCAGTCTCCACTCAAGGTACTCTTCATGAATGCGTACATATATTCGACCATCGCCTCCAAACGGGACAGCTTCGCGTCGTGTGAATCCACCAGTCGAGCCAACCCGGTGTCGCTCGTCTCCAATCCGATGATCCTAGATTTGGCCACCCGCGAGCTCACCCCCATTGTCCTCCCCTTGCTATCAGAGCCAAGCACTTGGCTGAGTGCGTCTGTGGACAAAGATGCCTTGTCGGCATCAGACTGCGACTCATGCACTTCCTTAAGCTTTGCCTGAAACGAAAAAAAGCACACTATTAGTAAAATAAGTAAACTAAAAAATTATAATGTAATTAACAAAAATTAAACTGTTTGATTACTTACAATCGTCTCCGCGACGCTCGGGGACACCTCCTTATCCTTCCCCTTCTTCGTCCGAAGAGCCACATAAGTATCGAGCCTATGTGGCTTACCCCCTGGCCCACTCCCTACCCCCTGAAATAAAATAAAGTAAAATTAGTATCGGCCCCGCAAAGTAAAATAATGAAGAATAATATATTTCTGTAGTTATTGAAAAATTAAATCTTATCTTCATCCTATGCTCCACCTCGGCGTAAGAGGTCCGCACGGTGTAGTGCACGTCCATCTTTTTTGCCCGATTTTCCCTCCCCGATTGGCAAGATGACAATTGTTGATCCTCGATCTCATTGTCAATGAACTTTTGCCATTGTGCCAATGAGATCGGCTCCTTGGGCGGGACGGATCCACGCCATTGTATAATGGACTCTCGTGTTTTCCCAAAGTACCCTGTCCGCATATTTTTCTTCCACGTCTTGTGTTGCTCCCTCAACTTCTCCAAAATAGAATCGCGTAGCTTTGGATCCAAGTTGAATTCTTCTTGTCCAAAAAATTCAATGTTAGTTGCGAATAAATATAAATATAAATATAAAATGAAATCGAAATTGAAATTGAAATTGAAATTGAAATTGAAATATAAATATATTACCTGTAGTGCCGCCCAAACACCTAACTTGAGCTCATATGGCACCTCCTTCCAACTCATAAACCCCGGACCGATGACCGTCTTTAGCAGCTCAAAGGATCTCGCTAATAGCTCCGATTTGTTCTCAACGGTAATCCAAAATTTTCCATATTTGGGGAGCCTAGGGGTGAAGGAGCCCTCGCCGCCTCCGCTACCACCGAGCCCAGACGACATCATCATAAACAACATCATCATCTTCGCCTTAATATTTGAAGGAGACATTTGCTGTAAAAAAATGTTATTAGTACGATAAAAAAAATGTTAATAGTACACATACACACACCCCTACCCCACCCCCACCACACACACGCACACGTCATGCCACTTTTAAAACTAACCAACCCAACATTTCATCAATTAAACTAACAATTAAAGTATACAATTATTAATTTACAATGAGGGACAATCCTACTTTCATATGAAATTGGCACTAATTATTAATTTACTTTCATCTAAAACTATACAATTAAAATTACAATTAAATTTATACAATTTCTTAATTAAAGTTATACAATTGTTAAAATTTCCCCCCCCCCCCACACACACCCCCCCACACCCCTTGCCCCCTCCCCCCGCCACGCTCACACACACACACCTATGCACACACACACACACACCACCCCCCCACCCCCCCCCCCTCCCCACCCCCCCACCCCCACGACCGTGACAACTACATTTGTCATGGCCTTTTCTTTAATCCTTTATCTTTATATTTATTCTTTAGGATTCTTTTATATTTCAAAAGTCTCTTATCCTCATTATATTTTATCACAATATGAATATCTTATAAGAGAGTCGGGTTTGGCATGAATAATTTGTAATGAAGTCTAGAACGAATCTTACTAAATCAATTGGGGTGTTTTCATATTTGTATTACTTTATTACTTTATTGTTTATTAATAAAATTATGACATGAGATAATTATAATTGGAGCATAAATTTCATTATCATAAAGGGATAAATCCAACCAAGTACAGAGATTCTACAAATTAAAGTGAGAATTAAATTTAAGACTTTCTAACAACATGCATGTGTATGGATTCTTCATAGTTGGGCACGAAATTAACTAATGATATTCCTAAAAACATACAATTGGCAACATTTTGTGAATTTACTAAACTTTATACAATATTATCAAATTCTGTTAAAAAATTATCTTGGGTTTTACCTAATTGAATCATCATATTTTTAGTTAGAAAATTCCTCCCCCACCACACACCACCACACACATATATACACACACATACACACACATATACACATACCCCACCCCCTCCCCTCACCACACCCCACCCCCACTACCCCTTCCCACCACACACCGCCACACACCACCACACACATATATACACATACCCCTCCCCCCACCACACCTGCACCACCCCACCCCCATTACCCCCTTCCCCCTCCCCCGCCACACACCAACACACACATATATACACACATATATATACACACATACACATACACATACATATATAATTGAAAGATAAAGAGAGGAAAAAAAATATACCTTAGAGAGAGAGAGAGCAGAAATCGCCTAAAGAGAGAGAGGGGGAAAAAAGATGGGATAAAAAGAAGCCTAGGGCTTTTTTTACTGCGAAATTTGTTACGGTCGTGTCAAGGTCAATGACCGTGACACAAAACGCGAGATTTGTGTCACGATCAATGACCTTGACAAGGGTGGCTGGCTGAAAGGTGACAATTTTATCATTTTGGTGTAGTGTTTCTTTATCGAAATTTAATCCCTTTCATTTATTTCATTACACTTTAGTATTTTCATTGAAAATCACCATTTCAACACACACAATTGCCATGATAGAAAATACTTATTTATCATTCGAAACCTTCTTCCATATATACTTATGCGAATTATGGGTTTAACAATTTGGGTTACTTAACCACCCATTTGCAGCCTTTACTTTAGCCTTTTTTACTTTTACTTATTGACATTAATATCTTTACACATTTACTTGTCCCTTTCATCTTTACCAAAATATGTATTAAAGTTAGGTTGTACTAACACATTTTACCACGCAACCCATTTTCTGGACATGTTCCTTATTCCTTTAATATTGCTCGGTATTTTTCTTTTTACTACATACTTACACGGGCTCCATAGTGACGGTTATGTGCACCATATACTTTGGCTAGAAATTTAGGATTTTTCACCCAAGGACTCCTGGTCCTTCCTGCTTTATCCTGGTGTCATCCGAGTTCCATTTATGTGTTTTAACTTTTCAAAAATGTACACATTATCGACTTCCTTACTTTTGCCCAACCAAAGCTAAACCCAGACTTAACCGTCCTATTTTCCATTAACACTTTGGAAATTCCATCTTTTCTTCTTTAAGTCCCTTATTCACACACGTGTGATTTATACTAAATTCAATAATGCATTAGGACTTAAGTCATTTCACACACATTATTAATGATGCTAAGATTCATCACCGCCAAATAAGAGGTGGAGAGCTCAAACAGTAACAATGGCAGCAACAGAGTTATACATGTGTATACGTATATAGAAGGGGATAAGTATAAGAGGAATGAAGCCAATGATGTATAGTGGTTCAGCCAATCAGGCCTACATCCACTGTGAGTGTGTGATCCACTAAATACGAACACTAATGGCCTTAGATACAGTGCTCATAATCTCCCTCTCTCTCTACTGTGTGTATAAGTAGAGTTTTAGCTAGGGTTTTTATTATCGATCTCTTTACAAGGTTGAAGATGAAAAGTATATATAGGGCTTGGGGGAGTAGTGTACCCCCCAAGCATGCATTGATCATGTGAATGATGGTCTACCCAATCCCTTATTGACACCTGGAAAGGCCACCTGTGGTTAATGATGACATAATATTCCCTCACATGAGGGGATGATATTGTTATAATGGTCTAGTCCACGTGCTACATGAGTCCCACGCGCACTATCCCACGCATCTCCTGAATCACGCGCCATGATGGGGTCACCCTCGGCTTATGGTGATAGGCTGAGGATGAAGTTGATGCTGGCCCATTGGGTACGGACTGCTGGATGTAAGATTCGTATTGTCGGCCCCTTATAGGGTCGGCCAATCTCTTAGACAACCCCAAGGACGAGGCTTTTATCTCCACAAGCTTAGGTTGACTCGGGTCATCAAAGTAAGTAGTGGGGTTGACCTCCCAAGTTTGTCTGGTCATACTTTCGTTTGAACTAGGTCGCCAATGATGGGGTCGGATTATCTGACCCCCCATCTTCAGTATGACCCTCCATCTTAAGTATGACCCCCTGGGGGTAGTAGAGTTGAGCCCTCGTCCTGGATGGGGCCACCCTAGGCCCGAACGTGGGTTTATTTTGGTATATCAATCACCCCTAGACCTTAGTCATTGATTTTGTTGAGATGGCTGAGGGGTAAAATTATCTTTGGATGTTGAGTTGGTGAGTGGTAAGGTTGATGAGTGACATTTTTCAGATGTTAATCATCATTTTGTGTTCCACAGAAATGACGGATGCACATCACACTTGGGACTTTGTGCCCTAATGATGGTTCTCCTCGTGGGTTGTGCAGTGCTTTGTCTATTGAGACCAATTATGACGTAAAGTATTTAAACCAATTTTCAAATGATTCTCTTTCTTCTTCTTCGCATGCATGTTCTCTCTCTAGCCTTGGAAATTAAACCTCCATTTCTGCATTTTCGTGAAAGCTTCTTGTTCTCTTCCAGTTTTGGTATTTTCTTCCAGGTAACTCCTTCACCATTCTCTCCATTTTCTTTCTCTTTCTTGAAATTTTCTTTTGATTTTTGTCTTAAATACTTTCTACAAAATTCCCTTTGGTCGGTTTGTCTTTTTTTGGTGTGTTTCCACCCTTCTTCGATGGTTCTAGGGCTAGAACCCGAGCGATAAGCCTCCCTAGGTTCCTCCCCCACCTTTTTGTGGTGGTTTAGTGTCGATTTGAAGCACTTCTTAGGTTTCTCGGTGACTCTCCAACATTATTCTCCGATAAACTTTACTGGTTCTGTTCTTACGTGTTCATTCCCAAAACCCTTTGTTTCTCTAGGTTCAATCCAAAAGTCAATTTGGTTAATTTGATTAACTTGTTTGTAGGTTGTTTGAGAAAGTTCCTTAAGTGTAGGGTCTCCATCTTAATGCTCCAAAGTCTTTATAATTTAGCCGAGGAGTTTCCAACTTTGAGAGAGAGGTGCTTTATAGAGATTAGGAGAATAGAAGAAGAGAATGAGTGTAGATGTAGGTCCAACCCTATCTGCGAATAACCCATTTTCCCAATTCTATTAGCCACAGTTTTCCCACCTTTTGAGACCTTTGAGTCGTCTTGTCGTCCAGCCTAGTGTCAGAGGTAAGAAGAGGAAATGGATGCCAGAACATCGTCTCCTATGGGTGCTAGGACTTCTAGGAGGAAAGACTCACTAATACTTAGTCCAAACCGACACGCTAAGGGAACCGTTCATCCTGAGGCTATCCCTGTGACAGCCCTGTCCCCTTACTTTCCAGGTCGCTTTTCTAGATGACCCTCTAATAAATGATAAGGTCGAGAGGTCTAGGAATGAGAGAGCCAAGCATGATAGTGGGGATTCTAATAATGATCAAGTTGACACGTCAGGAGCCTCAGATTTTGTCTCATTTGTTAGGGACCGTGACCTCTTACTATGGAGGCACTTCTTTGGTGTAAAGCCCAATGTAAACATGAGGATCCCAAATGAAGATGAGAAGGTCTTTCAGGGGGAAGAAAGAGAAGTTGCTCTGTATGAGCAGATGCTTAGGGTCAGCATTAGGTTCCCCCTTCATCCTACAATAGTTGTACTTTCTGCCCTCGGGGTTGCTCCTACCCAACTTCCTCCTAACTCCTGGAGGATCATCCTCGGCTACATATCCCTTTAGAAGAACACCTTTACTGATGAACCCTCGGCAGATCTGTTCTTGGATTGTTACAACATAACCTCCTTGTCCAAGAAACCTAGTTACTTCCATATCGGGTCTAGGAGGTCAGATAAGAAACTTCTCCATGTCGTACAAACTTCCAACCATGACTGGAAGAAGAGGTTCTTTTTTGTTTCTGGGTATTGGGAATTCCCTACCGGGGTTGATCCTTCTGAAGACAGCCCGAAGTTCCCTAGAGCCTGGTCTAACCCTTCCATGAAAGCAAGGTCATACCCTGGGCTTAGCTTGGATGAAAGGGCCATAGCCGACTATCTGGGGGATCAGGGGAAAGAGGGTGAGATTCCAAAGTTTGAAGATGTAATTACCCCTTATTTCCTCAAAGAAGATGGTCTGAGGGTCAGCCCACTGATAGAATTATGTGAGTTAATTTTTGTTTTAATTCTTTCTAAGTGTTTCCTTATTATTGTTACTTATATCTGACATGTCATCTCATTTTTTCAAGTCAGCCTCCAAACATATTTGATCAACTTTGGGAAATGACTGCCCTTAGCTTGATGTCTGGCCTAGGCAAAAAGAAGGATAAGGAGCCTCAGCTGACCTATAGGAAGACAAAATTAGTGGGGTTGACCCCAGTGGAGTCGACCATTGAGACCCGCAAGAGGAAGGAGCCAGAAGCCCCTATTAGCACTCGGCCTGATTCTCGTGCAATGGCAAGGGTGGAGGTCCCACAGATAAATACCGAGGGAACTAGTTCTTCCTCGTGCGTGGGCTCTTATCGATAATCTAATATGACCTTACTAAAGGCCTACCCTACCTCTTTAATTACCAATATGAGAGATGCCAAGGCTTCCATATTCTCGACACCATCAGCTTTAGGCTATGACTTTTTGGCCTAGATGCCCCCGACCAAAGTTTATAATTTTGGGCTTCACACTCTGGCTCAGGTATTTGTTTTATCCCTTAAATTTTGATTCACCAATAAATTGGGACATTAATCCCCTCAATATGACCTTAAATTAATGTCTTTTACAGTTTGTCTGCGCCTTTACCTCTGTCACCAAGTGGATGGCTGAGAACCAATGGAAGTTTCACGAGGTCAAGAGATTTATTAAAAATGAGGCTGACTTGAAGACCGAGTTGGATAATCTAAAGACTGAGCTAGAGAATGTGAAGGTCGAGCATACGAGGCTTATGGGAGAGCTTACCAAGGAGCATGTTACTCAACTGAATCTTAAGAATGACCTCATTACAACCAAGGAAAAGGCTTTGACCAGTCAGTGCACTCAGTTCTAGAATGATTTTGTTATAGTTGTCCAAAGGGATGAGGCTGATACTGTTGAGGCCTACAAACTCTCCGATGAATTCCAAGGCTTCGATCTTGAATACTTGGAGAGGGGAATCAAGACGGCCTGTCGGTGGGTCATCTTGAAATTTGCTGATACTATGTCATCTATTTGTCCTTCTTTAAAGGAAGTAGAGTTAGACAACCCCTTGATCTCTGAGGCTTTAGTTCATGTGAAGTCTCAAATAAATGTTGTGAAGGCACCGATACGTCTGAGGATCGACCTGCTATTGTGGTTGCTGAGGGGACTCTGCCCGATGATGCTAGGCCTCTACCCTCTGATGTTGCTCATTAGGGTGGTCGTCTATGGCCTACACACTCTGCTTGTAAAGATTTTGTCTTTTACTTTCTTTTGGACATGTACTGTAACTCTTCATATTTGTAGTGAAAATGCCCTTTTTACATTTAGTCTTCTATTTTTCCACTTTTATGATTTGTGCTAATGTGCCTCTGAGTCCTCCTTCGTCTTTCTTGAGGGATAATGGAGGGTCATCCCCAAAATTCACCCTCATCCTAGCCGAGGGTGGTTATCCACCAAATTAATGGTGTTTTAAAACATTAAGTCCTTCCTCGTCTTTCTTTAAAGTGAATGGAGGGTCATCCCTACCATTCACCCTCATCCTAGATGAGGGTGGTTATCCACCAAATTAATGGTGTTTTAAAACATTAAGTCCTCCCTCGTCTTTCTTGAGAGTGAATGGAGGGTTGTCCCTACCATTCACCCTCATCCTAGCCGAGGGTGGTTATCCACCAAATTAATGGTGTTTCAAGATTAAATGCTCCCCGATGTTATTGACAGGGTGTGGATGAGGTTGTCCCCATTCATGTTGTCATATCACCAAAGAGCATTTAAGCCTATTTCACCATGAATGATGTTTTGTGGCTTAGTATGAATCACCCCGATAGATATCTAAATTGACAAACATGATATGAGGGGCCAATAGAATATTCGCATTAACATTCCGAGTGATTTATGAAACAACACATTCATTACAACTATGAGCGAGTAGGACATTAACTACAACATTATTAATAGTACTTCTTCAGATGATCTACGTTCCAGGGGTTCAAAAAGGTTTCCCCTTCAAGGTTCTCTCGTTTTTTAGAACTAAGTCCGCCACAACGATGGCAGTCCTTTAGTGGTAGGCTGCTTGTCTTATCTCAGCATCTTCTCTTCTTTCCTCAATCAAGTCTAGATCAATTCTCCTTTCTTCCATATTTCTCTGGGGGTCATACATTTGAACTCTGTGAGTAGGAAACCCAATTTCGATGGGGATGATGGCTTTTGAGCCATATGGTAACATAAAAGGGGTATCCCCAGTAGGAGTTTTTTCTATTGTCTTGTAGGCCCACAGCACATCGTATACCTCCTCGACACATCTTCCTTTTGCCTCCTTGAGTTTTTTCTTAATCCCATCTAGGATTGTTCTGTTTGTAACCTCAGTTTTCCCATTAGCCTGAGGTCGACCTGGGGTATAGAAGAATTATTTGACCCCCACTCTTTCGCGATATTTCTCCACTGATACATTCTTGAACGGAGTCCCATTATCTGAAATGAGGGTGTTGGGGAGTCTATACCTGCATATGATGTTCTTCCAGATGAACTAGAAGGTCTTCTGCTCGGTGATTGTGACCATTGGCTCTGCCTCCACCCATTTTGAAAAATAATCAATTGCTACGATCAAGTAGCGATAGTTATTGATAGCCCTAGGCAAGGGTCCTACCAAATTGATTCCCCGTACTGAAAATAGCCATGGGGATGTAATTGAGGTCAGGGTCAGATGGGGATGATAAGGGATGGTGGCAAATCTCGGACATTTATCGCACTTCCTCACATATGCTGTAGCATCCTTTGCTAAGGTTGGACACCAGTACCCTTGTGTGACTATCCTCTTTGCTAACGACCTACCCCCAATATGGCTTGAATAAGACCCTTCGTGCACATCTTACAAGATATATGGAACCTCAAACGGGTGCACACATCTGATCAAAGGGAGCAAGAATCCCTTTTTGTACAAGGTTTCTCCGATGACAGTGAATTTTGCATCTTTGTACCTAAACGTCTTCCTTTCTTGTTTTGCATCTGGAACCTCCCGCTCTTTAATGTATCTAACTAGAGAGTCCATCCATGAAGCTTCCCTTCTTATATTTAAGCAAGTTCCAAGTGTTCCATATACGCCTTCAATCGTTGGCTGAAGCAGAATTTCCACCGGAACTATTCTCCTGATATTTGTCTTGGTTGCCGAGGCTAGCTTAGCAAGTGCATCAGCTTGATCGTTATCCGACCGAGGTATCCTCTTTAACTTTACTTCCTTGAAGCTCTTCAATAGTGACTTTACTCTCTTAAGGTATTTGTCCATCCTCTCATCTTTAGCCTCATATGTTCCTAGTATTTGATTCGTAACCAACTATGAATCACTATATACCAATATCTGGCAAAACACTAAGAGACCTAGCCAAGGAGAGGCCTGCTATCAGGGTCTCATATTCAGACCCATTGTTGGAGGCTTTAAAGTTGAACCTCAGGGCATACTCAATGTCCGTGTCGTCTGGTGTTGATACTATTAATCCAGCTCCACTTCCGCTCTCACAGGAGGACCCATCAACAAAGAGGTTCCACACAGTCTATTCCTCTGAGAAATTTCCTTCAGTGAGGGACCCTCTTCTAAAGAGGTACATTCCCTATTCGTTATTAGTAACTTTTTCTTTAGTGGTTCTTGTCTCAGCCTTATCTGTGGATGGGCTGACAATCTTTCCTTGCTGGATAACTTTTTTCTCAAGGTTCTCATTTTCTGCCTCATCCCCTTACCAAGTAAATTCAGCCACAAAATTTGCTAATTCTTGTCCCTTGATGGCTAACCTAGGTTGATACACAATATCAAGCACTCCTAGATCTATAGCCTAGGCCATTATCCTCCCTAAATTTTATGGCTTGTGTATGACCTGCCTAAGAGGGGAATCGGTGAGAATAACCATTGTATGGGATTGGAAGTATGGCTTCATCTTCCTTGAGGAGTGAATCAAAACATAGGCTAACTTCTCCATCCTAAATTACCTTTTCTCTTCCCCTTGAAGTGCCTTACTATTGAAATACATCGGCTTCTGCACTCCATCTTCTTCTCTCACAATAGCAGCGCTGATGGCTGACTCCGAGATGGCTAAGTATATGTACAATCTTTCACCTTGCACTGGACGTGATAAGAGTAAGGGGTACCCTATGTAGGAATCTAGCTCTTGGAAAGCCTTGTCGCACTCTTTGTTCCATTCCAAAGACTTTCTAAGAACTTTAAAAAAGGTAGACACTTGTCTGTGGCTCTAGATACGAACCTATTCAAAGTAGCCACTCATCCTGTGAGCCTCTGAATGTATATAATGGTCTTGGGGGTCTTCATTTCTAACAAAGCCTTTATCTTCTCAAGATTGGCCTTGATGCCTCTTTGATTGACGCTAAACCCCAAGAACTTTCCTGCTCCGACCCCAACCACACACTTGGCTGGGTTGAGCTTCATCCGATAAATGTCCATCGTGTCAAAGGCCCTCTCAAGGTTGGCCACATGATCCTTGGACTTCAAGCTCTTGGTCAACATGTCATATACATAGACCTCCATAGACTTATCGATTTGGTCTTTGAATATTTTATTCACAAGGCACTGATATGTTGCCCCCATATTCTTTAGGCCAAAGGGCATGACCCTGTAACAGTATGTCCCCTTGTCAGTAATGAAAGAAATTTTTTCTGAGTCCTCAGGGTTCATGAAGATCTGGTTATAACGCGAATATGCATCCATGAGGCTCATTATCTCATGGCCTGCAGTAGCGTCCACCATCTGATCAATGCGGGGAAGAGGGAAACTGTCTTTGGGGCAATATTTGTTGAGGTCAGTGAAGTCTACGCACATCCTCCATTTCCCGTTGGCTTTAGGGACTATGACCGCATTAGATAGCCACTCAGGATAGATGACCTCCCTGATAAACTCAGCCTCTTCCAGCTTCTTGACCTCATCCCTTATGACCTCATTCTTTTCCCGAGAATAAATTATCCTCTTCTGCTTTATCGACTTTGCGTCCTCTACCACGTTGAGCTTATGACACATGATCTTGAGGTCAATTCCTGGCATGTCTACATGACTCCGTGCAAAGACGTTATATCTTCTCATTAGCAGCTTGATGAGGTCTTCTTTTATATCTGTCTTTACAGCTTTGCCAACTTGGACGGGTTTTTTGACTCATCCTCATTGAGGATGATGGATTCTACCTCTTTCGCGATTCTCCTTTCTTTAGCTTTGTCTCATCCCTGGGATCCAGGATATCAATATTGTAAGTAGTAGTTTCCTTCTTGTGTGACTCTTTTTCCTCGACAGAGTTGAAGTAGCATACCCTTGCCGTCGTTAAGTCTCCCTGAACTTCCCCTACCCCATAAAGGGTCGAGAATTTTATCATCTGGTGGATCTTGGAAGGCACTACCTCAAATTACTTAAGGTCTACTCATCCTAGTATTATATTATAAGCTAAGAAGACGTGTTCGTCCATAAAGTTGACCTTCTTGGTAAGCCATCTTGGCCACTCATCTCCCATTATTACATCAGCCTCATACACTCCTAAGGGATGAAATTTTTCCCCACTGAAACCAATCAAGGGATGATGGTATGGGACCAGTCTAGCACGACTGAGTCCCAAGGCTTTAAAATACGACCAAAATATCACATATGCAGAACTACCCCATCTACCAAGATCCTTGGCACCTCGCATCCGTGTACCCTGGTGGTAATGACGAGAGGGTCATCATGCGGGGCTAAGAGGCCCTTAAAGTCCATCCTTCAGAAACCCACTATCAGGGTATCCATGTCAACTTTCTTCCTTTTTTCTAGCTTGGCTTCGATAGAGGTTGAGTGCACAACTTTCGTTATTTCCTTGGCTTCAGCTACATGGGCCATCTTGTCGGTGACTTCTGACCCTCCTCCTTCTAGGCCCCCGGAGATCATTCCAACACCGAATGAGATCATATTAAGTCTTTTCATAGGGTCGTTGTAGTCTCTTAGTGGGAGGTCAGGATCATCATCATCATCCTCTAAAGGGTCATCTCTTCTATTGGGGGGATCTTCTCTGCATGCATCGCTTCTTTTCTTCCTAGGGACGACCCCTCGACCGCTCTTGAAGGCACCCTTGTCCATGTATTTTCTTAACTTCCCTTCTTTTAATATTTTTTTAATTTCATCTTTCAGATAAAAATACTTATCGATCAAATGGCCATGGTCTTGGTGGAATTCACACCACATGTTTTTATTCCTCTTGTGAGGAGGTGCTCTCAACTTCTTAGGACATTTTAAGGATCGGTCGCTCTTTATCTCATTCAGAATGTGTTCACAATTGACCACCAGAGGGGAGTAATTACTATATTTGTCATCTGCTAGCTTTTTCTTCCCCTCCTTATTCTTTTTCTGGTACTTACCCTCACTAGTGCCTACTTTTTCATCTTCGTATTTGACGGCCATCGCCTTTTGGATGTTCATAACCTTCCCCACTATTGCCAGTAACTCAGCCATTGACTTCAGGGGGTCTTTGGCAAGCTTCCATAATAGCTTCCCCTTTCGGATTCCCACAATGAGGGTTATCACGGCTATACTTTCTTCGTAGTCCTCGACCTCTAATTTTTCTTTGTTAAACCTGGCTATGTAATCTCTAAGGCTCTCATTATCCCCCTACTTAACATAGATCAGGTGTGTGGTCTTCTTTTGTGGCTTCACTTTGAAGCAAAAGATGTGGATGAACCGGTCTGCTAGCTTCTTAAATCTTTTAATGAAGTTCTTTGGAAGAGAGGTATACCAGACATGTGCGGCCCTGGTCAAAGTGTTGTCTCTGATTGGTACATCTTGATATGATGGACCGGGTTGGTACTCCAGTCATACCTTGGGGTGACCACAGGTGGATTAAACTTGGATGGCATTGGGAATTTTACTATCTTCACCACAAAGGGTGAACCTATGGAGTATCCTCTTTGAAGAGGGTCTCGACTTTTTGAGATATCACCAATTTTATCCTCCAACCTTTGAATTGAGTCGTTCCACGACCTCATAGGGTCATCTTGGTCGATGTTATCCCCTGTCGCTTCGCTGGGGTGAACCGAGGGCTCGGTTGCGGGCGATCTGTTTCAGCTGTTCACATCTTCCTTGAGGAGTGAATAAAAGCATAAGCCGTT
The DNA here is from genome assembly GCA_949130495.1 of Sambucus nigra. Classification (NCBI taxonomy): domain Eukaryota; kingdom Viridiplantae; phylum Streptophyta; class Magnoliopsida; order Dipsacales; family Adoxaceae; genus Sambucus; species Sambucus nigra. Next base: position 142,922,485 of record OX422208.1, on the reverse strand, counting down.
CTGTTTTAGCTGTTCACCTCTCCCTCCATCTTAAGTATGACCCCCTGGGGGTAGTAGAGTTGATCCCTCGTCCTGGACGGGGCTACCCTCGGCCTGACCAAAGGTGTATTTTGGTATATCAATTATTGTAAAAACACTCTTTAACATTTTTATTCCATAAAAATGTTCCACCTTAAGTAAATTACCAATTTACCCTTTGTTTACCAAACTTGCAATTTAGTCCCTTAACAAGTATTCTTTCTTAAAATGGTTATTAAGTTTCCAACTTAACATTAAAACATTTTAGCCATTTTAACACTTGTTTAATGTCACACGTTTTCTTTAACACCCTTTACATTTTAGACTTCCAAATCCCCGTTTTCTTAGTTCATGCTTAAACCCAACAAGACTTTCTTTTAACTTACTCACATATTTATTATCAAAATACTACAAGTTTATATGCATAGAAATTGGACTTTACACACTAATATCCTACCAAGTGGATTAAACATACATTTCAAGTAATGAAGACATTTTATCAATTTCTTTAAACCTGAAAATGTCCATTCTTCCATAAAGTTTCCATTTTACAAGAAACTTGAAAATATTTATTTCATAAATATTTTGACAACATTAACCTCATTCCACATTTCATTGTTATTTCATAAAATTTCTATTATTTCTTTTTACACAAAATACCATTTTTCACATCCCATAAAATGTGCATTATTTCTATTTATACAAAATACCATTTTTTGACATTTTTATTCCATAAAAATGTCCATTCTTTCCTTTTCACTAGAAATACACCAAAATGACATTTCTTACATTTTTATTCCATAAAATTGTGTATTTTTAGTTTTACTAGTAAACACACTACAATAATAATTCCTAACATTTTTAATACGTAAAAAATCCATTTTTAGTCTACTAGGAAAATGCCATTATCTCATAATAGTTATACTATTAATCAACAACAATAAGACTACAATATCTAAGACATAAAGTCTCAATATAACAAGAGTAGACTATCCACTTATATGACACCAAAGTGGTGCCGGTGATGAAAATCGATGACTCCTCAACCTCCAAAGGTGGACCTAAAGGGAGTCACAAATGCTCCACTAACATTCATCCGTGGAAACTATAATAAATCCCACCAAAGACCCTCTACAAACCCCCCAATAATATACTCTTTTTTTCTGAAATAATCCCCTCCAAATGCACATTTAAACTACCCTATCAACCAGCTTCTACATTTTTATTTCTTAGCTTATATCTCTTCACAATATGGGTTTTATCTCTTATGGTGTGTGTAACACCCCGCATAATTCTGATGTTGGCCGCCACTAAAACTATGTTGGGAGTCACTAAATAAAATATCACTCTTAGCATGTGACAGATATGAAACATATAAAGTTCATTCCACAAGATAATAATTAAATCAATCCCATTAAATAATAACCATGCATGCGATAAAAATCCATCACCATGTTAATATCCAATTCAATCCAATCTCCAATTATTATAAAATTGAATAAAATTATTTAACTACAAGTAACTTAATAAAATCGTAAAAAAATCGTGGAACAGATTGGCCCACCAAATCCATAATAAGAGTCTCATAACAAAATGCGACGAAAAGGAAATAAATCTAACTGCTAAAGCATCTAAAATAAACCAATCCAGTTGCACCTCCAAGATGTATCTCCAAACACGCATATGCAGATACTCCAGCACTAATACCCAAAACATATTTGTTAACGCAACAGGTCAGAGCCCCGAGCATGAATACACACTACACCCCCTCAGTTAGGGTCCGTTAACCTAGACAGTACCATTATACACGATAAATATCATAATAGAATATTTTAAATTTAAACGAGATGACTAATAACGATGCAAATAAATAAACGACATATGCTAAAATATGTAACTATTCAACCCCAAAGTCTAAGTTCAATTACTTAGTTTATCGAAAGCAATCCATCTAATTTAATTCAATTCATCTTATTAGTTATTTTCTTCATTAATATCCGTTACGGGACTGCCGCCTAAAGCTTTACTTCATTTTATTTGTGGGACTCCCACTTAAACATTTATCTCATATTATTTGTTTGGTTGCGGGACTCTCGCTATTCTACACCACACCTATTCCCGTCACTATGGCTAGTCATCACGGTTAACCGTCATCTCTGCACATACTCGTGAGGCTCCACGCATGACACGTCACCACAGCCCATCAACCCATTTAAGTGTTAGCCCACACATACTCGTGATGCCAACACGTACCGAAAATGATATAGCCATTCGGCCCATTTAACTAGAAGCCCTGCACATACTCTAGTCGCAAATATATTTAAATACCAATTTTATTGTCTTAGGTATTAATTCTCAATTTCTCATCATCATATCTTTTATTTACCCCACCCTTAGTATCAACGTGAGATCCTCAAAACACCTTAGTCCCATACCTATTGTCTCTAAAACACAAATACTCCCTACCCTATGATATAGGATGAATCTATCCCTAGTCTTAAGCCGAGGCCAACGAATCGACAGAACGATGTAAAAATTTTCCTCACCCCGAAATACTCGATCCGTGAAAATCTACACTACCTAGTCCCATACCTAGAAAGTTTTAACCGTGACTAAGGCCTACCCACTAGTCCCATACCTAGCGATCATCCTAGAATATAGGTGAGAGCATACTACTCAACAACCCCACCGTCCCCGTGATGGAAAATATGAATAACAATCAAGCACACAATCCAAGTATAACAGTATGGAAATTTCCTCATAAGATCATAATCTAATTATTAGTATCATTAGTAACACCGTCATCGTTCTTTGCAAAATTATTATTATCTAATAATTTTAGATTAATCAGCGTGCAAGTTTATGAAATACACAATAATCGTCTACTTTCATTAACTACAATTTTTTGTGAGTGTGTACGCGCCCCATTTTCATTTAAATAAACTCTATAAAATTCTACATGTGATTCTACACCCATAATGACCAAAACCCAATACTTTATCCTGCGCACCCAAGGGTTTCCATTCTTATTTCTTATTAAAAATATTCTTAAAAATAGTACCAAATTAGCTTTCACTTTTCTCTATTAAGGTTGCTAATTTATTTTAAGAAAAACATGTAATTATATGTTTAGGCGACACCTAAACCACATAATACTAAAGGAAGAGATTAGAGTATCCATGCTTGAGTAAAAGTTGAATGAAAATTATGACTAGACGGTAGAACTCCTCTCGAAAAATAATGAAAGATCCATTCTTGAACAATCTTGAGAAAACACGGTTTGTCTTGACAAATCTTTAGTTGAAATTTGTGTAAAATGGGGATAGGGTTTGTAGGAGGAATAAAATGAAAATTATAAGGGTCTACTGCACTTAGAGGTGTCGAAAATATGTTTGAAAAGTACTAACCTCGTATTAAATTAAGTGAAGAAAGATTAGAGAATTTAAGTTGAATTAGAATCCTATTAAAACTAAAAATGTTTGCCTCTTAGTCATGCTCCAGAGCAGTGACAAACAGTTAGTCACGGTTTGAGGCCGTGACAAATATGTGAAGAAGGGATTTTTATTTTGGCCCTATTTTTTCCCTAGAGAGCTTGTGTTTTGGGGACTTTTCTAAAATACCCTAGACTTATATATACTCCTATTAGGAGTCTTTTAAGATAGCTTTCCGAATTTCGAATTAATTTAATGAATTACCAAATAAAATTACTAGTCGATACATACTTCCCCACTAGCACCGGAATTTTTCCCTCAAAATTCGACGAAGCGTAAACGCGCAAAATAATAATTAGGCTCACATATGCCTACCCATAAATGCCACGATTGGGCGCCCACACACCCAATCCTATCTGTGTTTATCCCACAATCAAAATATATATATATATATATATATATATATATATATATATATATGCATAACTATGAAAATAACGACGTACCACGCTCTCTCACGAATCACCACTCGATCCTATCTCCACAAGTCAATAAACGCTATTGTCCTCTAATCAATTTAAATCTCCAAAATCAATACTTACGATACCTAAAATCTGCACTACCGATATCCAAAATAACTCTCATCTCTAAAAATCAACTCTAAAGGTACTGACATCATGATTTCTAGTTATACCTCAACCACCATGTCCTTAACATAACTCCATATCTCTAACAAACACATCTAACACGAAGCTAGACCCACTACCACTGAAGTACGAATCTACAAAGGGGATAAAATAACGATAACATGAAATCTAAATGTTCTAATCACCTACGAGATCTAAGACCATGCTCTAATACCATCTGTAAAACCCCACGTAATTTTAGTGTCGGCCGCCACCAAAACTACGTCAGACGTCACTGAATAAAATATCACTCTTAGCATGTGATAAATATGAGACATATAAAATTCATTCCATAAGATAATAATTAAATTAATCCCAATAAATAATAACAATTCATGCGATAGAAATCCATCACCATGCTAATCTCCAATTCAATCTAATCTCCAATAAATATAAAACTATATAAAATGATACAACTACAAATATCTGAATAAAATCGTAAACAACCATAGAACCGAGTGGCCCACCAAATCCATAATAAGAGTCTCATAATAAAATGCGACGGAAAAGAATTAAATATAACTACTGAAGCATATAAAATAAATCACTCTAGCTGCACAACACTCCTCGACAGCTACTCCAGCACTAATACCTAAAAAATGTTAGTTAACGCACAAGGTCAGAGCCCCGAGCATGAATACACACTACTCCCCTCAATAAGGATTCGTGAACTCAAACAGTAGCATTATACATGATAAATATATTAATATAATATTTTAAATTTAAACGAGATGATTAATTACGATGCGAGTAAATAAATGACATATGCTAAAATATGCAACTATGATATCCCAAAGTCTAAGTCCCATTACTTAGTTTATCGAAATCAATTCATTTAATTTAATTCAATTCATCCGATTAGTTATTTTCTTCATTAATATCAGCTGTGGGACTCCCACCTAAAGTTTTAATCCATTTTATTCATCGGATTCCCACTTAAAGATTTATCTCATATTATGTGTTTGGTTGCAGGACTCCCGATGTTCTACACCACACACATTACTCTCACTATGGACAGTCAGCCTGGTTCACTATTAGCTCTACACACACTCATGAGGTTACACACACGAAACGTCACTATAGCCCTTCAGCTCGTTTAACTGTCAGCCTTGCACATACTCTCGCCGCAAATATATTTTAATACCCGTTTTCTTATCTTAGGTATTAATTATCAATTTCTCAATTTCTCATTTTCTCATCATCATATTTATTTTTTACCCCACCCTTATTATCGATGTGAGATCCTCAAAACACCCTTAGTCACATACCTATGTGACACCCCACCTAATATAATATCGAGTGATAACTCCTTTATGAAATTAAATCAGAATATCTAGTTGGTTCATTCTCAGCATCACTGTCGAAAAATAATTTTATTACCTGATAATTAATTAAGCTAGTGTCAAAAACTTTTTCATTTTTATTTTAATTGAAAGCATTCCACAATGCAGAATATTAATTAGCAACATCACATCACCATTGAACTAAATATAATAAGAATAGATATGTCTGGAATAAATCTCCAGTTAAAATATATCATTACCACCCAATAAAACTGATATCCACAGTACTGACATAAATAATTACAACCTCTAAAATCTTGGGCGACATGACCGAAATGAAAGTAAAACACTACAGATGTATGAATCATTAGATTGGAAGCGTTTAAACAAAGTTTGCATCCCCAGTAGTAGTTATAACCCGTCGAGACATCCATATTCTATGTCGACATCCCTGATGTTGGACACCTGATGTACAAGATACAATAGAGAAGAGAATATGCAAGGAAACGGGTCAGAGCCCAATTGTCAAATATTTTTAAAATAGAAAGTGCTTAACAAGTGCAATTAAGCAAATATTATATACATGTTAGCTTCTCGGGCTCTCACTTGAGAATTCTCACCTTTCATCTAGTATGCATGCCTAACGTACCTTATTATCTCCTACATTAAGGTTTTCAATTATGATTCCATCCCATATCATTTCCCCGTTTTTACCACCTAATACGTATGATAATTAAACATGTTCATTTCTCTTTAATATGAACTAGTCTTTCACAACTTTCAAATTAAGTATTCACTTACTTAATTAAATCAAATATCATTATTCATTTTTATCAACAATTTCACACAGTAGATTACCTCCTAGTATATATGTTAATATAAAAATTTCACAGGGTAGATTACATCATAGTATATATATTCATCACATTATAATATATACTAATATGGAACCTCCCAAACACAGTTGTGGTGCATGCATACTCTGCTATCATGTCTTGAAATATCTCTCGCTGTATAAAGGACTATTGGTTCAGCGTCTCTCACTAACCATAAATAACATAACACATATATTGGAGGCTAGCATACTATCCAGCTAAATGGGTGATAATACACAAATATTGCATATTTCATCCCTCGAACCGACGCGTTTTAGCCCCCTCGGGTATTTTATTACCTATATTTATGCTCGTTAACCAAATAACCTCAGATGTCTATGATAACATGTTTTGTAGGGGTTAATTGAGCTTTTATATGTATTTGGATGCTAAGTGTGAAGTTCGGACGCATTCTGTTCAATTTCCGTACACGATCGCACGTTTAAGGGCATTTTAGTCTTTTCACAACTTCGGCACCTGGCCCAACATCTCATGAAAGTTGTATCCCTCCTCGTAAGCTTCATGTGGCCATGAATGGTGCGCGATTCTGATTCAGAATGAAGAAGTTATGGTGATTTTAGCGAAGGAGAAAACCAAACATGCCAAAATAGGGGGAAAAAGAAGCAACCCTGCTTGATCGAGCGATCAATCAAAATGATTGATCGATTGATCCTTCAGAATTTGGCCATTATGGGGATACTGTGGGCTGATATTTTTTCCATCGATCGATCGATCAAAGGGATCGATCGATCGATCCTCAGTTTCCAGCTGATATTTTGGATTTTCTTTTCTTTTCTCTCTTCTTTTCTAATTTTATTCCTTTTACTATATAAGGGAATTTTGTTGAAAAAACAGATATAATCGATTTTAGGTAGTTTAGTTAGGGTTTTGGAGGTTTGAGATCTCATTTCTTCATTTCTTCTTGGATTGACACCCATTTGGGCTTGTAATTTGTGATATCATCTTCCATGTCCATTAATATAGTGTGTATTTCATTATTTCTTGATTTCTAGTTAATTTACATGCTTTGTTAATTAGATTCACATGCTTTCTTTCCTTGCTTTCTAATGTAGATTTATCGCGTTTATTTACCGCGTTTTTAATATGCTTTCTAGATAATTTAAATTACGTTGTGTTTGAATGGAACTCACTCGGATTGACGCGTTGCTTTGCTTTGGTGATGGTATTTACGGGTCTATTTTGGGTGCGTTCTCCTAGTTATTGTGCCTAGGAGATTTGACGGGGCATATCATGTATGTCCCGTGCTTACGACCTTGAGTGCATAATTTCTGGAATATTTGTTTACTCCGAAATCATTTTAGGCTTTTATGAGAATTTAGGGGCGTGACAACCCTTGGTAAAATTACCTGTCGAAACGAGATGCATTCGTAATAACTCGTCGACCCATGTGACCATTTTATACTAATTAACTCGGGTGAGGGATATTCACCGCAACCTATAGTTTTACTTGCCTTGTTAGTCTAGTTTCATTTTCCCTTGCCTAGAATAATCATTTCCCTTTTATGCATCTTTTTCCTTTTTGTGTATAATAATCTTTTACACTTGTATTGAGAAGTATTAAATCCTATAAATTATAGCAACTCGTCTCTGTGGATTTTCGATACCCGACTTAGCGTTGTGCCTACCTCGCAAGTGTAGTCGTAACTTAGGTTTGTTTGTATTATCGCGGTGAAACGAATACAACGTTTGTGTCCTTACACGAACATGCCTTTCACGCGGTGATCAATGGGTCACGCATATACCTACATTCCCATTCAATCGTCGAAACTAACATTCACACCGATAACACATTTCCATGGTCCTACGCTCAAAGTACGAATCTAAAATCCCACCAAATGGACTCATCAGGATAAGATCATCCACAACACGAAACCTCAACCCTGATAGCAAGTAGCGAAAGTATGGAATACACACAATAAATAATAATAATAATAATAATAATAATAATAATAATAATAATAATAATAAAAATAATAATAATAATAATAATAATAATAATAATAATAATAATAATAATAATAATAATAATAATAATAATAATAATAATAATAATAATAATAATAATAATAATAATAATAATAATAATAATAATATAGGTATTCACCCCACCCATATACAATAACAATAGTGCACACGCACAACCCATATAAATATTTCCATACATAGTATATTTATCTCTAATATCCTACGTATTTACAGTTTATGACTTTACTTCTTAAAGTATATTCTCGAGATTCTCTCATCACTCGAAGGGTAATCATGTATTCCTCGTGTAAATTTAGTAGGTAACATCGACGCCCTACTGGTCTGTGTAATCACGACTCCCGAATTTCTACCCGAATTTCTACGAATTAAAATTATCTTCAATTAGGTTTATTTCTCGATAACCCCTAATTCAATTTTAACCCTTTATTCCATCTCTTAGGGTTAATACCAATATAAGAACAAGGTTATTCTGGTAATAAATGACCCTTTTACTACTGGTACTAACTTTAAGTTATACTTCGTTCGATTTGAACTCCAATTTATATAATTTTCGATCGCAACTCATTCGGTTAACACTAGTAAATTTCCCCATTAAATCCCATACATAATAATACTTTTCGGGTCTTAGTATATCCTACTGCCCTTCCCTAAGTCCCATTATGTTCAAATATCAACACCAAAGATTTCCCAAAGTTGGGATTTAATAAAAACTTTAAAGGAAAACAAATCACATTTTCCAAAGGAGTCGATCGATCGACGTTCTTGGGTCAATAAGATATTTGTCCAGATTTCCTTAACAATTACGTGTTTAATCATTTTTCATCCTCAAAACCTATATTATATGATCTCAAACTCCTTATAAATCGTCCCAAATGATATAACAAGATATATAAGTAATCTCTAATCATTAAACATCATAAATACATCAAGAAGTTTAAATAAATCATAATGTTTTCTTTAAAATTCAGAAACTCCTTATTACATCACCCATACAAGAACATCCATAAAACCTAGATTTTTCTTCACCAAATGATTCTCAAATTTCATGTATTGAAATACATATTCAAAAAGAGATTAATCCTACATAATTCTCATTTCAAGGAATCAATTAAAATCGCCTTATTTTATCTATGATTCAGGCAATTTTTTAGAATTTCGTAATTATCCTAACATAGACAATATACATGCTAAGTTTGCAAAGGTTAAACCCATTGCCTTTATATTTTAGGTCTGAACCGTTGGGGATGATACTCTACTGGTGTTCCTCCCTTTTTTCGGCCAACCTCTGGCGGTGGTGGTGGTGCAGGATGACTTTTGGCCTTTTAGTTTCCTAGAGAGTCTCTTCCTTTCCTAGAGAAGTCTCTCAATCTCCCCTAAGTCTTTCCCTATATTTTTTGGTGAATGACTCTGAATCTTACCACCATTAAACTTATACAATAACAGTCAATTTTTGTGGGTACTATTCACCTTCTTTGTAAAATGACCCAAATACCCCTATAGGGTGTCTATTCGGTTCGAAAATGTCTCGAGACCTAAATCAAACCCCCAAGTAGACTTTTTCGACTATTTAAAACTTCCTGGAACTTTCGTATAGTCAAATTGACCACTCGGATGACATAAAAATAATTTACTTTTCATTCAATTTAATTATAGTCCCGACACGACTCACGCGCGCGTCACAACTTAATTACCATAATTGTCATATTCATCACTCGCGATAATTTTTTAAAATCGTAATCGTTTGTAAAGTCATAATCAAATATATTACTTTAAATAAGAAATAATATTCAACATTAATCACATATTACTTTACTCTCGAGTAATATTTAAATTCGGATTAATTTTCAATTACCCACAATTAATTCTAATTAATCCCATTTTAAAAGTCATTAAAAATAAGGGGTGTTGCGACCTAAGGTCTCCAAAACACAAATACGCCTTACCATATTACATAGGATGAATATCAATCAATTATCTCTCCCTAATCTTAGTCCTAGGCCAACGAATTGACGAAACGACATAAAAATCAGCCCTACCCCGAAATATCCCATCCGTGAAAATCTACACTAAGGAGTCCCATACCTAGAAAGTGTTAACCGCGACTAAGGCCTACCCAATAGTCTCATGCCTAGCGAGCATCCTAGAATATAGGTGAAAGCATACAACTCAACAACCCTGTCACCCCCGTGATGGTAAATATGAATAACAATCAAGCACACAATCCAAGTATAACAACATGGCCATTTCCTCATAAGATCACAATTTAATTATTAATTTCATTAGTAACACCGTTGTCGTTCTTAACACAATTACTATCATCTAACAATTTTAGATTAACCAACATGCAAGTTTATGAAATACACAATAATTGTCTACTTTCATTAACTACAAAATTTTTGTGAGTGTGTACGAGCCCCGTTTTCATTTAAAAAATCTATAGATTCTACATGCGATTCTACGCCCAAAATGACCAAAACCCAATACTATATCCTACGCACCCACGGGTTTACTATCTTATTTCATGTTAAAAATATTCATAAAAATAGTACCAAATTAGTTTTCACTTTTCCTAAATAAGGTTGCTAATTTTTTTTTAAGAAAAACATGTAATTATATGTTTAGTCGACACTTAAAATGCATAATATTAAAGGAAGAGAATAGAGTATCCATGCCTAAGTAAAAGTTGAATCAAAATTCTGATTAGATGGTTGAAATCCGCTTGAAAATTTATGAAGGATCTGTTCTTGAACAATCCTGAGAAAACATGGTTTATCTTGACAAATCTTGAGTTGAAAGTTGTGTAAAATGGGACTAGGGTTTGTAGGAGGAAGAAACTCAAAATTATAAGGGTCTACTGCTCTTGGAGGTTGTGAAAATGTGTTTGAAAAGTCCTAACCCCGTATTAATTTAAGTGAAGAAAGATTAGAGAATATAAGTGGCATTAGAAACATATGAAAACTAAAAAAGTTCGCCTGTTAGTCACACTCTAGAACTGTGACAAACCATTAGTTACTATTTAAGGCCATAACAAATCTCTGAAGCGGGATTTTTATTTTGGCCCTATTTTTTACCTAAAGAGTTCTATGTTTTGAGGACTCTTCTAAATTTTCCTAGACTTATATATGATCATATTAGGAGTCTTTTAAGATAGCTTTTCGAATTCCGAATTAATTTAATTAATTACAAGTTAAAATTAAGGGTTGATACATACTTCCCCACTAGCACAAGAATTTTGCCCTCGAAATTCGACGAAGCGTAAACGCGTAAAATAATAATAAGGCTCACATATGCCTACCCATAAATGCCACGATTGGCCGCCCATACACCCAATCCTACCCGCGTTTATCCCACGATTAAGATATAATATATGTATATATATATAACTATGAAAATAACAATGTACCACGATCTCTCATGAATCACCACTCGATTATATCTCCACAAGTCATTAAACGCTATTGTCCGCTAATCAATTTACATCTCCAAAATCAATACTTACGATAGCTAACATCTGCACTAACGATATCCAAAATAATTCTCGTCTAAAAAAATCAACTCTAAAGGTACTCACGTCACGATTTCTAGTTCTACCTCAACCACATTGTCCTTAACAAAACTCACTATCTCCAAGAAACAGATCTAACACGATGTTAGACCCACTACCATTAGGAGTACGAATCAACAAAGGGGATCAAAGAACGGTAACGCGGAAGCTACACGGACTCACAACCTACAAGATCTAAGACCATGCTCTAATACCATCTATAACACCTCACGTAATTTTGGCATCACCCACCACCAAAACTACGTCGGACGTCAATAAATAAAATATCACTCTTAGCATGTGACAGATATGAGACATATTATATTCATCCCATAAGATAATAATTGAATTAATCCCAAGAAATAATAACCATGCATGCGATAGAAATCCATCACCATGTTAATCTCCAATTCAATCCAATCTCCAATAAATAGAAAACTGAATAAAATGATTCATCTACAAATATCTGAAAAAAATCGTAAACAACCATGGAACCGAGTGGCCCACCAAATCAATAATAAGTGTCTCATAATAAAATGTGACGGAAAGGAATTAAATCTAACTACAAAAGCATATAAAATAAATCACTCCAGCTGCACCTCCAAGATGTATCTCTAAACACTCCTATACAGCTAATACTACACTAATACCTAGAAAAAATGTTAGTCAATGCACAGGGACAGAGCCCCAACCATGAATACACACTACTCCCCTCAATTAGGTCTGTGATCCCAGATAGTTAAATTATACACCATAAATATTACAATAGAATCTTTTAAATTTAAAGAGATGATTAATAACAATGCGAGTAAATAAACAACACATGCTAAAATATGCAACTATGGTACCCCAAAGTCTAAGTTCAATTACTCGATTTATCAAAAGCAATCCATCTAATTTAATTCAATTCATCCGATAAGTTATTTTCTTCATTAATATTAGTTGCGGGACTCCCGCCTAGAGTTTTACTCCATTTTATTCATGGGACTCCCACTTAAAGCTTTATCTCATATTATTTTTTTGATTGCGAGACTCCCGCTGTTCTACACCACACCCATTCCCCTCACTATGGACAGTCAACCCATTTTACTATCAGCTCTACACACAATCGTGAGGTTTGACTCACGACACATCACTATAGCCCGTCAGCCCGTTTAACTGTCAACCTGCACATACTCGTGACGCCAAAACACACCCACGACGATGTAGCCAGTCGTCCCATTTAATTGTCAGCCCTGCACATACTCTCATCGTAAATATATTTTAATATCCATTTTGTTATCTTAGGTATTAATTCTCAATTTCTCATTTTCTCATCAGCACAATTTTTATTTACCCTACCCTTATTATCGTTGTGAGATCCTCAAAACACCTTTACTCCCATACCCAAGGTCTCCAAAACACAAATACGCCATACCCTATGATATAGGATGAATCTCTATCAATTATCTCTTCCTAGTCATATGCCTAGGACAACGAATCGATGTAAAAAACAGTCCCACCCCGAAATATCCCATCTGTGAAAATCTACACTAACTAGTCCCATACCTAGAAAGTGTTAACCTAGACTAAGGCCTACACACTAGTCCCATAACTAGCAAGCATCCTAGAATACAGGTGAGAGCGTACTACTCAAAAACCCTATCGTCCTCATGATGAAAAATATTAATAACAATCAAGCACACAATCCAAGTATAACAATATGGAAATTTCCTCATAAGATCACAATTTAATTATTAATTTCATTAGTAACACCGTCATTGTTCTTAGCACAATTATTATCATCTAACAATTTTAGATTAATCAGCATGCAAGTTTATGAAATACACAATAAATGTCCACATTCATTAAGTACAAAATTTTTGTGAGTGTGTATGCGCCCCGTTTTCATTTAAACCAACTCTATAAAATTCTACATGCGATTCTACACCCATATTGACCAAAACCCAATACTCTATCCTACAAACCCAAGGGTTTCCAATATTATTTCACATTAAAAATATTCATAATAATAGTACCAAATTAGTTTTCACTTTTCCTAATTGAGGTTGCTAATTTATTTGAAGAAAAACATGTAATTATATGTTTAGGGGATACTTAAAATGCTTAATACTAATGGAAGAGAATAGTATCCTTGCCTGAGCGAAAGTTGAATGAACATTCTGATTAGACTATTGAAATCCTCTCGAAAAATTATGACGGGTCCATTCTTGAACAATCTTGAGAAAACAAGGTTTATCTTGATAAATCTTGAGTTGGAAGTTGTGTAAAATGGGATTAAGGTTTGTAGGAGGAAGAAGATGAAAATTATAAGCGTCTACTGCTCTTAGAGGTTGTGAAAATATGCTTGAAAAGTCCTAACCCCGTATTAATTTTAGTGGAGAAAGATTAGAGAATTTAAGTGGCATTAGAATCCTATTAAAACTAAAACAATTCGCCTGTTAGTCAATCTTCAGGATCGTGACAAACAGTTAGTCATGCTTCAGGACCGTAACAAACAGTTAGTCACGATTTAAGGCCGTGAGAAATCTTTAAGCGGGATTTTTATTTTGGCCCAATTTTTTTTAAAGAGTTTTATGTTTTGAGGACTTTTCTAAACGACCCTAGAGTTATATATACTCATATTAGGAGTTTTTTAAGATAGCTTTCCAAATTCTGAATTTATTTAATTAATTACCGGAGAAAATTACGAGTTGTTACATACTTCCCCACTAGCACAGGAATTTCTCCCTCAAAATTCGACAAAGTGTAAACGCGCAAAATAATAATAAGGCTCACATATGCCTACCCATGAATGCCATGATTGGGTGACCATACACCCAATCCTACCCGCGTTTATCCCACGATCAAAATATAATATATATATCCTACTATATATATATATATATATATATATATATATATATATATATATATATATATATATATATATAGTAGGATATATATATATATGCATAGATTTGAAAAAAAATAACTTACCACGTTCTCTCAAAAATCACCACTTGATCCCATCTCCACAAGTCATTAAATGCTAATGTCCTCTAATCAATTTACATCACCAAAATCGATACTTACGATACCTAACATATGCACTAACAAAATCCAAAATAACTCTCGTCTCCAAAAATCAACTCTAATGATACTCACATCAAGATTTCTAGTTCTACCTCAATCACAATGTCCTTAACACAACTCCCTATCTCCAAGAAACACATCTAACACTTATGCGAGATCCACTACCACTAGGAGTACGAATCAACAAAGTGGATTAAGGAATGTAATGCAGAAATTAAATGGACTCACGACCTACGAGACCTAAGACCATGCTCTGATACCATTTGTAACACCTCGCATAATTCTGGCGTCGACTGCCACCAAAACTATGTCGGGCATCAATAAATAAAATATCACTCTTAGCTTGTGATAGATATGAGACATATAAAATTCATTCCATAAGATAGTAATCAAATCAATCGCAATATATAATAACGATGCATGCGATAAAATTCCATCACCATGCTAATCTCCAATTCAATCTAATCTACAATAAATATAAAACTGAATAAAATGATTCAACTACAAATATCTGAATAAAACCGTAAACAACCGTGGGACCGATTGTTCCAGCAAATCCATAATAACAGTCTCATAATAAAATGCGACGGAAAGGAAATAAATCTAACTACTAATGCATCTAAAATAAATCACTCCAGTAGCACCTCTAAGATGTATCTCCAAACACTCCTATGTAGCTACTCCAGCACTAATACCTAATAAATGTTAGTCAACGCACAGAGTCAGAGCCCTGAGTATGAATACACACTACTCACCTCAATTTGGGTCCATGAACCCAGATAGTAGCATTATACATGATAAATATCACAATAGAATATTTTAAATTTAAACGATATGATTAATAACGATGCGAGTAAATAAATGACATATGCTAGAATATGCACCTATGCTACCCCAAAGTCTAAGTCCAATTACTCAAACTATCAAAAACAATCCCTCTAATTTAATTCAATTCATCTTATTAGTTATTTTCTTCATTAATATTAGTTGCGAGACTCCCGCATAAAGTTTCACTCCCTTTTATTCGTGGGACTCCCACACAAAGCTTTATCTCATATTAGTTGTTCGGTTGTGGGACTCCTACTGTTCTACACCACACCCATTCCCCGACTATGGTCAGTCATCCCGATTTACTGTCATCTCTTCACACACTCGTGAGGCTCTACGCACGATACGTCACTATAGCCGCTAGCCCATTTAGCTGTCAGCCCGTACATACTCGTCACACCAACACACACCTACGATGATATAGGCAGTTGGCCCGTTCAACTATCAGCCCTGCACATACTCCTGCCACAAATATATTTTAATACCTGTTTTATTATCTTAGGTATTAATGCTCAATTTCTCATTTTCTCATCATCATATTTTTTATTCACCCCACCCTTATTATCGAAGTGAGATCCTCAAAACACCCTTAGTCCCATACTTAAGGTCTCCAAAACAAAAATATAGCCTACCCTATGATAGAAGATGAATCTCGATCAATTATCTCTCCCTAGTCTTATGCCTAGGCCCATGAATTGATAAAATGACATAAAAGCAGCCCCACCCAGAAATATCCCATCCATGAAAATCTACACCAACTAGTCCCATACCTAGAAAGTGTTAACCTCGACTATGGCCTACCCACTAGTCCCGCACCTAGAGAGTATCCTAGAATATAGGTCAGAGAATTATGCTCAACAACCCCGCCGTCCCCGTGATGGAAAATATGAATAACAATTGGGCACACAATTCAAGTATAATAATATGGAAATTTCCTCATAAGATCACAATTTAATTACTAATTTCATTAGTAACACCGTTGTCATTCTTAGCACAGTTATTATCATCTAAAATTTTTAGATTAACCACCATGCAAGTTTCTGAAATACACAATAACCATCCACTTTCATTAAGTACAAAAATTTTATGAGTGTGTACGCGCCCCCTTTTCATTTAAACAAACTCTATAAAATTCTACATGCGACTCTACAGCCATAAAAAACAAAAACCAATACTCTATCCTATGCGCCCAAGTGTTTCCAATCTTATCTCATATTAAAAATATTCATAAAAATAGTAACAAATTAGTTTCCACTTTTCCTAATTAAGGCTGCTAATTAATTTTAAGAAAAACATGTAATTATATGTTTAGGTGACACTTTAAACACATAATATTAAAAGACGGTAATAGAGTATCCATGCCTGAGTAAAAGTTGAATGAAAAATCTTATTAAACGACTGAAATCCTCTCGAAAAATTATGAAGGATTTGTTCTTGAACAATCTTTTGGAAACATGATTTGACAAATCTTGAGTTGAAAGTTGTGTAAAATGGGGCTAGGGTTTGTAGGAGGAAGAATATGAAAATTATAAGCGTCTACTGCTCTTAGAGTTTGTGAAAATATGTTTGAAAAGTCTAAACCCGTATTAATTTAAGTGGAGAAAGATTAGAGAATTTAAGTGGCATTGGAATCCTATTATAACTAAAAAAATTTGCCTAATAGTCATGCTTCA
Source organism: Sambucus nigra (assembly GCA_949130495.1). Taxonomy (NCBI): domain Eukaryota; kingdom Viridiplantae; phylum Streptophyta; class Magnoliopsida; order Dipsacales; family Adoxaceae; genus Sambucus; species Sambucus nigra. Next base: position 142,905,065 of record OX422208.1, on the reverse strand, counting down.
GAACCGTGAAAAATAGTTTGTCACGGTTTAAGGCCTTGACAAATCTCTGAAGCGGGATTTTTATTTTGGCCCTATTTTTCTCCCAGAGAGTTTTATGTTTTAAGGACTCTTACAAATGACCCTAGACTTATATATACTCATATTAGGAGTCTTTTAAGATAAATTTCCGAATTCTGAATTAATTTAATTAATTACTGGATAAAATCATGGGTTGTAACATACTTCCCCACTAGCACATGAATTTTGCTATAGAAATTCGACAAAGCGTAAACGCGCAAAATAATAATAATAAGGCTCACATATGCCTACCCATAAATGTCACGATTGGGCTCCCATACACCCAATCCTACCCGCGTTTATCCCACGATCAAAATATAATATATATATATATATATATATATATATATATATATATTTACATAATGACGTACCACGCTCTCAAACAAATCACCACTCGATCCTATCTCCACAAGTCTTTAAATGCTAAGGTCCTCTAATCAATTTAAATCACCAAAATCGATGCTTACAATACCTAACAACTACACTAAAAATATACAAAATAACTCTCGTCTCCAAAAATCAACTCTAAAGATACTCACATCACAATTTCTAGTTATACCTTAACCAGAATGTCCTTAACACAACTCCTTATCTCCAAGAAACACATCGAACACGTATGCTAGACCCAATACCAATAGGAGTACGAATCAACAAAGGGGATCAAAGAACAGTAATACAGAAGTTAAACGGACTCACAACCTACGATACCTGAGACCATGCTCTGATACCATTTGTAACACCCCGCATAATTCTGGCGTCGACCGCCACCAAAACTACGTCGGGCGTCACTAAATAAAATATCACTCTTAGCATGTGACAGATGTGAAACATATAAAATTCATTCCACATGATAATAATTAAATCAATCCCCAAAAATAATAATCATGCATTCAATAAAAATCCATCACCATGCTAATCTCCAATTCAATCCAATCTCCAATAAATACAAAACTAAATAAAATGATTCAACTACAAATATCTGAATAAAACCTTAAACAACAATGGATCCAATTGGCCCACCAAATCCATAAAAAGAGTCTCAAAATAAAATGCAACGGGAAGGAAATAAATCTAACTACTAATGCATCTAAAATAAATCACTCCAGCAGTACCTCCAAGATGTATCTCCAAACACTCCAAAGCAGCTACTCCAGCACTAGTACTTGAAAAATATTAGTCAACGCACAAGGTCAGAGCCCCGAGTATGAATACACACTACTCCCCTCAATTAGGGTCTGTGAACCCAGACAATAGCATTATACATGATAAATATCACAACATAATATTTTAAATTTAAACGAGATGATTAATAACGATGCGAGTAAATAAACGACATATGGTAAAATATGCAAATATGCTACCCCAAAGTCTTAGTCCAATTACTCAATTTATCGAAAGCAATCCATCTAATTTGATTCAATTTATCCGATTAGTTATTTTCTTCATTAATATCAGTTGTCGGACTCCCGACTAAAGTTTTACTCCATTTTATTCGTAGGACTCCAACTTAAAGTTTTATCTCATATTATTTATTTGGTTGCAGGACTCCCGTTGTTCTACGCAACACCCATTCCCGTGACTATGCCCAGTCAGCTCGGTTCAGTTTCAGCTCTGCACACAATCGTGAGGTTCCACTCACGACATGTCACTATAGCCCGTCAGCCCGTTTAACTGTCAGCCCGCACATACTCATGACGCCAACACACACTCATGATGATATAGCCAATCGGTCCGTTTAACTGTCATCCCTGCAAATACTCGCGTCACAAATATATTTTAATACCCGTTTTATTCTCTTAGGTATTAATTCTCAATTTCTCATTTTCTCATCATCATATTTTTTATTCACCCCACCCTTATTATCGACGTGAGATCCTCAAAACACCCTTAGTCCCAAATCTAAGGTCTCGAAAACACAAATACACCCTACCCTATGATATAGGATGGATATCTATCAATTATCTCTCCCCATTCTTAAGGAGCCTAGGCCAACGAATTGACGGAACGACATAAAAATCAGCCCAACCCCGAAATATTCCATCCGTGAAAATCTACACTAACTAGTCTCATACCTAGAAAGTGTTAACCGTGACTAAGGCTTGGATACTAGTCCCATATCTAGCGATCATCCTATAATATAGGTCAGAGCATACTACGCAACAACCTCGTCATACCCGTGATGGAGAATATGAATAAGAATCAAGCACACAATCCAAGTATAACAATTTGGCAATTTCCTAATAAGATCACAATTTAGTTATTGATTTCATTAGTAACACCATTGTCGTTCTTAGCACAATAATTATCACCTAAAGATTTTCGATTAATCGGCATGCAAGTTTAGGAAATAGACAATAATCTTCCATTTTCAATAATAACAAAATTTTTGTGAGTGTGTACGCCCCCCGTTTTCATTTTAACAAACTCTATAAAATTCTACATGCGATTTTACATCCTTAAAGACCAAAACCCAATACTCTATCCAACGCACCCAAGGGTTTCAAATCTTATTTCATATTAAAAATATTCATAAAAATTTTACCAAATTAGTTTTCACTTTTCCTAATTAAGGTTGCTAATTTATTTTAAGAAAAACATGTAATTATATGTTTAGGCGACACTTCAAACGCATAATACTAAAGGACGATAATAAAGTATCAATGCCTGAGAAAAAGTAAAATGAAAATTATGATTAAACGGTTGAAATCCTCTAGAAACATTATGAAAGATTTGTTGTTGAACAATATTTTGAAAACACGATTTATCTTAACAAATCTTGATTTGAAAGTTGTGTAAAATGGGGCTAGGGTTTGTAGGAGGAAGAATATGAAATATATAAGCGTCTACTGCTGTTAGAGGTTGTGAAAATATGTTTGAAAAGTCCTAACCCCATATTAATTTAAGTGAACAAAGATTAGATAATTTAAGTGGCTTTAGAATCCTATTAAAACTAAAACAGTTCTCTTGTTAGTCACGCTCTAGAACCATGACAAACTGTTAGTCACAATTTAAGGTCGTGACAATTCTTTGAAGAGGGATTTTTGTTTTTGCCCTACTTTTTGCCTAGAGAGTTTTATATTTTGAGAACTCTTCTAAACAACCCTAGACTTATATATACTCATATTAGGAGTCTTTTAATATCGGTTTCCGAATTCCTAGTTAATTTAATTAATTATTGGATAAAATTACGGGTTATTACAGTGTGGCTGAGTATGATAAGGCTCTAAATGATCGGAGGCAGTGTATCAAAGTTAGGGGGAGCTCAGAGACCATTTTGGAATAAGAAAGGAGTTGGTCATTTTCTCCCCACACCTCTTTCTTTATACACATATAAAACCTTATCTAACCCTCCATATGAATTATCCAGTGGTCTATGTTTAGACATCACAAATGATCAAATAGTGGGTTTGTTGATTGCAAATTGATAATATCGCCAACTATCTCTTTCTCTCAAACGTTAACTTATCAGTCCACGTTCGTAATCCATGAGCTGAAATTCATTTTGAGTCCACAAGTGAGGGCATGACAACACAAAAGGGAACTGACGTAGAACTGGTCATTCGAACGACAACCCAGTTTTTCCCACAACAACCTTTAGTTGTTCGAACGATTGGTTGGGTCATTCTAACGACAGGCTGTTCTTGGTTAAAATAGTAGAAATCTTGATTCCTCATTTCGTTCATTATATATATATATATATATATATATATATATATATACACTAAAACCTTCTATTTTGAATGACAATTCTCTCCATATAAAGTCCATAACTCTAATATTTCATTATATGATCAAATTGGGTACCTGCAGTCCTTAAGATTTCAATTTGTTCCTCTTCATATAAAATTTAATAAGTTTATCGGGGCAGGGTATTATAGTTAAAACACAACCCCTTCATGTATTTTCTCAGCATTTTCATTCGGGTTGGGCAACTATAATTTGTTAATTTTTTTGTTAAATAGTGCTTCTTTGGTGCCACGTGATCATGAATTGACTACTGTCTACCTTAGATCTTTACATCATTCACTCGATGTATATCTTTAGTTGTGCTATAGCTTTAATATCATAATGTATTCCTGGTACACCCAATTTTTTTTCGTGGGTGAAATTGACGCAACAGTGGATATATATACAATGGCTATGATGAGTTAAGAACCATTCACCATGAATTGAGATGACCAAGATTGAATTTAATCTTTTGATTGGGCATTACGGTGTGCATAACAAGAACTACATGAGTTAACTGAACAATAAAAACTACAATATAAAAAAGCAACAACAAAAAAACAATAAAATACATGCTGAAAGAGAGAAATGCACGCATATATTTCTTGAGGGAGAGAGATTTCAAAATCAAAAATTGCACTACGTGAACCATCTGAACCGTAAAAAAAATGATAAAGAAGAAATAGATTTAAAAAACATCATCAAAAAATCCATAAGAATCATCTCACCAGATCTGAACCATCACTACCTGAACAGGAACCCAATCTGAACCGACTCAATGTGTGTAGAAAAAAATGTCAAAATCTTCCTTCATCTCCTATATAATTCGGAACAGTTGCATTATACGAAGCAGTGATGCCCATTTGGAAGAAAAGAAAAAACAACATATACCGACCAAACTCAAAAACCAAACTTGCTTACTGGTGGATTGAAGAAATAACTCTAGAAATCACCATATACCGACCTGAGAAGATAATTGTAACAACCCGGATTTTTTAAATGGGAATTTTTTTAAAAATAATTTTGGAAATCGGAGAAAAATAAAATTTTGGATTTTATAAATTTTATAATTTAAAGTGTTGATTTTTATATTTGAAAAATAAATTTTCAAACGGAATTGGAATCGAAATTAAAATGGAGCTTTAATTGAATTTTTATTATTTAGAAGAGTCCTTAAAACATAAAACTCTCTAAGAGTCCTCGGAACATAAAACTTTTTAGTAAAAATAATATTTTTAGAAATCCAACCGTCCGATCAAGCTGAATTTTTGTCAGCAATCCTGTCTCGCCGTTCGCTACAATATACTAAAATTTCAAGCGATTCTAACGGTCCGATCGTCCGGAATAAAAATTTTAGTCTTTGTATCTAATTATAACTCTTTTCTTAATCAAACTCTTAATCCTTTATATATCAACTAATTTGTGGATGGACTTTTGAAATCACTTTTTCTCAAACTTTTCAACCAGAAGACCTCTCAAAAATTACTCCCTTTCATATACAAACCATAGCCCCAAACTTATTCAAGATTTCAACCTTAGATTAGAAGGCTTATTTGGTGTTTTCTCGAGTTTGGGCTAGAACTTGATTGGATTATTTTCGCGAGAGGAACGTGATGGTGTGATTAGATTTTGAGGCTGAATTATGTGATGATTTTGAGGTATGGGGTTTTACACAATATGCTCCTAAATCTCGCGAGTGTTTGTTTCGTTGAATTCTTCTTAATTGAACTCATATTTTGAATTGTTAAATTCATTGAAATCTGGAAAAATAATTGTTGGAATTATTTTCATTCATGAGGTATTATTCATGTTGTTTTGAGAACGGTGTCATGAGATTTTAATATGGCACTGATGTTGGGCACCCGCCAAGACTCCTTTTCCGGCTACTTGATAAAGTATGGCGCGGTATGGTGAGACCTGGTGACTCCGGTTAATGTGTTGTTGAGAAATTTATTGATAAAATGCTATTGAGATTTGCATTATTTGATTTGAGTATTCGTAGTCGTATTGTTGTGCTTTGTTCAGCGCTAACATCTTTGTTGAGCATATTCCTGTCGTATTGTGTACTTCCCCATCTTTTTCTTAGTTGGCAGGTGAGCACGGATTTGAGTGCTATGAACCAATTAGGATGATTTTAGCGAGGAATATTTTGTGAAGCTTTTAAATACAAGAGATGAGAAGACTTGTATTTATTTTTGATGTATAGAGCATTTGGAGATTAGTGTTTGTTTGTTTTCGAGGTAGTTAGTTTGTTGTAATTATTTCGAGAGATTTGTTGTATTTGTATTTCAAGAATTCGAGATTAGTGGATTCTTGTTTTATTGTGGGATTTAGATGCTCTATACCTTGTTATTGTGGATTAGTTTAGTTTTATCGATGTGTAGCGCTCCGCTCGCTCTCCCTGGGCGGGCGGGGTGTTACAATAATCGAGGACAAAAACTTAACAAAATCGAGTAATAAAATCAAGTGAAAGCACCAGGACAAAAATCGAACAAAATTGGAAAAAATGATCTTACATGTTTACCTCTAAAGTTAGTGCAAAGCTTCTTCCACAAATCGGAGAGGGTAAAAATGAAGAACCCTATAAGAAAAATTTTACCATAACGAAGAACCCTATAATGATTTGAATCAATAATAAATAAAAGTCAACAAAAAAAGAACCCGAAACCTCCTTACCTACCTCCCGTTCAAAATAAGGAGTTTCCAGCTTGATCATGGGAGGTGATAAAATCAAATGGGGACACAACTAGAGAGAGAAACTGAGAGAGAGGGAGAGAATCGGTACCTTTGATCTTCTCCTAATATTATCTATTTTCGACCTGTTGGGAACAAATGAAAGTGGTGTACTTTTCACACTCTTATAGTTATGACCCGCTTCTTGAGAAGAGAGAAGATTGAGGTATTGTTAAGTTTTTTGTCAGGGGTAGAGTGATAAATGGGTTTTCAGATCACATGGCTCAAGGTATGAGGTCTCAAACTTTTAATCTTAACACATGGTGAGTTTTGAACGCTCAAATTCAAATCCCTCCCATTTACTCTCAACCTTCAGTAGATAAATACCAAACTCATCAAATTTGATATCAACCGTTAGTTGGGGGAGACCAAAAAATCACTCCTTTGTTTTTTTATATATATAGGGAAATGTTCAAAAGCGAACATTAAAAAGTGAACATTTTTGTTAACACTCACAAAAAACACCTAACAACCCATTAATTTTAATTCTTATGATGAAATTGGTCCACGCCAGCGGCAACGGACATGTGTGTGACACGTGACCCCCTTACCCCCCATATCCCCCCACCCCACCTGCCATCTGGACTTCCACCACATCTACCTCTGACCCATAAATCGGAATACCTGAGCTCCATTTGTTAAACCCACTGACCCTTTAATTCTGGCCAAAACCTTATCCATGCCTGACCTATACACCCATAAACCTAAATACATGAGTTGCTCGCAAGGAAAGCAAGGTCTGCTCGGATTGGGTTATGGCTAGTCGGGGATTGGTTTGGTCGGAGCTAGGCAAGTAAGGTTTGATTGATAAGGTATGGAAGTTAGGATTTGAACCAATTTTTAGAGGTAGCTGGCCGGAACATGTGAAATGGGACTGGAGGTGGATCGGGTTTTGAATTTGCGCGCCGCTCCGAGTTCGCCGATTTGGATTGGGTAGTGGAGCAGTAAGGGGGTTTAGGCAGTGGCCGAAGATGGAGGTCTTAGTGAGTTTCTGTCCGATCAGAGTTGGGATGATTTTGGCCGGAGATGGAGGTTGAAATGGACAGGTTAGAGGGTTGGGTTGCATCGGAGATGGCTACTGAGTTGGGGTTGTCCGGGCAGTAGGGGTGGGGGCGGGGGTAAGTGTTTGGTAATGCGTAGGGGTAGGGGTGGGGGTAGGTGTGTGTAAAAAGAATATTGGATCAACACGAGTGTTCGTAATGTTTTCTTTTGAACCTCTCCTTATATATATATACTAGGGGGTACCCGTGCCGATGGCACGGCGATATATTTGTTCCTGTGTCGCAAATAGTGCAAATATAAATATGGTTGGTCATCCCATGAGAGTGTGATTACGATTTCAATATGGTGCATTTGTGCGCTCGTGCCGATGGCCCGGTGAAAAATTGAGAAAAATGTTGTTTTCCGATTTTTGTTCACTTTTTTTATCCGTTTAATAGAATTATCGAGTAAAAATGTAAAATATTGGGAATATAAATTTATTCTTTAAAAACGTAATATCGAAAAAAAAATTAAAAAATATACTTAATATTGGTAGTATAAAATACTACTCGTTTGAAAAATAAAATAAAAAAGTAATTTTTAAAAGTAATATTCTGAAAAATTAATGTGAAGATAATAATTGTAAAGAAATATTTTTAAACCATTACAGATCATATGTTTTTAAATTTTCCTCGAGCAGTGGGGTATTATGGACAGTCCTTGGGCCTCGCGTTTGTTGTGTTGACTGTCTTGGAAGTTAAGAATGTCAGTAGGTTATCAAATATTACAACTTTGATAAGTGTCTTCGTCATTTTGTCAGATTTTTTTATATAACTGCATTATGATCTACAAACTCCTTTTGGGAACGCACACGTGTTAAAAAAAGATGTTCATCCGCAACTCAAGTTTTCAAAGTGACCCATAGACAATGAGCTATATTAATAAAAAGCCAAGGTAAAGTAGGTAAAATAATAATTTAACTTAGGATTAAATTTTAAGTAAAAAGCAAAATTAAAAAAGTATGTAATAATTGAAATAATAACTTAGTTTGAAAAAATAAATGGCAATGTGGGTCTCGCGTGAAGAAGTTTTATCCATTTAGTTATTAAAATATAATCGAAAAAATTATTTTATCAATCTGCATTCTCTATTAAGCATGCATCCTAAAGCCTAATTTGTTGCCCAAGCCAGAGTTGAAAATTTTTGAAAGGTACACAACACATGTGAGATATGAACATGAATTCAAGCCTTCAGATGTGTGAAACATAGGAGAATAATTTTAAAAAAAATATTTTCAAACTCCAAAATAGTTTTTTTTTACATAAAATATTCTCTAATTAGTTGTGTCCGAAAAAAAATTCATTACATGTTCCCAAAAAAAATTCGTGGAAGCAATTGGACCATTAAAATATCAAAAGAAAACTAATTGGCAAAATCTCAAAAATTAAATTGATTTTAGAAATCTCATCCAACAGAAAATAAAAAATACACATCTAATGCGTTTAAATGACTTTTAATTGGTAAAAAATAAAAAATAACATGCACACATCACAAACTTAATCAGCATCCTATTAAGATTTTGTTTAAGAAAGAATGTCAAATGCACATAAAAGAAGTTTTACTAAACATTTGGTCTCTCAGGTTATACATAAAGTAGTCAAACATTAGAGGGGAACAATGAAAACAAATTTAAGTAACTAAAAAAACTACCTAGATCTACATCTAAATGGAATAAAAACCAAGTGCAGGATGCGGTGAGATTTTTTTTTTTGGATGAAATGTAAGTCTATATTAAAAAGTCAAAATCCCAAAGGAATTACAATAGTCCAAAACACAAAAAACACCAAATCCCAACAACATAGCCCAAAAGCGTGGCTAGCCCCAACAAAACCAATGAGATTACATGCATAGTTAAACTCAGTTAACCGAATCAAATCCAAATATATCCATATCTGCCAAAGAAAAATTCAAAACAAACTTTTTTTCCCATACTAACAAATAGGATCTTGGCGTCGACCCGAAGGAGAGTATTGGTTCTCATCCATATCTGTAAAAGAGTTCTACACCCATAAAAACGTTAAACAGAGTGATAATAGAAAAAAATAATTTACAACACAGACAACGATTAAAACAAACAAATTTAAAAACCCATGAGAGGATACCTTGAATAATGCAGAGAGAGAGAGAGAGAGAGAGAATACCTTATACGATGGAGACTCTCGCTACCGCCTGTTTCTCGTTTACTCATCCACGTTACCTTCAAAATCAATTGTCAGGGGAAAAAAATAAGTCAAACATCAATGTTTTTCAACAGACACATAAAGAATAAAACAAAAAATTCAAAGCCAAAAGTCTCTTAGATAATTGCTAAAACCGAGTTACATCTGAGATATATATATATGTCAAAATGTAGTGCAAATCCAAATCCAAATCAAAATATGAGATTTGTAATGTTTAGAACCCCCAAACCCAAATCAAACGAAAAGATAAACAAATGGTATACCTGAGATTTCTAGTGTAAATCCAAAACCCAAATAGTTAGATCAAAACAAAAAGAGTTAGATCGACACCGTCACTCTCTCTTCATCTTCATTGGCGTCGTCACTATCTCTGTCCTTCCGCTGTCTTATAAACCGTTGAAGGTTAAATCGTATAATCGTTGAAGAATATTATAAAGATGGAGTTTTTTCTAAGGTGGAGTTTTATCCAGTTGGGTTTAGGTGGAGTTTTTTCTAGCTGGGTGTTTGTAAGGTGGAGTTTTTTCTAGCTAGGTTTAGGGAAATTAGAATGAGGGAGAGAATATCAGCTTAGAGAGTGTAAACTTTGAAGATGGAGCTTTCTCCTCGTGAACAATTTTTTTTATGAAGATGAACAGAAATTTCTTTGTGAACAAAGACCCCGTTTACAAAAAATTTTGTGTGAAGATGAACAAAAATTACTTGGTTTACACAAAGAAATGAAAATGGAACAGTCATTAACAAAAACATGAAGATGAACAGAAATGAACACAAACTCAAATGATAACAGTTATGAACAAAGAAAATGTACCTTATGAAAGAGTAAAGTGCAGTGAGTAGAAGAGAAGGTGGAGATCGGGTGAGAAGTGAAGTGAGGGATTAAACTGGGTACCAATAAATCTCCAGACAATTAACCAACGATAGGGATTAAACATAATCACGTTGGGTTTCATATCCATTTCTAGAGATTGGAAGTTACAAACGGGATTACTGATTAAAGTAGACACATTTAAACCCGGGTAAACCTAGTTAATACATACATGTTTAATGGGAATGGTTTGATAGCAGAATCAAAAGGTGAAACAAAAAGTTAAAAAGAGAGACGCCAAAAATACCGAATCTGACTCAAAGAGAGAAAAATGATGTGAATTCCCACATAACATCAATGAACCCCCTGAATAAATGGAAACCTAACAATACATGAGATGAAAGAAAGATGGAGAGAACTTCAGCATATAGAGAAATGGAGAGAAGCCTAAACACACGGATGTGACTCTACTATTTCTTGAGCCATGTGCTCTTTTCACCCGTTGTCCTATTTCTTGAGCAGTGTGCTATTTTTACCTATTGTACCGTGTAATCATCTTCCATTTGCACTCTCTTATTAAATCTCAGCCGTCCACGTGGTATAAGATCAAATTCTCAACATTCAATCTCATCCGTGAGTTGATAAACACCAAATTTGTCAGCTTTCGATCTCAACCGTCAGTTGGGAAGGACAAAAAATCCCTCCTCCTTTATATATATACTAGGGTGTACCCGTGCCGATGGCACGGTGATAAATTTACTCCCGAATATTTCTAGATATAACACAGTCATACCCTTGTCGATGCCACGGTAATAAATTTTCTCCTGAATATTTGTGATTATAGAACACTCACACTCCCATCCCATAATTACCATCCACTGTTGTACACAATTTACTGTGTTAAGCCCAAGCCAGTGTATTGAACTTTTTGCACAAAATGTTTTAAGCCTAAATCATCTCAACGAACCTTTTGCACATCACACAATATTTTAAGCCCAAGTCAGTGTATTGAAGTCGGGGGTACGAACCTAGAATAAAGACAACACGTAATACAAATAAAACATTAGTCCAACAAACATTATTCTCTTAGCATGGGTTTGTGAGTTTCCGTGTGGAGAGAGAGTTGTGGTCTTAAAATAATTCAAAATATTTTTAAAAAGTGAAATTATTTGTTGTCAAGTGCCCAAGTAGTCAGCCAAAAATATGGTGACCAAGTAGTTTGGCGTGTTAATATATGTAAAGTAGAAAGTATACTTGTCTTCCCTATAAAATATATTACTTGTACCATTTAAAATCTTAATCAATAGCACTGTTATTATACTTGCACGATACTAAGAGTTAAAATAAATTATCTTTAAAATTAAATAAATAAATTATCTTTAAAAATAAATAAATAAATAAATTATCTTTAAAGACAATACATATGTAAGTACTTATGAATGAACATGACTCTAGACAACCAAATCAAAACCCATAAACCATGAGTACCTTTCTTTTAGTAAGAACCAAACAGGAAACGTGAAACTGTAGTAAATGCCAACCTTAGAACCAAACAGGAAAAGTAAAACTGTAGCTCTAAACAACCAAATAAAAACCCGTAAACCATAGTTGTATGTCACAGACCAACGATGCACATTTCTTCCAATTCCTTCATCTACATAGTGAAGTAACAGAGAGGCCTAACACCACACCAAACATCAAGAGGTAATTACTATTCTAAATGGTAGCAGGGGACTAATGAAACCCCCACTTCAGCTACAAAAAAATCAGTTCGGTACCTCCAGAAGCATACCAATAAACCACCATACCAGAAATTTTCACGAACACCAAGAAAAATAAACAATAAACCAGAAATAAAATAAAAAAAAGATATAAAAATGGGTGAAGGCAAGGGAGATGACACCTATTGCAAAAAAATAAAGATATAAAAATGGAACCCACTTTCCACAATCTGTAAATAACAAAACTGGAACACAAAAACACAAAAAAATATATTTTACACAACCAACAAAGAACATAACACTTGACAATTAAGTTAAGCTTCGTTAATGACAATAAAATGAATCTTTCTCACTTAATGTGTTGCTAACGATCAATATTTGTCATTGCATTGGAAGTTGTTATTTTACAAAAACACAAACTTTCCATACAGCTCACATGACTCGGTAAGTTATTGAAAATTTTTAAAAACTAATTTACAAATTGGAACAATCCTAGACTCCCTATTAATTTTCAGATCTCAACAACTTGCTATACCCATTTCAAAGAGTCAACACCATCTCACATGAGCTTCAAATGTAACTTTATTTTTTTCCTCTGCCTGCAAACAATAAAATCAATGTTTAGAGATGAATTAGCAGTTGAGAAAAGAATAAATACATTTACACACATAATGCAAGTGGTCATTTCAGAAAATATATTCAGGGATTTAGCAGAAACTCTGTGAGGAGAGAGAGAGAGAGAGAATTTAACATATACCTTGGCATAAAACGAAAAAAAATCTGAGTGTAAAGTTCGTAAGGTGGTGTCTTGAGAGGGGGTTACCTGAAAAATAAACGAAAATGGGTTTTACAGTGTAATAAAAAAAACTTTCTCTCTCTAAGCCTGAAAAATGGGTTTTACAGGGATGGGTTTGTTGGATCGTCGGTTATGAGAGAGAAGGAGGATCATTTAGATTGGGGTTCAAACTAAAAACAAATCTCAAACCCGTGTAAGAAAACTCGAGTTCGTTTAGATTTTTTTTTCTTTTTTTGCAAAAACAAATTACAAACCAAATTCACGACCACGACCATCCCTCTTCCATCTCTTCCATATCCACAGCTAAGAACAAAAGATCTGAACAAAAAAAAGTAGAGGAACATAAACAAAATGGGAAAACACAAACAACCCAGAAAAAGTAGTAAAAAAATGAACTGACCTGGACCATTTTGGTTCAGAAGGTGACCAGTTTTGAAACCCAAATCAAGAACAATTATTATTCTGAAAACACAAATCAACAATATTTCTCTTGAGATCTCAGATCTTTTATGGGGACGGTGTTGGCATCTATAAAATACCATACGAAAAAATAGTACCTGAGACTCACTTCTTTAAAATAGCCGTAGCCGCAACTCGAGACTCACTTCTTTAAAATAGCCGGACCTCCACATCCACAATCGTAGTTTCAGCCGAAAAATCCCTGATCTCAACTCTTATATGAACTCGATCTGGTTTATTGAGCCCAAATATGGTTTATTGAACCGATCAAAATTCAGTGCAAAGTCTGTGCATAAATCCTTATAATCAACATCAAATTTTCTAAATAAAAAATCGTAATATTACAAAGCTGACATGCTCTTGCCTCCTGGAAGCTCCATATATAACATTAAAAAAAATAGGACAATATGTCAAACACAAAATCATAATAAAAAATGCAAGATCTGCCCGTTAAAAAACTTCAGTTTCTCTCTATATATACATTGGTCAGAACCAATCAAACAGCCCGAGAAAGTAGGTGGCCACTACGACTACCAAGAAGTTAGCTCCAGCATACCGAGGAGTAAAGAAGACCCACCTTTTTCAGCTGATCAGAGGTGTAAATGACCCCCTTTTCACCTTTTTCAAATGGAGGTGGAGTGAAGGGTTGGCATCTCAAAGGAGTGCAGAGAGAGGGGACATAAAATGAGTGATGGAGAGAGACTCTCGAGCCTTGTGCTCTGACCTCGAGTCATGTGCTGATCAGAGGTGTAAATGACCCCCTTGTCCCCATAATCTTTTCAAATTTACATCATTTACGACCGTCAGATTCAAACCCATAACAATTAATCTGATGTTGACAAAGATAAGAGACAAATATAGATAAAAAATTTGTTTATATAGATTTTGTGTATAAATTTATATCATGGAGGCAAAACTCCTTTGCCATGTCATGAGTTTTATATGATGTGGCATGAACCTTCCCTTCTTTGTTGTATGACATGGCGTGAATAGTTGAAACACCCTCCTGATTTATTATATATATATATATATATATATATATATATATATATATATATATATATATATATATTTTCAGAATTTTGTTCACAAGTAGCTGTGTAAAAGTGAGCAAATTATAATTATATGATTTTTAACCAATTTAATAAACAAATTTTAATCCCATGTAAATGAAAGTATTTTTCACTTGTTTTTAGCAAAACTAAAAATATTTTCCCAAACAAAACTAGCCTCTAAGATATTCACAATATTTTATAAATACAAGATCAATGCCTAAATTATTTTAAAGATGCAAGGTGAAAATAAAGTGTATGAATACACAACAAATTTAAGAAAATAGGAATTTCTTAAGCATCTTCAAATTCTTCCTAGTGTGGTGGGGAAATACTTTATGTTATCTATCTCTGTTATTTTGTTTCCATCCTTGAAAGTGTAAGGAGTGGTAAGGAAGTAAGTGGGTTTAAAGGTGAATTTATTTTAGGTAAATAACGGGGTAACTTTGGATTTACATTGTTAGAGGTAATGGCCAACTGTATTAATTACCTTTAAACCCACTTACTTCCTTACCACTCCATGCCAACCCCACCTTACAAAACAAAATTAACATTACAAACGCTAATGTTGAAAAGATAAGTGCAGGGAAAATACAAATTAACCTTTAATAAAACTATCTACGTTACTCACTTAGGGATATCAAAAGTGAATTTTATAAGTTTAATTTGAATTAAAATACTTAAAATAATGTTTATATTCAATACATAGGTTCTAGATTGTTGACTTTCTAACATTTAATTATATTAAATGTTACTTTTTCAAAAAAACGTCTTTTATGTGACTTTCAAGAGTAGAAAAACTCTTGTTTAGATTCTAAGATTTTGTTCGAACAAAACTCACTTTAAGCCTTAATTGGTCATATTTTCAAGAAAACTTCATCGATAAAGATTTCAAGTCCAACATCATTCATGTCATTACCTCAAGTATTCCATTTAGGAAAAATGTAAAATGGACATAGAGGAATTAATTTTATCCATGGTTAAATCTTGTTGAAATTAAAAAAATCTTTTAATTTAACCTTGTTGATGTAACTGTTAAACACGCTTATGAAATAAATGTTTTAAATAAAATATATTTTGAAAATGCACAACTTGTGTATTAGAATACTTGTATTCTTTGTCGGTTCTTCGTCTTTTGAGTTTTAAGAGATTCGTGGCATGCCAGCTGAACTCACTATACATGTTGCATTTCCTACATGCACCTTATATCAATGTGTTTCCCATTAATGTTTTGAGAAAACATTGGCATTCTATTGGTCATTTTTCATGATAAATCCTCATTAATTCATGTTCCACATAATTTTAATTAGTCTATGGTGATACTAAAACTCGTTTCTCATGAACTAATTTGATCATCATCTTAAATTCTCTACATTTCATATGAAAATTGTTAACTGATATTCGGTCTGAGTGAATTGAGATTTCTCCGTATGGTATTTCTCTCAATATTCCTATGAATTTCACAACATTTGTGATTTGATACCTTTAGCGGTTGAATTGAGCTATGTCTTATTTTTAAGCATATCTTTGGACTCTCCCTTGATATTTCTTATGCATTTGGACTATAATATACTTATTACTAGTTAATACCCATAAGAGGATCATATATCTTGGTTAAATAACTTGTGTTTGTCATTACATTTAACCTAAATGTTTTTGCATTCAAGCCAAAATAATCAGATTTGTTAGAGAAAAAAAACTTCTTTCCATGCGTGAACTTTTTCTAAGAAAATAAAATAAAACTATAACATAAAACCATTTTAATATGTGTAAGTATACGGATATTTAAGCCAAAAGTCAATAACTTTAGAATACACAAGGCAAGAAGTGAAGAGGAATCACAAAGCAAGAAGTGAAGAGGAATCACAAATGCAAGAACTTTAGAATACACAAGCCAATAACTTTAGAATACACATGGCAATAAGTGAAGAGGAATCACAAAGCACCTTAAAATCAAGGCAATTATCACAATAGTAAGTCATGATTGTGGTTATCCTAAGGGTTCATCCTGAAATATAAAAATTGGGGTTAGGGAAAAATCCCCTTTGCACCATTAGCATTGCCTATGTGCGATTCCAATGACATAAAGAGATTGTTATCAAGGGTGTGTGAAAGTGTAGTGATTAAGTCCCCAGCCTATTTAACTCAAAAAAAGTAAAAGTTGGAGTTTTCCTTGAATAGACAACATAATAAAATGACTAATGAATATGAAACCAAATATATTATGGGTTTCGGGGATAAGTTACAGAATGGAAAGGTTTTAGGCACCCAATTTGCCCTTTAGGTCTATCATGGGTTGTAAAAATGTTCTCCTTATCCTATAGTGTATAATCATGTGCACGATGTCCATTAGATAGATAGATAGATAGATAGATAGATAGATAGATAGATAGATAGATAGATAGATAGATAGATAGATAGATAGATAGATGAACAGTGTGTGAGGATTAAAAATCAATGAGTCCTCACCATGGAGAAAATAGGAACCATATTCTAAAAAGTAAAACTATAAGAAAGAAAAAAAAAATATAAAGATAGCTAGAATATGAGCTATGCGATGGATTGTGACTCTTTATGGAAGAGTGAATACACGTGTCAATAGGATCACTAAAAAGTGAATAAAAGATTAAAGTGGATAAACTATGAGCGATTCATCGGATCATTACTCACTATGAATAAGTGAAAACATATGTCAACAGGGCCACTAAAACTAATAAAAATAAGAAAAAGTATATAGACTGCAAGTGATGCGACAGATCGTAACTCACTATGAAAAAGTGAATACATGTCAACAGGACTGCTAAAAAGTGAGAAAATAAATAATAATAGATAAACTAATATATAAAATAGTAGGGTAAAATGTAAAATTAAACCTGAAGTTTGGGTTCATTTTCAATTTTGAACCTAATGTTTCAAAAGTTGCAATGTTAAACTACTTGTTTTAAAAATCGTGCAATTTCATCCCTCCACCACATCTTTGTTAGTAGACTTAGAAAAACAAATGGAATAATGGAATATGATTCTCAAATATTCACTATGTTAAGTCTTCTAGAAACATGTGATTGAGGTCTAAAATTGAACTAATTTTAAAACATCAGGGTTAACATTACAACTTTTTAAGCATCGTTAAAAATTAAAGATGGGTCCAAACATAAGGGTTAATTTTACAATTTACCCAATATAATACTAGAATCAACAAAGTGAATTGAATAAAATGAGAGGAAAAAGGAAAGGGTTACTCGAATACCAAGATAAACTAGAGTTTCCTACGTAGCCGAAATCGGAATCAAAGTCACATGGTTTGAAAAGAGAATAAAGGTGGAGTATAAATCATAAGTCCAAAACTAGAGTTTTCTCCTTTTGGTTTTTAATAGTGTGGAAACATGGTGAAAGTGTGAGAAAAAATAAGAAATACTCTAATTGGGATTTATACAACAAACCCTTTTTTGTGTTTTTTGAGTTTTTACGAAAATAAGTTTGAGAGTATATAAATAATAAAATGTGATTAGGTGGTGAGATAATAAGAAATAACTAGAAAATGTGCTAAAAATAATGAAATGTGCGGAATGACACTAAATTGGCAAATTAGGATGAAGGGTGCGAAAAAGTGAGGTGAGAGAGTGATGTAAGAAAATGTTTTAATGAGTGATTTAATAGGTTTGTCGTACGAATTGCGAGATTTAAGGTTCTGAATAGTGAGGTTAGGGTTTCCTTAACTAGAGAACCTGGCCTCGAGGGTGCCAATTGACATAGACATTATCCTGCCTATTAGTAGGCCGGCTAGACTTGGCGATCAAGTAAAGTCTTCCCTACTTTTAGGCGGGGGGAGGTGTGCCTATAAGCACGCAGAAAATGGACTTTCCAAAAAATGATCCCAAAATACAAACCATAGTTTTCTGTACAATCAGGACCATTCGAAAGAGGATTCAAATATATATATTATGGTATCTTGAGATACTCTCAAGTCTGAGAGTTGACCAAAGTCAAATGGAGCTCAGAAAGCATCTAGTGACCTCTAATTGAGGTTTTTGGGGAACAGGGTTTCTAAATGCGAATCATGAGCCTGATTCAAGCACTATTAGGACCTTTGAAAAGGGGATTCATAACCCTAAACTAGTGTGTTCTGTTATTTTCAAGTTCGAAAGCTTACCGAAGTTAAACAGAGTACAAAAGAGTTTGGTGACCTCCGATTAGGGTTTTAGGGTAAAATTGTTACTAAGTGTGAACTATAAGTCCAATATACTCATGGTAGGGACCATTGAGATACTCCTGAGTCCGACGGTTAACCAAAGTTAAACGGAGCTCGGGAGGCATCGAGTGACCTCTAATTAGGGTTTTGGGGTGAAGGGTTTCTAAATACGAACGATAAGTTCCATTCATGAACTACTGGGACACTTGAAAATGGGATTCAGTGACCTGCCAAGGTGCATTAAGATACTCACAGGTTCGAGAGTTGACCAAATTCAAACAAAGCTAAAAAAGAATTGACTGTCCTTCGATTAGGGTTAAAAGATGACCCGGGGTTAGACATTTTGGAGGGACTTTTTTGGATCTTGTGGAGGTGTACAAGGTGTATTACAATTAGGTGTCTATATAGACCCTCCTTGGGAAACTTAAGATAAGTGATGGTCATCAAAATATAAACACTACAATGGAGGATGTGAGTGTTTATGTGCAATGAAACTCTAGTGGAGATGAGTAGATTTTGATCATGTCGGGGAAAAGGTTCTAATTTGAAGGACCTATAGGGTGTATATGAAAAATTTGGGGGTCATGACCAATTCTAAGGTCTAAGGTTAATTCTGAAGATCTGAAGAGTCTATGCGACCTATTCAGAGGATCGCAGCCAGTTCTGAGGGCCTAGGTCAATTTTGAGGAACTAAGGAGTGTAAGAGAGCAATTATAGGGATCGAAACCAATTCTGAGGACCTAAAGAGTGTAATCCACCAATTCAATGGATCATGGCCTAATTCTGAGAGCCTTGGTTGATTATATTTCTTAAATAGTACACGTGATCGATTTATAGGATTTTAACCTAATTCTACGGGCATAGGTCATTTATGAGGATTTAAAGAGTGCATGCGACCAATTTAGAGGACTGCGTCCTAATTCTGAGGGACTAAGTCGATTATGTGGACCTAAAGAGTGTGTAGGCTAATTTAGAGGATCGTGGTATAATTTTGAGGGACTAGGTAAATTCTTTAGAGCCAAAGAATGCATACAACCAATTTAGAGATCGTAGACTAATTATGAGGGCCTAGGTCAATTTTGAGGACCTAAAGAGTCCAATCGGTTCATAGGATCATGACCTAATTCTAAGAGCCCAGGCTAATTCTGAGGACTAAAGAGTGAATATGACCAATTTAGAGGATCGCGACTTAATTCTAAGGGCCTGGGTTGATTCTGAGGACCTAAATAGTGAAAAAGGGCGATTATACGGACCTAAAGGATGAAAAAATTCATCCGAAAGGATTCACGGGGAGAAGTTTTTGGATTTTTTAGAGACTTTGCAATTTTTGATGAGTTTTGAATGCTTGTGAAATTTGAAGATTTTTGTTGGAAATATGTTATTTTTTCAATTTTTGTAATTTTTGAGAAATTTTTATAACATTATTGGAATTTTGGATGATTTTTTTAATACATGTTATAATTTATAAATTGGATTATATTTCAGTAAAATAATGTGATTTGGATGGGATTTTCAATTTGATTGGGAATTTTTGAAATTTTGCAATTTTTTAACAATTGTTTAGAAGTTTTTGTGACAAAATCTGAGGGGGTGTGCCGATATGCACTTACTCACATGTGCCAATTGGCATCGCATGGAAATCAGGGGATTTTTTGGGTTCTCGAGGGTCAGTGTCGATTGACATACCCCTTACCCCTATAAAAAGGAAGTGAGGGAAGACCATCTCTCTCATCCCTCCCCCCTCTCTCTCTCTTTCATGATTTTTGAGTTTTTGCTAAAATGTACGAAGTCATGAATGTTGATGACTAGGCGAACGTCATGTGGGATCGCCCTGTGGTAATGCCGATGGGGATCGAAAATGTGTATCATCATACCAATATCGTGGATGATGAACGAATCTTACTGCGGGAGCCAGAGCTCCATCATTCTACTGGGGTGAGAAACCCCGAGGACTATGTGAGTTTCTTTTATTATTGTTTTTGTTTTGAACTTTTGTTTTTTTCTTTATTTTTGAATTTTGATTTATTCATCTATTGGATATTTATGTTATTGATTTCAACTTTGCATATGGACATTGCCTTGTCAAGTGTTCACTCCCGGTGAATACGGGAATGAAGGCAGTATGGGATAAGCTTCCCGAGGACGTGAGGATTATGGTGGATGTGGTTAGATTCAGACACATGCCGAGGGATTTGGACAACATATCACGATTGACCACTGTGTTGTTCACCCGTTGGAGAGTGGTGGTGGGATACCACCCACACATTCCATCTTGGTGTGGGTGAGGTGACGGTTACGCCAATACACATGCACTAAATCCTAGGGTTATATAGATACAGGGAGCATACATTGGTTGGTCGATTGCTCCTCCTGACTAAAATGGAAATCCAAAATGTGCTAGGACCTATTGGACGAGTGGGTTTTAGGGAGTCAGTGAATGTGTCCTTGCTAGAGAACAACATTGTGAAGAGGGAAACTGACATCACGAATGGTTATTAGCTATGATAGGCTGCTTGAAAAATGGAAATCCAAAATGTGCTAGGACCTATTGGACGAGTGGGTTTTAGGGAGTCAGTGAATGTGTCCTTGCTAGAGAACAACCTTGTGAAGAGGGAAACTGACATCACGAATGGTTATTAGCTATGATAGGCTGCTTGAATGTTCATTATGCTCCTGATGGGGGGTATAGTGAGGAGTGGGGACAACATTCATTTAATGTTTCTGACATATCTTCAGGTCATCTCTAAGGTCAGCAAATATGAGCCTGATATTGGTTGCTCCGTACATTTCTCTCGATGTATTTATTCAGTGTTTTTCATCAAAATTCACTGGTGCCGCGTATATTTTGGAAGTAATCTTGTTATTATGCCCCTTTTTTATTATTTCTCTTATTTGAATATGCGTATTCTTTTGGAGATTTTTGCTGAGATAATCTTATTGATCTTTCGCGTATGGTTCCATGAGGTTATTTGGAACAACACTAGGTTGATTCCTTTATTGGAGAGCGAGATGGATTCATGGTTGAGGGTGATGCGATGGATGAAATCCTACAAGGTGATGAAGGATTCCTTGACACTTAAAGATGTGAGAGTTGTGCTTAATTCTCTCATGAGTGCCCAGGTTAGGCTTTATTTTAGATTTGTATTTTTTATATTTTTGTATTAATTAAGGAATTTATTTGGAATGGGTGATGTTCTAACTTTGGCGTCAATCTTTGGGAGAGATGGTGGTTATGATCATAAACACCAATTCAGGGAGATTAGTGACACATGATTTCCAGTACACCCGATACCTGGGCGAAAGGGAGGTACGACATGAGATGGAGAGTGAGATTATGGTTCCGTCGGTGGTCCCTCCATTTGGCATGAGGAGTTGGGGGAAGATGTCGGATGTGGAGGTAGATATGGTGATATAAAGGGAGCATTATACCCTTCACACTAAAACGGTGACACCATATAATTACTTGGACTTCTTAATGAGCTGGTTAATAGCATCATCGATCTATGACATGAATGGAGTGCCTCTTTCTTCGACAAAGGCGAGAGGTGGTGGTATCATTCCTGGTTCCTCGGCTCAATCTTCTGGTTATTGTGCAGGTGTTGAGTTGTCTCCAACTTTATCACACGCCTTCATACTACCTTCATCTCACATGGGATCACTCCTCTACGGTACCTCATCTCCATCAGGTAGCGATAAACAGTTCTCCTCCTTTCCCAAAGGTAAACATTCAGCTAGAGGTATGATTCTTATCTTCTCTTGATTTTAGAGTTTTGATTTACGACATTAGATTACTATTGACTTGATTTATTTGCTTGATTCTTTATATTTACAGACTATTGTTTTTTCAATATCTTGATTGCATGATGTTTGAGATTAGATGGCTTCCATGGTTGAGTGCATGCTGAAGACAACTCAGTCTAGTGTTGCATCATCAGAAACTATTTATTATCATTCACTTGGCTCAACTCTGGCCATGAAGGGACTTTTCTTATCTTTATGAGAGGTTATGTAGGAGGGAGTAAATACATTAGGGTTTTTAAAAAGTTCTGGTTGTGCCCTAAAAATTATTCTTTTCTTTATGTGGCCATCCCCAAGCTTCCCCATTTTTTTCCTTTTTGAGGTTCCCTTCAGCGTACGTGCAGGATTGCGCCCTTTCTTGTGGCGGTCAATCATCATCAATGTGGGATAATGTGTAGAAATAGAGTTGCCAACCTATTTTTAACGAAATAGTAAAAAGAGATATTGCCGCCTCAAGGGAACGACATTAAAGACAATATTGATGCTTTTGAAACCAAGTAGTTCGAAGGTCCAGGGACTAAGTTACGGAATTGTAAGATGCTAGGCACCCATCCCATCCTTTCAATCTCTCATGGGGATGTGTTAATCTGCTCATGTTAGACCCCATGAAGTGTGTGCTTACGTGCATAATATACATGAATAATGGAATCATTCAACTTGCATCATGAAAAAGGACGGAGTGAATTCATCCTTAAGAGTGTTCCCGAAAAAAATAATTCAAAATATATTAGTGTTAGATGAATCATAAGTCGTTATGGAAGAACGACTGTATACATCGGATGAAACACAAGCATGCAAGAATAAGACATTCATTAAGAATGTATACATATAATATGAAAAAAAAAATCATAAACGTGCATAGAGGAGGGCTCGAGTCTCAAGATTTACCCAAGATGTCTATGGATCCCAAGGGGTATCAAAGTCCACTTAGTTCGAATATAACATGGGGTCGGTTTCAATCCTTAAATCCAAACGGGGATTTCTCTTATGTGTGTGTAGAGAGAAACGTACTTTAGGAATGGGAATGTGTAGTGAGAATATCTCTTTTGAAATTTATAGATATACCCCCTTTTTCTTATTTTTGTTTTTTTATGAAAATAGAGTATTATAACTACAACTACCAATAAAGGTTTGAGATTACTATATGTGATGTAAGGAAATAATGTTCTAAAGTAGAAACACGGCAACTAGTACTAAAATAAGAGAATTAGAGAGAAGGATAGAGAATTGAACCTCGTTATGAATGCTTAATATTGATCTTGAGTGTAGATATGCTGATATTGCAATGGTATGAAAATGGTATGAAGATATGGAGAGAATTTACTAAACGAAGCAAGAAAATTGTGGAATGGAATGTAGGAAATGGGTTTTTTAATAAGGGGCAACTCTGAATTTGAGATAATCTTCTCTGAATTGCTGAGAGGGATGTTTAGGGGTGATTTTCAAAGTGATGTCATTACCTTTATTTATAGGACCAATTTGGTATCGATCGACATCGTCCTGGACCTTCCTATGGACATAGTACCTCAGGCCCCCTACCGATAGCCAGAATGGGTGCCAATTGGTAGTTCAAAAATGGTTTTTTATAAAAATGATCATAAAATGCAAACCTAAGTGAGAATTGGGCATGGGGTTAACCATTGGAAAGGGTATTCAGAGCCCTTTAAGAATCTAATAGCCACTCCCGGGTTCGAGAGTTGACCGGGGTCAAACGGGGCTCGTAATTTTTCGTTAGTCACTAGATAAGAAGTTTTTGGAGGAAAATAAAACTTTTGTTTGAATTATAAGGCATATTTTAACATACGATGAACCATTAGAAAGGATATTTAGTGACCTTCAATATATCATCATCTTCGTTCAGTTTAGAGAGACGATCAAGGGTAAACGAGGATCGAAAGCACTTGATGACACTTCGGAGTAAAATAGGTCATTTGTCTGTAACATAAGGCTAATCTGAGCATGGGGTGAACCGTCAGAAAGAGGATTCAAAGTCTTTCAAAAAGATTCATTGATCTTCGCTCAAGCTGGAGAGATGACATGAGTCAAACTGGGCCCCAGAGTGCCAGGTGGCCTCTAGATCAATTTTTGGGATAAAACGGATCGTTCATCCCATCCGTAAGGCCAATTTGTGCACATGATGGACTATTGGAAAGGGTATTCAGAGCCTTTCAAATATTTAAGTAGATTTTACTCAGGAAAGAAAGTTAACCGGAGTCAAACGGGCTCAGGAGCGTTCGACGACCTCTAGATTGGTACTCAGAGTATGACCTAGTATTTACGGTGAACGAGTGAGTGTTATGGAACTATGGAGGTGCTTAGGGGGGGTCCTAGGATGAGGTTTCTATAAATAGTCCCTTTATTGGAGATTTGGGAACAAATGAAGGTCGTCGAATGATAGACTCGACATCTACGTTAGGGGAGAGGATTTTTGGTTAATTATGTGGATCTAGAGGAAGAGGATGATCTATTCTGAGGGTCGAGGTTAGTTCTGAGGACCTAAGGGGATGAGGATGACCGAGTCAATGGGTTGAGGTTGGATGACCGATTTAGCGGGTCGAGTTTAATTCTGAGGACATAAAAGGACCGATTCAGTGGGTTGAGGCGGTGTTAAGGTTGATTCAAAGGGGATAGAGTGACATATTCAGTGGACCGAGGTCAATTCTGAGGGCCTAAGAAAATGAAGATTATCGATTCAGTGGATTGAAATCAACTCTGAGGACCTAAAGTGATGAAGATGATTGATCCAGCGGGTCAAGGTAAACTTTGAGGACCTAAAGTTGTGACGACCAAATATGAGGGTCGAGGTAAATTATGAGGACCGAAAGTTGGGATGACCAATTATGAGGGCCGAGGTTAATTATGCGGACCTAAAGTTAGGGCGACCAGTTCTGAGGGTTGAGATCTGTTCTAAGGACCTCAAGTTATGATGAATAATTCTGCAGGTCAATTTCAATTCTGAGGACCTTAAGTTGGTGTGACCAATTCTACTGGTCAAGGTCAATTATGAGGTCCTAGAGTTGTGATGAAAATTTATGTAGGTAGAGTTCAATTCTAAGGATATAAACTAGTGACGACCAATTCTACGAGTCGAGGTCAATTCTGAAGACCTTAAATTAGGGTGACCAATTCTGAGGGTCGAGTTCAATTCTGAGAACTTAAAGTTGTGATGAAGAATTATATGATCTGCAGTTAATTCTAAGGACTTGATTTGGGGACACCAATTCTGATGGTCGCGATAAATTCTGAGGACCTAAAGTTGTAATGACCAATTCTGCGGGTCGATGTCAATTCTGACCAATTTTGCGGGTCGAGGTCAATTTCAAGAACCTAAATTAGGGATGATTGATTCAACATGTCAAGGTCGATTCTGAGGACCTAAAGTTAGGACAACAAATTATGCGGGTCAAGGTCAATTCGGAGGACCTAAAGTTAGGATGATTGATTATGCCGATTGAGATCAATTCTGAGGACCTTGAGTTGTGATGACCAATTTTGCAGGCCGAGATCAATTTTGAGGCCCTAAAGTTATGACGACCAATTCTTAGGGTCGAGATCAATTCTAAGGACCTAAGGTTCTGATGACCAATTCCGAGGGCTGAGGTAAATTTTGAGGACTTTAAGTTGATATGACCTTTCTGAGGGCGGAGGTCATTTCTGATGACCTAAAAATGGGATGACCAATTTTGTGGGTCGAGGTCAATTCTGAGGACCTTGAGTTGTAACGCGGGGATTATATCTCTTGGGTAATTTTAAATTATCTTGGGGGTGTAAGTGCACGTGTGGTTCCGCTGGGGATTGTGTTGTCTTGATACTCCGTTGGGGGTTTGAGGTTTTGGATGGGGAATTGCAGTAGACTTGGATGCGGGCGTCTTATTGGTTCTGTTGTGGAATATGCTAGGATAAGAGTGTAAGCTTAATTCACCTAGTAATTTTGAGAGTTTGTAAGAGGCTTAGTTCTCCAAAATGATTTTCTTGAGAGGAAATAGTGTTCTTGACTTTTGGGGAATTTTTCGAGCAATTTCTAGATTTTTCTAATTTTTTTTAGAATTTTCTTGTACAAAATCATAGTGGAGTGCCAATAAGAGGGATTGATGGGGGTTTCAATCGGCAATGGCACGGACTCTTAGGCTTCCTTGGGCAGAGGAAAAGGCGGATGCCAATCGTTATAGGCTGGGAGCTACCGATCGGCAGGCCCTATCACCTTCTATAAAAAGAGGGAAATCCCTCCTCATTTTTCACACCTTCAAGTGTTTAAATCTTCTAATTTCTCTCTCTAAAAGTTTTTCTTAAGTCCTTTCTTCTTTAAAACCTCAAATGGTTGGCTTTTTAAGTGAGGTGTACAACAACTAGTGGCTAGCCATTAATGACTGGGCCCACTTGGAGTGGTGATTTATGGTTCCCCTTGCATTGGGCAATGAGAATGCTTTCGATTTGTTTGAGCCTATAGATGAGGAGCGTATATTTTTTGCTAAATCGCATATCATCGTTCGTCTAGGGTGAAGAACCATAGTGGCTATGTAAGTATTGGGACTTTTTATCTTCCACTTTATTTTTCTTTTTGTTCCTTGCGCTTAATCAAGGGTTTTTGTTCAATTTTCTTGTAGATTTCCATAGCTCCTTCGAGAATTCGATCCCTAAGGATAACTGGCTTGAAGGAGGTTTTGGAGAAGCTCCATGTTGTTGTACGCTGGATGGTATCATACATCGGGTTTAGCCCTTTGTCAAAGGAGCTGGATGAGACATCGGGTTCCACTATAGTGTTATGAGCTCTTGAGGAGAGGTGTTATGTGATCTTGGGTTAATTCATGAAGATGACTATTTCTCTCATTTACATCTAGTAGGTGATGGCGATGGATTGTGAGGGGTTCAAGCTAGTGGTGAATAGCACCTTGAGGGTGACATTGGAGGCATTGCAACTGGCTCTAGGGGACGTGGGTAGAATCATGTCGAGGGATTTTATCTAGATTTCTTCTTTGCGGGAGATGATTTTCAAGAGGGTAGATGTGACTAATGGGAGGCAGGTGAGACAAATGGCCTATTTTTTTTATTTTTATCTTGCTTGGTGGTTTCCCGATTAAAGAGAATCGACGTCGTCCATCATTGTTTTTTACCGTATTTGAGGATGATTTTTGACATCCATCTGTATGATTGGGGGAGCCTAACTTTGGAGTCCCTCTATTCTTCTTCGGATGATTTTAATCAGTGATGCCAATAAACTTTTACGGGAGTCACGTACCTTCTAGAGGTAATTTTTTATTTATTTTTTCTTTTATTATGCATTTCCTTAAATTCTCATTTTAGTCTTTTTATTGATTCCAATCTTTTCATACGTGATTCAATGAGGTGATAGGGCATATGTGAGGTTGATGAGCCTAAATGATGATGATATGAAGGGCTTCTTCTATATTTTCTGATGGCAATAGTCCAATAGATGGTCGAATCAGTCCTTATCTTTAGTGAACGTACAATGAGTCATGAATGCCCTAATGAGGGACCAGTTTATCTTTTTATCCTATTCTGACTTCTTCTAGATATCTTTATTTCTTGAGTAGATATTGATTCTCTGTTGGTGATTGAAGGTGACCTTCTACCCCTAGGGTGTGTCTTCACGGGACATAGGGGTTACTAGCATGCATGTGCAGATGTGATGATTGATTACACATGAGTTCGGGTACGTCCAATACCTGGGAGATGGGGTGGTGAGGCAAATAATGGATTAGCAGGTGCCATTCCCACTGTCAGTTCCCCAATGTATATGAGGTGGGTGAGAGAGATGTAGAACGATGCTAGGGCGACAACGATGATAAGTGAGCCTTATACACCGCACGAATGTAGTGTCAAGCTATGATTATTTGGACTTCGTGACGAGTTGGTTGATGCCCTATTATATCTTTGACGTGGAGAATATTCCTCCACCCTCCACGAATTTGGGTAGGGGTACAAGTTCACCGATGGGATCGAACCACAACTCGGGTGGTGGTACATCGGCGGTGGCAGTAAAGGAGGCTCGAATCATTCAGGTGACTCCCCATTCCTATAATTTCTGGTTGAGTAGCGGGGAGTCATAAAGTGTGACACACCGTCCTCATCCATCTGTGTATGGGTTGACTGGGCTTATAGACGTGGCCCTCCATCTTGAGGTATATTGCTTCTCTTTCTCTTTTATATTCCCATTTATTCACTCTTTGTTGAGTAATTTGTTTTTTTTGTTGCTCTTTGCTTGCAGTATATTCGAGTGTCGACCAACTGGCTATGGGATATCAAGGATTGGATATCCTCCATTTTTAAATATATCAAGAAGTTGTTTCCTTCCTTCTTTGTGCCACCTTCCACCTCAGGTGAGGGTTCCAGCTCTGGGAGTGGAGGTTCCATCGCTCGACACTGGGGAAAGTGTGTTCGTCGAAGGTTGAGGTTTGGGCGAAGGCCCGTTTTGTATTTTTTTTTCCTGCACAAAATGTTATCATGCAATAATATATATGAAAAAATGCATTTTCTTTTTTAGTATGACTCTTGATTTAGTGACCTATCCTATATGCACTTTTAATTTTCCTCAAAGATTATTTTTTTATAGAGATAAATATGGAAATGATAATGAAAGGTAAAGCGTTAATTTCTTTTAGAAAAGGAGAGTGAGAGTAATTAACTTAGGGGCCAATATTTATTTTCAAAGAACGATTTTTTTTTTAGTTTTGAACAAAAATCGAAAATACTATTTAAGTAAGAATTTATTTTGAGAATGAAGATAATTTTAGAGATGAAAAGGAATGTCATTGGGGTAGTTTTTCCAAATAAGGAATTTTTGGAATTTGATTGAGGGCAAAAAAGGGAAAATAAAATTTTCCAAAATAAGGGGGGTTACCGATCAACATATCCCTTGACCTGGCCATCGGCATAAGGGTCAAGTCAAATAACTCCTAGGCTTTGATTGCGCTTTTACTGCATACATGTGTACTTTTATAAGTCTGAGATTTAAACGAGTTTCCAGAAGAAAAAAATTCCAAGGATTTTTTGTATAAAAGAAGGGGTATGGGGTGTGTTTTCTTTACTAACACCCACATTTATTTTCACTCTTCTCTTTTCTTATCCCCCAAATGGCTCTTCTCGGGTATGAATAATTCTCCTCTTATCTTGAAGTTTCAAAGGCCATGAGCATTTACAATGTTTATTATAATAGTTTCAGCTTGCGTCGGGTTTCTTTATGGCGCAATCCAGCCATAGACTAGAACTTTCTAGTAGCGTCAGTACAATTCTTATACCCCGAGGATCATGTCTTATATTTTGTCCTGGATGAGATATGTCCTACCTACAAGAAATTCTCAGTAATGTTGGGGGTTGGCCCTAGTTTTGCGATGGACATGCCTTATTTTTTGCGTTCTCCCCGAGGATTTATGGTAAAGTTGCTCCATATTTCCCCTTCTGCGGCTCGACTGCTGATTAATGGAGGGACTATTTCTCTTCTGGAAGTTATACATTCAGTGAGTCGGACAAGTCTTTGTGATGGTGTCTTTGTCAAAACTGTTGCTTTGGGCCTGACTATGAGGCTGTTACTAGTGATGGGGGACTTCATATCTGATCGCCATGTGGCTGCAATAGTGACATGGATCTCATACCTTCGTAGTCTTGCAGTAATGGTGTAGGAAGAGACCCTGAACGATCTCGATGCTTGGAAGGAGGTTCACTCTAATTTTCTGAGGGGGAGCCCGATCATGTTATTCATGTATCTCGAAGAGAGGTTTCATCTTATGGCCCTTTCTGAGTAACCCTTGGCGGGTGTGCCTAATTTTTTTATCCCACCTTTCTTTACTTTCAGCCCATCAATAGATAACTGGGTCAACTGGTTTATGGAGCATGGATCCCAGCATATTCATTGGTCGGTCCCATGGTGGGTAGACTTGCAGCCTATTTTGTATCTAAGAGAGTACCGTATGTGTTGTTGGTGGGCCTTCACCATACTTCTTTCTAATTACCTTGGTGTCTTTTGCGCCAAGTCGAATGGGAACAAATTGTGCCTCCTCGCATAACAAGATTTTTCCAGATGGAGGACCTAATTGAGTCATTGCAGACGATGCTGGGATCCCAAGAGGGGTTTGGCATGTGTATGGGGACAACCTAAATGGGTTATGGAAGCATGTAGTGGAGAAGATCATAGGGGAATAGATTGGGAAAAAAAAGGGGTGTCTCTTTGACAATACGAAGGAGGGTCTCATGGTTTTGTCCAATCTTGTTAGGGCATGTCTCTCCATGGAGCGCATACAGAGTGTTAACTAGAAGGTGTGAGACTTGGGGACCTCCGGGGGCAGGGAATGATAATGAATCATGGTCGTCTGGAAGTTGAGGGCAACATGAAGTTGGGGAAAGTTTGTGTTTCGTGTAATTTTGTACTAATATTGAACATGTTTTTTTGAGTTTTTTTATGAAGCTAATTATTTGGATAGGAATTGGTTAGGATGTTGGGAAAATGTAGGTTGATTTCATAATTTTAAGGGGTGGTATATTAGATTGATATTTCATGTAACAATTGTGTTCCTTAACATTGAAATAAAAAATATTTTAACATATGTTATTATGTCTATTGATGACTTTTGCTTTTGAGTTATCTATACCAACCGCTAAGGCATACATAGTGCTTTTGTTCACGTAAATGATAAGATGAACTTCCATTCTTGGGGGTTAGAAAAGAATAGCATTTTGTGAAAAAGAAAGGATCGTTCCCATGCGTGTTGTTTGGGTTGCCTACGTACCTCTGAGGGTTTTGAAAATATGCGAGCTTTATTGTGAAAAGAACTATTTTAAGAGGATCAAATTCCACGTAGTTCGGATAGGGGAAATGAATATTTTTTTAGAATAGAAGGTGGATGAGAAGAGTCATAGCGCATCGAGATATCGTACTAACGATAAAAATTCTTGAGATGGTCTAGGTTGATTGGACGCGCCATCTCTTCTCCATCGAGGTTTGTGAGCATAGCGACGCCGCTTGATAGAATTTCTTCACAATGTGGGGGTCGTTCCAATTCATCTTGAATTTTGCTTTGGGGTCCCAAATGGGTTCTACGATCGCTTTGAGGGCAAGGTATCCTTCATGGACACTTTAGCTCTTGACGAGTTGGTTGAATGATCGTGCTAACCACCGGTGATACCCCTGTATATGATATATAGACTTAAATCTCTTGTCATCTAAGAGTGATAGTTCATTAAATCAACTCTGGTTGTAGTCTTCTTTGCTAACTTTGCTTTCGAGCATGACGCGTAAGGAAGGTATTTCTAGCTCGACGGGTAGGACAGCTCCATGTCATATACCAGGGAATAAGGGGTAGCCCAAGTAGGCATTCTGATTGAAGTGTGGTAGCCCTGGAGGGTGTATGGGATCCGGTCACCCTAATTTTTGCAACTCTCAGTCATCTTACTGATGATAGTTTTGAGGATTTTTTGGAAGCTTCGACAACACCATTGGTTTGGGGTCGATAGCGAGAAGATTTATGTCTCTGAATCACTTATTCGTCAACTAGTTCTGTGACCTCAACCTCGAAATGGAGTCTATTGTCTGATACTAACAAATGGGGAACTCCGTATCAATAAATAGTGTTCTTTTCGATAAATCTGGGCACTAACTTGGCATTCAACACTGAATATGACTTGGTTTTGACCCATTTGGTGACATAATCAATGATGACTAGGATGAACTCATGATCGTTTGAAGCTTTGGGAGTGACCTTCCCTATGATGTTAATGCCCCAAGTGGAGAAAGGTTAGGTAGAGGTCATGTTGTATAGTTCCCGAGAAGATAGATGTTGGATATTGGAAAGCTATTGGTCTTCAAACATAGGAAGTGCAATCTTGAACCATGGTGGTCCAACAATACCCTTGATGGATGATCTTCGTAGCAAGCATACGACCGTTCACGTGGTACCCACATTCCCCAATATAGATCTTCTGCATCACCCCTTCAATATCAGCCCCTATTATGCAACGCAAATGGGTTCTAATGAAGTTTCCCTCGAAAATCACTTTATCACAGATGATATATTGGTTAAGAAATTTGTGAAGGGTTGCACGATCTTTCCTGTACGTGTCTCGGGGATACCCTTCGTATTTGAGGAGGAGCCAAATGACATAGTAACATAATTCCACCATTTTAGCATCTTCTTCGATAACGATCTCAATGTGGCAGCAGTGGGTGGGCATGGCTTATTTTTTAATCGGGAGAGAGGCCATTATTATTCCCTCGAGCATATCGACCAAGGAAGTCAGGGTTGTAAAGGTGTCAGCTAGACTATTCTTCGTATGAGGTAAGTAGTGGAAAGTGACATCATTAAACTGGGAGGCCAGTTCTTATAGGTTGGCATGGAAGCGTAGGAGCTTCTTGTCTTTAACTTTCCATTTTCTAAGGATTTGGCCAACAATGAGGGTAGAGTCCCCATAAATGTCTAGGTGCTTCATACCTTTCTTAAGGGTGATTTTGAGGCCTATGGTGCATGCCTCATACTCAGTCATGTTGTTGGTTCAAGGGAAGTATAATTTGATGGAAATGGGGGATGAGTGTCATCAAGAGTAATCAGGAGTTTCCCAATATCGTATCCTTTCTTGTTAACAACTCCATCAAAGAACATTTTCCATCTAAGGTTCTTCTAAGAGGTGCATTAGATGTCTTTATTTTGGAATTTAGAGACCCAAACATCGGTTCCTTCTATGGGATAAACAGTAAGGTAGTCGTAGATGGATCTCCCTTGCATAACTTTTTGCATGACATAGACAATATCGAACTCGAATAATAACATTAACGAATGATCTATTCAGCTAGAAAGAACGGGATTTTCTGGCAAATATTTGATATGATACATTCGGGATACTAGTATAATGGGAAAAGCAAGTGCATATTATTGAAACTTTTGCGTGACCCAGACTAGGGCGATGCAAGCTTTCTCTATAGCAATGTAGTTGACTTCGTATCCATCCAGCTTCTAACTGGTGTGATAGATGCCTCTTTCCTTACAATATTCTTTGATGTATTAGGCTAGCAAATCCCCTTCTGCTGTATCTATTATGATTAAGTATAAAAGTAAAGGGAGACATGATCACTGAAGGTCGAGTGAGGTATCTCTTTATGTGGTCAAAGGCTTATTGGTAGGCCTTATTCTAGACTTTAGTTGAGTCTTTTCGGAGGAGTTTGAAAATTTGTTCGAAGATAGAAGTCAGTTGAATAATGAACCAACTAATGTATTGGAGTTTACCTAAGATTCCTCGAACTTCCTTGTCCGTCCGTGGTGGTGACATTTCAAGTATGGTTTTCAGCTTGTAGGGTCAGCTTCAATTACCTTCTCACTAACCATAAATCCTAAAAATTTTCCTTTATCGACACCAAAAACACATTTTTATTGATTTAGCTGCATCTGGTATTGATGCAGTCACTTGAAGAACTTTTGGTGGGTGGGAATATTATCTTCCCAAACCTCATATTTAATTATCATGTCGTCTACATAGACATCAACCTCATTGTGAATAAGGTGGTGTAGAATGGTTGTAGCAGCCCTTCGGTATGTTGCCCCGGTGTTCTTGAGTGATATTCCCAAAGTGCACCCTCATACATGAGGTCACACACCTCATCCCGTCCCACAGCCGAGTTGACATGATGCTTATAATAGCCATCAGAAAGGTCGTCTTTTGGAAGGTCGGCCCCTCATTTACCAACCTCGGCTGGCCATGAGCGAGGTCAGCAGCATTTCATGGGCTCAAGCTATTGCTAACATCGTACTCTGACTCAACCGATGTTACATCCTACCTCATACATAACCTCGACCAATCTCCTAGGTCGAGGCCATATTGATGATGGACATGACAAGGAAACTATCGGACTCCTCCAACCTCGTACTCGGCCAGGATGAGGTTACAACAAGTAATATTACAGGTTCGAGCATAAGCAAGCACATGGAAGACTTAGAGTATGTGGCAATTCAGTTATAACCGAATCATTCCCCTCACGTGGGGGAATATTTGGTCATCATTCCTTGCATGTGGCACAACCAGGTGTCCACTTATGATTAGTGTATTCAACTCACGCATGCTCAATGCATGCTTGGGGGTACATTACACCCCCCAAACACTATAAATAGATACCTTCTCCTACCTTGGAGGGGGATGGGTAATTATAACACTAGCTGAAACTCTATTTGTATACATAGTAGAGAGAGAAAGTGAGAGATTGTATCACAGGCCGTTAGTGCCACTATTCTAGTGAAACCTACTCACACATTCACAATGGACGTAGGAAAAATTAGTTGAACCACTTAAATACAAGTGTTTCTCCTCTTCTCATCATGAACGAGAGGATTCATCTCTTCCTCCTTTTTATGCTTGACTTGACCGGAGACTCTGGTAGTGCACCAGTCCTCCCCCATCGCGTGGAGCTGTTTCACCATTGAAAGAGATCCTTAAACGTATCAAGATCTCTAGTGTTTTCATTTACAAGATCTCTAGTCTTTTTCCATGGCACCAAAGTTACCATCTCTACCATCTGGTGTTGGAGGACCCAGTTCCAGCCAGACACCACCTCAGTCCGAGATGGCTGAGGTGGCATCAGCCTTGAAGTCCTTAGAGGAAACTCAACAAGAGATGCAGGAGCAATTTTCCCAGCTAAGCCAGGACATAATAATGAGACCACCTAGGGTCTCACCGGAGATGATTACTCCGACAGCTGCTCAGCCACATGATGAGGCTAAGGGACCACCCCAGGCACTGCGAAAGGACCAACCTACTCCTCAGCGGAGGAGGGATGTTGCTTACCCTAGGCGTTTATGCCTGGAGAGGAAAGGAAACCCTTGATCTAAGGATAGGTATAATGACATTGAGATGGAGGATGCCCCAGTAGACTGTTGGGAGCTGTATGAGGGCTCAAACAACACTGTACGTCCTATACAGCAGAGTTGTGGTCAGTGTGAAAGACGAAATGGTGATGCACGACAAAGAGGATCAGCCTTTAATTGCTTAAGTAGAGGGTCGACCTTTGTAAGGCTCGGCCCAGTTAATGATCTCAGGGAGTGGTTGTCTAGATCAAGAAGTCTCGTTGTCTCTAGAAGAGAAGGAGGTGATTATTGTCCCCATAATGGCTGACCCCCACATAGCCGAGACTGTGGTCAGGGGGAGGTCAATAGACGATATTGTGCAGCAGCTGGGGAGCCCTCAGTTCACCCTTTGGAAGTGGCTGGGGACAAGCTCATCCAAGCCGACGTTGCCAAACCATAGAATGACTCTATTCAAAGGCTGGAAGAGAAGATAGGGGATATCATAAAAAGCCGAGACCCATTACAGCGGGGGTACTAGAATGTTCACCATTTGTGGCAATGATCGTCAACTTCCCAACCCCTGCCAAATTTAAACCTCTAGTGGTATCTCCTAAGTACGATGGAAGTACCAACACAGTGCATCATATTGATATGTATCAGTCTATAGCAGAAATTTATTCAATTCCTGATGAGATGAGGTATCAAGCTTTCTTAAGCACTCTAACTAGGGTTGTAAATATCTGGTTCACTTCTCTTCCAAAAAATTCAGCTAAGAGATTTCAAGGTTTGGTCGAGTAATTTATTCACAACTTCTGTTTTGGGGTAAGACCTCAGAAGAAGATTGATATACCCCAAGTGTCACCTCGGCTCAGAGACACCAACCTCAGTCGAGGACATGGACGACGCTGGAAAAGCCTTGGGTCAGTGACCAGCACCCTCAGCCATAGAAGGGTCCGCTCTGGCCGACATCACTACCAACCTCTTTAGGGGGAGACTGCATGAATCAGGGGGCCAACAGTTTGTCAGATCACCCGAGAATGACAACCTCAGCCGGGGGTTGGCTGAGGTTACAAGGAGCCATACTTCTACCAAGGTCGACCTCATCAGTAAATCAGTCGATGTTCCATGCACATGCTAGCTTAGCCTCAGCCCAGGCCGACCCTAATTCTTTACCTTGGCTTTACTTTAGCCGAGACCTTCATGGCTTATCTCGGATTGAATGAGAAGCTAGACCTTATCAACCTCGGACTCTCCCAGGATGAGGTCATGACCAAGCACAGAGGCCGAGTACTTATTGACGTATGTGTTGACAAGGACATGTGGGCACAAATCAGTTATAACAAATCATTCCCCCCACGTGGGGGGAATATTTCATCATTATTCTCTACATGTGACAGGGACAGATGTCTTCACCGTATTGGCTAGATCAACACACACATGCTCATTGCATGCATGGGGGGTACACTACACCCCCTGGTACTATATATACTTGTCTTCTCCTTCTTGGAGGGGGATCAAAAGTTAGCAACCCTAGTTGAAACTATGTTCAAATACACAGTAGAGAGAGAAAGCTTGAGAGTTTGTATCTATGGCCATTAGAGCCCTCATACAGTGATACACATCATACACTTGCACAGTGGACGTAGGCCAGATTGGTTGAACCACTTATATTCCGGTGTGAATCCTTTTCTACTCACCTCCTTCTACTATATGTGTATGTACTCTTATGCTGCCATTGTTAACATTGAACTGAGCTCACAAACACCTTGAAGGGTGGTGCTGTTTCTAGCATCATCAAAGATGACCCACTTGCTTTATATAAAGAAAGGGAAGAATGAAAGTCTCAGAGATTTTATCACGAGGTTCAACAAGGAAAAGTTGGAGGTATAAGATTATGAAGAGAGTATAGCCATGATAGCCCTTATTGGAGGGCTTCAGAAGGTAATGCTACTTTGGAAGCTTACTGAAGACCCTCCTAAGTCTATGGCTAAGTTGTTGGCAATAGCTGGAAAGGTCATAAATGCAGAAGAAGCAATGGCTGTGAAGTATGAGGATGAGAATGGAAGTAGCAGTGGGAATTTTAAAAGAAATAAGATGGAAATAAGAGGACTACAGATGACAATTTTGCAAATTATACTCCTTTAACTGTGAGTTGTGAACACATTCTCAACGAAATAAAGAATAATAGGTCCTTGAGATGGCCAGAGAAGCTGAAGGCTCTTCTACATAAGAGAAACAAGAATTTATAGTGCGAGTTCCATCAAGATCATGGTCACCTAAATGATAAATGTTTTGCCCTGAAGGATAAGATCGAAAAAATGTTGAAGTCTGGAAAGCTCAGAAAGTATGTAAATAGTAGAGCTTCTAGGGGGGGGGGGGGGAAGATGACCCTAAAAAGAAAAGAAATGATAAATGCTGGGAAGATGCCCCTGCTAGAAGATCTGATGATTACGATGACCCTGACCTCCCACCAAAGGATAACAATGTCCCAGTTTAGAGGGTCGGTATGATATCTTTTAGTGTAAGCACTATTTGTGGAGGACTTGCAGGAGGTGGCTCAAAGGTAGCTGATCGCAAGGCTCATGTGGCAGAGATCAAAGTAGTGACTAAGGCCGAGGTTGTGAACTTGGATTCTACAGAGATTAAACATGAGAAGAGAAAGAAGGTATATATGGACACCCTTGTAGTCGGCTTCTCTCGACTTGATTTCAAGGATATCTTAGCTCCCCACGATGACGCTTTAGTCATCACCATAAGGATGCATGAGTGTGAATTTCAGAGGATCCCCATTGATGGGGGTAGTTTTACAGACGTTATGTTTTGGACCTGTTTCAGGAGCTTGGGCCTCAATAGAGATAGGCATGTCCCTTATCATCATCCCTTAATTGGCTTCAGTGGTGAAAAGTTCCATCCATTGGGTATGTATGAAATGGATGTGAGAATGGGGGATGAATGGACTAATAGGTTGACCAGGAAAATTAATTTATTTATGATGGATGAAAATGTCTTCCCAGCCTACAACCTCATCAAGGGACGATTAGCCCTCAAGGAATTTGAGGTCATGCCTTCAACGGTCCACCAGATGATAAAATTCTCGACTACATATGTAGTAGGGGAAGTGCAAGGTGACCAAACATCATCACGAGAATGTTACTTTAACTCTGCAGAAGAGAGAGAGGCTCATAAGAGGCCAAAACCCACATACAACATTAATATCCTTGATCCTAGAGATGAAACAAAACTCAAAAAGGGAGAGGCTGCAGAAGAGGTAGAATCCATCATCCTTAATGAGGAAGAACGGGAAAGAACCATCCAAGTCAGCAAAGCCTTAAAGCCTGAGATGAAGGAGGAATTAGTGAAGATGTTAAGAAAGAGACCAAATATCTTGACATGCCAGGTATTGATCCTGATATTATTTGTCATAAACTCAATGTTGTAGAGGATGCCAAACCCATTAAGTAGAGAAGAAGGATATACTCAAAGGAGAAATATGAGGTCATCAGAGACGAGGTTCGAAAGCTTGAAGAGGCTAAGTTCATCAGAGAAGTCATATACCCTGAGTGTCTATCTAATGTTGTCATAGTGCCTAAAGCTAATGGGAAATGGACAATGTGTGTAGACTTGATCGATTTAAACAAGTCTTTCCCAAAGGACAATTTTCTCTTACCTCGAATAGATCAAATGGTGGATGCCACAGCAGGACATGAGATCATGAGCTTCATGGATACATATTCCAGGTATAACCAGATCTTTATGAATTCGAAAGACTCAGAGAAGTCATCCTTCATTAAAGACAAGGGGACCTATTGCTACAAGGTCATGCCTTTCGGCCTGGAGAATGCAGGGGCTACATACCAATGCCTTGTAAATAAGATGTTTGAGGATCATATAGGCAAGTCCATGGAAGTTTATGTGGATGACATGCTGACGAAGATTCTGAAGATCAACACTCATGTGGCCGACCTTGAAAGAAATTTTGACACCATGGACAAATACAGAATGAAGCTCAACCCAGCCAAATGTGTCTTCGGGGTAAGAGAAGAGGATGGAGTGCAGAGACCAGTGTACTTCAATATCAATGCACTCCAAGGGTCTGAACAGAAGTACCTTCGGATTGAAAAATTATCCCATGCTTTGATACATGCTTCTAGGAAAATGAAGCCATACTTTCAGGCCCACTCCATGGTCGTCCTCACTTTTTCCCCACTCAGACAGGTCCTCTATAAGCCTGAGAAGTCTGGAAGGCTAATGAACTGGGCAATTAAGTTGGGGGAATACGACATTGTTTATCAACCCAGGGGTGCCATCAAAGGATAAGAACTCACAGATTTTGTGGCTGAGTTTACCTGGAATGAGGCTGAGGTTGAAAAGAATCAAGAGGCTGCAGATGAAACAG
Organism: Sambucus nigra; assembly: GCA_949130495.1. NCBI lineage: Eukaryota > Viridiplantae > Streptophyta > Magnoliopsida > Dipsacales > Adoxaceae > Sambucus > Sambucus nigra. Next base: position 142,865,333 of record OX422208.1, on the reverse strand, counting down.
TAGAGAGAAACATTGGGCCGAACTCCAAAAGAGGATGAGGCAAGTACTGTCAGACAAAGAATAGTTGAGAATGAGGAAGAGAGATACCTCTTGAAGTAGGGGACCCTATCAGAGGGAAATTTCTCCTCAAATGAAACCATTTGGAACCTCTTCGTTGATGGGTCATCCTGTGAAAGCGAAAGTGGAGCAGGGCTATTAGTGTTAGCACTAGATGGTATAGATATTGAATATGCGTTGAGGTTTAACTTTAAAGATTCCAGCAATGAGTTAGAGTATGAGGCATTAATAGCAGGTCTCTTTTTGGCAAAATCCCTCAGTGTTGGCCAACTTTTAGTCCACAGTGACTCAAGATTAGTCGTGAACCAAATCCTGGGGGTGTATGAGGCCAAAGATGAAAGGATGGACAGATACTTAAAGAGGGTGAGAACGATGCTAGAAAGCTTCAAGGAAGTAAAGATTAATAGGTTACCTCAGCTAGATAATAGGCGAGTTAATTCACTCGTGAGGTTGGCCTCAGCAACAAGGATAGACATAAGGATAACAATACCATTTGAGATTTTGCTCAGGCCGACCATCGAAGAGGAAGAGATTTATAGACCTTGCCTAAATCTAAGTATGGGAGACTCATGGATGGATCCTCTTATCAGATACATCAGAGAGGGAGAGCTACCAGAGTCAAAGTTAGACTTAGAAAGGAGAAAGCTGAGGTTCAAAGCTGTAAAATTCTTAATTATAGGAGATGTTCTGTACAAAAAGGTATTCCTATTCCCTCTTCTAAGATGCGTTTATCCTTCCGAGGTTCCATACATCTTTCAAGACGTGCATGAGGGATATTGTTCAAGACACATCGGAGGAAGGTCTTTGACCAACAGGATAATCACTCAGGGGTATCGGTGGCCGACCTTGGCCAAAGATGAAGCTGCGTATGTGAAGAAATGGGATAAGTGCCAGAGGTTATCCATCATCCCTCATAAGGCTCACCAACCTTTGACTTCTATCATCTCCTCTTGGCCATTTGCAGTATGGGGAATTGATTTGGTAGGAACCTTGCCAAGGGTTGTAAACAACTATTGGTACTTAATTGTGGCAATTTATTATTTGTCCAAATGGGTAGAAACCGAGCCGATGATCACAGTCACTGAGCAGAAAACCTTCCAGTTCATCTGGAAAAACATCATATATGGGTGTGGTCTCCCAAACACCCTCATATCAGACAATGGAACCTAATTCAATAATGTTTCTTTAGAAAAGTATTGTGAGAGAGTAGGAATTAAGAAATTCTTCTCCTTCCCAGGCTGAGCCCAGGCAAATGGTCAGACTGAGGTCACAAATCGAACAATCCTTGATGGAATAAAAAAGAAGTTGGAAGATTCCAAAGGAATATGGATATAATAGGTATATGTTGTCCTTTGGGCTTATAGGATGACGATGAGGACACCCACAGGGGAAACTCCATTAATGCTATCCCATGGCTCAGAGGTTGTTATCCCAACAGAGATAGGGCTTCCCACTCATAGAGTTCAGACATATAACCCTCAGAGGAATGTTGAAGAGAGAAGACTTGATCTTAATTTGATCAAGGAGAGATGAGTGGATGTAGAGATAAGACAGGTAGCCTATCAGCAGAGAACTGCAAGGTTTTATAATCAAAGGGTAAAATCAAGGTCGATAGCTATAGGAGACCTAGTCATGAAGAAGACATGGAAAAAAATAAATAAGCTCCATCCTAATTTGCATGGTCCTTATAGGGTAATTGATGAGGTTGTACCGGTACCTACCAGCTTGAAAACCTAGAAGGGGAGCCCTTCTCCAACCCTTGGAATGCCGACCACTTGAAAAAATATTACTTGTGATGTTGCAATTGTTATTTTTTTTGTAATACATGTATCAATTAGTACAAGGAATGTCAATGAGAAAATAGAAATGTTGTGTTGTTACTTTTGTTCCAATGTATGTATTAAACACCATTTGTTTGGTGAAATGTGAGGTGAAACATCACTAATTTGGTGACCTAAAACCTTTAACATCATTAGTTTTGTGAAAATAAGAGGTAAAACACCATAATTTGGTGACCTCGAACCTTTAACATCATTTATTTGGTGAAATAAGAGGTGAAAGACCATAATTTGGTGACCTCAGACCTTTTTTATTTCGTGAAATAAGAGGTAAAACACCATAATTTGGTGACCTCAAACCTTTAACATCATTTATTTGGTGAAATAAGAGGTGAAACACCATAATTTGGTGACCTCGGACCTTTAACATCATTAGTTTGGTGAAAATATTAAGAGAAACATCATAAGTTGGTGAAACATCATAAGTTGGTTACCTCATACCTTTAACATCATTAGTTTGGTGAAAATATTAAGAGAAACATCAAAAGTTGGTGACCTCAGACCTTTAACATCATTAGTTTGGAGAGATTATGGAGGTAAAACACCGTAATTTGGAGACCTCAGACCTTTAACATCACTAGTTTGGTGAAAATATCAGGGGAAGCATAATTTGGTGACCTCAGACCTTTAACATCATTAGTTTGGTGATATTATGGAGGTAAAACACCATAATTTGGTGACCTCGCACCTTTAACATCATTAAATTGGTGAAATTATGGAGGTAAAACACCATAATTTGGTGACCTCAGGCCTTTAAAATCATTTATTTGGTGACAATATCACAGTTATAGAATAATAAAACATCATATGACACAGTAGAATCATAAAAAAGACAAACTACTTATGATCATATCATAAAGAGGATTCATAATTACAATCCAGAGTATTAGGAAGCTACCATCAGAGTTCATAAAAACAAGAATTACATACGAAGTTCATCAAAATTACAACTATTAAAAATATGAACATTAAAAGGTTAATTAGCAAGAAAACCTATGCCTAGGCAGGAGCTGACCCACCAATAGCTGCAGTCATCTGGTTAAGTCCGACGTTTATAACTTCAAATTTGTCGTCATGATGGGTACCGTCTTCTGTCTCAGTGACCTCAAGAGGGTCCGTCTCGACTGGAGCAACGTCACTCTCTTCAACCTCCTTTAAAGCCTGAGCAAACCGAGGATCTTCAAAGTCGAGATCAACAAATTCCTTGGTAGTCAAGCTCCGAGACTCACTCTACTTCATGGTCTCTTTGATACCCCTCTCTAGGTACTCAAAGCTGAAGCTGACAAACTCATCAGAGACCTTGTAGTCCCTAATGTCTTTCTCTGCGGCATCTTCAAGTGCAAATTTGACTGCGGCATCAAACTTCGATTAAAGAACATCGTCCTTTTCCTTTAGAGCTTTGTTATGATCCTTCTTGAGTTAAGACATCTGGTTGTCCCTCTCCTTAATGACTCCATTTAACCTTTCAACCTCTCCATTCAGAGAGGCCTCAACCTTCTCAGCTTCCTTACCCTTTTCTATAAGGGGAATCTTCTTCAAAGTCCACTCAACAAGACAATGAAAATACAAGACACCCTACAGAAGAACATCAAACGTACGAACATATGAGTTATAATTTCTAAAAAGCCAAGGTTACACTTGGGAGAAATATAGCTAGAAACTGATACCTGTATCGATTTTTAAAAGGCGAACTCGGCCAAAAAAGGGACATCCAAGGCATGAAGAAAATGCTTGTCTTCCTCTGTCATTATGGTACTAATAGCTCAACAGCTTTCAGACTGTGGCCGATCATGCTATCTCCAATTTTGAGCTAAGATAGACGAGCAGCCAAGGCATTGTCACTAGAAATGGGTATGGCACGGTCTTTTTCCTGAGTCTTTCTCGGCCTCATATATGCCGGCTAAGTGGAAGGCTTCCTCTTCTTGCTAGCATCGGCCTTAGAGACGCTGAAGCTCTTTTTTGTGTTAGGTGGAGGTAAATTTTGGCCACCTCTTTTCTCCATAAGCTTCACAAGGCTAGGAGCCTACATCTCCCAAAAGTCATTTTAGATGCGTACTGGACGCTCTGCAAAAGACAATTCTCTGAGTTAGTTATTTAGAGGTAAAAAAATATACGAGACATAAATTTGGTAAGAAAAATGTTCAACGAAGCTATTCTAGGGGACCACCTCCCTAAACCTGTCTGAGAAAGGTAATAGGGGGTCATCAGATGTTCATATTTAATGAGACAACCTTTCTCACCTTAATTACTAAGGTCCTTAATGTTCTTGTAATTGTCCTGGCTAAGACCAGGGTCGGCTTTATCCACGAGGGAGACTTTCCCCCATCTCAAAGGGGTCCTTGGACCGATGTTCCAGAAGCCTCGTCTGAACCAAACTCCCATGCCCCAGAAACAAAGAAGTACCGAGGTTTCCAATTATGATTTGAACTTTGGGTAACCAAAATCATTTTCTTCTCAGATTTCCTAGCTAAGAAGTGATAGTATCCGGGATGATTTTTAGCAGATGAGGGGACGTAACAACAAGTAAAAACTCTAACTGGAAGGTCCGAATGTTGAACAGCCTTCCAAAGGATGATAGCCCCAATCATAACCCTCCAAGCATTTGGGGACAATTGGTAAGGGGAAATATTTATGTGTGAGAGTATAGCTCTGATAGTTGGGTGGATAGGAAGACGAAAGCCCAACTTAAACAGCTGCTCATAGACACAGACTTAACCATCTCTTCCATCGAAGGCCCTTTAGTCCTTCAGAGGTTTCCTAAGGACGATTGAGGAATCTATGGAATAGAGGTGCCTGAAGGAAAGAAGGTCGTACTCATTCACGATACTCTCATACTTTGCAGCATCAGAGGTATCAAGTGTAACAACCAACGTAATTTTTGGGGTATTTTCAAAATATGGAGGAAAATAAAGTTTTTAATAAAATTATTGTTCTTGCTCATATATGTTGAGATTTATTTTTAATGAGGATAATTTCAAACGGTTTCGAAATCGGAGTTAAAACGGATTTTAAAATGATTTTTGAAGTTTATCATTTATAAAAAAATTTAAGCCAAACTGTCAGATTTTCTGGGCGATCGATCGGTTGACCCCAGTAGAAATCGTGCGCTGCAAGTTTTTTTTAGAGTTGGTTTCGATTTAAACTCTTATCTTTTGACTTATTTAAAGGGGTTGTGGGTGACCATTTTTGAAGCATCTTTTGGCACAACAATTTGCAGTAAACATATTTTTATTTCCTCTCTTTTTATATACACTTAGCCCCTTTAATTTATGCATTCAACCTTAGATTAGAGGTGTTCTTGGGGTTGTTTTGATGGTTGCTTTTGGGAGGTATTTTTGATGGAGTAATCTTAAGATTTCTGGGTAGATTTATGTTGTTTCCTTTTGGTGGTTTGAGGTATGGGGTTTTACACAATATGCTCCTTAAATCTCGCGAGTGTTATTCCCTTTGGTTTCATGTGATTATTGAACTCATATTTGAATTGTTAAATTCTTGGAAATCTGGAAAAATAATTGTTGAAATTATTTTGATTCATGTGGTATTATTATTGTGTTGGGCACCCGCCAAGATTCCTATTTCGGATACTTGATAAAGTATGGGCGTGGTATGGTGAGACCTGGTGACTTGGATTAATGTGTTGTTGAGAAATTATATTGATAAAAATACTTATGAGATTCGCATTTGATTTGAATATTCATACTCGTATTGTTACGCTTTATTCATCGCTAATATATTTGTTGAGCATCTTTTCTATCGTATATGTACTTCCCCATATTTTCTTTTACTTGGAAGGTTAGCGTGGATTTGAGCGCTATGGACCAATTGGGATGATTTTTAGAGAGGATTATTTTGGGAAGAATATTCGAGAGTATATGAGAAGATTGTATTTATTTTTTATGTATAAAGCATTGGAGATTTATTTTCTACCGAGATAGATAGTTGTATTATTTCAAGAGACTTTTGTTGTATTTATTTGAAGAAACTAAGATTAGTAGTTTCTTTTCTTTTACGGGTTTCATTTAGATGCTCTATACTTTTTGATTGATGGATTTAGTTTAGCTTTATCGATAGTTGCACTTCAGTCGCTCTTCCCGAGCGGGCGGAGTGTTATAGATGGTATCAGAGCTTAGGTTTATGACCACCCTCGGATTTTGGGTTTTGGGTCTGTTACGTTTTTGTAGCGCATATTTGGAGATAAAAATTTTAGATGATCGTTTCGTGTTAGGTGTAATACCCCGTAATTTTATCGATATTTATTTAAGGGATTAATTAAATTAAATGGAAATTAATTGGGAATTAATCCAGATATAAATACTAACGAGATGTGAGTTGGTATTTGATTATGATGTTAAAATTTATTATTTCCGAGTATGTATGGTAATACATGAGTATTGATGATATTTAAATTAATTTGGGAAATTTAGTTGGGATGCGCGTGTCAGTCGCGTCAGGAACGTCATTAATTGAAGTAAAAAGTGAATTTTATTTTTATTAACTGAATGGTCATTTTGAGTGCGCCAACGTGTCCTGAAGGGTCGAAATAGTCAGAAAACACTAGCCGGGGGTTTAGTTTGGGTCCCGGGTCATTTTTAGGCCATACCGGCAACCCAAATGGGTAGTTTGGTAATTTTAAAAATAGGGGAATTAAAACCCACGAGTTTTAGAAGTTATTTTTATATTATAAAAGAACCCACTAAGCCATTATCAACATTTAGTAAGTTAGAGGGCAACGGGAGTTAGAGGGAAAGTCTTAAGAAGTTCCAAAAGGAAAACCTCCAACCACCATCACCATCTTGGAGAAAAATATGTAGAGCGGAAGAGGAGAGTCAAATTTCAATGTTTCAACATCGAGTCAGAACATAAGGCAAGTGGTTTAATTACATTAATTTCAAGCGCATGTTTCTTCCATGATTAGAATTGAATAATTGTTTTATATTGGAAGTTTGATGAAAATCCATGAAATTGGAGGTAGAATTCATAATATGATATAGGGATTGCATGTAGAATGTTACTGGATGAATGTCATATACAAAAATACAACTTTTGATGATGTAAAAATGGATTTATAAGGAGAAATTGTAGATATTAAATTATGGGTTCATATTCATAGGGTTTGGGGTAAAATTTGGGGATTTACGATAATTATATGTTGTTTAGGAAGATTTGACCCCAAAAATATGTTAAGAAACGGCCTAAGAGGGTGTAGTGAAGTTTAAGAACATTAAAATACTATTGGGATGATCTTAGGTTGAGTTTAGAGAAGAGAAAAATTGAGAAAAACGAAGTAGAAAATTTCTGGGTTCAAACTGCCATCTCGTTTAAAGACCTACCCAGGTCGTTCGAAGGAGCTTCTAACGAGATGACAGTATCCCTTCTAAAGAGTTGGTATTTCGTTCGAAGCCCTTCATTCGAACGACTTCGTTCGAACGAGACTTCTAACGAGTTGACAGAATGGCCTTTTTGGCCTGATTTCATTTCAAACGTTCCGTAGACTTATTTATTTGGAGTATTAACCTTCCCTTATTGATTAGTGGGTATAATTGTGAGAAACGGGGTACGTTGAGGAGTAAAACTTTGAACTTTATAATAAAATCGGATGTTAATTGAGGAGTAGGAAACGAATACTTAATTACGACGTGAGAAGGGCTGATAACGTTAACATACAAATCGGGAGCTCGTAATCGTATAACATTAAATGACGGTATAAGAACAAGATGTATACCTATATTAATAATACGAGATATCTAAGATGTGCGAATGCTTAGTATATGTGGTTTTATGTGTATAACATACCTACCATACTTGCTATCATGGGAGGTTTGCGTTCGATTAGGACCATCTAATCTTTGTGTGCCTACGGGGGGGATTTAGATTGGTACCTTGAGGGCATAGGTCAGAGAAGGACTTATTAAGAAGTTAATAAGTTTGCTGATCATGAGCGTAGGTATGTGCGTGACCCATGTGATGTGAACTATGTTCGCCTCCATTTTGTGTGATTGTTGTTATCTGAAAACGATTCCTGAGAGATTCGGAATGCGTGGTCCTTATGTACATGATGTACCGGGATTTGATAGCAGAGTATGTGTGCACCACAGCTTAGTCTTGGGGTGCTAGTAATGTATATTTATGATGATAATAATATACCGTTAAGCGAAATGAACTGTCATGTTTAATTGTGAGTATTATACTAACAACGTTCTGTAAGGATAAAATGGATGATCTCTAGTAATTAGTATTACTAAAATTGGGAAACAGAGTATAAATGTAAAACTCTCTATTTAAATGAAGATGTTGGAATTAAAGCGTGAATCATATAGTAATGTTAGGTATTATGATTGGACTGGTTAGATATGGGAATAACTAGAATTGGGTACGGGTACGTTAGGAGTGCACAAATAGTCGAGAGGTGAGTATTTCATGTGAGCGCACGTCCTAACATGTATTTTGCATTCATTTTTTTAATGTCGTTAAAACACTTGTTATACTTTAAACTGTTTTCCACAATCGGGCTCTGACCCGTTTGCTTTCAAATGTATTTTCTTGTAAAAACCTTTTAGGTGCCCAGCCACAAGGACACCAAGCATAGGAGTTCCATTCAGATGATGTACTGTAGCTGCTGTGGAAGTTACAGGATTTTGTCAGTAGACGCCTCCACTTTCGATCTTGACTCTATTAGTAGATCTCCTCATCATTTGGGCATGTTGCCTCATTGCTTTTAGAAACATATTATCTATTCAGTTTATTTCAGTTTCGGGTTGTAATCAATTATTATTCAGACTTAGTATTTGTTATAACTTTATTTGGTTTGTTGTGAGGAGTATTCTTGCAGACTCATTATTATTGTATGGTTATACTATTGTCATTTCATTGTGGCTACAAGAAAAATGGTCATTTATGTCAGTCAAAAACTGACATAAATGACCATTTATGTCAGTTTTAAAAATTTTCAAAACTGACATATAAAGCCCTGACATAAATGTTCATAAAATTGACATAAATAAGTTCACATTTATCTCAATTTTTAAGAACACGCATAAAAACTACGACAATCAACATGTTTTTAATCACTTTTTCATCAAAAACTGACATAAATAAAATCACATTTATGTCAATTTTAAAAATTTTATGAGAGTTTTTTCAAAACTGACATAAATGTTAATATAAAAAATTTAAAAAAAATCATTAATCCATCAATAGACAACTATTATTTGATGTTAAATCAACCATTCCAAATAGATAATAACCAAGGTCATAAATATCACTAACTTATATACATCAAGATATTTAGAATCAAATTGATGTTAAGCTACATCATATCCAAAAACTACCTATCTAAAACCTAACTAACGTCTACTTATCTATGTGATAATATCCTAAAAATAGTGATAATACATCATAACATCCAAAAACTAGCATTGCGAATTACATCATAAGAATCACAATCCAAAATAATACTCAAGCTAGGACGTTGTCGAACGTAATACTCGATCAAATTTGTTCTCGACGCTATCCAACCCAGAATGAGTAACCCTGCAATCAAATATAATCAACATAGTTTTCATCAAAACACAGTCATCTCAACACATTGTCATTACAACGTAACAAAATACAATTACTCGGAAATACCTAATATATATAATCCGTAATGAACTCAATGAACTCCATTTGAACTTCATTTAGCTCATTCAACGTGTAGGTCACTTTACTGGACAATCTTCTCATCTAAAAAATTGAAGATAGAATTAAATTTATTATTACGGTATATAATTGTTAATAACTAAACAATATTTTATATAATAGGAGAAAAAGAGAACATTGGTAACATACCTTTATTTCAAAAGGTATGGAAGGATCCTCCATGAAGTACTTCATGAAATTCAACACAAAATATCCGCAATAAAGAGTACCATTTCCTTGCATTGGGCACTAGTCAACACAAAACATCACTAGTGAACAAATAATAAAGAGTACAAGTCTAAAATATTTTTTATTCAACACAAACAAGTGTAAAAACTATAATAATTTTAGGAAGAATTTCCTCTCTTTATAGGACTATCCACCCTATTCAAAACATATAAAATACTCAACAACAAAACTAATAGTTCATAACAACTCATGGGCTCAATGAGAGTTATTTCATTTAAAATCTGTCACGCCAATGTGAAGAGAAAAGATGAAATTGAATCTCCTTGTATCAATCCTATTAGAGATCCAATTTCTTATTTAGGCCTGCATTCACAAAAAATCAGATATTTGGCCAACTCAAAAATGTCAAGTGCACCTCATCCATCTAGCTGAAAATCATTGTACTCAAAAACTAAATTTTAAAATTTCAAATTCACATGGCCATGCCAACTACCTCATTCTATATGATAGCAAAAATTGAACATTCGTCTATTCCTTACAAAAAAAAACTCTTGGATCTTTGATATTGTGTCATTAAAGACTAATCGATGGGCCTTTTGACAAAACCTTTAATTGAAAAGAGTCGTGGTTCCGAACCAAGGATGTTTATCAAATATATATATATATATATATATATATATATATATATATATATATATATATATATATATATATATATATATATAGAGAGAGAGAGAGAGAGAGAGAGAGGCAGGCTCCTGTGCACACTAAGTTTGCACACTAACTTTGCACATTACCTTTTAAAAGTGTGCAAACTTAGTGCTGGCGCACACCAATTTTTTTATGTGATATTTTAACATTTCAACGGACTCACATAAAAAAAATTAGCTCAAAAAAACTTTTTTTGCTATTTTTAAAAAATCGGTCAAACTTTCGCAGTTTTTAAAGGGCTTAAAAACTGCGAAAGTTTGACCGATTTTTTAAAAATAGCAAAAAAAGTTTTTTTAAGCTGATTTTTTTATATGGGTTCCTTGAAATGTTTAAATATCACACAAAAAAAATCAACTCAAAAATATTTTTTTACCACTTTTAAAAGGTAATGTGCAAAGTTAGTGTGCAAACTTAGTGTGCACAGGAGCCTGCCTATATATATATATATATATATATATATATATATATATATATATAATGAGTAAAAAAAATTCACTATTGTATAAGTTGACAACTTAATGAGGGGTTGGGATTGAATGGCACAAAATCGAATCCAACGGCTCATATTTTGTTGGACTAAGGGTCCCTCTTTTCAGCTAGTTTATGATGCAGTAAAGTTCTGTTTATGATATTTTCATAGAAAAGAAACAAAGGCATAAGCGAAGCGTGTGCAAAACCAAGACGGTATCAGTGCTCCCGTGTCACTTATGCCCTTGAGACCAACGTTGCCCCCTCACAAACTTCCCCACATCGTTGCCTCCCTTCAACTGCCTCTCATGTTGCCTACCACGCTCCCGCTCCCGCTGCCCTGTCCATCTCTCACAGCAACTAAGGTTAACTCTCACTTCTTTATTTGATTTATGTGGGTATAGATACACTAATAGTTCACAGTATATATATTTTAGTGCTTCAAAATAAAGTCCTTACTTTTGGATTTTGGGGCCAGAATCTGCTAACTGGCACGAGTAATTTTCATTTGGATTATTTTTTACTTTTTGATATTTATACTGTTTATACAATTTATTGCATTCCTGGGATTTACCAAGGGCAATTTACTTTATTTGAGAAAAGTATTTGAAAGTTGTCTCCGGTTTTTTTGGTGATAAAGTCTTTGAGGACTGTTCTCTGGTTTTTATAATAATGGTGAATGGAATGCAATAGGTTTTTAAAAAGTATAATTAAACTTAGCAAGGTCTCCAAAAAAGGTACTATTCCTTCATAACTAATTCCTCTGAGCATTTTTCGAGACCCAATTTCAAGTAGTAGTTGTTATTTTGTTGACGGGTTTGGTATTTTTAAACTTAGCAAGGTCCATTCCGCAACAAAGCATAATTATCTATTTCATCAACAATCTGCTTACACAAACTGCATTAAGATAAGTAACCTGAAAAAAAAAGAGCAGTGTTCATACAGCTCGAATGTTTGCATAGCCAGGATCCAAGTTAGTTACTTCAAGACCACGTAAAGCTCCGGTTAACCATTCACATGCTTCGATATTTTACATCATGTGAGCCTCATCAAATGGACCTCCTGTTAGACATGCTGCATACTGCAACAAACAAAAGGTGATGAAATTTAAGGAGTAAGTAACTTAATTAAAAATAAACTTATTATTTCATTTCTATATGAAAGCAATGGAGGTGGAACTCAGAAGGGATACGCAATCTATCAAGAAGCTTATCAAGTTCCTCAATTAATGATTTATATAGACTGTATTCCCAAATTGTTATTGCGAGTTTCTATCTACAATCACAAAAGAATATGGATCAGCACAAGTGGATGTCACGCTGCGTTTAAACTACAGTCGAAAAAAATGTTGTCTACGAGTCTACACTTGAGCATACATATCTTTTATCAAGGAGAAAGATCTCTAAATAGAGACTACAATGATTTCTATCCACATATACCCTTTTTAAGGATCAATTCTGATATCCAAGTCAGTATCTCATCGTCAAGCAAATGAACTAATTTCCAGTTAACAAGAAAATATATTCCTCCTCTGTGGATTAATAAAATAACAAGGAAATACTTAAATTATTCTGAGTTATTCCATTATAATATTTGTAAGAAACAGATCATAAATTGTAGCAATTACATCTCAAACAAATCTAAAAAAATTATAACGTGGAAATGACTTTCTTGTTGGAATACAAACAAAACACTTCAAAATCACAGAATAATGTGCATAGATCCCTACTGACTCAATATCCTCTCTCATGTGTCTAAATTTTACATTGAAGATGCCTATCCATTCATCCATATCATCAACACAACTCATGGATGGTTCTGCCCATTTATTTGATAAGTCTTGTCCCTGTCATTTTAATTTAGAGGATTCGATCCACATATACTTTCAACTAAATTACCTGATATTCTGGTGAGGTAATTGTAAATTTAGTAAGGTTTATATCATTCCGGTGTGGTATCTAGACCGACATGATTTTGCTCCTCACGGCGGGACCTTTTTCTAAAGAAAAAGAATGAGATGGGCTTTACTCATTTATGAGATTGTTTTTAAAAAAAAACATCTTTCTCTTATATAAGAAAAATAGCTACAATTAATATCATCAAATAGACCACAAGTAGACATACTTTGGTGAAGCGGAAGAGGCTATCAATGAACAAATGCTCATCTTTTCCTTCAGCATCCTGAAAATGTTCATCTATGTAGGATATGCATCGAATACGGATACTTAGTAAATACACTTGAGTACATGTCTGATACTTCTATTTCCATAATTTAATGAACAAGTTCGTAATTTTGAGCACCCGATAGAGACTTCATGGACATCCACCTACACATGAACGAAAAGCATTGTATATAAGCCTCGTATGATATGGTAGAATTATATATATTGAGAGAAACTAGATTAAGGATTATATCACATTAATACTAAGGAAAAAGGGAAATTCCCTTATGTTAAGTGGCTTCACCAATATATGCAATGCATGATGATGATGACGATGATGATTAAACTCCAAGAGTATCATCCCTTATATTAGTATACATTTGAAAAATTAATCTTGTTTTAGGTTAGGAAAATGTTGACAGACAAAGAAGTACAACAACAAACATATTGAGAGAACTTTTTTAAAGGTGTCAGTATTTAATTATGTAACTCCCCTGTATATACACTCAAAACATCATACAATAAACCTGTTTACAGCCTCTATTTTTTTTTTGAGGTTTTTTGCTGGAGTTTTGTTATAATACTGCTTGTAAAGATATATAGTTTATATTATACGATTATGGCAAAGAAGGAATAAACTACTAGGACTAGTATAATTTCGTAGTTTCCTTTATGTTTAAATCATTTCTAGAGAATGAATCTAATTCTAGTGCTCCTCCATGAACTATAAATTAACTAACAACTTAACATGAATGAAATGTAAATGATAGTCTACAATTACTATTTATTGAACTAAATGTTTTAGTTAACTATCAACGTTAAAAAATTTGTTTGTCTATCTAGAGTAAAATTATAAATATTTTTTATAAGAATATAAATCATAGATATTTACAGTCATATCCTTTTCGTATCCAAGTTTTGTTTGTGTATCTAGGGGTAAAATGTGTTAGTTAACCTACAAGTTTGGTTTGGATTAGTAGGAACAAGGCAGTATTTGAGGGTAAAAAGATGTTTTCTAATAACATTATTAGTAATGTTATTTCTAGAATATCATATTTGGCCCAATTTACACTTTAAAGAAGATCGTGATGATGTTAACATAGAAATTAAGTCTACTTTCGAATTAAACAAGAATTTCAATCAGAGTAATCCTTGTAAGCTTGATATATGGAAAAACCTGATAGTGGAAGACTCACAATCAACACCAATGGCTGGAGTGATCCTAATGGGAACATGATTATGGGTTCTATTCGTAGAGACAGTAATAGAAGAATGATTTTGGCATTATCAATCTTTGATTCAGGAGGTTCAGACAGTTTAGTAGAGGCCTTAGCTATCAAGTATGCTCTGGAATATAGTCTTCAAAGAGATGATAACATTGATGTGGAATCAAGTTGAAAGAACATTTTGGATTGTATTTCTAATAAACACAAGTCCTCTCATTAGATGTTAAGAAGATCTCTAAGAGATTATTTACACTAAAACAGATGGGATCCCAAGAGCCATTAAAAGTGATGTCTCTCTAAAAAAAGAACACGAAATAACAAGCTAATAAGGGATTCACAAAATATCTGATAACGATAATTAAACTAAGCATTTGTCTACCCAATCATTAATACTTTTCTTCTATAGTTCTGCGTTTAAGGATCAAACTATACTTTTCTTGATAATCATTGAATCATTGTAAAAATGATTGTACATCATATTCCATTCAGTGTTTATATAGGACAATAATCAATGTATTAATGATTACATAAAAACTCTGTACCCCAAATATATGTTAATCACTGAATCAATGTATATATAAATCATATATTGTTAATCTAGTTTGATTTGTATACAAACGTCACCATAGAGGACAACGTTAGTGATAAACATAGCAGAAAAATAAATCTAATCTTATATCAAACATAGGTTAATCACTGAAATAAAGAGAAGTTGCTAAAATTTTACCTTGCACATCAACCTCGGAGTACACTTTCGCCCTAAAAGTAAAGAATCTCACTAAAATAAGTTGGAAAGCTGAAACAAAGAGTAATGAATCAATGAAAAATCCAAAACAAATGTAAAGATAACTGGCATTCTAAATATTTGGAGTACATAAAACTATTCTGAAACCCCAATAACATAACAAAGTCAAAATTTAGTCATTTAATTAAACCAGTAAAATCCTTTGGCAATAGCAGAGACACGGGACAAACTATAAAACTGATGAATTAATAAATGAAAAATGAGATCGAGCAATCCATTAGGCCCCACAGTTAAAGACCTAGATTCGTCGCCCACTACTTCATGGCATACAAAAAGTACTCGTTGTGGAGTTAAATTAAAACCCTAACTTCCAAGACCAAAACTCGTCAATCTCAGGGGATAAACATAAGACTATTAATCTGGATCCATAGTATTCTCGCTTGGACCCTATCCAACCCAACCTAACTAAAATTGTAGTGGTAAACATAAGACGCAATCTGTCATCATACATATTTTCTAAATAGAAATGATAGTATAGAAAATATATAGAACTAACTAAAATATCTTAAAATGGAACAACTGATGATGCTATGGAATAACTCTCGTTGTAGCCAAGTTTGGTTTCTCAACAAGCCCAAATGGACTCTGGTCAGGTTAACTTATAGGCCTCTGGCTCAATTGAGACAAACTCTGATTTTGAGTTGTTTAAGCTTCATCCCAAACCCCTATCCCTCTTTCCTCCTAAACATCAATGGAACAAATTAGAATGTGTGAACTTATCCCCTCAAAAAATTTCTTGTGTCTAAAGAAATTATCAAAAATGTCTGGGCATCTCTAAGTGTCTCTCCTTCTGAAAGGGAATGCAAGTCTACCAACACTCAAGGCTTACGTGAATTCTCAAAAATATTAATTGCTCAGCACAAGTTTATGCAAAAACCAAGTTTTGATGGTTTTGTAGTTTCCAAGAGACATCGTGGGAAGAATCAATATGTGCCACCAAACCCCACGATCTTAACCAGATCCGCTTCTCAGACTACAAAAGCCCATTACTCCAAGTTGTCTCAATGATCAGATCGTTGTTTTGGAATAAGTGATCATACCAAGACTGGTGAAATCAACCATTACCTCATTTAAAAAAGCTTCCATAAACAAAAAATCCAGTACACAAGATAGATGAAAAAAAAAGAGTGATGGCTTAAGAAAAATGCTTATAATGATTTCCATGTTCACCCTTGTCACCTTGCTATGTCTAGTATCGAGAAATGTTTTATT
Organism: Sambucus nigra; assembly: GCA_949130495.1. Lineage (NCBI taxonomy): Eukaryota > Viridiplantae > Streptophyta > Magnoliopsida > Dipsacales > Adoxaceae > Sambucus > Sambucus nigra. Next base: position 142,848,988 of record OX422208.1, on the reverse strand, counting down.
TACAGTAGAATAGTCCAACGTAATTAAGGCATACAATTAACTCTAACCAAGCAAGCAACAATGGAGCGAAGCCATCAAACTAAGAATTATATACTCATTAAAGACAGAAAGAAAGAGAAACTAAAGTCTAGAGAGAAAACAGAGAAACAGAATCGTATTTAATTATTATAGAATAAGTATGAGACAATATATACTTGAGACTCATAAGAACTCTAAACAGAATTAGTTACACAGCTGGACTATAACAAACTCTTAATAAGAATCATTAACTAATCTTGACACGTCAGCAGAGACTAAACTAATTCTATATTACTCCCCCTCAAGCTGGATGAAGGAATCTCTAAGGAGAGCTTGGAGAAAAGATACAAGAACCGTGAAAGTGGCAGTGCCTTAGTAAAAATTTCTGATGTCTGTTCTTCTGTAGGAACATATCTAATATCAGCATGCTTGTTTTCAACCTTTTCTCGAATAACATGTACATCAATTTCGATGTGTTTAGTCCTAGCATGAAAAACAGGATTAGAGGCAAGTGAACCTCCACCAGTACTATCATACCAGATAATGGGAGGCTTCTCAATTAACACACAAAGCTCTGTGAAAAGATCTTGTAACCATAGCAATTCAACTGTAGCTAAAGACAAGGCTCAATACTCAGCTTCAGCAGAACTCTTTGCTACAAAATGTTGTTTCTTAGATGACCAATTAACCAGATTACCACCAAGGAACAAACAATTGCCACTTGTAGACCTACGATCCTCCAAAGAGCTTCCCCAATCAGCATCAGTATAACACTCCAAAACAAGGCGCTGAGTTGGTTTGAACTGAAGACCAAGAAAAAGAAGAATTAGATGAAGGAGAAATGCTAAAGGAGTGAGCTAAACCAGTGGAAGAAGACTCTAAAGAAATAGAAGGACGTGGATCATGAGTGATAGAAGCAGAAGGCAGAGTGGATGGAAGAGGAAAAAGAGTTATGACAGTAGGTGATTGAATACTGAAAATGGAAAATAATGACTTATAAGGAAATTCAAATTCATCAAATTCAATAGTACGAGCAATGTACAATTTGCCAGATGGATGCAAACACCTATATCCTTTATGATAGGGACTGTATCCTTGAAATAGACACTTGGACGTTCTAAATCGAAACTTATGTCTATTAAAAGGGTGAAGATAAGGATAACAAGAGCACCCAAATACTCTAAAAAAAGAATAATCTGGTTTTTGTCCAAAACGTACCTGAAAAGGACTAGAATTATTAATCACAGGTGTAGGCAACCTATTGATGATATACACAGCAGATACAAAAGAATCCCACCAATATTTGAGGGGCATTTTAGCCTGAGCAAGTAAAGTGAGGCCTAACTCAACAATATGAAGGTGTTTTCTTTCAGCTTTACCATTTTGCTGATGCACATGGGGACAAGGGGGTCTATACACAATGCCTAACTTAGCAAGAAGAGGTAAAAGGGTTCTATATTCTCCCCCCCCCCCCCCCCAATCAGTTTGTAAGCACTTGATCTTATTACTAAAGTTCCTTTCAACATATGCATTAAAACTATTGAACACCATAAAAGCTTCAAACTTGGTTTTTAAGGGATAAATCCAAGTGAAACGACTAAAATCATCCACAAAATGTAAGTAATATCTGTAACCATCAGCAGAAACATAAGGAGATGGTCCCCATACATCTGAGTGAACAATTTCAAAGGGATGAGTAGTTTTGTGTAAAGAATGAGGAAAAGAATTCTGATGTAACTGGACCATTTTGCAGGCAGAACAAAAAGTCATTTTATTTATATCACAAGGCACTTGTACATACTCTAAAATGGTATGAAGTACATGAGGATTTGGATGACCAAATCGTTGGTGCCACAAGTTCATAGAAACAAGCTTGGAAGCAGAAAAAGTATGTTCAGCAGAAGTGTTAGACACACTTTTATTACAAACAAAAGTAGCTGGAAGTGGAAAATTGGACACTAAATGAGACTGAAGTGACCGACTGGGAGAAGAGTCAAGCTTGTATAGCCCATCTTCAAGATTTCCCTCCAAAATAATTTGCTTCGTGGTCATATCTTTGATAAGACAATTCTGAGCAGAAAATTCAATAAGAACATGATTATCTTTAGTAAACTGAGAAATACTAAGCAGATTTTTAGTAATGGCAGGAACATGAAGAATGTTTTTGAGTTGTAAGGACTTAAAAGAGGAAGGTATAGAACCATAGCCAGTATGTGAGATTGGAAGTTTAGAACCATTACCAACAACACGTTTTTCTTTTCCTTTGTAATCAGAATGAATTGTCAAATTATTCATGTCAGCTGTGATGTGGTTGGTGGCTCCACTATCCATGTACCAAGCTGAATCAATTACAGTATCAGGTGTTGCAACACGTGCTTGGGCAGACTGAGCTACATGAGCTTGTGGTGTGAAAGAGGAACCATGTTGATCAGAAGAATTAACAGCACCTTAAAAATTGATATCAAATCGATGATAACACTTCACAGCAAGATGACCAGCTTTACCACATAACTGACAAATTGGCTTATTGCCTCGGCCATAACCACGACCTTGACCAAAATTGGTAGGACCATGACCTCTGCCTCTTGAATAATTGCCACGACCACCATTGAAACTGTTTGGTCACCTAAAAGCAGCATTAGCAGCTGGTGGAACAGAAAAAACTGAAGGAATTGAAGCAGTTTGATGCTCAATTCTCATTTCTTGATTCTGTAACACAAACTGAACTTCTTGCAGAGTCAAAGCTTCACTTCGAGTAGTAAGATTCCCAACAACTGATTCATATTCAGAACCAAGACTAGCAAGAATATACAACACCAATTCATCATCAGAAATAGACTGACCAACTGAATTCAAATTATCGGCTAACATCTTCATTTTTAGAATATATTCTTCAACACTAAGTGAGCCTTTCTTGGTGGTTTGAAGCATGAAGCGCAATTGTAGAACCCTAGCTTTAGAGGTAGTATGAAATAAGCATTCCAGAGTATACCAAACATTTGAAGCATGAACAGATCGATTGATATGTCCAAGCATGGACTCTGAAATAGAAGAGAAAAGCCAACTCATAAGGAGTTGTCCATGACGAATCCAAAGAGTGTAATCTTAATTTGGAACTTGAATCATAGTAGATGAATTTGTAGAACTTGTAACAGAGACAAATTGAGATGGAATTGGAGTTGAGCCAAGAAGAAATCCATCAAGATTGTAAGCCCTAACAGTTGAAAGAATCAATGAACGCCAATATTGATAATTGTTACGATCGAGTTTCAGACTAGGTGTAGCAAGACTAGTAGGAAAGGCAAAAGTTTGAGATAATGAATCAGTGGAGGTGAAGACCGCCATTGATGACTTTGAAAAAATCTTTTGAGATCTTTGGCTATGATAGCAAGACAGAAAGAAAGAGAAACTAAAGTCTAGAGAGAAAACAGAGAAACAGAATCGTATTTAATTATAATAGAATAAGTATGAGAATTTAGGGTGAGTCGATCACAATAAAACCCATTGCAAGTGTTAATCTGTGTTTATTGGATAAAAATATATAAGTTCCACATCAATAATTAGGAAATGCGTAGGGTTGGATTTTCACGTTGATAAATTACAATATATAAACTGAGAAAATATGATAAAAAGCATGATATCCCTCTAAAACTATCACAACAACTACCAAAGACACCAATACCCAAAAGTAATAAGACTCAATCAACCATAACTAACCAACTAAAGAACACTAACCCAACACCCAAACACTATACAACCAAAACCAATTCCAACCATTGAAGAACTTTAATTCACAAAATTATTATACATATTATACTATGATGTTATATATAATATGTATAACAACAATTGTTGTTATACATATTATACATAATAGCAACAACCATTAGCGATTATATACTTATAATATAATGAAGAAAATAATGAAAGCACATTGTCTAAGCATGGGACAAGAATATATGAAGCAATGCGAAAAATTAATGAAAGCACACAAGTGAAGCATTAGCGAGTATATCATAACGCACCCTATGGTTCGAAAATCGTTGAGACCAGCAAACATTAACATAAAGTTCAGGCTAAATAAAATGAACTAGCCATTATATGGTACTAAAATTGTTGTAGACTTTCCAAATGAGTTTCATCTTCCCGGAATCAAATGTCTATTTTCATCCTGTAAACACATTAATGAAACAATTAATTTATAGCAATTCTTAATGAATGATCAGTTACAATGCAATACAAGATGTAGTTGGATTGATATCACACTTTGTTTGTAAGTGTTTTATGCGTCGATGGATCTTTTGGAACAAAATAAAAAAGTTTAGACTATATATTAATTAAAAAACTGGTGAGGGACTTTCCTTCGAATGACCCTACTTTTTTGCAACAAGTCATTAACCAAAATTATTGAACATAGAACATATAAATGGATAAACAAATAAAATTATGCTTGAAACTAATGACATTCAACTATATCTTTAGTATCTGTATTTTCAAAAGAAAATGACAATATATAAACTGAATTTATAATAGATACAATTCTTTCTTTAAAGAGTATTATTGCTAAGAATTGTAATAAATCTAAACAAATAAAGGCCTGAACAATGCTTGGCACAAACATAACTATTTACTAATGTAAATAAAAAAACAGTTGGTAAAGCAACATACCCAAATTCTCTATGTGGAGACTAGAATCGAGTAGAAAACACGAGAAGAGGGAAGTCATCCTAGCAGTGGGTCTGATACGAGACGAGAGAGAAATAGAAGTGGGAGCGACACAAAATGAAAAAAAAAAGAGAAATCGATTAGGTTTTCAAACATTTTCAAATCCATATGTATACACAAATTTGGCCAATCCATATATCCACATAAATTCAAAACCAAAAATAATAACAAAATCAAGAACAAATCAAACATAAATTAAAACTCAATCTGAAAAACCCTAGAAATTTAAAACAATCGTGAGATATTTGTACCTATTTGACGGAAGCTTGCCGATGCCAGAGGTGGAATGAGAGAGATTTGTACGTCCGAGAGAGAGTTGAGAGAGAGAGAGAGAGAGAGAGAGAGAGAGAGAGAGAGAGAGTTGTGCGAGTAAGACAGAGAGAGTCATACGAGCTGTGTAGAGATCTCAGTATGAGGAAGCCGGAAAGAATTTTGAGGGAGGGAAAGAATTTTGAGGAGCAAGAGTGCGGAAAAAGAAAGCCTCGCTTCTTTTTTCTATTTATCTCAATTTTGACTCAAAGCCTAAAATAATTAACATTATATTTATATCATTTATATATAAAAATGAGATAAATGGTTTATTTTTTATCTCAATTTTATTTAAATTGAAATAAAAATATATCTTTAAAGCCAAATTGACATAAATAAACATTATTTATGTCAATTTACATTTGTCTAACATAACGTCAATTTTTAAACTGACATAAATGATGTTTTTTGTTGTAGTGGCATTTCTTGTCTACTTGCATGTTAATCGGATTTAATTAAAATTGACAACTCACTTTTCAAATATTAGGTGGCTAGTAATTGTTAAAACGTTTTTCGACAGTGATGCTATTAACTGAACCAACTTGGCATTTTGTATTAATTTAATAAAGGAGTAGCTACCCGGTATTTAATTAGTCCGGTGTCACATTAGGCATCTAGATTAGATGTGAGGAAATTAATTTTGGGAGATAAGATTATTTTTGGAGATTGTTGGCCTAATTTTTTAGCATAGTCTTTCAGCGAATTTCGAGGGAGAAATTTCATTGTTAGGTGGGAATTGTAACAACCCGCATAATTTTTGGGGTATTTTCAAAATATGGAGGAAAATAAAGTTTTTGATAAAATTATTTTTCTTGCTAAAAAATGTTGAGATTTATTTTTAATGACGAGAATTTCAAACGGTTTCGAAATCGGAGTTAAAACAAATTTTAAAATGATTTTTAAAGTTTATCCGTTATAAAAAAATTTAAGTTGAACTGTCAGATTTTCCGGGTGATCGATTGATCAACGCCAGGGGTCGATCGATCGACCCCAGTAGAAATCGTGCGCTGCAAGTTTTTTTTAGAGTTGGTTTTGGTTTAAACTCCTATCTTTTGCCTTATTTAAAGGGGTCGTAGGTGACCATTTTTTAAGCATCTTTTGGCACAAAAATTTGCAGCAAACATATTTTTATTTCCTCTCTTTTTATATACACTTAGCCACTTTAATTTATGCATTCAACCTTAGATTAGAGGTGTTCTTGGGGCTATTTTGATGGTCGCTTTTGGGAGGTGTTTTTTAATGGAGCAATTTGAGATTTCTGGGCAGATTTATGTTGTTTCCTTTTGGTGGTTTGAGGTATGGGGTTTTACACAATATGCTCCTTTTAAATCTTCTCGAGTGTTACTCACTTTGATTTCATGTGATTATTGAACTCGTATTTGAATTGTTAAATTCTTGGAAATCTGGAAAAATAATTGTTGAAATTATTTTGATTCATGTGGTATTATTATTGTGTTGGGCACCCGCCAAGATTCCTGTTCTGAATACTTGATAAAGTATGGGCGCGGTATGGTGAGGCCTGGTGACTCGGATTAATGTGTTGTTGAGAAATTATATTGATAAAAATGCTTATGAGATTCTCATTTGATTTGAATATCCACACTCGTATTGTTACTCTTTATTCATCGCTAATATATTTGCTGAGCATCTTTTTTGTCGTATTGTGTACTTCCCCATATTTTCTTTTAGTTAGCAGGTTAGCGTGGATTTGAGCGCTATGGACCAATTGGGATGATTTTTAGGGAGGATTATTTTGGAAAGAATATTCGAGAGTATATGAGAAGATTGTACTTATTTTTTATGTATAGAGCATTGGAGATTTATTTTCTTTCGAGATAGATAGTTGTATTATTTCGAGATACTTTTGTTGTATTTATTTGAAGAAATTGAGATTAGTCATTTATTTTCTTTTGCGGGTTTGATTTAGATGCTCTATACTTGTTAATTGATGGATTTAGTTTAGTTTTATCTTAGTATCACGTCGGGTGTCTTTTCGGGGGCGCGGGGTGTTACATCGAGTTCACTCCCCTCTCTATCATCACCATCTCCAGTAACGTCAACCTGGTCACTTGTAGGGGAACCACTAGTAAACCTATTCGCAAACTCAACCCCGATGGCAGCCGATAGAGGAATGGCATCAATAGGAGAGGGAATCGCCACACTAGGCCCTAAGATTTCAACAGAGGAAGATCTACGTGAAGTGCTAGCACCTTGGTGGGACGAGGCACGACTTGAAACCTTGGTGTCCTCTGAAACCTCACCTTCCGTTGGAAAATAGTTCATAGACTCTTGAAAAGAGTCTACAAATTCTCCTGCCTCAGACGTTGACATTGGGTCTAAATAAGTGTTATCCTCAGACATTGGTTCAGGAAGCTCTGCAGGCTCAGTAAGCTCTGCAGGCCTAGGGTATATGACCTTCAAGGGTGGAGGAAATATTGGTCTAAGGGGAAAGGAATAATCCCTACAAGCCTCCTCTTGGGCTAACTCTATCTACCTAATCTTTTCGAAGTTCTTCTCACGCAGAGATAAGAATTCTTCAATTAGTTTATACAAAGGTCTGAGCATTCAGAAGACGACACAACACTTGGAGTTCAAACAAAAAGAGGACAAACAAGCAAACAATTTGTGCTACTCAAAGTTAAAGATTGAAACTTGGAATCCAAAGTGTTTTCACTAAGAACTTCAAGAATATTAAAGGATTGGATCACCGGAGAAGACAACCGAAGGGTCACCGGGAAGTCTAAAATCTTGTGTTTTTGGCTAAAACAACCCCAAGATGACCTAGTATGGCCCCAAAGTCACACAAGCGCTACAAACCTAACCCTATAGCCACCCAACAGCAGCGAAAAGCTTCACCAAAAAATAAAAAGCTTGCCAAAAAACCAAAAATGTAAAGTGATGACCAGATATGGAAAAGGAAAGGTCTAAGAGCAATACCTGACTAATTACGATTGAGGGAGGAAGAGGTTAAGAAGCAAGGAACCTTGAATCACACCAAACAATAGAGGGATTGAAGAAAATTGCAGTTGCAAAAGAGATGTAGGCAGGAAAGCTAGAAAAAAGAAAGAGAAAATGAGGAGAGAGAAGGGGCTTTTAAACCTTCTCAGTGATGGGGCATAATTTTTAAGGCACCCATCATTACCCTAGAGAACCCAAAAGACGCTGTCATAATTGTCTTACATTAGGGAGTACGTTAGCCACTTCAATGAGTGACATGTGTTGTAACACCTCGTAATTTTATGCATTTAATATTTAATTAGTTCGAGAATTCTAAACTACTTGTGCATCGTAATTTTAATTAAATTAATTATTGTAATATTTATTTAAATATTAATCGGGGAGTAAGTGGTTAATATTTAGGGAAATTTAATTACTAAGTGAATAGTAATAATTTATTTACGTCATCTCGGGTATTAGTGACGGGGTATGAACTTATCTCAGCCGGGAGTCGGTATAGACTAATTTGGGTGTGAGATAAGGATTTTTATAAATTAATTTGGATACAAATTTCGAGTGTATGGTTGAGTCCGAATGGGCCGAGATAGTCGAAAAAGTGTACCCGGGGTAGTAAACGGGTCACAGGACGTTTTTAGGCATAGCCGGGCCCACACAGGGAAATTTGGGTCACTTGGGCTTGTCTCGTTAGGCAAAAAACGGGATTGAGCCTAATTACTTAATTATAAGGAAAAGGGGAATGGCTGATAAAGGTTTAGAAAACACTTAGTGGGAGAGAAAACCCTAAGGGACAGTTATAGGCAATTTGGGGGGCAAAAGGAAAGAGACAAAAGAGGGAATTTCATCTTCAACCTTGGAATTTACAACTTCAAATCAGAACCTACGAAATCATAAGGCAAGTGGTTAAGTTGCTGTGGAATTTAATTTGCTTTATGATTCATATTTATGTGATGTCAGAAATTAAAATTCGTTTTGTGATTTAAGGGGTACAAAAATGGTGATTTTGTAAATCAATCTCCTGATTTTGAACTTGTGTAGAAATTTTTGTATAATCTGAGATTCATGTATATATCTAGTAAGATGTGTAAGCTCAGGCGAGTTATGAATGAATTTGAGATAAAAACTTGATATGGAGATGGGTTAATAAATAATAAAGATTTTTCCCCAATTTAGAAAAATAGTAGAGAACAGAAATTTAACGAGGTTTGGGGACTTAATGGGGGTTCCTTATGAAGTTCTTAGTAGATTATATTGATGATAGGTCTTGGGTTAAACTGTAGAAGAAGTTGGGGTTTTGAATTTTTTGTCCATGGCTGAAACAGAGACCTGGAGAAGACGAAGACCTGATCGATCGATCGATCAAAGGTTGGGGATCGATCGATCGATGGTCGAGAAATTTTGGCAGTTCGGCCAGTTTATATATAAGGTTAATTTAATTAAAAATTACTTCCCATACCCTATTTAATGAAAAATAAATATAGGACATACAATCTAATTATTTATGAGGGAAAAATAATTGGGATTGGAGGGTATTTATGTGTGACACAATATGGCTAAACTTTGCGAAGTGTATTCGAAATAATTAAATACGGACATAGTGGGCGAGTTCGGGTATATTGGTTGAGCGATACCAAGGCGTTGAATTAATTTAGAGTGAAAGCTAAATAATTTACAGTCGGGGATTTAGACTCAGGTATAGATTTATTTCGAGCCACGAGAGCAAGTCCGAATATATTGGTTGGAGCGACACTAAAAGTAATTTAATTAATTAATGTGCAAATTAATTGATGATTAGAGTGGGCCATAAACTCATGATAAATTGTATGGGCTTGTGTTACGGACTTAGTACACGGTATAGCCGGGGAATTTTATGTATATATATATATGGTGTGTACATTTATATCAGTGGTTAGATATTATTATTATATATACTCTAGTGCTATCAGGGGAGGTTATGCGTAGAGGGTGAATCCCTTAGCTTGAGGAGTAGGACTAGTATATCCCTAGTCCATATCGTCCATTATATGGATGAGGGGCATCTCACTTTCAGGAAAGAAATATGACCGCCTCCATTATTTATGTATTAACCAAGTTCGTGAGTGATTCTGCCTTGGGGTAACTAGGTTATGTGAGTACACCTAGTGGGATAGCACTTTAGAGAATATACATCCGGTCGGGAGGATGTTCATTATTAATTATTATTTCAGCATAATTGTGAATGTCGTAATATGAAACTACGTATATAATTAGGTAAATAATTATATACGGGTTAATTAATACAGGTCGTGAATTGTATTACATGTATAATGGGTGTCGAAGTTATATGAATTTAAAAGGGGAATGATTAATTAAGTTAGTGTTGATAATAACTCAAAAATCATAATTATGGCGTACTCGGTTAGAGTAGGGTGGTTGCAAGGGGTTATATCAGTTACCTAGTCATGGGATAAATAACTAGGTAAATTAATTAAGGCATTAGTAGTGCACATTAGAGGAGGGGTGAGGATGTCCTCAAGGGAGTGCAGCACTAACTAAAATATGAAGAGCATGCATACATATTTATTACTGCAAGTTAATCAATTGCTAAATGTTTTCCAAATGTTTTGGGTACAAACCCTTGCTATAAAAACTTTTAAAAACCTTCTAGGTGTCCAGCCACAAGGACGCCAGACTTTACTCAATTCAGGGATCCATTGCTGCAGCACATTGGATGTTGCGGGAGTTTGATAGGTTCTTCGTTTTTTTCATTTCTAGTGTAGAAATATCCTATCAGTTACTCGAGCATGTCGCTCACTATTTTATTCAGTACTTATGTCAGACTTATTAGGATTTATTACTTGTCTTTACTTTTGTTGGATTTGATCCGATGGTTTATTCGTTCGGTTATTTATATGTTAATGGTGGTTTTCAGTTAATTATGATGGTTTAAATTATTTTTGTTTTTGCATGAGTATTTCATTAAATTAATGAAAGATAAAACTTGGCACCAGTCTAATTTTCTCACTTAGGTGATTAGTAATTAAAAAGGCGACAGTGATGCTAAGAATGAACCAACTAAGAAACCTGTTCTAATTTAATTTAGGACTGATCACGGGGGGTTAATTAGGCGGGGTGTCACAGATGGTATCAGAGCATCAGGTTCTAGTGTCCTTAGGATCTTTGCAGCTTACTACGTTTCAGCGTAGCGTTCAGTTGTTATAGATCCCTATTATTAGGACTGTTGATTCATTTTCCGCTTTTGAGATATCGTATTTTGCTATTAGATTTTTGTATAAATTGGGTACTTATACGATTCGATCTATTTTCAGATGCCACCGAAGAGGCAGAAAGCGGAGAGGGCTAAGGCTAGGGATGATTTAAGGGAGGCTCATCAAGAGCCACAGGTACCGCCACCCCCACCCCCACCCGAGTTGATCTCCACAACTCAGGTGGCATTAATAGTGGCCCAGGCAGTTGAGACGGTAATGAGGGCTATGGAAGCCCATTTTCCTCAGCCCCAGGCACCACCTCTAGTGGCACCAGCAGTTCAGGCTCCAGTGGGCCCACCGTCTTGGCAGCGAGTTAGGGAGCCCACTCGAGTTTCGGGGTAGTACCGATGTAGTAGAGGCTTATGAGTGGAAGAAGAATATTCAGCGCCATCTGCACATGATAAAGTGTAACAATATACAAAAATATATGCTTGCTACCTTCCGTCTGTTGGGGCAGCCTTACAGTGGTGGGAGTCAGTTACCACCGTTGAGGAGAGGGATTTGATGACGATATTCGAGTTCTGGGTGCGGTTCGACCACAAATACTTCCCACTAGTGGTAGAGGCCGAAATGAGGAAGAAGTTCAGTGAGTTAGTACAGGGTGACCGTTCAGTGGCAGATTATGAGGAAGAGTTCACCCGCTTGGTGAATTTTGTGTCAAATGAGGTGAGCGACGAGGAGCAAAAGAAGTTCGAAGTTCATGGATGGCCTGGCCTAGCGGATCAAGCATCACTTGATTGGTAATTCGGCATTGGTGAACTATACATATGTCGCTCAGGCATGTGTATAACATCCGAGATGTTCCACCAACCCCACAATAGCAGGGGAAGATGCCCTACAGGCATGTGTATAACATCCGAGATGTTCCTAATCCTCTAGCACATTAGGTGCCGCCAGTGGTTGAGGGTATGTTTATCATCCATGGTCATGAGGGTAGTATACTTTTTTATACAGGAGCATCTCATTCATTCATTAAATCTAAACTTGCTAAACGAGCCGGGTTACTAGAGACCGCGGGTAGTCTTCGTGTGTGTGTAGAGTTGCCAGTAAGCAGTGGGGCATTGATTCACTCGATTTGTCGGGGGGTAGACATTTTGATTGTAATGCTTAGTTTAGCGGAGGACCTCTTAGTTTTAGATATGGAGTGGTATGATGTCATCCTAGGTATGGACTTGTTGGTAGGTTATTGGGAGACTATAGATTGTTACGAAAGGACAATCGTGCTCTCCATTCTGGGACAGGAGATGTTCCTAATAGCAATGCCTCTGCCTGAGGGGGGGTCGTTCATACACTTGTATTATATCGAGGAGGAGACCTCACAGGAGGTGGTAGTTCCGTAGGATTCGATTCCGGTAGTGAGGGACTTCGGGGATGTGTTTCAGTAAATACCAGGGTTGCCACCCAGTAGGGAAATTGAGTTTGTAATCGATTTAGCACCGGGGATGAGGCCGATTGCTCGAGCACCGTACCGTATGGCCCCTTCAGAGATGCGTGAGTTGAGAGATTAGATTCAACAGCTTTAGGGTTAGGATTTCATTTGGCAGAGTACATCGTCATGGGGTGCATCGGTGTTATTTGTAAAGAAGCGGGATGATTCACTTTGATTGTGCATGGACTATAGGGAGTTGAACAAGGTGACGATACGGAATAAGTATCCATTGCCTAGGATTGATGATCTATTTGACCAATTGAGAGGGGAATCTTTCTTCTCCAAGATCGATTTGAGGTCAGGGTATCATCAGCTACGTATCCGAGAGGAAGACATTTCTAAGACTGCTTTCCTGTCGCGGTATGGATCTTACGAGTTCAGGGTGATGCCCTTCGGGCTCACAAATGTACCAACAGTGTTCATGGATCTCATGAATAGGGTTTTCAGAGAGTATCTCGACCAGTTTATCATCGTGTTCATTGATGACATCTTGATCTACTCACGCACTGAGGGGTAGCACTCAGAGCATCTGCATATGGTCATACAGACCTGCGGGATCACCATCTTTATGCCAAATTTGGAAAGTGTGGATTTTAGCTGCAGGAGGTACAGTTTCTTGGTCATGTGGTGTCAGACCAGGGTATTGCGATGGATTCGAGTAAAGTGTCAGTAGTGAGGGAGTGGGGAAAGTCCACGAGACCGACCGAGGTGCGCAGTTTTCTGGGATTGGTAGGCTATTATAGGTGATTCATTAAGAGGTTCTCGAAGATTGTGGGCCCTTTGACTAATCTAACTCAAAAAGGGGTGCCTTTTACTTGGAGTGATCATTGTCAATTATCTTTTGTCGAGCTAAAGGACAAGTTAACATCTGTACCCGTACATGTTTTGCTAAAGGGAGGACTAGAGTATCGAGTTTACACTGATGCATCCGTACAGGGACTTGGGGTGTGCTTCAGCAGGAGTAAAGGGCTATAGCTTATGCGTCCAGAAATCTCAAGCCCCACGAGAGGAATTACCCCACGTATGACCTAGAGCTAGCAGCGGTTGTTTTTACTTTGAAGATATGGATACATTATCTTCTAGGAGAGCAGTTCACTTTATTCACAGATCATAAGTTACTTCAGTATCTCTTCACACAGAAGGATCTAAACATGAGGCAGAGGCGGTGGCTAGAATTCATGAAAGACTACCAGTTTGATATTCAGTATCATCCTGGTAAGGCAAATATGGTGGCAAATGCATTGAGCCGGAGACCAACTGGGGATATATCATAAGTCTAAAAAGCGAAGTGGAGAGAGCTTCGATATAAGGACGATGTATCCAGGGCCTGCATGTCAGCCTTATCCATCACACCTGAGATCATTATGCGAGTGGTGAAGGCTCAGGCGGAGGACTAGATTTTCCAGGATCGAGTACGGCAGTTGTTAGCTGAAGGAGAGAAGGGTTACTCAATCAGCTTGAAAGGAGGCCTATGCCTAAATGGGAGGTTAATTATGTTAGAGGATGAGGATCTGAGGCACGCTGTTATGACAGAGTCCCATGGTTCGAGATTTATGGTACATCTCGGTGGGGATAAAATGTACCAGGATATGAGGAGGCAGTATTGGTAGGAAGGAATAAAACGGGACATAGCAGAGTTTGTCTCGAAATGTACCACGTGTCAACTCATGAAAGCTGACCATCAGAGACCATCAGGGACGCTATAGCCACTAGAGATTCCCGTGTGGAAGTGGGAGAGCATCTCCATGGACTTTATTACAGGGTTACCTACATCGCCGAGAGGTTACAATTCCATATGGGTCATTGTGGATCGGCTGACCAAGGTGGCCCACTTCCTATTGATTCGAACAGACTTTGAGATGATGCGTTATGCGCAGCTATTCGTAGCGGAGAATTTTAAGCTGCACGGGGTGCCGATAGATATTGTGTCTGACAGAGACAAAATTTTTATGGCCCATTTTTAGCAGAGCTTTCAGGAGGCCATGGGCACAGAGTTACGTTTGAGTACAGCCTATCACCCACAGACCGAGGGGTAGACTAAGAGAGTCAATCAAATGTTGGAAGACATGCTAAGGATGTGCATTCTAGACTTTGGGGGAGGATGGGAGAGATATCTACCTTTGGTAAAGTTCGCGTATAACAACTCTTACCAATTCACGATCGGCAGGGCACCGTTCGAGGCACTGTATGGGAGACCTTTTCGTTCACCCGCTTATTGGTTAGAAGTGAGGGACAACAAGCTATTGGGGTCGTAGATTGTCCAGGAGACGTCTTCCAAGATAGAGTTGATCCGAGGGCGGATTAGGATAGCTCAGGATAGTCAGAAGAGTTATGTTGATGCTTCACGGAGATATGTGGAGTTAGAGGTTGGGGATCAGGTATTAGTCCGGGTGTCCCCTATTAAAGGGGTGATGAGGTTCGACAAGAAGGGTAAATTAGCACCAAGGTACGTGGGACCTTTCCCTATTATTGAGAGGGTGGGACCGGTAGCATATCGACTGGGATTTCCAGAGCATCTTCAGCAAAAACACGACGTGTTCCATGTCACATCGCTGAATAAATATCGAAGGAGCGAGAGGGCCTTCTGGTACATTCCACTCGAGGAAATTGATTTACAGCTATACATCTCGTATGAGGACAGACCGGTGGCTATTCTGGACCGTAGTGAGAGCAAGTTATGATCCAAGGTTGTTCCACTAGTTAGAGTACAGTGGGGTCATCACAACATTGACGAGTCTACCTGGGAGCGGGAGGAGGATATGCGAGAACAATATCTAGAGCTATTCACCACAGGTACGACCTAATTTCGGGGATGAAATTCCTTTTTGAGGGGGGAGTATGTAACACCTCGTAATTTTATGCATTTAATATTTAATTAATTCGGGAATTCTAAATTACTTGTGCATCGTAATTTTAATTGAATTAATTATGGTAATATTTATTTAAATATTAATCGGGGAGTAAATGGTTAATATTTAGGGAAATTTAATTACTAAATGAATAGTAATAATTTATTTACGTCATCTCGGGTATTAGTGACGGGGTATGAACTTATCTCAGCCGGGAGTCAGTATAGACTAATTTGGGTGTGAGATAAGGATTTTTATAAATTAATTCAGATGCCAATTTTGAGTGTATGGTTGAGTCCGGATGGGTCGAGATAGTCGAAAAAGTGTACTCGGGGGTAGTAAACGGGTCACGGGACGTTTTTAGGCATAGCCGGGCCCACACGGGGGTATTTGGGTCACTTGGGCATGGACCGTTAGGCAAAAAACGGGATTTATCCTAATTACTTAATGATAAGGAAAAGGGGAGCGGCTGATAAAGGTTTACAAAACACTTAGTGGGAGAGAAAACCCTAAGACACAGTTAAAGGCAATTTGGGGGACAAAAGGAAAGAACCAAAATAGGGAATTTCATCTTCAACCTTGGAATTTACAACTTCAAACCAGACCCTACGAAATCATAAGGCAAGTGGTTAAATTGTTGTAGCATTTAATTTTCATTATGATTCATATTTATGTGATGTGAGAAATTAAAATTCGTTTTGTGATTTAAGGGGTACAAAAATGGGGTTTTTGAAAATCAATCTCCTAATTTCGAATTTGTGTAGAAATTTATGTATAATCTGAGATCCATGTATATATCTGGTAAGATGTGTAAGCCCGGGTGAGTTATGAATGAATTTGAGATAAAAATTTGATGTGGAGATGGGTTAATGAATAATACGGATTTTTTCCCAATTTAGAAAAACAGTAGAGAACGAAAATTTAACGGGGTTTGGAGATTTAATGGGGGTTCCTTATGAGGTTCTTAGTAGATTATATTGATGAGAGGACTTGGGTTAAATTGTAGAAGAAGTCGGAGTTTTGAGTTTTTCGTCCATAGCTGAAAGAGAGACCTGGAGAAGACGAAGACCTGATCGATCCATCGATCGAATGTTGGGGATCGATCGATCGATGGTCGGGAATTTTTTACAGTTCGTACAGTTTATATATAAGGTGAATTTAATTAAAAATTATTTTCCATACCTTATTTAATGAGATATAAATATAGTACAGACAATCTAATTATTTGTGAGGGAAAAACAATTGGGATTGGAGGGCATTTATGTGTGACCCAATATGGCTAAACTTTGGGAAGTGTATTTAGAAATAATTAAATACGGACATAGTGGGTGAGTCCGGGTATATTGGTTGAGCGATACCAAGGCATTGAATTAATTTAGAGTGAAAGTTAAATAATTTGCAATCGGGGATTTAGACTCGGGTATAGTTTTATTTCGGGCCACGAGACTGAGTTCGAATATATTGGTTGGAGCGACACTAAAAGTAATTTAATTAATTAATGTGCAAATTAATTAATAATCAGAGTGGGCCATAAACTCATGATAAATTGTATGGGCTTGTGTTACGAACTTAGTACACAGTATAGACGGGGCATTATATATATATATATATATATATATATATACGGTGTGCGATAGTATATATATATGGTGTGTACATTTATACCAATGGTTAGATATTATTATCATATATACTCTAGTGCTATCGGGGGAGGTTACGCATAGAGGGTGAATCCCCTAGCTTGAGGAGTAGGGCGAGTATATCCCGAGGTCATAGCGTCCATTATATGGGTGAGGGGCATCTCACTTTCAGGGAAGGAATATGACCGCCTCCATTATTTATGTATTAACTAAGTTCGAGAGCGATTCTGCCTTGGGGTAACTAGGTTATGTGAGTATACCTAGTGGGATAGCACTTTAGACAATATACATCCGGTGAGTTATTACTCGGGAGGATGTTCATTATTGATTATTATTTCAGCATAATTGTGAATGTCGTAATATGAAAATAAGTATATAATTAGGAAAATAATTATATATGGGTTAATTAATAAAGGCCGTGAATTGTATTACATGTATAATAGGTGTCGAAGTTATATGAAATTAAAAGGGGAATGATTAATTAAGTTAGTGTTGATAATAACTTAGAAATCATAATTATGGCGTACTCGGTTATAGTAGGGTGGTTGTAAGGGGTTATATCAGTTACCTAGTCATGGGATAAATAACTAGGTAAATTAATTAAGCCGTTAGTAGTGCACATTAGAGGAGGGGTGAGGATGTCCTCAAGGGAGTGCGACACTAACTAAAATATGCAAAGCATGCATACATATTTATTATTGCAAGTTAATCAATTGCTAAATGTTTTCCAAATGTTTTGGGTACAAACCCTTGCTATAAAAACTTTTAAAAATCTTTTAGGTGTCCGGCCACAGGGATGCCAGACTTGACTCATTCCAGGGATTCGTTGCTACAGCACATGTGGATGTTGCGGGAGTTTGATAGGCGATTCGTTCTTTTCTTTTCTAGTGTAAAAATCTCCTATCAGTTACTCGAGCATGTCGTTCACTGTTTTATTCACTACTTATGTCAGACTTGTTAAGATTTATTACTTGTCTTTACTTTTGTTGGATTTGAGCCGATGGTTTATTCGGTCAGTTATTTAGATGTTAATGGTGGTTTTCAGTTAATTGTGATTGTTTAAATTATTTTAGTTTCGGCATGAGTATTTCATTAAATTAATGAAAGATAAAACTTGGCACCAGTCTAATTTTCTAACTTAGGTGATTAGTAATTAAAAAGGCGACAGTGATGCTAAGAATGAACCAACTGAGAAACTTGTTCTAATTTAATTTAGGACTCATCACCCGAGGTTAATTAGGCGGGGTGTCACATGTGTCAAGGAATCACTTGAAACCCTAAGACACCAAAAGTATCTCAGCCTCGGCCTAACCTACACACTCCTCAATCACCTACTCACATAGGAGACTAAGGACTATGGGTGATTGATATTCCCAAAGTGCACCCTCGTACACGAGGTCACACAAATTGTCCCGTCCCGCAGCCAAGTTGAAAGGAAGCTTATAATATCCATTAGAAAGGTCGTCTTCTGGAAGGTCAGCCCCTCATTTACCAACCTCGACTGGCCATCAGCCGGGGTCAGCAGCATTTCATGGGCTCGAGCTATTGCTAACATCGTACTCTACCTCAGTCGACGTTACAACCTACCTCATACATAACCTCGACCAATCTCCCAGACTGAGGTCATATTGATGATTGACAGGACAAAGCAACTATCGGACTCCACCAACCTCGTACTCAGCCAGGCTGCGGTTACAACAAGTGATATTACAGGTTCGAGCGTATACAAGCACATGGAAGACTTGGAGTACGTGGCAATTCAGTTATAACCGAATCATTCCCCTCACGTGGGGGAATATTTGGTCAACATTCCTTGCATGTGGCACAACCAGGTGTCCACTTATTATTAGTGTATTCAACTCATACATGCTCAATGCATGCTTGGGGGGTACATTACACCCCACAAGCACTATAAATAGATGCATTCTCCTACCTTGGAGGGAGATGGATAATTATAACCCTAGTTGAAACTCTGTTTGTATACACAGAGACAGAGAAAGTGATAGATTGTATCACAGGCCATTAGTGCTACTATTCTAGTGAAACCTACTCACACACTCACAGTGGACGTAGGCCAAATTGGCTAAACCATTTAAATACTAATGTTTCTGATCTTCTCCTCATATCCTTCTACTAGATATTTACTCTTATGTTTCCATTATTATTACTATCTTGAGCTTATCAACACCTCATAACGGTGATGATGTTTGGAGCATCATCATTGAGTCCGAATGGCATAACGATGTAGTAGAAAGTTCTCAGGGGGTGATGAAATAGTTTTCTCCTGATGTTCAAGGTGCATCTTGATTTGGTTATATCCAGCGAATCCATCGATTAAAGAATTGAGGGCATGGTTAGCCTTGTTATCCATAATCATGTTGATGTCGAGTAACGGGTAATCATCCTTTGGGGATGCTTTATTCAAATCTCGATAGCCGACGCACATCCATACTTTTCCTCCTAACTTTGGCACGGGGATGATGTTGGTAAGCCATGTTGGGTATTCAACCATGTGAATGTAACCCATGCTAAACTGTTTTATCACTTCCTCTTTGACTTTGAATGACCGTTCGATATGGAGTTTCCTTAACTTTTATTTGATTGGCTTGCATTTTGGGAATGTCTAGATCTCATGTTGAGTTATTTCTGGGTTAATGTCAAGCATGTCATCGTAAGACCATGCGAAGACATTCCTGAATTCCTTTAGTAATTCTTCAAACTGTTCACGTTCATGCTCAAGAAGGGTAAACCCTGTCCTAATCTCGCGCTGGTGGCTACTAGAATCGAGATTAATAACAAGAGTCTTATCGCCATTAATTTGAATGCGGTTATGTTGCTTGTTATTTTCCTTGTTAAGATCAGTTATGAATTGTTCATTTTCAAAATCATTATCATTAAGGGTTTAATTATATGCAAGACAATTAATGTAAGGAATATCAAGATATTCAAAATCCTCGTTTATTTCTTTTTTAGGAAAAACACCATTGAGAACCTCATTAAAATAGGCCTCGGCTACATTGATATTAGGAAAATGGAAAATAGGAGAAAGTAAAGAAACTTGAATATGGTGAACATCAGCATTAGGTTGAATCTTAGTAGGTTGGACTGGTACGATATTTTAGTTGAGGAAAGTCATATCAATAGTTGTGATTTGAACAGAAGCGTTCGACGGCACAAAATCTGAGTGGATTATGAAGAGACTCAATCCCAGTGTTAAAAAGTTGACGGCTTTTTCGAAGTAACTTTCCTCGGAGTCTTTGGTAATTTTTATGGTTTTCTCAGTGAGAGGTCACACTTCATGTTTTCAGTTTTTGGCCAAAGAGTTACTGTCTTGAAATAATATTTCCAGTCCTGATTTCATCTTCTTATCAACGTGGTTGTACCACAATTTAGGGAAACCATTGAAGGGTAAGTCTTCACTCTGCTTGACAAATATTTTGTTCAAAGACTCTCCTGAAATGATCTTTTCATCTTGCAAGATTATTTTCGGTCTCAATCGATGGAGTGCTTTGAGTTCAGCTGGTTAAGGTTGATAGCCCAGGCCATGTGGGGAAAAGTCCTCTTTCAGGACTATGGGCTCAAGGATCCATTATTGTTGTTGTCCTATCCCCATTCCAGGCATTAAGTGCATGTTCTTGAACTTCTGGATCACATTGACATTGCCATGGGGATTGTGTTCTAGACATACCCGTTATTTAAAGTTGTCCCCTGCAGGGATAGGGAGTGGATCAATTCTGAAACCTGGGAGAAGAATGTTATTAGTCCCATGATAAATTTCCAATAGTGGGTTGTCTGTATTGTCATGATACCCCCCAAAATGGTGATAACCTGACGTTTGGAAAAAAAAACTTTTATTTCTGATGGAGAGCATAGAATACTCCTTGGATGGTTTGGAGCCATGGATGACTAAGGAGTATATTGAATCATTCAGCTATATCGGTGAGTTGGCACTCCGTGGAAAGATTCCTAGGGCCAGCTCCTAGTGTGAGTTTTCTAGACCCCATTACTTCACAACGAGTATTGTCATAAGAATGCATGACGATAGAGGTGGGGTTGAGATCATTAACTTTTAGTCCTAAACAGTTGAATGTTTTGAGGGAATAGACATTGAGAGAAGAATTGTCGACAAGTTTTAGGGGGACTGTCTTTCACAAGACTTCGAAGGAGATTGTAAGGGCATAGTTGTGATCAGAGCCGAACTTTAGTATTTTTTCTTTAGAAGAGGATAGGAGTATGGAAGAGGTTAGGGATCCAACCATGTTTACAATTTTTTCAAGAATAGTAGAGGGAGAAACTGTGGGCCTGATGATGATCTTTATCTAGGAATTCCGGTATGGTTGAGAAGACATGAAACGTCCACATATCGTGATATTGTCTTGGGTCTTTTTAAGATGATCAACGAATTTTCTCTCCTCAATTGTTATTTCTAGCATTGGAAGTTCTTTGGTCACTCCATTTATTTTGTCTATTTTATTTTCATGGGGGATTGGATCTTTGTTGTACCGTGATGATTGGGTCATATGGTTCATAGAGGTGGGAAAGAATAAGCCCCATCACTTCATCTAGCTCCAACTTAACGGACACTTTGTTGAATTCTCCCAACAGATCCTCAAAGGAGATTATTCCACATAAGCTGGCTAATGGAATGACTTCTTCCTGACTTGGTTCATCATATGAACTATCAAAATCATCCCTCAACTCGGTGGCGACTATGTCCTCCTTCCTAGAGTAATTAATACTTTCGACCATCTTAACAGTTTCATCGTATAAATCTTCCTACTCAATGGGGAAATCCAGGAGTGAAGGGACTAACTGTCCCCGAATCTTCAAAGAAGTGAGCAACTTAGAGATGTTACAGATTTCACTTGTCTGTCGAAACATATTGGCCATGGTATGTACTATATCATCTAGACTGACTTCTTCAACGGGTATGTGATCGAGCGTGAACTGTGTGTTCGTGTAAGGACATTGTCGTTGTTTTCGATTAACCGTCGTAATAACAAAATAACTTAAGCTATGACTACATTCAACAAAGGGAGTATAACGGCTAGTCCGGGTATCAAAAATCCACAGGTAATGATGGACAGATTGTAATAGATTTATTACTTCTAAAATAAAAGTGAAAAAGCTGATTGGTTTAAAACGAAAAAAAAGGGAAAAACAAGAAGTTAAAACTAAACAAGAATTAATAAAACGAGAGTCAAGATCACATCCCCGTCAAGGGCTAAACAATATTAGAATTTTGGTTCGAAATAATTCAACCGAGCATATTTAATTAATCATAAACATTACCCATGAAGGATATTAATCAAAAAATTTGAAATAAAACATTTAACCAAAAATAGTCACACGTGGATTAAATTCTGAATATCGCTTTAAACACTAACGTTTCTTAACAAAGAAAGTCAAACGCATAATATTCCAACTTTCATTGAAGGGGTTTCAATTAAATGCAATTTTACACAAAACCTAACTTTCGGAACTCAAGATCCACTAATGGCGAAAACATGACCCCAACCCTTAAACTAAGGACAAGACATGAATTAAATAATTAAAACAACCAAAAACTAAATACAAACAAGAAATAAATAACTACAACTAATTATCTAGGCAAGAAAACTAAAGACATAATGTAAATAAAGAATAAGATAAGTAAAGAAGATAATGAGTAGTAAAACTTACATAAATGGGTGAAAACCCCAAGAGAAATGAGGGGTTAGATCCAAAACAAATCCCCAAAGTTTCCAAACCCTAATATAAACTAAAAATGAAGATATCTACAAAATTAAGAGAAAAACTATTTATATTAAAACCCCAGTGGAAAAATTGAAAAAAAAACAAATAGCAAAAACAGGGGCGAATCGATTCGCCATGTTGGTCGAATCGATTCGCCATGTTGGCCGAATCGATTCGATAAGGGAAAATATCGAAGTCAGTGAAAAATGAATCGACTCAGTAATGGATCGAATTGAGTCAGAAATGAGATCTTGGGCACTGTCTTCAATCGACCGAATCGATTCGGACCTGCTTCTTCAATGAGGTTGGGTCTTGTGATTTTGGTGTAGTTCCACTTTCGCGAGAAATGTCGTAACTTGTTTGTTAGGACTCAGAATCACATACCGTCAGCAGCCACACAACGATGACTCAGAGGGCTTCAACTACGGTGAACACATTGGGCCAGAAACTGAAATTAAGAAATTAGTAAAATGCCGCTGGACATGTGATTATCTACGAAACTTTCCCGAAATGCTATCGAACTTCACACTAGGCACCGTAATACCTACAAAAGCTCAATTATACCTCAAAAAGTATGTTAACATATAAGATGGAGTTCGTTTGGTTAATAAGCAAAAATATAGGAATTAAAGTATCTAAGGAAGCTAAAATGCAAAAGTATAAATGGTGAATGAATGCAATATTCGTGCCGAATCACACCCTCCTAATTTAAACATTGCTAGTCCCTAGAAATGAAATACCAAGATAGAAGAACTATAAGTAAACCACAAGATAGGAGATATATACAAAAGAGATAAAATCCACTTTCGTGACAGAACAATTGCATTTAGCATATGCAATAAGTCGTTAAGCCCCTAGGTTACCCTAGTGGACGAGTGTTATCTCGTGAGGATTTTCAGTGATGAAACCCACAAACATTAAAGTTTCCTCAAAATATGCCCAATAAACATGTGACAAGCCCAATAATAACGAACAAGATTTCAAACACGTTATTAGCATAGTCAACTAATTCACTCAAAAGTTTGTTGTTATTAATGTTATAGAATGGACTTCATAGAATTGAGACCTTATAAGTGGGAGAGGAGTGAGGAGCACATGTAAAATATGATTTGGCAAAAACTTATATAAACTGGATAATAAACATTAAAGCATGCATAAGTAGTCGATCCTCATAGGATATTACACTCAACAAATGAAATCACTCAAAACAGGAGGTAATACAAGGGACATGCGTGCATAAAGAGTAAATGGAAATGGAAATAAGTCCGCACACATGTCACTGATGAATAACTCTATATGAAAAAATTGAAAAACTTGTAATCTCAATGAAAGACACCACTCATTAAGGAAGCGAAATGTATTTTCAGAGATTATCAAAACTATTATGACTTTTAAATTTCATTCACCTTAAGATCACACAGGACTTGTAAAGGGTTGTAAAGTAGGTTTGTGGTTAAGGTTATAAAACGAAAGGTATATGTACGGATTCAAAGGTGTTCAGAGATGAAAACTTAGAATAATGGAAAATGTGGGTACAATCAAAATTTGAATAAAAATATCCATAAAATCATTGAATATAAAAATGGACAAAGTGAACAAAGGTTATTGAACTTTATATACAACATATACAACTTTCTCTTTCTCTTTATTTTCTTCTTTTTCTCTTATTTTTGTTTTGATTACTTTTGTTTTTCATTTTTTCTTTTCTTTTTCACTAAAGCGTTCCATAATACGAAATAACAATTTAGTAACATCACATCGCAAATGAACTAATGTAACAGGAATAAATGTGACTGGAATAAACTCTTCAGTTTAAATATATCATTACCACCAAATAAAACTTATATCGACAATGGAAATCCAACCTAAGTCCTATGTTCTGAGGCAACAAGTCAAAAATCCCCCATAAGGCTCATCGGGATATGACTGGCCTCAACACACAAACCTCCCATTGATAGCAAGTAGGCTAGGTATGGCATACACATAAATCATCAAGCAATAGGTATATACTCAGCCTATATAATAGGTACACACTCGACCTATGTCTCGTATTAGGAATTCATCCTAACCCAAGTACTCGTGGTATTTCTCGAATACTACCCGTACTTGTTAATTACGATTCAATCTCACATAATTACCTTCTTAATTCAATAAATAATTTCCCAATATTAACCCAAGTCTCTCACTCTTTATTAATGTATAAAAAATTATTCAGAACCTATTGTGGGTTAAAATATGAATTTCCAAACTTTTTTGGGCTAAAATAGGATTTCTGAAATCTCGTTAGAAGTCCCTGAATTCTCGGTCGAATGACATCGCATCTCGTTCGAAAGACTTTAAACGACTTTCCAGTCCATTTGATGTTTCAACAGTTCGGTCCCAACCTCAGTTTTCTGCGTTTTTCTCCATTTTCTTACACCCAAACCCATATGGAATATATTCTAAAAAAATCCCAATTATCCCACATCATTTATACATGTTTATGGATGATTATAACACATAGAAAACAGCTAATTCCTTATTTTCATGAAGAGTTTTTATCTAAATCAATATAATCTTTAAAATCCTCCAATTCTATATTCACCATTTATGATCTTTATAAAACCCAGAAACAGTACGCAAATCCCAACTTCAAATGATCCCAACCTCCCAAGAATCAATCCCAAATGATATACCCAAGTATATACATGATTTATAACATCAAAACATATCAAAATCATCATGGACTTTCAATGAATCATGTTAATCTTATTTTAAATTTAGAAAATCTGAATTATATAATTCTTTCTCAAGAACACATATAAACCCCAAATTTCCTCATCAATTAAACCCAAAATTTCGTGGTGTTAATTCGAACTTCACCAAAGGAATTATCCTAAATGATTTCATTTCAAGAATTACATCAAAATCATCAAATTTTCATCTTTGATTCATAGTTTACATGGATGTTTATCTCATATAATTTAACATGGAAATTATACTCACTAATTTGAACAAAAATTACACTTTCCTTAATATATTGGTCTGATCCTTTGGAGAAGATATGTGTAGGATGTCCCCTCCTCTTTTCCGGTCACTTTTCGGGTAGTGGTGCAAGGTGGTGTCCCTTCGTTTGCTCTCAAAACCTCTTCCTCTCCTTGGAAAAACCTCTCACTATCCTCAAAGACCTTTCCTTTGTTTTTGGTTGAATGAAACTAAGTTCCATAATCTCTTCACTTATATAATCAAACCCAATTTTCGTAGTTACTATTCACCTCCCAAATAAAATGACCAAACTATCCCTCCGGGGTGTCCTTTTGGTTCCCAATTGACCCGAGACCTAAATCAAACCCCCAGGTAGACTAATCTGCCTATTTCGACCCTTCTGAACTCAACAGTGCACTCAAAATGACCATTTGGATGACATAAAAATAATATAGTCGCGACACGACTCACACGTGCATCCCGACTTAATTATCGTAATTGTTGTATTCACAACTCGCGACAATTTATAAAATCATAATCATATGTAAAGTCATATATATATATATATATATATATATATATATATATATATTAATTTTAATCATTAATTGATATTCAACATAAATCACATATTACTTTATTCTCAAGTAATATTTAAATCCATATTAATTTTCCATTATCCCAAAATTAAGTCTAATTAATCCCATTTTAAAAGTCATTAAAAATACGGGGTGTTACACGTGGGTAATACAGTCCTCCCATTGATGCATGGCTGTGTTGTAAGAAACTCTTCTTCACAATATTGACTTGTTCCTCCTCGGAGGGCCTGTTGGTCATGGTGGCATCTTTTTCTCTCTACCTTCCTATGAAGCTACTGACTATTTCCCCTGGTTTTTTCTTAAGAAGTTCTAGATCTCTACTTGTAACCTCTAGATCCTCATTATAATTGTATTAAGATATGAGTTCCTGGGCAACATCCTCCTAAGTACTGATTTTAGATTTTTCAAGGAACAGAAACCATCGGAGGAAACTTTTTTTAAGGTCTGCTGAAACATATGGGACATTATCTCTTCGAAGGCACCAAGAAAGGTCATGTCCCAGTGATAGCTTTGAAGGTTAACAATTAGGGGTTCTCTTCCCCCGAACTTCTCGATGTCTGGCATCTTGAACTTCTCTAGGAGTCTAGCTTTAGAATAGGGAGTCATATGGGTGTAGTCCATGTAGTTCTCGAATATCCTGACTTGGTCAAACTTCTTTAACCGTAGTTTGAGGTCTTATTTGACCTTATTCAGTTTCTCCTCTTTTAGATCCACGGGTACTAGTAGATTAGCCCCTAGTTGGGTAATGTTTGGAATCAGGAGTTAAGTTGTTGGTGGCCCATTGGTAGTGGGAACCGTAGATCATAATGGTTTTCTTTTAGGACCCAAACAGGCTCAGGTGTGGGTGTACCCATATCAAGAGGAAAGAGAACCTCGAGTTATTTGAGAATCTGGGCCCAATGTCGTTGCATTTCGTGGACCTCGATTTGAAGGTTGTCAATCTTGGCACTAACTTGGGCTCGGACGGACATCAGATCGGGCTGCACATTTGGTGCTTTGTCAACGTTTTCCATGAAGATCTTATGGTGGTAGATCCTAAATTTTGACAAAGTAGAAGAAGAGGAGGTAGAGCTTTGGGGTAGTTTGACGAAAGATCGAGGAAAATAGGGTGTCGGGCCAAAATCGAGTATGCGATCGACCTAAGAGAATTCTTTTTGGCATACTCGATTTTGGTATTTTTGAGAAATTTTTGGCATACTCGAATTTAAATTTGAAATACGGAGGGAGAATTATTTTTTGGTATTTTTTAGAAAATGAGGGAATTTTTTTTTGGTATTTTGAAATGAGGAGAAAATATTTTTGGCATTTTGGTTTTAAAAAGAGAGGAATCTCAGCATGATTATTAAGTATTGTGAGGTTTTCACTTGTATTAGGTTTACCTAAATGCAAGAAATTTTTTGGAAAGAACCCGAGCCTAGAAAAATAGGGTTTCAAAATATGTAAGACACGTTTTGACTTGTTTCCTTGCTCACGGGTAGGGTCCTGGTTAAAAAAAGGTGATATACCATGAAAATTAGAGTGGTAGGAATTTCGATAGAGTTTACATGGTAACCGACAAACTAAATATGAGTGCCCTAGGTATGACGCCTATATGAGGTTTATGCACTTGTTGGGATAGTGTAAGGTTCCCCCCCCCCCCCCCCCACACACACACATTGGCATGAATTCCATGATATACCTCTTGCCTATAAGGGCAACCATTAATTGGTACGTGTGGGCAAGCCATTTGATACAAATGAGTGTACATGAATTCCCTCACGATATATCTTATGGGGGAGGGTATGTGTGAGAGATAATTCAATATACTCAACGTACATGAGCGAGTTCCCTGATATATAACTCCCGTCGTGAATTTGGACAAGCGATATGATGTGGGGGGAACCGTTCGATATGCATCGAAGGTACAAGACCAATGGAAGGTGAAAGTCATATAACTTAGGTTAATTGTGCCCCACAATACCAGTCATTATCACAAAGTGATCCCGCAGTACGAGATAAAAAATTTATCAATATTGCCATGCTCTTAGTTATGTACTGTGCGATTCAAGAGTCTCAATTAATATATTATGGAGAGAGAGAGAGAGAGAGAGAGAGAGAGAGAGAGAGAGTATATTATTTTTTACTTGCATGATTAGTAAAGTAAGTACTAAACTAATGAGGGTGAATGCATAAATATTATGGAGAGTAAATCTATCATGAAACATGAAGACTATACTAAACATGGTGATAGGAAAGCATGAGGACATATATATGTGAGTGAGTGAGTGACATGTCAATATATAGAAGTGAGTATGTGTGGTAGTGAGCCTATACATGGATAAACTACAAGTGGTGTGTGATATGTATAAGTGATCATAGATATATACAAGTATGAGAATGTGGGTGTGTGGAAGTGAAGCCTAAGAAAGGGTAATCTAAGTGGTGCGTGGAGCATGTGAGTGGAAGTGAAACTGAGTGTAAGTGTGTGAAGTAAACAAGGAGAGTATATACAAGTGTATGAAGTGTATAAGTGAAAAGTGACATATACATGAAGAGGGATCATGATAAATATAAACATGAGGTAGATATACATAATTAGTAAATAGAGGAGTAAAGGTAACATACAAGTAGGAGTATAAGAACACATGTAGAAAAGAATAACACTCATGCAGAAAATAGAGTCTAGTCCTTTTAAAAGGCAAAAGTCCCCAGCAAAGTCGCCACCATGGCCATCCTGGTGCTTCCCCTTCTTTTATTTTCTCGAGTTCCCTTTGACGTGTGGAACAGATTGTGCCCTTTATCGGAGCGGTTGACCGTCGTTAATGTGGGATAATGTGTAGCGATAGAGTCATCGGCCTATTTTGCACAAAAAAAAGCCTCAGAACTTCGAACATCATCAGTATCGTCTTTGACGTGTGGGACAGATTGCGCCCTTTATCGGGGTTCTTGACCGTCGTTAATGTGGGATAATGTGTAGCGATAGATTCGTCGGCCTATTTTGCACAAAAAAAGCAAAAGAAATGTCACCACCTCGAGAGAACGACATCAAAGACGATACTGATGATGTTCGAAGTTCTGAGGACTAAGTTATGGAATGGGAAGATGTTAGGTGATAAGAAGCCAAAAATGTATATTTTATACCCCGAATACACGGATTTTAATTGCTAATTCTCGACAAAATGGGTCTTATGCAATTAAATATTTATTTTGTAGGTCAAATGCATGTTGCAGAGTTAAAATGCTTAAATCAAGGAAATTGCAACAAAGAATGGAGCTAAACCTGAAATCCCGTAACCTACACCCAAGCATAAGCCATCACCCGAGCCCCATGTGTGTTTAGTTCGTATTTTTATTTTATTTTTCTAGATTTTTATTTGTGTCGTTTGTATTTATTTTATATGTTATATTTTTTTTGAGTCATGTATATATTTTTAGCAATTTTTATATTTTATTGTTGCACGTCGAGTAGTAGTTGTTATATTTTCCTTTATTTTATTTTTATTTGTTTTTAGTTAGTTTATTTTATTAGTTTTAATTTTATGTTTTTATTTGAGTCATGTTTATTTATTTGTTCATAGTTGGATACATTAGAGTTTTTATTGTGTGTCGTTTTATATTTTATTTTAGTGAGTTCTTATTTAATTTTAATTTTTTAATTTTTAGTTTAGCTTAGTTTTATTTATTTATTTTTATCTTACATGTTTTTTATTTTATTTTATTTTTATTATTTGTATTTTGTGTCTTAGTATTTTTTAGGGTCAAAAATTAAACACACACATATTATCCCATACACACACTCACTAATCCAACCCACTCACACCCAACTACCATACACTCCCCACACACAACAAACCCCCCTCCACTATTTATCATCACCTACACCTCCCACTCTCACCTCTCACCACCATAACCCATGAACCCAACAACTCTCCAACCATCCAATAAGCCTCTAACCCCCAACAAAAATGGACCCAGCTGTTGTCCTATACTCAACCCGCCGGACCTACCAAAACCAACAAACCCAAAGCTTCAGTCGGCCACCTGCAAAACCCAAAACCGCCGATGATCTCCACTACCTACTACCTAAAATCGAAGTCGCCTAAGCCAATAGCCTGAAAAGAAAAAAAATAAAATGGTCAAACCCCTATAGCTCCGACGACCAGAAAAACTCAACTCCAACCCTAGGGCAAACCCATAAACCTAACCCAACTGAAACCATGGCTCCGACCAAAATCCCCCATACAAACCCGCGACACCTTCAAACCGAACCCACTTACCCGCTACCTTCAAACCGAGCTTCGATATGATCCTTTACCAACTTAAACCCATCTCCAAACTCCATCCATCTTTTGCATGATTCTGTTAAACCAAAACACCAAAAATAAAAGCCAAACAAAGGCCCACATGTGTTTTAAATATCTCCTTTTACCTCATATACCCATTTTACCCCCAACTCATCCTAACTACCACATCTCCCACATCCATAATTAAAGTTCCCCAAAATAGTCTCACCCAAATCTTATTTCTACCTCACCCCTAGCCCATTTTCCCAATTGTGTCCCCAGGCTCCATGTGCCTCCTATAAATGAAGACCCAAAGCTCATTTGGGGAATGATCTAGTGTTTTAAAGAGAAAATCTGATAGAGAAGCACCTTTTATTTTTTTTTTTACTAACTAGAAAGTAACAGAAGAAACTAAGTAAATCTAACTAAATAAAAATTTAAAATATGAGATGAGTGAGGAAATAAAAGTGAGGACTAATAAGCGATAGGATGACACCATATACACTAGTTAATCAAAATTAATTAATTCATTAAAATTAATTATCCCAAGTTAGAATCAAAATCACAAATCAACTCTCGTTGCAAATATAATTTTAATAGTAACATTTTAAAAAATTAAATTTAACACCCCTACAACTCTAGAAAAGTATATTTAATCATCATTTACCAAATCACAGAACTAGGATCAATTTATCAAATTAGTTTAAATCATAAAAGTAAGCTTATAGTTGAAATTAAAGGAATAATATCACACTTGAGAAAGTCTTCTCTCTAGTTCGACTTTAAAATGGGTATTATAACTAGAATTTTGATTTTCTATCGAAAATCATTTACCCTCTCTCGAGGCGTAAATTAAAATGTGAGAGTGCAAAGTTAATCATCAAAGGGACATTTAATTTAAAGTAATTAATTAAATTAGGATTAATATTAAATAATGGGTCATCCCACCCCTTGAAAGGGGATTTAGCCTAACATGATATCAAACATGATAAACAAACATTCAATAGGCATTTAATATAAAAGAGTAGAGAGAAGAACAATCAAACCAATCTCTTGAATTCAATAGACTTTAATACTTGAATGAGAAGCATACAACCCTTCAAGTGAGTGATCAACAAAAATATAAATGACAAAACTCACTCAATTTGAATCTCACAAATTTAGTTTTACACTAATCTCTAAAATAAAAGAAAATATAAATTAAAATAAAAACT
Source organism: Sambucus nigra (assembly GCA_949130495.1). Classification (NCBI taxonomy): domain Eukaryota; kingdom Viridiplantae; phylum Streptophyta; class Magnoliopsida; order Dipsacales; family Adoxaceae; genus Sambucus; species Sambucus nigra. The sequence goes on along the minus strand of OX422208.1, from coordinate 142,817,040 downwards.
ACTAATTATATCTTTCATTTAGCGTAGTCTTATTTCACCTCATCTGCAAATTGTTTTAATATTAAAAAAACAATAAAAAAATAAAAAAATCCAAAAAGAAATTAATTAAAAATGAATTACATTAGTCTTCCTCTCATTTCACTCCTTTGATTTGGATTGATACCTCACTTACCACTATATTCTATTTTGTTATATATTTTTGTAGGTAATTGAGATCTTTTATTAGATGAGCTTTGAACAACGACGCATACTGTAACGACACAAATTTCCAATTGAGTCCATGTATAGTGTTGGCTCAATTCCGGACAAAAACATTTATTTATAGGATAGTATGTAATTGTAATACTCTCAAGCCTATGAAGTGTTTGTTGAAGACGTAGCGACAAAGTGTATAAAGCTTCATCAAATATACCGGTTTGCGTGCCTCGTTTCTACGTCATCAACCATAGTTCCATGCTCCCAAGGTATGAATGAAATATTATATATATAGGAGCTTGGAACAAGTTTATTGGGTGTTAGGTTTTATAAAAACTGTGTTTTGTTTTAAGAAATAATTAATTAAAACTTTAAATAAATGTTTATAAAGTTTTCTGGGCTTAAACAAGAATATTCAAACTTTCTGGTTTTTCGTTCGATAGAGTCGTTCGAACGAGATTGTCGTTCGAACGAAAATGTCGTTCGAACGAACCTGCCAACGAGTTCCTATATTAGGCCACTGGAATGTCGTTCGATATGTCGTTCGAACGAACCTTCTGTTCGAACGAGATATCCAACGAGATTCTAACGAGTTCAATCTGGAACGTCGTTAGAACTCTCGTTCGAACGAGATTTGGCGGGAATAGTTAACTGGCAGTTTCTTGCAGTTTTTACCCATTTTCCCACTAGTTTACCCCACTATCTTTTTGCTAAATATGTATGTGCGGAAAACCATTTTTCTAATTAATCTTTTTCACAACCTTCTAACTCTTAGAGAGTGTTTTGAGAGAAAAATCAAAGAGGGAAAAAGATCAAGTTTTGAGTGCTATTTTTGAAGAGAAAATATTATATCACTCTAGTTTTACACCCATATTGTTTATCCAAGTTCACATATATACATATCAATTGCTTGGAGTTTGGCACCGGTTTATCTCTTCCATTTCAAAGAGAAGTTTTGGTTTGCTTCTACATCCATCAAAGAAGAATACGTTTTATTGCGATTCTACCCACTTGGAGAAAGGCTCCTTGCTCGGGTGACGGTGACCATATAACCTATCGGTGGATTCCGAGACTGAGGTGGTGTTCCAAGGTTATTCGCTAGGAAGAGGTGTCTACAAGAAGAAGCATCGGGGCTTGAGAGGGATCGAGTCGTGTGTTGTAAGTCTTTTGTCTTGTACTTGTAATTCCGTATCTAGTGAATTTGTGGCTAGGGCCGTCCGAGGTTGTTTCCCGTCTTGGGTTTTTCCTCGTACATCGCGGCGTAGTGTGATTGATTTATTTTATCTTGCAAAATAACGTAGAACGCATGTTTAGAATAATTCAAGATAAAATTTGGTTTCGCCTAATTTGCTAATATTGATAAATATGACTTAGGCAAATTCTAGGACTTGGATTAATTAATTGGTTTAAGTGAATATATTAATTGATTAATTTTACTTCACTTGGTGTAATTTTAATTTGTTTAAGAAATTAAAATTTGTTGTTTTAAAGTTGAACCATCACACCGCTTCCGCATCTCTTGAGTATATTTAAAAGGAAATTATATTTCAATTGAGATAATTAAAAATCGGGGATTCAACACCTTTTTCATATTGGTATCAGAGCCAAAGCGATAAATTATTTCGTTAACAATCCTTTAAATAATTTTTGGCTAAAATGGATTTTTTCCCATTTTCAAAATTTCCTATTTTCGATGGTTCAAACTACGCGTATTGGAAAGCGTGTATGAGATCGGCACTAAAATCTATCGACGAGAGAGTTTGGATGTCTGTTGTTAACGGGTGGTCCCCACCAACTTATTTAGTTAAAAATGAACGTGTTCCCAAACCCGCCGATAGATGGACTGAAAATGAGTTTAAACTTGCTAATTTTAATTCCCGAGGTTTAAATGCCTTGTTTAGCGCTGTCACACCGGATGAATTCCGACGTATTATTACGTGTGAAACTGCTAAAGAAGCTTGGGATATTTTACAATTAACTCATGAAGGAACTAGTGTCGTTAAAGCTTCGAAACTCCAAAACCTCACCACTCAATTTGAAACTATCAAAATGAATGAAAAAGAAACTTTTGATGAATTTTATGCTATACTTTCTGATATTATTAATTCATCGTTTAACTTGGGAGAGAAAATACCTGACAACCGTGTTGTAAAGAAAATTTTAAGGTCCCTACCCGATAGATTTATTCCAAAAGTGACCGTTTTAAATTCTTTGCCAACTTTAGCCTCTACGAAATTAGAAGAGCTTGTAGGTGATTTACAAACCTATGAACTAGATATGTTTTCCTCTAAAACTGAAAAGAAAATCGAAAAGGGCATGGCTTTAAAAGCCCGAAAAGAGGTCAAACAAGTAGTAGAGAGCGAGAGTGATAGTGACTCGGAAGACATGGCTTTGTTTGCTCGTAAATTTAGAAAATTTCTGAAAATTAACAAAGATAAATTTAAAAATGATTTTAAGAAATTTGAATCTTCTAAGCATGACAAAGGAGAGAAGATTTCTAAAATCGAGAAGATACCTAAAGCCGAAAAGATCCCTAAACCTGGTAATGAAAATGTTGATAGGGACGAGTCAAATAAGTGTTTTGGTTGTGAAGGTTATGGCCATAGGGCGTTTGAGTGCCCCACTAAACTAAGGAAAGAGGGTAAGCGACCCATTTCATATAATGCGACCCTTAGTGATAGTGATAAGGAAGAGAAGCCCGATTCCCCCACTAAGAAAAAATTTGTGGCTTTTATGGCTAGTCATGTGAGTGATAGTGAGAACTCATCGATTGATGAAACTTTAACTCATGACACTTCCAAGGTCATAGTTTATGATTCTCTTGTTTTTGTTGATAGTGAGAGTGGAGAAGAAAGAGAGAGTGAAAATTAAGAAGAGGTTAATGTGAGTGAACTTCAAAATGCTTTTCAAGAACTTTATAAAGAATCTATTAAATTGAAAAGAGCTAATTTGAAGTTAGAAGCTAGTTTAAGAGAGAGTGTCAAGGTCATTGATGACAATGATTTAATAGAAGACCTTAGGACTCATGTGAAGACTCTTCAAGAGAAGCTTGAATATGTAGAAGGCGAGAGAGATAGCCTTAGAGGTTTAATGGAATCCTTGAAAAAGGAGCTTCTTGCTTTTGAAGAGCGAAATGTTTTATTAGAGTCTAACATTTTAGAATTGCAAGATAAATTAAAAGACTCTAGTAATGTCAAATATGATTTGGAGTGTCGTCCGAAAAAACTAGATAAAATCTTAGGAACGGTCCAAATTAAAAATGACACTTGTGGTTCAGGCTTCAATACGTGCAATGAATTTATCCCTAAAGCCAAAACCAACGTTTTAGGAGAATCTACTAGGAATGCATTTAAAGATCACTCCTTAGGTAAATCTTTTCGACATGTTTTTACTTGTACCCATTGTGGTCGAAAAGGTCATCTTAGAAAATTTTGTTTTGATCTTAAACGAATTCCTAGAAAATCCCATAGTAAAGTAACCACGGTAGTTAAAGTTTCTACACCCCAAGATAGTCATTCTTCATTAATTTGGGTTAGGAAATCCGACTTGGTTGCCTTACAAAATAGGGTTTTTGATTCTCATTTACTTTCACATGCTTCCTCCCTTGCTAAATCTAAAGGTTGAATGTGTTAGTGTTTTATGCATACTCTAGCTTTTTGTGCTTCATATTATATATCATTGCTAGATGTATGCATGTTTAGTCATTTTCTAGTCATTGCCTTATTTCATATCACATGCTAGAAATTATGACTTGTTTATCTTTTTGTATTATATTTTGTGTTTGAATTAATTGAAAAATATAAAAAGATTTTTGTTTATCATTTGTGTTTTATTTATTTCATTTAAGCTTAATGAAAAATACAAATGATTTTTGTTTATTCTTTTGAGTATATATCTTTATTTTTGGTTAAAAATGTCAAAAACTCAAAAAGATTTTATTTTGTGTGTATTTTAGTTTGACACACTTTATGTGGCATATATTTGTGTTTGAATCCCATCTTTTACGCTCCCATGTGTCTAGAACTTTTGGTTTAGATTTTCAATCCTTAAAATGTTCTTTACCATGTTTTATATGGAGCAGTTGGATTTTGTATTGTCTAAATAGATTCTATTTTTATATACCTCTTTTCACACATGCACGAGCTCTTTTGAAATATTAATGTCACATGTTATATTTGAGCTTTTTGAGGTGTTCTCCTACCAATCTAGTCATCTACATATCTATGACCTAGGAGGACTAGTGCATGTCAAAATCCGTTGCACGTGAGCTTTGTGAGATAAAAATTATATATCTAAATGTGCACGGGGAAGGGCTCCGAAAGGATGAATTAAATCCTTTGCGATAGTAACCCACATTTTATTGGATCTAAAAGAAATACGTGATCCAAAGGCCTAAAAACAGAATATTTGGCATTAAAAAGAAAACAATTGCCAAGGCCTATGTTTGTTTGATATATTCATTAAAAAACAAAAGAATATATATGCTTATTGAGGGAGAATTGGATGGTATATCAACGGTTTGCACAATGTACGGTTATTCTAGTTGTCTTTAATGTCATGACTCTATTTGGTTTGTAGAATCATCATCATGCTAGGCTTGTATGCATTGTGTATGTTTGTTCATTGAGTTCAATCTTCATATTGTTACATGATGTTATATTTAATTGTGATAAAGTTTGCAATCAAATGAGAACTCCGTGAATGTTTATTAAGTGTTTGGGTCTAAATTTAATTGTTGCTAGTTCACACCCCAACACTTACGTTTCCATATGACACATTTTTGCCATACGAGTGTGCAAACTTATTGTATTTTGTGTCATGTGTGTGTTTATATCTATATATATATATATATGCAAGTACTCTATTGGTATATTTATATGATATTTGTTTGTCTTTTCCTTGCTTTTATTGCCCATATGCTTTCATGTCTTATCACTCTAAGCTTCAACATGTTGTTTATTAGTTCTTTATCCTTTGCCTATTCCTGAACAAAAAGGGGGAGAAAAATGATAGGGGGAGAAATGGTATCTAATCCTATTCTTATCGTATCTTCGTTTTGGGGGAGATTTATCTTAGGGGGAGACGTCTTTCTAAGAAGGTCATGCGTTTGATAAAGGGGAGAATTAATTTAGGGGGAGTAATTAATTAAAATTGCATTTAATACTTTGATATTCCCTATGCATTTTATGAGTTTGCTTAAGTGTGAAGGATTTCTTCTAAAGAGGCATTATTTAATGGCAAAGCGGTTGATCCTTGGGTTGAGTCAAGTTTGGGCGGGTTATGTATTGAGTCTAGTGAGCTTGACGGCCCTTTAGGATTTTTGTTTGGTTTTTGTCCCGGAATAGCCAAAGGGGGAGATTTGTAAGGACACAAATTTTCAATTGAGTCCATGTATAGTGTTGGCTCAATTCTGGACAAAAACATTTATTCATAGGATAGTATGTAATTGTAATACTCTCAAGCCTATGAAGTGTTTGTTGAAGACATAGCGGCAAAGTGTATAAAGCTTCATCAAATATGCCGATTTGCGTGCCTTGTTTCTATGTCATCAACCACAGTTCCATGCTCCCAAGGTATGAATGAAATATTATATATATAGGAGCTTGGAACAAGTTTATTGGGTGTTAGGTTTTATAAAAGCTGCGTTTTGTTTTAAGAAAGAATTAATTAAAACTTTAAATAAATGTTTATAAAGTTTTCTGGGCTTAAACAAGAATATTCAAACTTTCTGGTTTTTCGTTCGATAGAGTCGTTCGAACGAGATTGTCGTTCGAACGAAAATGTCGTTCGAACGAACCTGCCAACGAGTTGCCATATTAGGCCACTGGAATGTCGTTCGAACGAACCTTCTGTTCGAACAAGATATCCAATGAGATTCTAACGAGTTCAATCTGGAACGTCGTTAGAAGTCTCATTCGAACGAGATTTCGTTCGAACGAAATGTCATTCGAACGAGATTTGGCGGGAACAGTTAAATGGCAGTTTTTGGCAGTTTTTACCCATTTTCCCACTAGTTTACCCCACTATCTTTTTGCTGAATATGTATGTGCGGGAAACCATTTTTCTAATTAATCTTTTTCACAACCTTCTAACTCTTAGAGAGTGTTTTTGAGAGAAAAATCAAAGAGGGAAAAAGATCAAGTTTTGAGTGCTATTTTTGAAGAGAAAATATTTTATCACTCTAGTTTTACACCCATATTGTTTATCCAAGTTCACATATATACATATCAATTGCTTGGAGTTTGGCACCGGTTTATCTCTTCCGTTTCAAAGAGAAGTTTTGGTTTGCTTCTACATCCATCAAAGAAGAAGATGTTTTGTTGCGATTCTACCCACTTGGAAAAAGGCTCCTTGCTCCGGTGACGGTGACCATATAAAGTCCTATCGGTGGATTCCGAGACTGAGGTGGTGTTCCAAGGTTATTCGCTAGGAAGAGGTGTCTACAAGAATAAGCATCGGGGCTTGAGAGGGATCGAGTCGTGTGTTGTAAGTCTTTTGTCTTGTACTTGTAATTCCGTATCTAGTGAATTTGTGGCTAGGGCCATCCAAGGTTGTTTACCGTCTTGGGTTTTTCCTCGTACATCGCGGCGTAGTGTGATTGATTTATTTTATCTTGCAAAATAACATAGAACGCATGTTTAGAATAATTCAAGATAAAATTTGGTTTCGCCTAATTTGCTAATATTGATATATATGACTTAGGCAAATTCTAGGACTTGGATTAATTAATTGGTTTAAGTGAATATATTAATTGATTAATTTTACTTCACTTGGTGTAATTTTAATTTGTTTAAGAAATTAAAATTTGTTGTTTTAAAGTTGAACCATCACACCGCTTCCGCATCTCTTGAGTATATTTAAAAGGAAATTATATTTCAATTGAGATAATTAAAAACCGGGGATTCAACACCTTTTTCACATACCAAAAAGTGACTTTATCATTAGGCACCCATCCTGCCCTTTCAGTCTCTCAAGGGCATGTGTTAATCTTCTCATAATAGACTCTGTGAAGTGTGTTCTTACGTGCACAATATAATAAAGAATGGAATCATTTAACTCATGTCATGAAAAAGAACGGAGTGAATTCATCCTTAGGAGTGTTCCTAAAAATTTTAATTCAGAATATAGTATGAGTGTTTGCTGAATCACAAGTCGTTGTGGAAGAACGAATGCATATAAGGGACCAAACACAAGCATGCAATAATATGACATTCATTATATATATATATATATATATATATAAAATATGAAAACAATATTAAAAACGCGTATAGAGGAGGACTCGAGAATCTAGATTTACCCAAGTTGCCTACGTAACCGAAGGGGAATCAAAGTCCACGTTGTTCGAATATAACATGGGGTGGGTTTCAATTTATAAATCCAAATGGGGGATTTCTCTTATGTGTGTGTATAGAGAGAAACATGTTTTAAGAGTGGAAATGTGTAGTGAGAATACCTCTTTTGGAAATTATAGATATACCTTCTTTTTCTATTTTTTTGTTTTTTTAATTAAAATAGAGAATGTTCAACTACTACTAATAAAGATTTGAGATTAATATATGTGATGTAATGAAATAAAGTGCAAAAGTATATATAAAGCAACTAACACTAAAATAACATAATTAGAGAGAAGGATGGATAATTGGACCTCCTTATGAATGCTTGATGTTGATCTTGAGTGTAGCTATGCTGATCTTGCAATGGGATGAAAGTGTTATGAACTTATAGGGGTGATTTACTAAACGAAGTAAGAAAGTAATGGAATGGAATATAGGATATGGGCTTTTTAGGAAGGGAACAACTATGAATTTGAGAGAATGTTCTTTGAATTACTGAGAGAAATGTTCAGGGGTGCTTTTCATAGTGAGGCCATGAACTCTATTTATAGGGCCAAGGGGGTTTCAATCAGCATGGTCCTAGACCTACCTATCGATATAGAACCTTAGGCACACTGTCGATAGGCATGATCCTTGTGATGCAAATTGGCAGTCCGGAGCACGTGTTTCAAAAAATGATCGTAAAATACAAACCTTAAGTCAAAATCGTACATGAAGTGGACTATCAGAAAGGGTATTCAAATCCCTTTAAGAATACATTGACCCACTCCCTAGTTGGAGAGTTTACCGAGGTCAAACAAGACCCAAAAGCACCCATTAGTCATTAAACAAAAAGTTTTCGAATGAAAATGGATCATTCATTCGAAACGTAAGGTCGATTCGTGCACAAGATGGACCGTTGGAAAGGTATCCAGTACCTTTAGATATTTCATTCCCTTTCGTTCAATTTGGAGAGCTGACACAGGTCAAACTGGCCCAGAACCGCCTTGTGACCCTTTAGAGTAAAATAGGTCATTTTTCTGTGCTATAAAGTTGATTCATGCTTGGGGTGGAACGTTGGAAAGGGGATTCAGATCCCTTCAAAACTCATTGAGTTTTGCCCAAGATGAAGAGTTGACTGAAGTCAAACGGGGCTCGATAGAGCCCAAAAGTCTCCATATTTATTTTCAAGGTAAAATGAACCATTAGTTTATACTGTAAGGCCAATTCACGCATGGGGCATACCATTGTAAAGGGGATTTTGAGCCCTTCAAAGATTTATTAAGCTTCTTCTCAAGCGAGAAATTGATCCGAGTCAAATGGGGCTCGAGAGCACCCGAAGGCCTCTTAATCAGTCCTCAAAGTATGACCTAGGATTTACGGGTGACTACTAGGGTACTAAGGAGGTGCTTAGAGGGATTCTAGGATAGGGTGTCTGCTTTCTTGTCACTAAAAAATGTAAAAGTAAAAAGGAATATAAAAAATGTTATTTTTTATTTTTATTCATCTTGATTTAATGACTTATTATATATGAACATTAGCTTTCCACTAGGGCTTTTATTTTGAGAGAAAGGAAAAAAAAGTTAAAAAATTATAAAAATATGTTTTGAATGTTTAAGAAAAGGAAATCCTGAAAAACTCTTTAAAAAGTTGATCTTGAGAATGGTTTATTTTGAAAAATGAGAAAAATAAAAGAAGAAAGGGGAATCTTTGCAAATAAGGAGGTCTCGGCCGGCTTAACCCTTAGCATGCCTATCGGCACACCTGCATAGGTACATTCGCATTTTAGACTTTATTTCACTCTTGTTGCATTCTTGGTACATGGATCCATTCATTACAGATGTTGGTTCATCCGTTCTATCATTTTGTGGGGTAATCCAAGTATAAAAAGTGGGCTTGGGGTGAGGGATTGAATTCTCACCTCAACACTTTCTATTCTTTCTTTCATAAAGTTCTATCTTTGTTTAATGGTTATTCCAATGACAGAGACATATGTTTCCTACCTCAAAAGATGGAAGATGTGTCCTTGTACAATGTTAATTGTGATGCTTTCAACTTGTGCCCTACCTCTATAACACCCTGTATTTTTAAATAATTTATTTTAGCATTTTTAAATTACACGTGTGCTTGTAATTTAATTAAAATAAGAAAAATACTATCTATTCAATAAATATTAATTAGTTAGTTTAGAATTAGTATTTATGTGAAAATAAATTTACTAAGTGTGATTAAGTAAATAAAATTCAATAAGATATTAGTACATCGTAGTGGATAGAATCGACGGGAATGGACAATATCTCAACCAAGACATAAAGATAGGCTATTTTTGGGTTGAGATAGGATATTGATGTCGGGTAACTTGGATGGTGATTTCAAGTGCGCGGTTGATCCGGGAGTTGAGATAGGATACTCGGGTGTTTTAGACTAATTAGGGCCCGCTCGGGGGCGTACATGTCATTTTACACTATATGGTTGACCTAATTTTGGGATTTGGGCTTTAAATAAGAGATTGGGAGTGAGGAGGCATCCAATTTACATATTAAAACACCTGAGAGCTAAAATGGTTAGAAAAGAGGAAGAAAAACACAAGGGATTCAAGGGGAGGCTCAATTTGAGGCAAATGTTGGAAGTTCTTGGCTAGATTCAACCCCATGAGAAGGAAATGAGAATTTATTCCACATCTAAGGCAAGTGTTTAAACTGCTTATTGATTTTGTGTAGTTTTACTTATATATCAAAATTGGTAGGGTAAAACTAATTTTGGGATGGGGTTTCACATGTAAAAATAGGTTTCGGGAGAAGAACCTATATGATTTGTATTGATGAAAGTTATCCCTGAATGGTATTAGATGCATATTAATTATTATTTTGGTGTAATCTTAAAGGAATTAAGATTTGATTCAATTAAAGAATGATCTTAAAAAGGGAGAATCCGAAAATTGTGATGTAAGTAATAAAATTAAAGAATTGATGAATTCGGGAACAATTGTTGTGTTAACTATGGATCTAAGGATGGAAATAGATTAGGGTTTATGTTTGGAACCATAGGAGGACAAAATAAATCGATTGGGTCGTCATACATATTGATTTAGGTGATAGGTTTAGATGAAATCCCATCATAGTCATACATATTGATTTAGGTGATAGGTTTAGATGAAATCCCCTCATATTAATTAAGAACTAGATTCTGCCCATAATCGGATCGATTCGGTCTTCATAGGCGAATCGATTCGTTGGGTGAATCAATTCGGACCTACTGCGAGACATAGTGAAATGTTTTTATTGAAGGTGAAGACCATTTGAAAAATTATAAATTTTAAAGTGGTCTGTAATTATGTTGTAGGAGTTCTGGGTAATTTGTAAATCATTATACGACCTCGAGTAGGTGAGATTAGACTCGAAATATGAAACAAGGGGTTTAAGAGGATAACACTCAAAACATAATCTATGGATGGGGGTAGGATGTGATAGTTTAAACTTTATTTTCGGGCTGGTTAGGAAGGTTTGGGTATTCTAGAAATATTATATAGTGATGTTAATTTAATTAGTGGATTATTACATATTTAAGAGTTAGTGGTATAATTGGTACAGTCAGGCTAGTACTTCGGGAGACATGCACGGATTATTCAGATATGGTGAACATATATATACGGGTATAGGGTTAGTATATATACCAATGGATAATAACAATATCCATGTGCTTGATATATGTGTGAAACATACCCATCTTAGCGGATATGCTATCAGTGGAGGTTGAGTGTTGTGGAGTTCACTGCAGTGAATCCCATTAGCGGTATGACCTAATTTTGGGGACAAAATTCCCCTTCAAGGGGGGAAGTATGTAACACCTCGTATTTTTGTGCATTCTATATTTAATTAATTTGGCTAATTTTAAATTACTTGTGTGTCGTAATTAAATTGAATCAATTATTATTAGTATTTATTTAAATATTAAACAGGAGAGTAAATGTACAATATTTATGGAAATTAAATTACTAAGTGAATAGTAATAATTTATTTACGTCATAGAGAGTAGTTGTGACGTGTCATTTATTTATCTCAACCGGGAATCGGGTATAGACTATATTGGATTCGAGATAAGGACTTTTGATAAATTAATTCGGATGACAATTTTGAGTGCACGGATGAGCCCAGATAGGCCGAGATAGTAAAAAAGAGTACCCGAGGGTGGTAAAGGTGTCTCGGGGAATTTTTAGGCATAACCAAGTCCACACTGTAGTGTTTGGACCATTTTAATAAAGCCCATAAACGTAAAAACGGGATTGGCTTAATAAAATCTAAAAGTGAGAGGGTGTGGAAGCCGTAACTCATTTAAGAAATCCTAATTAAGTAGAGGAGAAAAGAGGGAGAAATTGGAGAACTCTGGGGAGCCAAAAACAAGAACAAGTGTTGGTGTTCTTCATCAAATACTCCTATACACCAAAGGATTCAGACCCTACAGACCCTTTAAGGCAAGTGGTTAAACTTGATTTTAAATTCATTACAATTTTCAATTCATATCATAGTGAGTATGAAGAACACAAATGATTTTGGGTTGGGTTGATATCTAAATTGGGTTTTTAATTTATGGAGGTATAAGGATGAATTGTGTGATAGGGCTGATTAATATTACATAAATACTCATAAGGAAATTACATTTATGAACTTACAATCAGTGGTGAGATTATTACAAACCTTGTGTGGACTGATTTATAAATTAAGGATAATTTATATGAATTGTAAAGGATTTGGGAGTTCGATTAATTAACCTTAGATCTGTGTGAGTGTATTTATTTAGATTGTGGATCTTAAAATTTTAGGTTTGGTATGAGTTTTTAAAGGTTTATCCGACAAAATCTGGGCAGAGGGTTTAACAAAATTCTTCAACGGCGGACTGCACTGGTTGAAGAAGGAGGAGGGGGAGGAGGAGGAAACCTAGGGTCGTTCGAACGGCCTAGGTCTGGTTCGAGCGATAGTCATTGTCATTCAAATGACAGGCTCCTCCGTTCGAACGACGTGACAATTCTGACCCCTGCTTCTCCCTTATTTAGTTTGACCTGGGTTTTTATTTGAGGGGCTACATTTATGGTTCAGTATCAGGTCTTGGTATTTGTGTGAAATTTATAGTGGGACAATTAGTGAGATATTACATAAGGGAAATTAAGTTTGGAATATGATTAATTTGGAAACCATAGATTAATAAGTGTGCCAACTTATTAAGAAGAATTTTGGATCATAAATTCTGAATAGTAAAGTACGGGCCAAGTGAGTGAGTCCGGGTATATTAGTTGAGTGACGCCAAGCTAATAAATTAATTAATGAGTAATTAATTAAATTTAGAGTTGGGATATAGACTCGGTTACATTTAAGATAGTGCTACGGTTGTTAAGCACGGTATAGTCGGGATTTAATTTAAATTATATATATACGGTAGTGTGATAGTGTATATCATGTGTGCTATTAAAATATCGGTGACTAGGTATTTTATAATTATTTATACTCTAGTGCTATCATAGGTGGTTGCATGATGTGGGTGCATCCCCCTAGCTTGAGGAGTAGGGAGAGTATAATCCCCAAGTCATAGCATCCAATAGAGGAGAGATATTGAGATGATTGTATTCACACTCAGAGAAATATGATCTCCTTCACCACGCTTATATTTTTATGTTCCGACTCGGAGGTATTTAGCTGTCTCGGGAATCCAGGTGGGACTGAGTAGACCTGGGATGATATCACTTTAGATAAGCATCCGGTGAGGTATTACTAGGAAGGATGGATTTATACATATATGACATATGTGTGAATGTTGTAATATGTTTCTACGTAAATAATGGGTGAATAATTATGTGCGGGTAAAATACATGTAGTGAAATGTATTTAAATATATATAACTCGTGAGAATGTTATATGATCTTAAACTAAAAATTGATTAGTTAAGTTAATGTGTTAAATAACTTATAAATCATTTATTAAACATACTCGGGCTAGAGTAGTCTGACAGGAAGGAGTTATAAAAAGAACTAGTTATGGGGTAAATGACTAGGTGGGTTAGAAAGAAAGCGTTAGGTGTGCACAATAGTTGAGGGGTGAGCGGGTCCTTAAGGGAGTACGACGCTAACTTAAATATAAAGAGCATTCATGAATTTTAAATTACTTGAATTTAATCACTAGCTAAATATTTTCAAAATGTTTTGGGTTCTAACCCTTGCTGCCAAATATTTTAAAAACCTTTTAGGTGTCCAGTGACAAGGACGCCAGACTTGACTCTATTCTAGGGTTATGTAGCTGCGGAATATGTGGATGTTGCAGGAGTTAGAGTAGTCGCCTCTTTCATTTATTCATAGTTTAGGGATTCTATCTCAGTTTCATTTTGATCATGTTGCTCACAGCATTTATTTCGGATATCTTCATTTCAGATTGTATGGGATTTTTTTATTATCTGTCAGTTATTCGGTTTGGATTGTAGCCGATGGTTTACTCGGTAAGACTTTGTTTTAGCTATTTTATGGGATGTTTAGACTCTATTACTATGTGATGGTTCTATTTAGTTTTTCTGTTGTACGTAATGGCTTGGTAATTAAAAGAAAAATTTTTGACACTAGCTTAATTATCTAATAGGTGGTTAGTATTTATAAGGTTTTCGACACTGATGCTAAGAATGAACCAGATGGAAATCCTGTTTTAATTTAATAAAGGCCTGATCATCCGGTATTTAATTAAGCGGGTGTCACAGCTAATAACCTAATTTTGGGATTAATGAATTAAAATATAATGGTTAGATATGTGAGGCATCCATAACATTTATTCTAATCCCTAAGAGAGAAGGGAGAGAGGAGGAAGAAGAGAAATTGAAGGAGAAAGCTGGAAGAGGCTAATTTAGGAGGAGATTCAAGGATTCTAACATCAAATCATCACACACAAGAGAGAGATCAGACCCTATGAACAATCCAAGGTAAGTAATTAACTTTATTTGAATAAAATTAAAGTGTATTCTTGTTCATATCATGGTACGTGCAGAACAAAAGAAATTTTGGAAAGGGTTCTCGCTTGTAAATGTGGGTTTATGATGAAATTGATATCATGTGTAGTTTAAATGATCAATTGATGGAGTAAAACCATTAAGATTGTTGGAATTAGATTAACTTTTGAAATTTGATTTTTAAGATACATAAATATGGAATCTTTTCGGGTTTTTAGTTGAAGAGCATGAATCTTAAATAGCTTAGGGTTTAATTGATGAACATAAGATGTCAATCCGCTAGAATTTGTTATGTTTTTTAAACATATGCCATTTTAATTGTACTTAGAATTAGATTGTGTGCCATAGATTTCTGTAAAGTTCAAGGTCTTATATTTCCCATGATCTTTTAATGAGTTCATTTGGAGTTCTATAGATGGAGAAATCGCAATTTTACTACAGGGTGTTTAATCTACCAGCATATCAATCTGCCAGAATTTCTGACGTTACTTTAAACTTATACCATTTTAATTGTAATTAAAATTAGATTGTGTGCCATATATGTCTGGAAAGGTGTATGTATTATCTTTCCAATGAGTTTTTAATGAGGTTATTTAGAGTTCTATAGAGGGAGAAGTCATAATTTTACTGTAGGGTGTTTAATCTTCCAGAAAATTTACAACACGATTCGATTGTTTAGAAAATGGCAATTTTGTTAGTTTAGGTGTAAAGCTTGAAATAAGTTATTGGAACCATAACTTGATTATTTTGATATTATTGACTGATCGATGAAAGATAATTTTTGGAAAATTTTGGGGTTTGGTTATTGGGTAAATTCTGGGGAGTTCCAAATGGAATTTATAAGCCCTAAAGGTCAGAGAGAGTTTAGTGGAGTGATTTAAAGAGATTTTATTGCCTAGGGGTGAGTGGGTAATTATATTTGAATTATAAATCGTGAGAGAGATAATTGAAGATAAAGTTTCAATATCGAATGGATGAGATAAATTCGAGAATATATTAACGGGGGGTTGGGTCAAGTCTAGGTGTTTTATCAGAGTGATGTTACTTGATAAACTTGAATGATTATATGACGAGATGGTTGAGCAAGTCCGAGAAATTTAACAGGGTAACACTATTGTATTTTAATTAAAGGATGAGAATTTAATTAATTACGAGTCATGAGATTAACTCAGGATTTGTAAGCTAGTGCTTTGAGCGATAGGCACGAGTTAGTCGAGTTTTGTGATTTAATTTATATAAATGGGTATAGAGAAAGTATATATATGTTTATGAATAATATATGTGTGTATGATATTATTATGAAATATACCTATCCTAGCCATTATGCTATGATGGAGGTTGCACACCGTGGGAGGTCACTCTGGCAAATCCCTGTAAAGGTAGTATCGTTACCTAGGGTCATAGGTGTTGTGCATGCTCGTGTGATGTAGGGTTAGAGTACCATGGAATAATGACATGTGGTTATGACCACAAACATAAGGCCATGACCGCATCCAATGTTCGTTTGTGATTTTTGGGACCGGTGGTGAGATTTCGTCCCGATTGCCCAGAATGTGGTGGACATTCCTGGAGCACAATAGCATGCTAGTGAGATTGCTTTCAGGATGTGTATGACATTCGAGAATGTCGTTACATATGTTACGATATATATTTGTGTGTGTGTGTGTGTGCAAGTATACTTGTGTGACATTTCTATAAAATGTATATAATAGTGTAGTGAATTATATACAGGCTTATATGTTAATAATGAACATGGTTAAATAACTAAAGTAAAGTTATAAATTGATTAATGATTTAATAATCTAATGAGAGACAGCTAATTAAGAAATGAAAGTTAGATAATACTCGAGTCAGAGTAGTGTGCTAAGGGGATTTTTCAATGAGTCTAGTTAGACAGGGTAGTGTAATGAGGTGGGTTAAGAAATATGCACTAGGTATGCACAATAGTTGAGAGGTGAGAGGTAATCTCATGAGAGTACGACACCGGCCTAAATATGAAAAGTTTAACTGCATATTTATTTACTGTATCTTAATTAATTTCTAAATGTTTTTAAAAGGTTTTGTGATCTGACCCATTTTCAAATTTATTTTCAAAACTTTTAGGTGTCCAGCCACAGGGACGCCAAGGATGATTGTTCTTTCCAAGTACACGTAGCTGCAGCGGATGTGGAAGATTGTACGATTCTTAAGTATACGATTTCATTCTTGATATTCTAGATTATTTTCTCTATTCTAGTATTGCTGGGCATGTTGCCCGTTTTGTTTAGGCTTATGTTTTCAAACCTTTTTGTTGGTTGGATTCATTGTATTGGATCGTTACCTAATGGTTTATTTGGGAACCTTAATTGTTTATCTCTGTTTTAGACTTTATCTGGTGTTTCATTTATATTGTCAATATGTTTGGATTTATTGTGTGTTAGTTAATCTTGTTATATTTTAATGAAAGATAAAATTTGGCACTGATTGTTAAAATAATTAGGTAGTTAGTAATTAATCATGTTTCAACGGTGATGCTAAGATTGAGCCATATGAGACTAACATTTTATTTTGATAGAGGGTTGGCCACTCGTTATTTTAATAGGCAGGGTGTCACAATGGGCCTCACACATAGGGCTAAAAATTCATTATTTTAAGTCCTAACTACACATTCTACCTATCCCAAATGTCGGTCCAAAGTAAGTCAACAACATAATATTCTAACCGGTGAAAGCCTACAAATTATTATTAAATTAAATTATTTATTCAATAACTATTAATTCATTACTGTGTATTACGTCTAATTTGAATTTTGATATACCACATATGAAATAAAATTAGTGATGTCTCGAGTCACAAAGGTAAATATAATAATTTCACAATTAATTTAATATATTAAAATCATGGGGCAATGCATTCTTCCCCCCAAAATAAGAAATTTTGTCCTCGAAATTCTAATTGTATACCTGACTAGAATAAATTTGGATACCTCGCTCGCATGTCATCCCATCTCTCCCATGTAGACTCCTCCTTGTTTTAGTGTACCCATTGCACTCTCACTAACGGTATGACCTTTGATCGCAGAGTTCGCTCTCTTCGATCAAGGATAGCTTGTGGTCTCTCCTTATAGATCCTATCGGGATAGATGTCTAACCGATCGAGATCGATGTGTTGATGGGCGTCCTCATCCCCTAGAAACTTTCCCAATATCTACACGTGGAAAACATTGTGTACTCATTGAAGATAGTAAGGTAAATCCAATCGATACGCCACCAGTACCACATTATTTAGTATCATAAATGGACTTACGTAATGTGGAGACAACTTCCCCTTGGATCCAAATCTGACTACTCCTTTCATTTAGGAGACCTTAAAAAGAACGTAGTCCTCAATTCGAAACTCTATCTTTTTATTTCTCTTGTCAGTGTAACTTTTCAGTTATTCCTGTGTCATCTTTACTCATTTTTGGATGAGTGCCACCTTCTCAGTGGTGTCCGAAATACTGTCTGGTCTGAACATCCTATGTTCCTTAGCCTCCAACCAATAGCTCAACGAATGTCACGATCATCCATATAATGCCTCGTAGGGTACCATACAAATAATATATTGATGATTATTGTTGTAAGAAAACTCCATGAGTTGTTAGTGTTGATCACAATCCCTTTAATATCCAAAATACATGCTTGAATTATGTCCTCTAAAATCGGGTTCATTCACTCAGTCTGACTATCTGACTGAGGGTGAAATGGCGTACTCAATTTCGTCTGTACCCCCATGGCCTCTTGAAAATCCCTCCAGAATATCACGTGGTACTCCATGTAGCCGTATAATCTCTAACACAAACAACTTGGCATAGTTCTCAACAGTGTAATTTATTCGCACTAGAAAGAAATGAGACACCTATGTTAATCTATCAATGATTACCCAAATGGAATCATTACCTCTTTGGGATGTCAATAATTTCACTATATAATCTATGGAGATTCTCTCCCACTTACACTCAAGAATTTCCAAAGGATGGAATTCTCTCGTCGGTCTCTGGTGCTCCACCTTGACTACTTGATAGGTGGCACACTTAGACACAACTTTCGCAATGTCTTTCTTCAACCTGGTCCACTATTATGACTTATATCCCAATACATCTTATCCCCTCTAGGATGCCCCGTGAATTGAGTACCTCGGCCAAAACTACGTTTCGTAACTCAATACTCTCTGTCACAACCAATTGTCCTTGAAATATTAGCCCTTCGTTTGAACTGATGGGAAAAAAAGGAACCCCATATGATACCAAATATCGTTTCCTCTGTGATACCTTGTAAAATCCATAAATGGATTGATCAGGTCTAATATAAAAATCATGAGAATTAAAAACTTTTGGTAACATCTCAGCATAGGAATTAATCAAAACCAAATGAACAATGATAAGATAAATAAATACTAAATCAATACATCACCAACTCAGATACCAATCCCTGCTAATACAACATAGCCACCTCTAAATATAAAATATGCCCATACCAAAGTCCAATTATTAATTGAAGTATACAAGTACAAACTGGCCGAAAATAAAAGAGTACAAAAATAGAATAAGCTACACTCGCTCGGCTGTTACAATCCTAGGAAAAAGAAATAGGACTTTGCTAAAGATACTCCTCCAACGAACCTGCATATATAAGAACTACCGCAATAAGAACCTGTAAAAATAGTTTTTAAAAGAAAATGTTAACAACAAGCCTATGTAAGATAGGATTATAATTGAATTTGGGCCATATCATAACTACATATCATCCTCTCGTGTTTTAACATGTTTTAAGTTGTTAGTTACTCAGCGCGATAACCTATAAACATAACCTCGTGATGTATTAGAATTATACAATTCATTTGGTTAATTAATCTTTCTCATTATTTAAGCACCGCGTAACCTACATACGCCCCTTCATCTCGGCCATCTCAAAAACATGTGGTACTCTAAATTTAAATAATCACATAAATTCGTTCACCAGTTATGCATCACCGGAATAACACATCACATTAAATCATAAATATCATATTTTGTGCCCTGACTCCACCTGGTATTTGCATGGACGGGAATTCACATATCATAATATCGGGGTGTACCTATATGGTGCCCACCCATTCACTTCCATTTCACATGTTCATTAAAAATTATCATTTTGACACATCTTTATTCACTCCGAGCAATCTACTCAAAACCCAATTACCGCACTCTTGGGTCATAACATGTAGAATCATTATACGTTTTAGACCATTTCATAAGGGGATAAAGGATAAATAACATTCTATATGACTTTCTTTAAAGTAAAGCATTTAAGTACGGTTATAATAGTATGCTTAAGGTTTTTAGTCGTCACAACTACCTTTATCTAAACCCCCTGTATGGGATGTCTCATCGAAGAGATATCCAAACAAGTAACCCCCCGATACATTTACGTTTAGATAGAATAATTATTAAGACACATTTAATTGTGGTTGATTATGAGAGAGTATAACAAAATATTGAAAGTCTATGCGTACTATCAATCCAACGTCACTATCCAACAGCCAACAATTATCCCGTAGTCCTTCCATCATCTACATGATAAAACATATACCAATGATAAAAATATCTCAAGTAAGGTCCTATGTTTGTTTTTTCATAAAAAGGACATGTAATTAACTTACAAGTGTGTTACGTCATAATGGCTCGTTTATGTATCGAATACCCATAATCATAATAAAGCATTCACATTAATTCTTAATTTATTATAGCATGAATAAGGTTCTCATAGTAAATCTCATCAATTTGGGGTCATGAATATCAAAAGTGCTACTCTCGAAGCTTAAGGTACGATACGCCACGAGAACTCACACGTGGTATGCATTGAACATAAAATACGCAAGTAATTACAACCCGCACTAACGAGTTAAGGCAAACACTTACACAATCCTCACAAATGGGTTAAGGTATATCACGTATACATACTGACCCTACGCTATTGGGTCATACTATCATCGTTATCGTAAAAATGAAAGTCATGTTCATAACCTTATATTCATCCTATAATGCGATAACCCTAACCTTTCGACTTCCTAATTGTCGGTGTAGTCTCACACTATCGTACATTAAAAACCTTACATTAACTATATTCAATCTCGATTAGACTAGCTCCAATCTCCCAAGTCATCACACTAGGTATTAATCCACACAAAATTTATATAATACCATTAAACATGACAAATACCTTATTCTAGGGGTTTTAAAACAATCATAATTACCCCCAAAGGATATATCCCAAATAGTTTTTTATAATGACTCTAATAATCACGGCCACCAAGCCCATTCCTCATTTTAGCACAATCCTAATTTTCCCCAAAGGATATATCCCCATTGGTGTTCTAGGACCAGTCGACCGGTAGAAATAGTTCTTCCAAATATTCCCCCATTACGGCATTCATCTTCAACCCCTATTTTTCTCTCTCAATTCTCCATTAATGAACAAAAAACATAATCCAAAAACCCAATCAACACTCAATTTATAAAAGCATATCAAAACAAACATTGGAACCCAACCCCCTCATTAAATCCTAAATCTATCTCAAGATTCAACTCAAAATATAAGAACCCTAGTTTTATCAAATCCTTCAAGTTTCCGTTTATTGGTTCAAATAAACAAAGGGTTTTTAACTAATTAATAATAAAAAACAAGTTCAAATCATTTTCTAACTATTTCAATTCATATACATGAAGAAATCAATCAAAACTAAAGGGTATTTAACCTAATTACTAACATCATTAGGTCAAATATGAAACTAATCAATTAAATCTTACAAATATGATTTAAAACATGTTTAGGATTTAGAATCGAATGAAATAAATATAATCTAACACATATGAACTCATAATCATATTCTATATAGAACTTTCTTTATGGATTGATTGAGAAATTTTGGGTTTTTCCAGGGATTCATTCCCAGTAAAAGGATACTATTGTTCGCTTCGTCACCTGACGTAACTCCCAAAACTAACTGTATAAAATAAGAAAATGTTATTATTGGTAGCCTTTTTATTCGGTTTGATATTTTATATCTACTAGCGTAAATAGATTTTGATTTTATATTCATTCATTCTTCATATAATTTTATAATTATTTCTTTGCATTGCAAATCCCAAATGTTGAAAATTTTGTCACTTAATAAGGTATTGTTTCTTTATCTTTTTCTTTTTATTTTTAGCCTTTTGGACTCATAACGTTTTGTCTCAATATTGTGGGATTGTACTTAAGCACAATATTATACAAACGAATTGCATAAATTTTGAATTTAGTCATGACATTTAGTGGGAATTTCAAGAAAACCCAATGGGGCGTGACTCAGTGGCGGAGGGACAGTGTTTATGACCTGAGCAAGTGCCCAGGCCAGCAAAGGTATTTTTTTTATACAGGTATGATTTATAAATTTTTAAAGATATTGGGGCAATTTTAAAAATAACATAATCTTTCAAACCTAAAAAACACGGATGATTCTTAAACTAAAAGCAAACAAAACCAACCCACTCCTTAGTCTTTCTCTCTCTTCCGTCTCTTCCCCAGAGAGAATCCATTCTTCCTTGTTTGATGTGTGCTTTGTTGGTTGATTTTGGCAACTGGGTGTTGGCATTGTTGACAGCTATTGCTGCTGATTTTGGCAGATGTTGATGCTGATTGTTGGGTATGTTTTTTAATAGAAATGTTTGGGTATGTTTTTTATTGTTAATTTTTAGTTGCTAATAAACATTTTGATGAAGTTGTTGAATTTTTTTTGTATAAATATGTTATTCTGAAAATGTTGTTGAATTTTATTCTCCAAAAAAAAAAATTTGGCGGCTACCGCCCCCAACCCCCGTAAATTTCCTACCATGCCTAGGCCAGCTTTTTTTTCTGGATCGGCCACTGGAGTGACTTATGAATTATGATCAATTTTGCACCTCATATATGTGTATAATCAATTTTCATAGTGTTTAACTCTTTAGTATTTAATCCTCGTGTAGAATGGGATTTGGTCCAGACACACGACAAGTTACAAACTGAATTGATTATTTTACATTTGATTACAGGCATTTTTTTATGAGTACATTTTGGCTACAATTTCTTTAAATGGGATGCTTTTCCACTAATAGAACATTTTGGCACTCTACCCGTCTCACGTATACATTCTATCCATCCCAATCATATTTGTTTCAACTTTTAGTATTTTGGGTTTCAGATTATTGGGACTCAAGTTTGCTTTAAGGGTGTAAGTGTTTGTGTATTTCTTATATCGTGTTAACCATTATTTTTTGTCTTTTAAGATGTGTTAAAATTTGGTAGCTGTATTGGATTTAAGGTCTTATGAGTTAATCATTAAGATTACTTTTCCTTTAAATTTGGGTTACTCATTTATATTTATGTTATCGCTTACAATTCATATTCAGATATGGGAGCCAAATGGGGTTGGTTCTACAACCATAACGCATTGCTTATGGAGATGCTTTGTGAGTATTTACTTTTGCCATGTCAATTCACTATTTCTTCCAAACTACTAATATATCGAATTCATCATCTGCCTTAATGGTGTGTTTATGTCATTTTTGAATTACTGAACAAGGGTAATGGCCTTTGGTAGTCCAAGTCTTATAGAGATTCATATTCCTAACACTGTTTCACCTTAATTGTTATTTGAAGAAGTAAAAATTCTATCTTGGTCCGAGTGGGGATAATAATTCTCTTCTTCATGTCCATGAAGTGTTAACTTTTAGACGAAAAACTTAATTATTGCATAGAGTTACAAGTGGAAGATCGTCATATTTAGGAGCCCTCTCTCGAGACAACTGAAATTTTAGAAATTAATGGGGTTGCTTTATAGACAGTTTATCTGCGTGATTGATTTCCCACTAGGGATAAGCAGTGATAACACTGCCCCAACAAGATTAATGGGAATGGTGCAGGAGAACAAATTAAACAAAATGTGCAAGTTGACTAGAGAGAAAAGATGAATGACAAGGGGCGACTAGAGAAAGAATCAAGCGAAGAGGGTAGGGGAGATGGATGGATATGAGGTAGTGAATTGAAATAGGATGGAGGGCTGCGGAGAGAGTGAAGGAGTGAAATGTTAGGGTTTCTCTTCATTTTAGTATTTATAGTTAGGTATTAAAATATAAATATATTATATATGTAACTATTAATTATAATAAAAATATTGGTTCGATTCTGGATTAGTACCGATTCGATTCTAGATTGGTTTGGACTATGGATTGGCTCGGTTAGGTTTCGTACTGGAATCGATAACCGAACAAAATAATGATTTTTTTTCTAGGACCGAACCAATTGTCCAAAAAACTAAACCAAACTAACTCAATACATATGGTTTGTTTCAGTTTGGTAGTTTTACCAATTCTGTTGTGCACCCCTAGTAGTAACAGTGACTGGAAATATTAGTTTTATTGATAATTTGTTAATGTTACAAAATGATCCTTTGTGTACTATGGTTGCTAAAAGTTGGAATAGCTGGTCATCGTATAAAACTCAACTTCATCTATAAGCTTCTTAGAACAAGGACTATATGCCTTTGTCCTTTCATTTTTATTTTTTCTTTTATTTAAATATGTTCATATTTATCTCGTTTTGAGTTTGCTACCATTTTATTAATTGATTTTTATTTTGATACATTTTTAGTTAATGGTATTGTGGTGAAAAAAATCTCAACACAAACAATTTATGAAAGGAAAACAGTCACCGGTATGAAAGCAACAACAGCAATCTCAATCACAATCACACAACACAAGAATATACGTGGTTCAGCAAATTGCATACGCTCACTGAGAGGTCTACTGTTCTTATTAGGTAGCTCTAGAGATAGTTTTTCACATGTCCTTTGCCCAGGATGAGGGGTACAATATATGGTAACCAACACGTTAGCTCATTATCCCCTGAATATCTTGTCCGAGATTTTAGGGATGGACTTGGCCACATCTTTTTGTTCCAACCGCCATGTAGAACTCATAATTTGGTATGGGCACCTTTTATGCTCATTTGGGCCTGGTCGGCTACTCATATGGGACTAGTTGACGAAAAGGTATCCACAATTGCCCCTAAAATTTTAGGGCCACAATCGGGCTCAAAATTTTAAATGTCGCTCCTGGTCAGCTTCTGATGGCAATGTTATAGTTTTTAAGATTGAGAAGGGAGTGAACTGTTGTTCTGCGATAGTTTTGAGCGGAAAATCTTCTTTGATTGTCGTGCACTATCATTCGGGGCTTAAATTGAGGCGTTCAAATGATCCACTTCGCCACTTCTACTCAGTGTTCCCTATTGCTTCCAAATTGTCCTCCACTCTCAAGCTTCTTCTTGCCTTCAGGCTTATTATTTGTCGTTTTAAAGCTATTTACTGCTTTTCATCTTCATTCACATGTGGTCTCTCATCATTCCTGGCTTGATACCTACTTCATAAGTTCTTAGTCTCTTCTTTTTCTATATTTCCTTTTGTCGTTTTTCTTTCTACTGTAGCTAGGGTTTGCTCATGGCTAAGATAGACAATAAATCTCTGGTAGAATTTAGGAAATGTTATAATATTCCTGATTGGGTGGATATTGAGTGTGCCCCTGTTCCTCGTAATGTTTGCGACATTGAGGATGGCCACTGGATTCACGTTCTTTTATTGTTGAAACATCGTGTGCGATACTAATTTCAATAGTTGCGCAAATTCCAATCACAAACTTATTTAATTAATCAATTCATCCCATAAACTCAAATAGCTATGTGCTTGCAAGTGTCAAACCAACATAAGTCAAATATGAGACACAAAGTTCAGGAAAAATCCCCTCAGGGAAAAACCTTTTTATTTCATTATAATTGTAAATCGCAACTTACACAGTTATAATGAAATACAGTTTGACACTCGAATACCCGCAGGTGTCGGTCGGTGTCATTGGCAATGGATCCACACACAATAAACCCACAAGAACCACAGTCCTATCGTTGGCCCAGGAATACCGCAGTACTCCCTATGTCCCTCAGTCCAAATTAGGAAAGAACCTTCACGCAGTAATATCCTCAATGACATGCAGCCATAAACTTCCTAGTGATTCACTCCACAATAGTACGCAACTCTCGGTTGTAGACATCTCCCCACAAAGTATGAAAAAAATAGCAAACTATGTTTTGGGTTCCACAAAATAACTCGCACAAAAGCAATTCGGATTGTGAATTGTAATACAAAAGTTATGAACCCTAAAATGGTTGGAGAATGGTATCAAAATGTATTCTGTGAAAACCAATATTTCACCTCACGAAAATCAGAAGTCTAACACCCTTATTTATAATAAAAATCAAGCGGTGACGTGTTAGAAAAGCCCTCTGTTGTTCGAACGAAGTGCGACGTCGTTCGAGCAAACCTCCATCTCGTTTGAACGAGATGTGGCATCATTTGAAGGACAGTAAATGATCCCCTTAAAAACTTTTAAAGTTTTAAATAACTTGGAATCATCAAACCTTAGTACTATTCACGAGATCGGGAGATATTTATCCAAGACTTTTATGAGAAAATATTTTTGAAAAATAAAAACCTTTTATAAAAATTTCAAAAAACCATTTTAAATTTTATAAAAAATATCCCAACACTTTTAATGTGAAATGTAAATGAAACATAAACACATTTGACCAAATTCATCTTTGTTGGCCTTGAATGTTGAAGTCTTCTTGTAATTCGGATTCATCTCTTACAGATGTAGTCTTGTCAATTCTTCGACGATGTGTAGCAGTGTATGACATACTAAATTGATAACGGAAAATAATGTCCTTAAATTGTCTTAAGTGAATTTAACTTTTCCCCAAAATCGCCTTTTCTTACACTTCTAGTATTTTGATATAGTTCCAGTCTAGTGTTCTCCAAATGTTTTGAAGATTGTAAATGGCATCCATATAATAAACGAACTCTATGGCACTAATTTAGGTTGAGTTAAAATCTACTTTTTGTTATACCTTTTCTCATACCAGCTCTGGTCTTCTTTACTTGAAAGTGAGGAGTCTGGCTAGGGTGTTGTTAGTAAATCTAACAGCTTACCATACGGACTACTAGTCTGAAGGATTCATAGTTAAGAACTGGCAGTTTCCACCCCAAGTAGGGGGTGCGAGGTACGAGGGATCTCGAATCCTTACTTATGGGGAGGAATATATAGGTTGTTGTTAAATCTCATTGCCTCTTAATTGTTTCTATAATGTGTTCTTCCACTAATGTTTTCTTTTTTTTTTCAGCGAAGTCCAAGAATCAAGAGCCTACTCTACATGAGATCTGTGATGCTGAGTTACGTAAGGCCTGGAATATAAGAGACTCTATTATCGAAGGTGAACATCCTATGCTGACTGCCTTCTTGTTGGAATATAAAAACACTACCTCCAGCTCCATTTCACGTCCATTTGACTCCATTTCTCATCTTGATATCCTAGAGGAAGAAAGAGAGGAAGAAGGTCCTCTCGAACCCATCGAGCTAGATGAGGAGGAGAGAAACTCAGAGTATGGTGTTGTTGTAGGTGATAGAGGTGGTAGTGGTGAGGCAGGATCCCTTGAGGAGGTATCTAGCAACGAAGAGTCTGGTGGAGAGATGTCCAGCGAGGAGGGTTCTAATTCAGGTGGTTCTACGTCGGAGAGTTCTAGCGAGGATGATATGGCTCCCCCTAAAATAAAGAACTTGATCCCTGATGATGATGATGATGATAATGTCATGTTATCCAAAAGGCTGAAGATTTCGAAGACCAGGTTTGTAGATACTGCTAGTGGTTCCCAGACAACAGCTCATGAGAAAAAGCTAGAGAGGAAAAGGAAAGAAGGAGAGAAGAGGGAGAGGGAGAAAAATAAAGAGCAGGTGAGAAAGGGAGAAAGGGAGAAGAGGAGAAGAAGAAGAAAGAATAGGAGAGAAATAGAGGAGAGGAAAGAAAAAAGAAAGCACATGTTTCCCTTATACTTGTGGCCGTTCTAGCTAAGTGGGCATATGTGGTTGTAGCCCCTTATCTTGATCTGATGATGCTTGAGAGATCAGTACTAATGGCAGACCGTGAACGGTCCTCAAATATGGGTCTAGACCAGTTAGCCCTAAAGGAAGATCAAGGTCTTTCTTTGGTAAGTCCATTTCCTTTATTCTCTATTTTTTCTTTTAGTTCTTTGCATTGTTTACCTTACACCTTCTTCTTCTTACAGTTTTTGTTTGACTACACCGTCCTCTGCCGTAGTCGAGATGGGCTGGAGCGGAGGAATGTTGATCTCGAGGGGAATCTGAAGACTACAGAAGAGGTCCATAAGTCCTCTGCGAGAGCTCTCATAGAGGTTGAGGCCTCTTTTGCTAAGGAGAGGGCTAAAGCGACTAAGGAGATGAAGGAACATCGCGAGGCTTATAAGCTGGTTGTGGCGATAAAACTTGACATAAAAAATGAGAATACAGGGATCGCTGAGAAGGTTAAGAGCTTAGAGGCAGAAGCGAACACAATTAGATAGAATGGCTATAATGAGGGCTAGGAGGCAGCCTATGAAGACGCCGAGAAGTAGATTAATTATATCAGTCGAGCAAACTTTAAAAAAGGTTGGGATCGAGCCCTAATCATTTCTGGAGTTTTTTATGACAATCCTCTATTTTTTAGCATAACACTGGACCCAAGCCCATCATTGATGAAGAAGCCCCTACTGTCAACCGACCTACTGCTCCTGTTGTTGATGCTCTCGTCATTCCTGCTACTGATGCCTCTATTTCTCCTGTTGTTGATGCCCCTCTACTTGGGACAGAGATGAGTGAGGTTTCTTCTAATAAGGGGAAAGAGCCAACACCTACAGAGAAAGTCAAGGTTGACCAATAGACTTCTATGATTATTTCCTTTACTTGCATTTTTTTTGTTCTCTCTTTTTGTCACTTCCTGTATCTCTACCTGGATAGTGCCATTTTTTTTAATGAAGTGAAGGAATTTTATTTTAGCATTCACTGATATACTTGTCATTTGCGTTCCATTTCTTCTAGTTTGTTGATCTTGATGACTACATTCCTGCCATTTCTCGTCTAGGACAAATCCTTGGTTCGAATGTAAGTGACTAAGTTCATCGAGCATTTATCAAGATTTTCAAATCCTTTCAGACAAGGAACCAAGACTATAAAGATCAATTAGAGGTAGTTGTCAGGCTGAAGGATAGACTTGCAAAGATGGAGGAGGTTGGTGCCTCTATTTAAGAGGAGATGGATCCTCTGAAGGCTAAGCTGTTGGACACCTCCGAGATCAATTAGGTTGGAGAGGTTCTGTAGCAGAAAAATGATGCCTTAAGGAGGTAAGTTGCACGCCTCGGGGATAATGCATCGATCATTTCTCCTTCGATTATATAGGGTTCTTCATCGTCAATAAGGCAGTGAGTTAGGATTGACGATAGCAGTTTTATAAGGGAGATTATTGAATTGAGGGGAAATTTGCATTGAGCGTATATGATAGCTTCTGGGCTCTAGAGGGATGTTACCAGGCTGAGGCACTTATTCAAGAAAGGTCCTCAAAAAGTGTGGGTAGATGGATACAACCAGGGCTGGATAGATGCTCCCACAAAGTTAAAGGAGGTCGAGGAGATGGCATTTATCAGAGGGTGGCTAAGTGCCCTCATGGAGTTAAAAGTGTGAATTTTCTCCTCTGGTATAGGCATGAGATTACTCCCTCATCCTTGGAGCCAAATCCATATAGAATGGATGACTGCTGGATCCCAAGAGATGCCATTTCGAGGCAGTTGCTAGAGTTAAGCCCGAAGGAGTTTGAGGAGGACTTTGCCCCTTATCTAAATGATGGTCGAAGGGCACGAGTGGCTGATTACCGTGCTCAGCGACCTGGTCCCTCTTAGGACCTAATTTATTATTTATTTTATTACTATTGTACGTGTAATTGTGTAACCTTTAGCAATAATTTTTTTATGTTTTGTGCAATTGCCGACTAAACACACATGTTGTCTATTTTTTATTTATAATCTATAGCGATTTGGGGCTTCTCAGCCGACTAAATGTGAGAGAGTTTATTTTCAAATGAGTATTCCCCCAGTCCAGTATGCCATAGACATACCATTCCACCTCACTTTACCTTTTAGGTCGTGTCGTCACACTGCCTTAGGCCTAAGTAGGGTGATGGAGAGGATACACCTGATTAATGGGCAATTCGCCCGAGCAGGATTTTTGGAGCCAAGGTATGTTAGAGACCAACCTGAGTTGTCCATATTACCTAAGGATCCCCTGTAGGTCTTCATTTGTTGTCGAAGCAACCTAGGAGGCTAGTTGTGTTTCGAACAAAGTCCCGAGGAGGGTTATTATATGTCAACCCTGCTAGCTATGGTTTAGAGAAGTTGAGTTGGTATAAACCTAACTGTGGTGGTAATAACTTACTATATTCCATGTTGTTTATAATATATGTTAAAACAGTAAATCCTGTAACTTGAAAAGGGTTCATATAATAAAATATACTTGAGACAACCAACATATACATAATGCTAAGGCCAATCGAGTTTTATTGATCAAAGTCAGGAACAGAGAGCAACATTAATTTGTAAATGAAAATTTGCCTAAACTAATGGTGCATAAATAAATCTAGAAGTATAATTTCTTTAGGTTGGCTACATTCCAAGATCTTGGTATAGCCCTTCCCTCCAACATTTCCAAGTGATAGAGTCCTTACAGGTCGTCCCTCATCACCTTGAATGGACCTTCCCAGTTAGGTCTTAGCTTGCCATCTGATGGTCTCATAGCACTACCAAGAACTTTCCTTAGGACGTAGTCTCTGACCTGGAATTTCCTTGGATTGACTTTCTGATTATATTATTTGGATAGTTGTTGCTGGTAAGATGCCAACTTAACTAGAGCCAATTCTCGCTACTCATCGGCTAAGTCAAGTTCGACGAGCAACGCTTCATAATTGTGGCCTTGGTCGACTAACGTAGACTTCATGGTAGGGAGACCAACTTTTAGTGGAATAATTGCTTCCATTCCATATATGAGTGCAAAGGGTGTCTCCCCAGTTGCTCACCTTGGGGTGGTACGATAGGACCAAAGGATATGGGTAATTCATTTGCCCATGCTCCTTTGGCTCGGTCTAGGTACTTTTTCAATTCATAGATCACTGTCTTGTTGGAGGCCTCAACTTAACCATTTCTTTGAGGATATGCTACAGAGATGAAGTAGTGCCCGATTCCATGTTCATTGCAAAAGCTTTGGAAGGGGCCACTCTCGGACTGGGTCCTGTTATCGATAATAATCGTCCTTTGTATACCGAAGCATGTGATGATATTTTGCCATATGAACCTTATCATATTTGTGTCCCTGATATTCGTTAGTGGTTCTGCCTCTATCCATTTTGTGAAGTAGTCTATGGCGACCAACAGATAGTTCCAATTTCTTGCTGCAGTAAGTAGAGGACCTACAATGTCCAGGCCCCACTGGGCGAAGGGCCAGGAGCTAGTTAGGGTTTTAGGTCGCTAGCGGGTTGGTGGACCATGGGCGAGTGCTTTTGGAATTTTTTCCATTTTCGGACATAGACTCCAGCGTCCTTCTGCATGTACGGCTACCAGTATCCTTCCTTTATTACTCAAAAGGCTATCGACCTTCCTCTTTCATGACTCTTATCTGATGAGATGTCTTCTTATCACTTGGCAATTTATCATTTTGCAAGTAATCTATAACGGGATCCATCCATCTCGGAGATTTGTTAATATGGAGAATTTGCTTGGGGTTCTATAATTCAGTAGCCTGATGAATGTTGGGTTGCATGAGGAAATCAATTTGGATTGTCTTTCTTAAGTTGGAGTCTATTATTGAGCTTAGAGCTGCTAGGGCATCTACATGGCTGTTTTATTCCCTGAGGAAATGTTGAACATCAATTTGATCGAAGTTGGACATTAATCCCTTTATAATGGCGAGATAAGATGCCATACTTTCATCCTTTGCGTTGAAGTCACCGCTTATTTGGTTGGAAACTAGTTATGAATCTCCGACCTAAAGGTGCCTCGCCCCTAGCAGTTGCATTTTACGTAGTCCGGTGATCAGTGCCTTATATTCTGCCTCATTTTTAGAGGCTTCAAATCCAAGTTTGATTCCTTGCTTGAGCACTATATTCTCAGGAGTAGCACGATACCTACTCCTGCCCCCTTGAGTTGGAGGCTCCATCAATATATAATGTCTAAACACTTAAGCCTTACCTTGAACGACTAGTCTCAGGGTGATTGTAAGGTTTTTCCCCTGTGAACTCAGCAACAAAATCATCCAGGACTTGCCCCTTGATGGATGTTCTTGGTTGAAAGTGAATGTCGAACCTTCCGAGCTCGACTGTCCACTTTAATAGTCGTCCATAGAGATTTTCTTTCCTTAGAACAACCTTAAGGGGGGGTGAAGTAACTACGACGATGGAGTGAGATTCAAACTAATGCTTCAGTTTCCTTGAGGCTATCATGAGTGCGTAAGCGAGCTTATCCAATGGCTCACATCGATGTCCGGATTCCAAAAGAGTTTTACTTGCATATTAGACTATATGTTGGCTTCCCTTTCTCTCACATACTAAGGCAGAGCTTACATCATGGTCTGACACTGCTAAGTAGAGGTACATCGGATCACTCTACTTAAAGATCTCGAGCAAAGAGGGCCTACTAAGGTAAACCTTAAGTTCTTCTAGGGATCTCGAGTAGTTTTCATTCCATGTTACTCATTTTTTTCTATTTAGAAATTGAAAGAATGGCTGATACCTTTTCGAAGATTTATAAATGAACCGATTGTGCGTAGCGAGTATTCCTGTGAGCTTTTGTACATCTCTTACTGTTTGAGGGGACTGAACTTTATTAATAGAATCGATTTGGTTGGGGTTTTCCTATATTCCTCTCTTACTGATTAAGTATCCCAGGAATTATCCTGACTGGATGCCGAAACAACACTTACTTGCGTTAAGTTTCATTCGGTACTTCCTGAGGATTTCGAAGGTCTTTGTCAGGTTGAAAAGGTGGTCATCCTTGAGCTTTCTCTTAACGAGCATGTCATTGATGTAAACTTCCATGGTATCCGCCATCTGGTCTTTGAACATCCTTGTGACTATCCGTTGATAAGTTGTTCCTGCATTCTTAAGGCCTAAAGACATAACTTTATAGCAATATAAACCATAGTGGTTATAAAGGAGGTTTTATATTAATCTAGCGCGTGAAGGGGGATTTGATGGTATCCATAATATGCATATAAGAAGCTCATCATCTCGTGTGTAGCCATATCATCTACTAGTTGATCAATCTTTGGGAGGGGAAAACTGTCTTTGGGACAGGCTCTGTTGAGGTCGGTGAAGTCAATACAAACTCTCCACTTTCCACTTCTCTTAGGAACTACTACTGGGTTGGATAACCATTTAGGGAACGGAACTTCCCGTATGGACCCTGCATCCAGTAACTTCTTGACCTTTTTCTCTACTGCCTTAGCCTTCTCTAAGGCTGTTCGACGTGTGTTCTGTGTAATTGACATAAAGGATAGGTCTACGTGTAATTGATGACAAGTAATGCTGGGATCAATCCCAGGCAGCTCGTAGGGCTCCCATGCAAAAACACCCAAGTTGCTCTGAACAAGGGTGATTAGTTCTTTGTTCTCGTGATTATTCAAGGAGGTGCCAATCAAAAACTTCTTTTTAGTCAAGCTACTCCCAGCTGCGACCTCTTCCAAGTCTTCAATGACCATTTTGGAGGGCAGGAGCCTGGTCTTCTCCACTCCTAGTCGACCATACCTTGGTTGCTATTTAGAGGGCATTAAACACTCCTGGTTTTCTTCCTTGTAATTTTCTTATCCCACTTTCTTCTCCTATTTGGGGCATATGGCTGCGATGAAACACTTCCTCATCGTAGCCTAGTCTCCATGGATCTCAACTACTCCTTGATCAGTTAAACACTTTAATTTCTGGTGATAGGTCGATAGGACGGCCTTCATTTCATGGAGTCATCCCCGCCCGAGGATGGCCTAGTAATTCAAGATCAATAACAAGACCTTTAATCAATTTTGATATGTTTCCTGACCTGACTGGCAGGACAATCTTTCCCAGAGGGATCGTGATCTTCCTAGCGAAGCCGACCAACAGAATAGTGGCTTCCTTGAGATAGGTTATGCTTAGTTTTATCTTTCAAAATAATTTGAGGTACATTACTTCGGATGAGATTCCTTGGTCGATGAGCAACCTATCGACGTCCCAATTGGCTATCCTGAGTGTAATGACCAGTGCGTCATGATGAGGGGTTCTCACTCCCACCAAATATTTATCTGTGAAAATAATATGCTTATTGTAATCGACGTCCTCTGATCTCCGGTGCTTCCCTTCTTGAGACTTGGCTGGGTCAATCAGGAATGCCTGAATGACTGCGATAAGCTTCTTAACTTCCATTCGAGTCGTATTTCCTTATTACTGCAAATTCATAGCCAACATCCTCCTCGAGGACATTATCAGGCCTCTGGTCACCATACCCTACTTCTTTATCTGTCTTACTCTCAACAAACTCATTAAGATGTTGAACTTTGGACAGCTCCTCGAGGTGAGACTTCAAGTCTTTACAGTGTTCAATTCTATATTTGCCTTCTTTGTGGAATGCGCACCTTAGCGCATTATTTCGCTTCGAAGGATCTCCTCCCATCTTCCTTGGCCATTCGATAAATGGCTCATCCTTGATATTTGCAATAATCTAATAGATCGACTCCTTAAAGACTGTGTTTACAACATGAAATGACTTTGAGGCGTCGTTCTTGTTTCCATTCTTAGGTTCGTTCTTACCCCCGTTCTTATTCCCTTTCTTCTGTCGTTCAGTCTTCTTAGCCCCTTTTCTAACCTTCACTCAACCATTTTTCCCTGTATTAAGATAGGTCCCATCCTCGACCTTAGTGTATTTCTCAATAAGGTCCATCAAGTCATCGATGGTTATGGCCTCCTTCTAAGTTAAGGAGTGGTGCAAGAGGTAGGAGCTCGGCAAGCCTAATTTGAAGGATGCTACGGTGACCTGCTCTGAGAAATTCTTGACATCATTGAACATTTCCCAGTACCTATTCGTGTACTCTCTGAGGTTCTATTGTGGCTTTTTCTTCATAGTAAGAAAAGCATCCATCCTCTTCGAATGGGAACTGCTCGTAATGAAGCGAGTTGTAAATAGCTCGGTCAGAGATTTGAAACTCTTGATGGATCGATGAGGTAGATTCTCAAACCACTTCTAGGCCACATCATGAAAGCTCGAGGGGAATATTCGACACATGAGTGCATCATTGTGACTCCATAGACTCATTACTTGCCTGTATGTCCTAATATGGTCAATGGGATCAGTTTTGCCATATTAAATATTGAACCTAAGAATCGCAAACTTCTTCGGGCTTCTTCTTCTATCGCCCTTGAAAAAGGGTACTTCATCTGAGTTTCAATAGCTTGTCTTGCTAGCTCCCTTGTTGATCTAGCACTATGGTGAGCTGGGTGCTAGTCCATCTCTCTCCAGACCAGACTTCGTATATCATCATCGTGTTGATTAGGACTCCTGTACCTGCGAGTTGGTTGAAAGTATTCATAATGGTGATCACCTGACCTGGGTCTCTCCTTTCTTTCTGAGCCATGTCTTGGGCTTCTTCCTGGGCTACGAGATTTGCTCCCCTGAGGGCTAGGAGTCCTGCTGTGGCGTCGCCTCACATTTCGACGGAGTTCTCTCTCCAGTCTTTCCAGTCACCTTTTGAGGTGAGCATTCGCATTTTCCCGTTGGGGAGTGGCCTCCTCCTGTTCTTGGAGTCTGGCCTCGTTGGAATCAATTAACCTAGAGATTTGTGTGGACCTGGGTGGCCTTTAACTTTCTTCAGAGACTTACCTCTCCTGGAGAAGTCTTGGGTTTGAATGGCGCATTTCAGACCTTACCCTTGGGGGGTTCGGCTATTGATGATTATCTCCTACTTGAGTAACGTTACTAATGAGATGGGGCATTGTTGGTTTTTTTTTGTGAAGGTTTTCGCAGGAAAAAACAATCGTTTCCCAGATACGGTGCCAATTGTGGTCACAAAAATCTCAACACAAACAATTTATGAAAGGAAAATAATCACTATTATGAAAGAAACAGCAGTAATCTCAATCACAATCACACAACACAAGAATATACGTGGTTCGTCAAATTGCCTACATCAACGGAGAGGTCTACTGTTCTTATTAGGTAACTCTCAAGATAGTTTTTCACATGTCCTTTTCCCTGGACCAGGGGTACAATATATATTCAGTAGAAAGAAAGAGAGTATTGGAACACAACACGTTACACCAGTATCCCCTGATTATCTCATCCAAGATTTTAGGGATGGACTTTTCCATATCTTTTTGTTCCAATCGCCATCTAAAACTCATAATTTGGGTCGAGCACCTTTTATGCTCATTTGGGCCTGGTCGGCTACTCTTATGGGCCTAGTTGACTAAAAGGTACCCACAAGGATGTTGAACTTAAAACTCATGTGCACAAGACCTATGAAATAAGAAATAAGTAAAAAAATAAAAAAAATGAAAAATGAAAAATGAAAAGAATAAAGGAAACAGTGAAAAAGGGAAAAATAGATAACCCAACATTTTCTTCACACCCACACCAACCTAAGAGCTGACCCCCACCCATTTTCCTCCCTTACCCCCACCATCATCCTAATTAAAAGCATAGTCCCCCAACCCTCTCTCTCTCTCTCTCTCTCTCTCTCTCTCTCTCTCTCTCGTGTGCACAAGAAGAATCGAATTAGTCAAGATGCATAATATTTTTATATTATGTATGAGGACTTGAGCTTATCAATTGATTGACCATATCCATAGCATTGGGTCATTTTGACCAAAAAAATATCCTAATGTTATTTTCTAAATTAGATAACAGGTGCAACAACCTACCCTGAAAAATCTACCTCAAAGGGTGGGAAAATGCTGAAAACGCTCGATTACAAAAAAAAAGTGCATGTGTGACAATCCAAGTTTTGTACAGGATTCGTATTTTCCATACTCTAGTTAGACAAATATGAGAGCATTGTGCTCTCAAATTATCATTTTAAATGATTTCTTTTACTTAATGCATCGGAGTATCTTTTAGCATTATAATATATTGCCAAATTAGTCATAGGGGCATAGCATTGTTTGGAATTTATTTTGTGAATTATTGTTTATTTTTAACAATTTATATATAATTTAATTTTATAATAAAACCTTATGATATACGTCCCTCTACCTTGGTATGAGACTTATAGTCTCTCATTTTCTTTGTAAATAAAAACTAGATTATAGCAAGAACACTAATATATTTCGGGTTTATGATTCACCCTCTCATTTAAAAATCATGACAAATCAGCCCTTAAACTTCCAACCCAATTCAACCGACAAAAGAGATTGGGTTATGTTCTTTTAGCGTAAGTTGACTCATATACCCTTATTAGTGTTTATACATTTACCTGATTACCTGAAACTCTTTAATGACTAATTATTTCCATTCCCACGGTGTTTTATTGTGTCTAAAGGATTATTTCGATCTCATTTTGATCTCTCACACCTTGTTTAACTTTCAAAAATATACTAAAGCTCATATTGTATGGCTATTAGTGGAAACTATGAGCGGAAACCCTAACATAATCCTTTGATATAATACTAGTGTTTGTTAAGGCTATGTTTGTTTCCTTTTCTTCTTCTCATCGTTTAATTAGATATATTCTTATGATCAACAAGTATCTATGTTAATGGTAATATATTTGGGGCTTGTGGTCCCCTTATATCTATCTATCCCATATCTATTTTTCTTTCTTTAATTTGATTTTTTGGTGTGCCTATTATGTTCTCATGAACTCTTTATCTAATTTGTACAGTATTAATTGAAGGGAGTATGAGTCGAGGGCCCCACATGGATTGCATATGGCATTCAAAGCGTTCAAATTCACCACATGTCATAGTCGCCCACTGACTAGAGATTGGATAAAAAAATCTTTTAAAAATGATAATGACGAGAGAACCGAACAATCATATTGTAACTCATCAACCTAAAAGGTAGGAGTAAAGATAAAAATTCGCTTCATCAGGAATTCTCAAGGAAACTCCTCACTTGTGAGGTGTGATGATATAGAACAATATTGTACTAATGGCTTGGACCCTCGCATAGCATCCTCTAGCACTTAAGATCGTCATTCTCCCAATATAATAATACAATCCATATATTCCTTCCTTATGAATATAGGTAGGCCCTACCTACCGAACCATGTCTATTCTCATGTTCTTTTATTTATTGTATTAATATATGTGGTCACTTTTCATATTCAACGAACGATATTGTAGATTCGACCCCTTACAATTTGGCATTGTTTATGGGAAACTTCTTAATCTCGACAATTGATAATACTAAATTTCAACCACTATGAGTGCACGCCAGTCTTACTGCTCCTATGCTAGTAACCGAGAGTGATAAAAAATACAGATCGTGAGGTGGGAACAGTCTCTTTCAAGATCTCCTCCTTCTCATAGTGATGACAAACCTCATGGATGATCATCTCGTAGATTTGGTCAAAAAAGATGCCGCAACACTCCTTTTGTGGAGCCTCCTGGAAGAAACCCCATGTCAGGTCTTGTAAACCTCTATGAGGAACGCTTGAATGAATGTGACAAATAAATCGCCAAATTAAAGAAGTAACTTATTAAGCAATCCGAGGGGTATGGATTTAACTCTCTCACTGTTGAAAACCAAAGAATGAGGAGAATTAGGCCACCTAAGACCCTTCCTGCCAACCATAATGTTAGAACATCCAAGTCCCCAAGCCCATGTGTTACACCTGAAAATCAGTCCTAATTGGTTCATCAATATTTTCATAAGTCATCTGTCAAGGAGATTGATCAGTATTAGTCGTCGAATCCAGTCACAACAATAATCCTACCAAGATGACACCTCCTCCCATTAAGAGCGTAGGTCAGGAGGACTTCCACGAGTTCATTAAGAAGGAATTTAAGGCAGAGTTGAACCATAACCTAGAATGAACTCCTAAATATCTTTCTATAAAAATGTTTGGTCTTGAGCCAAATTCCTCCTTTAGCACTGATATATAGAGGTCAGAGCCTTCCAATAAATTCTTTGTTCCAAAATGACAACATATGGAGGCAGGAGTGAATCAGTTCATCGAATCCGCCATTTTAGAAAATACATGTCCTTATGGAGTCATTACAATGCTCTCATTTGTCATGTTTTCCATCTAATCTCGGTGTTATCGGGCTTAGGTGGTTTAAGAAGTTATGCCCATTTTGATCTCTTATTTTAGAGAGTTGACTGATTGTTTTGCTGCTTGTTTCATTCTCAATATAAGGACAATCAAGTAATTATATTCCCTAATCACCCTTAGGAGGTAAAAGGAGGAATCCCTCAGAAAGTATGCTCAAAGATACTGGGAATTGTTTAACAAAATTGACAACTGCAATGAGCACTTGACAATCTCTTCGCTTAACTTTGGACTCACTACCAGGCCCTCACTAAGAAGCTAGTGTCATCAAGAGATAATCTCATGGACCAAATTAAGAAATACTCCAAAAGTAGAGGAAAAGTTCCTCAACACAGACAATCATGTTGATTATTCTTCCATATCTGCATAGAAAAGTGAGACACTGTCAGTTTCAGTTCAGTTCTAGACTGGTTCAGGTTGGTTTCATATTGGAACTAAGAACCGAATCGAAAAATTATTTATTTTTATCTAAGACAGAACCAATTATCTACAAACCCGAACCAAACCAACACAATACTTCATGTTTGTTTTGATTTATCGATTTTCCCGATTCCATTGTGCACCCTTAGTTGTACCATTGACTAGAAAGATTTATTTTGTCTAGAATTTGTTAAATTTTCAAAATGATCCTTCGTGTGTAGTAGTTACTAAAATTTGGAATGATTGGTCACGGTATAAAACTCAAGTTCATGTATAAGCTTCTTGGAACAAGGATTATATTCTTCTATCCTTCCATTTTTTACTTCTATCCTTTCATTTCATTTTTTTCAGTTTTATTTTTATTAATTGATTTCAAGGTTGATAAATTTTTCATTAATGGTATGTTAAACTTGACACTCATGTGCACATGAGCTGTGAAATAAAATATAATTAAAAAGAAAAAAAATAGAAAAATGAAAAGAAAAATGGAGAAATAGTTAAAACAAAAGGAAATACATAGAACCTGTCATCTTCTTCACACTCACATCAACCTGGTCACTCCCTCGCCCTCGTCGTCATCCAAATCGGAAGTATAAGCCCTCAACCCTCACTCCCTCTATCTTTCTCATGGACACAAAAAGAATCGAATTGGAGCATCAATTTGAAAAATCAAGTTGATTTGGAGGGTTTTGATTATACATATCAAATTGATTATTTAGGGTTTCCATTGGAGCCAAGGGGGAGGGTTTTTGCAGCTAACTGGGTGACAATGATGAGAGCTGAGGGGTGTTGCCAATGGGGGATAGACTGGGACGAATGGGGAGAGATTGGCACAGGGGCGGTGGTTGTGGTGGCTAGGCTGAAGCCAATATTGTTGTAATACCCCGTACTTTTGGCTATATTTATTTTTGGGATTAATTAATTAATTAGCGTATTAATTGGAAATTAATCCGGGTTATAAATACTAATATGATGCGAATTGGTATTTGATTATGTACATATAAGATTATATATGTATTTGGTATTATGAAATTTGTCGTGAGATTTATATACGGCATTTTAGAAATTTTGTTGAAACGCGTGGGACCGCCGCGTCACGGTATATTATTTTGTTAATAAAAGTGAATTTAAAATCTATAATCCGTATGGTCGTTTTGAGTGCGTCAACGCGTCCGGAAGGGTCGAGATAGTCAGAAAACACTAGCCGGGGGTATAGTTAGGGTCCCGGGGTATTTTTAGGCCATACCGGCAACTTAAAGGGTATTTTAGTAATTTGGTATTTTTGGGTAATTAAAAGTGACGAAAATTGAGAGTTGTAATCTGATAAGGATTGACCCAACCAACCCTTTATTAAC
The DNA here is from genome assembly GCA_949130495.1 of Sambucus nigra. Classification (NCBI taxonomy): domain Eukaryota; kingdom Viridiplantae; phylum Streptophyta; class Magnoliopsida; order Dipsacales; family Adoxaceae; genus Sambucus; species Sambucus nigra. The sequence continues at coordinate 142,776,553 of OX422208.1, read as the reverse complement.
CCCATAAGCTACGTAGGTTATCATTTAGTCTTCCAACTCTCCCAAAGCAAACCCTAGCCACCATAGCCTTTTGGAGAAGAAAGCTTGGAGAAGGAGAGAGAGAGAGGAATTCTGCAGAGATTCTTCACCAAATCAACACCAAATCCGAAATCAAACCAAGGCAAGTGATTTATTCCATTTAAATTTCAGAGAATGCTTCTTCCATGTTAGATTATTCATAAATTTTGTATGTTCTTTGAAGATAATGAAAAATCCATAAGATTGGAGTTATTAGTTTAAATTGTGGGATATAGGTTGCATGTAGAATGTTACTGGAAGATTATATTAAGAGAATTATCGACTTTTGTTATACCAAAAACGGATTTAAGATGAAGTTTATGAATGTTCTTGAGATAAAATCTGGAAACTAGGTTTTTGATGAAGTTTGACCCATATGTAGCCTTTAGATGTTGAATTAGTGGTTTATGGACGTTAGTAATATTGTAGGATTGTTATATGACATTACTATAACGTTATATTTGAGAATCATACGTTAGAAATAAGTTTTGGGACGTTTTCAAATCTGCAGAACGAAGCAGTCCGTAGCCATACCTGTTCGATCGATCGATCGACATTCATCAGTCGATCGATCGACTAGATCGATCGATCGATATTCATAGGTTGATCGATAGACCTCCCCAGAATGAGTAAAATTTTCCTTAATTTGATTTTAAATGGTGGAAACCCTCGGAGAATATGTTTGGAGAACTTATGAATACCCTCACCCTTAAGGAAGACCAGTAGGTGTGATTATTATAGTGGACTTTAATTAGAATGCAATTCGGGGAATTATTCTAGGTTATTGAAATTCGTTAGAGAGGTAACGTTTGGGTTAATAGTGCAAAATTGTGTAATTCGATGAAATAAGGTTTAGAGCAGAAGTAAAGACCTTAGGAATAAAGATGTTATATTTGGGAATAATCGGAACCTAATAATCTATTATAGATAGGTTTTAAGGTTAAGGGACTACGACGTGAGACGTGTTGGTAATTTAACTTTATATTAACGGGAAACTTGAATAATATAAGTTTGGAAATGGTATAATGATGTAGAGTATTACAATTATACTACGGTGATTACTAAGATGCGTGTATACTTAGCATTGATATAGTATTTGTGTGTATGACATACCTACCATACTTGCTATCACGGGAGGTTTGCGTTCGCTTAGGACCCTCTAATCCTTGTGTGCCTACGGGGGGGATTTAGACTGGTACCTTGATGAACATAGGTCATAGAAAGACTTATTGTGATATTAATAAGTCCGCTGACCATGGGAGCGTAGGTATGTGCGTGACCCATGTGATGGTGACTGTGTTCGCCTCCCCTATTTGTGATTTGTGTTATCTGAACTATTCCTGAGAGATTCGGAATATGTGATCCTTATGTACGTGATGTACCGGGATGGATAGCAGAGTATGTGTGCACCATAGCTTAGATTGCGGGGTGCTTGTATCGTATATTTATGATGTGAATAATATACATTAAATTAATGGAAATCCTCATGTTAATGTTGTAAAAATATTACGGTATTGTTTCGAGATATATAATGAGTTAGCTGTTAGTTATATCAATGGCATAGTTAGTAACTGAGTTTACGTTAAACCTCTATTAAATTACGAGCGTTGTTATGTTAAATTAACCGAGTAAAATGGGTAGAACCTTTGGTAGTCTAGCTAGTTACGTTGTCACTTAGCTAGTGGAAAGGGTAGTTATAGATGGGTACTTATGTTAGGAGTGCACAGTTAGTCGAGAGGTGAGAATTTAATGTGAGTGCACGTCCTAACATGTACTTTGCATTTAATGTTTTAAATGTTTTTAAAGCACTTGCCGGTTTTTAAAATGATTTCCACTTTCGGGCTCTGACCCATTTGCTTTCAAATATATTTTCTTGTAAAACCATTTTAGGTGCCCAGCCACAAGGACACCAAGCATAGGATTCTCATTCAGGTGACGAGCTGTAGCTGTTTGTGGAAGCTACAGGGATTTGCATGTAGACGCTTCTCTCATTTGGATTCCAGTCTCAGCATCTATCAGTCGTAGGGCATGTTGCCCAATTCTATTAGACATTTTTACATTTCAGTTCTGAGACTCTAGCATGTATTGCTCAGTATTCAGTTTTAGTTGTTTATTTCAGTTTACTTATCAGTTGTGGGATTTGTATTGAGGAGTTTTTCCTCCAGAGTTTATTTACATTTTGTGATGGTTATTCGTTTTACTTCAGTATGGTGAATGGTGTTATTTAGTTATTCATTACTCTTGTTGCATGTTAATCAGATTTAATAAAATTTGGCACTTACTTTTTAAATACTAGGTGGTTAGTAATAATAAAATGTTTTCAACAGTGATGCTATTAACTGAGCCAACTTGGCATTTTGAATTAATTTTATAAAGGAGTAGCTACCCGGTGTTTAATTAGTCGGGGTGTCACAGGTGGTATCAGAGCATCAGGTTCTAGTGTCCTTTAGGATCTGTACGGCTATTATATTTCCGCTACGTTTTCTTTGATATAGAGCCCTATATTTTAGGACTGTTGTACTCTTTGTATGTACGCTTCGTTCTTCAGCTATTTTAAAGTTTATAACTGTAGACTTATAAACTTTGTTCTTATTTCAGATGCCTCCACGACGTGCACGACGAGTTCCCAGGAATGCAGTGCCCGAACCCCAGCCCGCTCCAGTTCAGGGCATGTTGAACGCCGCTGAGGTTGCAGCTATAGTAGCTCAAGCGGTAAATGCCACGATTGCCGTTATTCAGCAGGCACCACCACCGGCGCCGGTTGCCGCGCCAGTACAGGTTAATGCATTCCCATCTGCTTGGGTGCGTGTACGTGACGCTTTTCAGAAAGCGCACCCGCCAGAGTTTGCTGGTAGCTCAGATGTGGTAGTCTCGAGCCAATGGAGGAAGGACATACAAAGGCATTTGAGGATGCATGAGTTCACTGATATTCAGAAACAGGTGCTAGCTACGTTCAAGCTAGTGGGATCTGCGTTACAGTGGTGGGAGTCTATCACCACCGCGGAGGAGAGGGATACCCTCACGATACAAGAGTTCTAGGTGCGGTTCGACCGCAAGTACTTTCCGTCCGCAGTTCATACAGAGATGAGGAAGAAGCTGATGAGTTTGAAGCAGGAGGGCAAGACAGTGGCCGAATATGAGGCCGAGTTTACTAACCTGTTGAATATCGTTCCAGACGAGATTCCAACAGAGAAGAAGAAGATAGAGAAGTTCACTGATGGGTTGAATTGGAGGATCCGTCAGCATCTGCTAGGGAACCTATCGTTGGCCACGTATTCTGATGTGGTTAACGCTGCACTATTGCACTGCCAGGACCACCGTTTTCATATGGCCGAGGGCAAAAGGTCGGGGGAGTCTAGCCATCAGGGCAGGACTGGAGGACATGGTGCCAGCGGGGCACAATCGGGTCAGGGGCAGAGGCAGAATGAGCAGGTATCCCAGCAGGGGGATAATAAGAGGTTCCGGTCAGGGAACTACAGGCAGGGACAGGGAGGTTTCCGTCAGGGCCATCAGGGTCCAAACGGTCAGCAGGGCCAACAGGGGCAGAATGGGCAGCAGTTTCACCAGGGCCAGCAGGGCCAAGGGAGGAACGGTAACGGCCATCAGGGTCGGGGCCAGCAAGGGCAGAGAGGAGGGAATTTCCCAGGGAAGTGCTTTATTTGTGGCAAGACTGGCCATAAGAAGCAGGATTGTCCTGATAGGGGCAGGGCCCCACAGCAGCAGCAGCAGGGTGCTCGCCAGGAGCCACAGAGACCTATGTTTCCCGCCGCTCTTCCCGCACCGCCACAGATGGCAGCATTGCCACCCATCCCAGCAGTCCCAGCTCAGCAGAGGCAGCTACAGTATGGACGTGTCTACAACGTTCACCAGGCTGCAGTTCCACAGGCACCGCCCGCGATCGAGGGTACGTTTCCTATCCATGGCACTATGGGTCGGGTGTTATTTGATACGGGTGCTACACACTGTTTTATTGCTACACACTTCGCGAAAGCTTTAGGATTGTTAGCTACGGCAGAGAGCACAGTGACGTGTGTCGACTCACCATTAGGGAGTGGGTCACTTATTTTCTTTATATGCCGGGGAGTGGGGGTAGAGGTTGGTGGTTTGGTATTACCTGCGGACATGTTAGTGTTAGACATGCATGTTCACGATGTGATCATCGGTATGGATTGGCTCGTAGCATATAGGGCCATGATTGATTGCTTCAGCGGGAGCATTGTTTTTGCCATTCCGGGGCAGGAGATGTTTATAGTGGCGATGCCTCGCCCAGAGGGAGGATCGACCGCTCATCTGTATTACATAGAGGAGGATACCTCTAAGGAGGTTGTGATTCCTTTGGATTCGATCCCGGTTGTCAGGGAGTATTCAGATGTGTTTCAGGAGATACCAGGCTTACCACCCAGTCGAGAGATAGACTTCGTTATAGACTTGCTACCGGGTACGAGACCTATATCACGCGCACCGTACCGTATGGCTCCAGCTGAGATGCGAGAGTTACGGGATCAGATAGAGCAGCTGTTAGGGCAGGGCTTTATTCGTAGGAGTACCTCACCCTGGGGCGCTCCAGTTTTGTTTGTGAAGAAGAGGGACGGTTCACTGAGATTGTGTGTGGACTACCGAGAGTTGAATAAGGTCACGATACAGAATAAGTATCCGTTGCCTCGAATCGATGACTTATTCGACCAGTTGAGAGGAGCTTCTTTCTTCTCAAAGATTGACTTGAGGTCGGGATACCATCAGTTGCGTATCAGGGATGAGGATGTCTCGAAGACTGCGTTCTTGTCGAGATATGGTTCTTATGAGTTTCGGGTTATGCCTTTCGGCTTGACCAACGCTCCAGCAGTGTTTATGGACTTAATGAACAGAGTGTTCAGGGATTTCCTAAACCAGTTTGTCATTGTCTTCATTGATGATATCCTGGTTTACTCTCAGACAGAGGAGGAGCACGCCGAGTATTTGAGGCAGGTTTTGCAGACACTTCGTCAGAACGAACTATATGCAAAATACGAGAAGTGAGGGTTTTGGCTGAAGGAAGTCCAGTTCTTGGGTCACATTATTTCCGATCAGGGAATATCTGTCGATCCGGGGAAGGTGTCAGCGGTGAGGGAGTGGGGACAGCCCACGACACCAACAGAGATTCGTAGTTTCTTGGGCTTAGCAGGATACTACAGGAGGTTTATTCGGGGTTTCTCGGAGATAGCAGGTCCTTTGACACATCTTACTCGTAAGGGTGTGCCATATATCTGGAGTGATGCCTGTCAGTTGGCATTCGATGAATTGAAGGAAAAATTGACCTCAGCACTTGTGTTAGCATTGCCGAGACCGGGAGTTGAGTATTTGGTTTACACCGATGCGTCTTTGCAAGGGCTTGGAGGTGTTTTGCAACAAGAGAGACAGGCCATAGCTTATGCTTCCCGTAAGCTTAAGCCTCATGAGAAGAATTACCCCACACATGATTTGGATTTGGCGGCAGTGGTATTTGCCTTATGGATTTGGAGGCACTATCTTTTGGGGGAGAAGTTTCAGCTGTTCACGGACCACAAGTCACTACAGTATCTGTTCACGCAGAAGGAATTGAATATGCGGCAGCGTAGGTGGCTTGAGTTTGTGAAAGACTACCAGTTCGACATCCAGTACCACCCGGGTAAGGCTAACGTGGTAGCAGACGCGTTGAGCCGCAGGCCAGCAGATGAGGTGGCAGAGGTGTGGAAGGCTAAGTGGAAGGAATTGGGACACCAGGATGCAGTGGCCTGATCTTTCATGTCTGTGATGACCGTTACACCGCAGATTATCACAAAGGTGGTACGGGCACAGGCTAATGACTCGTTCTGTCAGGAGCAGATAGTTCGATTACTTGCAGAGGGAGCCGAGTCCTATAACGTTAGCTCAGACGGGGGATTATGCTTCAATGGGAGATTGGTAGTTCCGGAAGGGGAAGAATTGCGGCACGAAGTAATGGCAGAGTCGCACGGCTCACGGTTCGCGGTACATCCCGGAGGGGACAAAATGTACCAAGACATGAGACGGCAATATTGGTGGAGCGATATGAAGAAAGATCTCGCTGAGTTTGTCTCGAAATGCGCCACTTGTCAGCTTGTAAAAGTGGACCATCAGAGACCAGCAGGATTGCTACAGCCATTGGAGGTTCCGGTGTGGATGTGGGAGAGCATATCCATGGACTTTATCACGGGGTTGCCTACGTCGCAGAGGGGTCACGACTCCTTTTGGGTAATTGTGGACAGGTTGTCCAAGGTCGCTCACTTCTTACCTGTAAGGACTGACTACACTACGGGACAGTATGCCCAGCTCTTCATTTCAGAGATTGTGAGACTTCATGGTGTGCCCCTAAATATCGTGTCTGACAGAGACAAGATATTTGTTTCGAGGTTTTGGGAGAGTTTCCAGGAGGCCATGGGCACGGAACTGCGGTTGAGTACGGCTTATCATCCGCAGACTGATGGGCAGACAGAGGGCACCAATCAGATGTTGGAGGACATGCTACGCATGTGCATTATTGACTTCGGGGGAGGATGGGAGCAGTACCTTCCACTGGTGGAGTTTGCTTACAACAACTCCTATCAGTTCACGATTGGCATGGCTCCATTTGAGGCATTGTACGGTAGGCCTTGTCGTTCCCCAGCATGTTGGTTGGAGGTGGGGGACAACAAACTACTTGGGCCGGAAGTGATTCAGGATACTTCGGCAAGGATTGAGTTGATTCGGAGTCGCATTCGGGTAGCTCAAGACAGGCAGAAGAGTTATGCTGATGCGAAGAGATTTTTCAGGGAGTTCCAAGTGGGGGACCAGGTTTTGCTCAGGGTTTCTCCGATGAAGGGGATTATGCGATTCGGGAAGAAGGGGAAGTTGGCACCGAGGTATGTGGGGCCGTTTCCTATCATTGAGCGGATCGGACCGGTTGCGTATAGACTTGGACTACCGGAGCACTTGCATCGGATTCACGACGTGTTCCATATTTCCTCGCTGAGGAAATACCTTAGGGACAATTTGGCTCATTCTCACATTGCTGTGGAGGACATCGATCTTCAGCCGGATAGCTCCTACGAGGAAGGGCCAATTGCTATTTTGGACCGAAGCGAGAGGAAACTGCGGTAGTCAAAGATAGTACCGTTAGTGCGTGTTCAGTGGCAACATCACAATGTCGAGGAGTCCACATGGGAGCGCGAGGATGAGATGCGCGAGCGTTATCCAGAACTGTTTTTAGCAGGTACTTTCTAGTTTCGAATTTCGGGACGAAATTCAGTTATTAGGGGGGGAGTATGTAATACCCCGTACTTTTGGCTATATTTATTTTTGGGATTAATTAATTAATTAGCGTATTAATTGGAAATTAATCCGGATTATAAATACTAATATGATGCGAATTGGTATTTTATTATGTACATATAAGATTATATATGTATTTGGTATTATGAAATTTGTCGTGAGATTTATATACGGCATTTTAGAAATTTTGTTGAAACGCGTGGGACCGCCGCGTCACGGTATATTATTTTGTTAATAAAAGTGAATTTAAAATCTATAATCCGTATGGTCGTTTTGAGTGCGTCAACGCGTCCGGAAGGGTCGAGATAGTCAGAAAACACTAGCCGGGGGTATAGTTCGGGTCCCGGGGTATTTTTAGGCCATATCGGCAACTTAAAGGGTATTTTAGTAATTTGGTATTTTTGGGTAATTAAAAGTGACGAAAATTGAGAGTTGTAATCTGATAAGGATTGACCCAACCAACCCTTTATTAACCCCATAAGCTACGTAGGTTATCATTTAGTCTTCCAACTCTTCCAAAGCAAACCCTAGCCACCATAGCCTTTTGGAGAAGAAAGCTTGGAGAAGGAGAGAGAGAGAGGAATTCTGCAGAGATTCTTCACCAAATCAACACCAAATCCGAAATCAAACCAAGGCAAGTGATTTATTCCATTTAAATTTCAGAGAATGCTTCTTCCATGTTAGATTATTCATAAATTTTGTATGTTCTTTGAAGATAATGAAAAACCCATAAGATTGGAGTTATTAGTTTAAATTGTGGGATATAGGTTGCATGTAGAATGTTACTGGAAGATTATATTAAGAGAATTATCGACTTTTGTTATACCAAAAACGGATTTAAGATGAAGTTTATGAATGTTCTTGAGATAAAATCTGGAAACTAGGTTTTTGATGAAGTTTGACCCATATGTAGCCTTTAGATGTTGAATTAGTGGTTTATGGACGTTAGTAATATTGTAGGATTGTTATATGACATTACTATAACGTTATATTTGAGAATCATACGTTAGAAATAAGTTTTGGGACGTTTTCAAATCTGCAGAACGAAGCAGTCCGTAGCCATACCTGTTCGATCGATCGATCGACATTCATCAGTCGATCGATCGACTAGATCGATCGATCGATATTCATAGGTCGATCGATCGACCTCCCCAGAATGAGTAAAATTTTCCTTAATTTGATTTTAAATGGTGGAAACCCTCGGAGAATATGTTTGGAGAACTTATGAATACCCTCACCCTTAAGGAAGACCAGTAGGTGTGATTATTATAGTGGACTTTAATTAGAATGCAATTCGGGGAATTATTCTAGGTTATTGAAATTCGTTAGAGAGGTAACGTTTGGGTTAATAGTGTAAAATTGTGTAATTCGATGAAATAAGGTTTAGAGCAGAAGTAAAGACCTTAGGAATAAAGATGTTATATTTGGGAATAATCGGAACCTAATAATCTATTATAGATAGGTTTTAAGGTTAAGGGACTACGACGTGAGACGTGTTGGTAATTTAACTTTATATTAACGGGAGACTTGAATAATATAAGTTTGGAAATGGTATAATGATGTAGAGTATTACAATTATACTACGGTGATTACTAAGATGCGTGTATACTTAGCATTGATATAGTATTTGTGTGTATGACATACCTACCATACTTGCTATCACGGGAGGTTTGTGTTCGCTTAGGACCCTCTAATCCTTGTGTGCCTACGGGGGGGATTTAGACTGGTACCTTGATGAACATAGGTCATAGAAAGACTTATTGTGATATTAATAAGTCCGCTGACCATGGGAGCGTAGGTATGTGCGTGACCCATGTTATGGTGACTATGTTCGCCTCCACTATTTGTGATTTGTGTTATCTGAACTATTCCTGAGAGATTCGGAATATGTGATCCTTATGTACGTGATGTACCGGGATGGATAGCAGAGTATGTGTGCACCATAGCTTAGATTGCGGGGTGCTTGTATCGTATATTTATGATGTGAATAATATACATTAAATTAATGGAAATCCTCATGTTAATGTTGTAAAAATATTACGGTATTGTTTCGAGATATATAATGAGTTAGCTGTTAGTTATATCAATGGCATAGTTAGTAACTGAGTTTACGTTAAACCTCTATTAAATTACGAGCGTTGTTATGTTAAATTAACCGAGTAAAATGGGTAGAACCTTTGGTAGTCTAGCTAGTTACGTTGTCACTTAGCTAGTGGAAAGGGTAGTTATAGATGGGTACTTACGTTAGGAGTGCACAGTTAGTCGAGAGGTGAGAATTTAATGTGAGTGCACGTCCTAACATGTACTTTGCATTTAATGTTTTAAATGTTTTTAAAGCACTTGCAGGTTTTTAAAATGATTTCCATTTTCGGGCTCTGACCCATTTGCTTTCAAATATATTTTCTTGTAAAACCATTTTAGGTGCCCAGCCACAAGGACACCAAGCATAGGATTCTCATTCAGGTGACGAGCTGTAGCTGTTTGTGGAAGCTACAGGGATTTGCATGTAGACGCTTCTCTCATTTGGATTCCAGTCTCAGCATCTATCAGTCGTAGGGCATGTTGCCCAATTCTATTAGACATTTTTACATTTCAGTTCTCAGACTCTAGCATGTATTGCTCAGTATTCAGTTTTAGTTGTTTATTTCAGTTTACTTATCAATTGTGGGATTTGTATTGAGGAGTTTTTCCTCCAGAGTTTATTTACATTTTGTGATGGTTATTCGTTTTACTTCAGTATGGTGAATGGTGTTATTTAGTTATTCATTACTCTTGTTGCATGTTAATCAGATTTAATAAAATTTGGCACTTACTTTTTAAATACTAGGTGGTTAGTAATAATAAAATGTTTTCGACAGTGATGCTATTAACTGAGCCAACTTGGCATTTTGAATTAATTTTATAAAGGAGTAGCTACCCGGTGTTTAATTAGTCGGGGTGTCACAATTGTTTCCTTTTTTTAACCTTTTATTCTGTTTTTCTTTTCTTTTATATTTATTTATTTATCAAATATTTTCTTTTTTATTAGGTCATATTCCTTGCACATGATCGTTATCTCTAACAGATGGCTAATGGATGGAAAAACCACCAAACTCAAAGTCAATGAATAAAATATACTAAACTCAAAGTCAGTAAACAAAAGGTACCGAACTCAAAATGGGGTAATTCTGGACATATTTAAGTAAAAAACCTTTTATTTTGAGACATGAAGCAATGAGAACCCACTTGCCTACTTCAATAATGGTTGTTTTATTTAATTTAGGAGTGACAATTTGTGTTAGTCGTGTCGTAACTGGGTTGTCTTATTATGAGTTCGAATAATAGTTTTGAAAACTAGTATTTAAAATGCTCATATTTAATTAATCATCTCACGGGATAAAATCCACTGCAATTTTTGGATCATGGTATGTTACAATAGATTTTTTTGTTATAATGTCACAATATATTAATTGGTATTGCCATAATAACTCAACAAGGTACATTTCATCGCTCCAAATGTCGAAGACTAGTTAAGATGTATAACATGTTTAGTTTATGTATAGGGACTTAGGCTTAGATCTTCAGAGTATTGGATTATTTTAACCAATCCAAATTCCCCTATATTATTTTTCTTGATTAGACAACAGGTGAAACAACCTCATACGGCAATCGACCTATTGTAAAAAGGGCGGGAAAATGTTGAAAAGCACTAGATTAGGAAGGAAATTGTTTGCATGGCAATCCAAGTGTTGTGCGGGAGTCGTATTTGTCATAACCTAGTTAGAATAATTTGTGATCATTGTGCTCTCAACTTATCATTTTGTCTTACTTGTCTAGATCCACGGTGGGAAAGGAAGAGGGTGGTATTATTAAAATGAACAAACTTGAGTGATAGCTTGCAAGTTAAGGTTTAAGTATGCCAGTAAAATGTGATTTGTATCTGTTTCTCATATGCGCAAATAATAATGAGAGGTCATATATATATATATATATATATATATATATATATACTAGGGTGTACCCGCACGATAATAAATTTGTCCCCGTGATATTTTGTACCCGTCCTGATGGCACCCGATAAATTTGTTTTCGTGATATTTTGTAACCGTGCCGGCGGCACGGTGGTAAATTTGTTCCTGTTATATTTTGTGTTTTAAACGTGTCGTTAATAGTGAAAATACAAATTTACCGTCGTGCCACAGGCAAGGGTACAAAATATCACGGGGATAAATTTATCACCGTGCCATTGGCACAGGTACACCCAAGCTGCCATTAATTTTTTGTACCGTGTCAATAACATGGCGATATATTTATTCTAGTGAAAATGTGTACCCGTGTCGATCGCACAGTGAAATAAAAAGTCAAATTAAAAATAATTTAACTCTATCGCATTCTACCCCACCTCGCCCATGAGTCATAATATAAGATTAAGGTTTCACGCCTCCACTTTTTCTGTCACATCTTAATTTATTCAAATATCGATTTATAAAGTCTATTTTTCAAATATATAATATTAAAATATTCAACAATTCCCCATCAGTAATGATATATTTGAAATTTGAATTACATGAAAAAAAAAGTCTTATTCAATGTCATTCGAATATCAATTTCGTAAAGTCTCTTTTGCTTTCAAGACATAACAAAATGTTCAAATGTCCCCATCCATTTTAATGATATATCGCTAATGATAGGTCGCTAATAGAAATGAACCGGGATAAAATAAAAAGTGTTGTAAAATAGTTTTTTATACAATTTTTTTTCATAAAAAAAATTATAAAACATTTTCTTTATAAAGTGACTTTTTTTTATAATGAAGTTTTTTTTTCATGAATTTTTGTACCCGTGCCAATGATAAGACGATAAATTTATTCTTGTGACAAATTTATTCTTGTGTCGCGAATATAAATATTATTTGTCATCTCAGGGTACCCTTGCGGCATGATTACGATTTTAATAAGGTGTAATTGTGTCTTAGAATCATCATTGGGTGCAGTGTCTTAGAATCATGGATATGGACCCACGCGAGCGGCATGATTACTATATGGTCTCCGCATAACAAAGTGGAATTCTTTTAAGTTGCTCGAAATTGTTTATTAGCTGACATAAACTCGTAAAAAATTGTGCATTTTACACTTTGAAACCCATATGCCACTTGATATAACTTCTTGTGAATCTCTCTCTAGATGCGGGTTCTTTGGGCATTTTGATATAACTTCGTATGAACCTCTCTCCAGATGTGGGTTCTTTGGGCATTTTGAAAGTAAACGTGGTCAATAACTGATTTTTTTGGACTTTTTTTCTTGAGCCCCATGCAGTGTACCCACATTTCTTGAGCCCCTACCAGCACTTATTATTCACTCAACACCTACGTACTTCTCTCATGGGTACAACACAAACCCAACCAAATTGAATCTTAAACAACACAAACCCAACAACCATATATCAACAAATTCTCATCCCATACATTATACCTTCAAATTTCACCCTTGTACATGTGGGAAGTAAAAAAATATTTTGGCCAACAGCGTAGTAAACAATAGTCCAATCTCCTATTTAAAACCTACATCAAACAATATTAAAAAGGAACAAGGTTTATAGTTAAATTCAAGAATAAACTAAGGTATGAGTAATCTACCTTTGAAACACACAAAATGATTAGATCTATTTTTAGTGATGTTGCCAAAAAATGATTTGATCTCATAAATGAAAAATAGATCCACACATACACGGATTGTGAACGCTGATTTGCAACCTGAATTTTAAAAAATAAATAAAATAACTAAAAAAAGGCAGAAATTTTTAAAAAAAACTTTAAAAATTTAAATAGCCATAGAAACCTGCAAAATGAAAGAAACATAAATAAGACTTTAAATTTTCAATAATTCAAACTCATGTAAGCTGTATAATTAAAACCAAAAATATTAAAAGTTGCAGTAAGAGAGAGAGAGGGAGAGAACCTCAGATCTTGCCACCTGTTGAAATAAAAAAAATACAACCATAATCAATATAGTGGAGATGGGTAAAATGAACATTAAACAAAAAAAACTTATACCTGATACATGTGGTGTATTTCTCCCACTGATTCGAGATTTGCAATGCAAATCCAAAACAAATGCCTGATGCAAGTGGTTTCTTGATGGGGACGATGTTATGGTACAAATCCAAACCGTATACCTGAATGAGGAAAAAAAATTGTCATTGTATTTTTTCAACACAACTGGGAGAATCAAACCCAAAGCTCCCAAAAAAAATTGGGCTTGGGCTTCTTCATCACAACTGGGAGAATCAAACCCAAAATTCCCAAAAAAATTAACACCCCGTGATGATTCTTTTAAACAACCTGTGTGTGTGTGTGTGTGTGTGTGTGAGAGAGAGAGAGAGAGAGAGAGAGAGAGAGTTGAATGACAACACTCCAATCTGAATCCTCTCCTCACCCACATCCACATCCACATTTAGAGCTGAATCTACCATGGACAACAACTCTAACGGTCAACACCTCCAAACCCAAACCCAAACTCAAACCAAACCCAAAAAGCGTTCCCACGACGGCATTGTATACGGATAGAATCGTTGATGAAGATGATGTCGAGGTGTGAGGCAGCTTCACGGACAACTTTCGACAAGTTCAACCGGTGTTGGATCGATACCGTCTTAACAACCTGAGATCTGTAACTTAATAGGTCTCGTGAACAACCCGAGATCTATAAGCTTAAGGCTGTAGATATGAACTTTGGCTTGGTTTCTGCGAAGAAAAGTGGTGGAACACACATCTCCTACCTGCACACCAAGAAGACAAAAAAAATGATGACAGTAGAGCATAAAATGGAGAAAAAAAAAGTGGAGAACAGTTGTATGCATGGAGAGAAACCCAAACCCTCATTCTTGAAACCCAGAAATCGAAACCCAAACCGTCATTCTTGAAATCTAGAAATCGAAACCCAAACCCTCATTCTTGAAACAACAGTCATCGAAACCCAAAAAACCTCTTGTATTCTGAATAAAAAATACAAAGATAAAAAATATCAGAAACCCAAAAATTAACATGTTTTCAAATGTCAAAAACACATGGTTGTATGCGTGGAAAGAGAGGCGAGAGATAACATAATTAATATTAACTCAAAGGAGCTTGGCTCTGGTACCGATTACGTATGATCTTGACGCCACTCTCGGTGGCTAAGCCAACAAATAACTTTTATTCCTGCCGTAATCTGTATAGATAATAAAACATCAGAACTAAAAAAAATATAAAATGGAAATGAGAGGCAAGAAGGAGTTAGATGAACGCTACTTCAAAGCTGTGGCAAAAACGGACATACCTGTAAACAACGAAAATTGGTATATAATACCTGTAAACAAAAAAAAAATGCAAAATGCTGTGGAGATGAACGCTACTTCAAAGCTGAGAAAAAACGGACATACCTGTAAACAAAGAAAATTGGTATATAATACCTGTAAACAACAAAAACGCAAAATGATGTTGGAGAAAATATTTGTTTGTGCATTGAGAAAATATATGTTTGGTTTTAAAAGGATGTGGAGAGAGGAGTGATGGAGAGAGAGAGAAGGGGGCTTAACTCTCTTCTCTTTTCAATCCAAAAGAGGTGTTAAATGAAGATAGATATCATCGAGCCTTGTGCTCTGGTAAAAGTGGGGAGAGAGTAAGAGAGAGTGGTTGTGTTGACGAATATATTGCCAATGACGGTACCTTTTCTCGAGCCTTGTGCTCTTTATTTAATGTTGAGGTAGCATGAGTGAGACCAAACGTGGCCTCGTGTGCAATAGATTTTGTATGATGTAGCAATAATTGTATGACATGTCAAAAAGACCCTCCTGCTTTATTTTTTTTTTTATATATATATATATATATATATATATAAAAGAGTCTTATCAACCTATAAATCTAATGAACTACAATTTCTTTGGGGATCCTCTAATGTTATGTCTATTTTGATTGTCATGGTTGAGTTATAATGGAACTGTGACCTCAACGGTTCTTATCCCTAATGATTTTCCTAGATTTTTGAATTTAGATTCATCTTCTTCTAGTTAGTCACGTTGCATGTGGCCGGTCACTTTTGGTGAATGATGTCGGTGTCTGACCGAGGATAAGGATAATTTGGGAAGATTTATGCTATATGTCCTTATTTGTGGTTCAAACTGATTTAATCATCTTTAAACTTCCATGGTACTAATTTGAGTCAATCTTAGATAATGCTCGACCTAATTTCATAACTAATTAAAGACGTTTTGTTGTGGATCTCTAGGGAGCTGAAGTATCGCACTTTAGTGTTGTGGGAATGTAAAGACAAATATCCGCACATAATCCCTAGGATACTTCAATTGTGTGCATTCTATTTTATGCGTTCCCAAGAAATTATGGCGCATACAACATTTGCCTTGGGGTTAAAGATGGTCAATGCCAAAAACAAGGCATAGTCCCATTATTTTGTATGCCTAAAAATTAAGGGTTAAAAACCCCCTTCATTTTCATTTTCATTTTTATTTTAGTTTTCCTCTTCATTTTCACTTCAACTACTTCCTCCCCTTCTCTCATTTTCCTGAATTCTTTTTCAAGGCTTAAGCTTTTTTCTTTTTTTCATAGAAAAACTTTTTTGTTCACTTCTTTACATGAAATTGATAAAAATACCCTACTGAAATTTCAGGGATTTTTGGCCCCAAGTATAATATACGTAGTACAACAGAGCCCCGCTATAATGCACTATTATGAAATTAGGTGCACGATTAGGCCGACTTAGCCTAACACGTGGAAGAAAATGAAGAAGTAATCGGTTTGGACGGAAGAATATGACAGTTGAAAGGTAACTTCTCAAAGTACGCTTCCCCTTATTTGGGCACTATTTCAGCCACTTAATAGCATCCGGCCAACCGTACACAACACGACTGACCAAAAGTAAATCATTCCAAATACCTAGAATCTAGGTAGATTCTTCTGTATAATCATCACGAAAGTTAAAGTCCTACTCAATCTCATCTAATGCCATCAAGATAGACCTCGACAAATACGTATTTAAAAAGACATTTTAACAATCGTAGATGGTTAGGACTTTACTATATTATAAGTAAGACCCCCCCCCCTTCAACACACACACACTATCAGGAGAACATATAGTAATCCTATCACTTCATCATACTCTTGTATCAATAAAAAAAAATCTCTCCATTTAATCTCCTTGTGGATATAGTCAATGACGACTTTCTGAACCATATTAAATCTTTCTATTCATTTAGTTTCTACATTATATTCAATGAAAAACTGGTTAATCGAATTAGTGTATAATTGAACTACTTACAATGATGATGATGATGATGATGATGATGATGATGATGATGATGATGATGATGATGGTGATGATGATGGTGATGATGATGATGATGATGATGATGATGATGATGATGATGATGATGATGATGATGATGATGATGATGATGCGAAAACATACCTTTTGATATTGATAAACAACAAGAGGCTTGTTAAAAATAATGGAGGAACTTTTGTGTTGATAACATGTTATGAAAAATGGGTCATATAGAGAATATAAAGAAAGGAATAATTTCTCAATAGTTGGTTTTCATTATTAAATGGGGTCACCCTATATTTATAATGTAACGGGGACTCCCCAAAGACTCCTCATTACAAGTGGGACAAGTTTAAAATATTATTATTCATATCAAATGTAGATATCCACATAAATACAGATAATTACGACACCTAGTTTTTATAACACTAGTTTGAGTGGGATAATAAGTCCCTCCGCATATGGAACATTTGGACAAACCATAATTCTCATAAATGACACATAATATCATTTTTTATTCACTAACTGAAAACCATTTAAAACTAAGAAAAATGATATTTATCCCAAAGTTATCCCCAAAACATTCCTAAAAGTGCATCTAGCTATTGTACAGTGCGGTGAGACCCATATAAGGTACAAAAACTTAATGAAATTTGGGATATGTGCCAGAAGATGTTTTTGAAAGCTTAGAATTAATCTTAAAACTACTTATGGAGATTGTAAGTTCGTGCAAGATCATGTAACACACACATTAACCACATCACTCATCCGATCTTCCTTTATTTGGGTAGGGTTTCTCACAAAATTTTCCCTTTAGACACTGGTTTCACTTGTACAACAAAAGCAACCTATCCAAATTTCAAATTGTTATCCATGTTTAAGTGTTTCTTAAAACGACATAACCCATATCTCCTCCAAAATTTTACCTCGACCCTTTGTTACGAACCTTGACACCCCAAGTAAATGAATATCAAAATGTCATCGAAATTGACACCCCGAGAAAAAATGCATTTCGCTCTCTCTGTTGAAGTACTATACATTATCTAAATTAGCAATCTCCGATCTTTATTCATGTCATAAATTGGAACTATTCGTGTGAAATTCCGTAATGATTTTATGCCCTTTTTACAACACTATTGTTAATTTTCCTACCAAAATTTACATCCACCTCGATCCCATTTACACGAAATCTTTATAAGACAACAAATTTAATGAAAAATGACCTCATAACCTAGAGATGTTGTATTCTCAAAACACTAATTACATTGTGAAATTTTGCAAATCTGATTGCATTGTGAAATTTTGCAAAGTGTTTTTCATTTTATAGCATAATTGTTATTTTTTTCCTCTCAAAATTGGCATCCAAGTCGATCCCATTTGGTAGATATCGATATATTTTTTTCAAAATACAATTTTCATGAAAAAGGAGCATGTAATTAATAGATTAGGTGTACGAAAATTGTTCTCATTGCCAAATTTCACAATGAATAAATTTCTCATTCCGTTGAGATATTTCACACTAATATCGATATTTTTAAACACAAAATTTGTTTTCAATACAATGCAATGAGAATCAAGACTTAGTTACTTTAATATGACATTATATGAGTAATCCAATCATATTAAATGAAGAAAATTTATTAAATGAACTACCATATGTGATCGTGATTTATAAAAAAGTTGGGAACTACTTTAAATTAATCATTTGTTTGCATATATTGACATTTTTATGTGAAAATTTGTCTAATTTTGGAAGTAGGGAAGTGGACAAAACAGAGGACTAAGAAACAAATCGTTAATAAGTCATGCAAAGTCACTAATGATGTATGCATAAATTACTATAAATAAATAAAAACAGACATTTTTGTGGTTTAATTAGTTAGAAGGTGGATTTTTATTATAGTGGAACTTTACATTTACTAGAGCAATCAAAACAATTACAAATCTTTTGATATACTTGACTTTTTTGCTGTGTCCAAGATTATTGATTATTTTATCGTATGTGATGCTTTCTGGCTCTAACCCAGCATTGGTGCATGGATAAGAAAATTACATTCATCCACCTCAATAATGAGATGTTGGCCAGAGAATAAATACAAAATAAATCCAAACTGAAAAATACACACTACTCATCATATAAAAGTAAACAACATAAGAAGAAGTTCTACATAACAAAACTAATCCATATCCAAGGGAAATTAGTCCAGTGCCCCAAATATTACAAACGATGATGAGGACGAGGACGAGTACAACGACGACGAAAATAATAAAAGAAGTAGAAAAAGATAAATGATCACCTTTGACAGGCAGGGTGGCCATGAAGCCAATTTTCTATAGAGGAATCAGCCTTTCATTTAGGGACGTAGCCAGAAATTATTCGATGTGGGGGCTAAAAAAATTCTGACAGAAAAAATAATGAGCATAACACAAAAAAAGACTTAATATTCAATTGAATTTTTTTGGCATGGTTATAATTACAATTGTCCTCGATGACTTTTCATTTTTTGAAAGCGTGGAATGATAAGCTCATTATATATTTCATCAAAAACATATTTTTTCTACATATACCAGCATGGTATCATTCATCCATTGATTTTCCATCCTATTGTGCAATGAAATCTTTACGATATTCAAAGCAGAAAATGCTCTCTCCACGGATGCCAATGCTATGGGTAAGATCTACGCCAAGGTAAGAAGTAAATTCACCAATGGGAATACCTCATTTTTCTTTGTCTCGATCCTTTTTTTTTGCGATAGGAGAAATTAAATTTAATCCTTTAAAGGCTGGACTAGATTGCATATCAAGAATATAAGTTTCAAGTTGCATATCAAGTGCAATGAGTTTGTAGCTTGAAAATTCATTTGGATAAACCGGGCAAGACGAACTAACTTTTCCTTATCAAAGGAAACAAATACATTATCGGGATAAAGACATGTCGAAAAATGAAGTAATTCCAAATTCACCTCGTTGAAATGACCATTTAGCTCTTGAAGTTGTGAATCGATGACCGTACAAAATAATTCAACACGATAATGATGCAAGTTAATCTTTTTCGGCGCTTTACGCTGTGATCGTTTTTGGGCAAAGAATACATCATTTATATTGGGTACTTCAATTTCATGTTTCTCAAAAAAGGAAGAAACTTCATCAAGCAATAAGTCCCATTCATCATCCTTCATCATTTGTAGTCGTTGCTTACATACCCGAACTAAAGACATGACATTTACAATATCTTGATCTTTCCTTTACAATGCCTTTGATAATTCATTTGCAAATCCCAACACATTTTCATCAAAAGCATACTAAAAACAAAGTTAAAGGTATGCCTCCATAGGCATCCTTGCCTCATATTTATGATCTTGCTTAATTGCATCCACTTCTACAATCTCAAGAGCACCAATTACGGAGGAGAACATGGTAATCAAGCTAACTAAAGTGTCAAAATGTGAGCCCCAATGAGTATCACCAAGACGTTGTAGAGAGGTACTTTGATTTTTTTTCCTTTCCCACTTTGAATCTCACCTTTGTCGATTGCACTACTAATCTTTTCAAGTTGTTGCTCACGAAGAATATCACAATGATTATACGAGGCTTCAACTAGATTGACAACACTTAAAACCAACGCAAAAAGAGTCATAATATCTTTGTCTTTCGGTGCCACTGCAATAAGAGCCAACCGTAATTGGTGATCAAAATAATGCACATAAAAAGAAAATTTATTCTCTCACAAAATAAGTGTTTTAAGACCATTAAATTCTCCTCTCATATTACTCGCCCTGTTATAACCTTGCCCACGTAGTCTAGAAATACTCAAACCAAGTGTTGCAAATAAACTATCTATCGACAATTTAAGTGACATAGTCATTGTATCCCCAACATATTCTACAGCGATTAAAAGCTCCATGACTTGCCCACTCTTATCTACATATCATAAAACAACGGCCATTTGATCCTTTACTGATACAACGCAGGATTCATCAATTAAAATTGCAAAAAATGAATCTCATGTATCTTTGATGATAAAGTCAACAATCTCACTTGTAATTGAATTAACAATATCTTTTTGAATATCCGGTGATGTTAATATTAGGTTAAAAGGATCATTCTCCATTGCAACGACTCTAATATCCTCATTTAGATTGTAAGAAAATTTCAAAAGTTCAGGAAAATTCTCTCTATTTTTGGACTCTTCTGATTCGTCACAACCACAAAATGCAAGTCCTTGGCATAAAAGAAATAGAATAGAATTGATTGATGCACTTAGACATGTTATGTAATCACTTTTAGTTTTGTGTGATTGCTTGAAGAAAATTGTCTCAATGTGTCGATTTTGGTTCATTAAATTTTGACATGCTCTTAAAGATTGATTGTCTGTACTACTAGGACTTCCAACGTGAACATTAAATATTATTTTTTTTCAATTTGATAACCCTTCACCCACAAAGGCGTCTGCTTTGTCACCCATATTTGCCTTGAAAAAATAGCAACATAGACAATATGCGACATTCGTAGTAACACTATATTCTAGCCAAGGAGAGAAGTCATTGTACCAAGCGGGTTTGAAATGCCTCAATTGTCTTTCCATAGTTTTATACGGAAAGTTCCACATCATATATGGATATTGAGAAGAAGAATGGAATGAGAAGGTTTTGAAAGAAATCTCATGTTTGAATATGGAGGGAGGCGTGTGTTTTGACAGGAGACAAAGTAGATCATTAAGGTATGGGTATTTAAACAATTAGTATTCACCTTTTTTACCATAGGTTTTAAAATATATAGTTTTTACCCCTGATATTTTTTATACTTACAATTTTTTTTTTTTTTTAAACTGTGGGGGCTTGATCCCCCACATACCCCCATCTGACTCCGCCCCTACTTGCATCCAAAAGATTTAAGTGCCGGTTACCCAATCAGCAAGGTTGAATTCAACTACCGGTCTGAGTAATTCTAGATTGACATAATATATTATTAAATTTCTTTTTTGGACTTTAATACAAACTGATTAGTTTATTAGACTTTAGTACATTTTTGTCGCTAAATGTCACCAAAGATCATTTTTAGTGACGAAATTTTCACATTTAGAAATGAAAAATGTACCAAGTCTAATGAATTAATTAATTTGTATTAAAGTCGAAAAAATCCTTTTATCTATTTATTATTTATCTTATGGATGTTGTTTGATTAAGGTAGTTACCACGGTTACCATTATCTTCCCTTCAATCAGTGTGGAGTATTCTAATACTCAGCTATAAATAAGTGGCAAGTCTCTCTTGTAGATGATTGATTGTCATTAAAAACAAATTTATAAGAGATATTTAGGACCCGTTTGGTTATGTATTCAGAAAACTCGATTTAAACGTTGTTTTTAAATACAGTTTTAAAATTCAGATTTTTGTGTTTATAACTACCGGTGCGCATTTGGTAAACTTATTTTTAAATATAGATTTTTAAAAATTTAATAAAATTTGTAAACACATATATTTATATTATATATATACATGTGTGTGTGTGTATAAATACATACATAAAACTTTCATACATATATGGTACATGAATGTATACATACATACATACATACATACATACATACATAAGTCATAAATTATAAACATGTACATTTAATATCATGTATTTTTACGTATATTTAATTCGATACTTTGGAAAGTTTAACTATATATATATTGCATGTATAATTCACTATAAAATGATATACATACATGAATTGATAATATTTTTTAATACATATGTACTATATGTATATTTTATATTATTTCATACATTAATAATACATGTATAAAACTATATATGAGTGTCATGTATCTATTGGTAATATTATTTAATTTTATATTATTTCATTCGTAATTTTGTGTACATGTACATATATATTTTTTATTTATAAAAATTATACACATATTAATGTATTATGTATGTATTTTATATATTAACGTATAAATGCATTAAAATATTAAAAATGAATAATTTCGAATTGAAAAATAAAAAACAAAAGTTATAAAACACTCTCAACCTTTTTTCTGAAATACTTGATTGTAACACATAAATATTATAATTCAGTGTTTAAAAACAAGTTGTCAAACGTCAATTTTATCATAATTATATTTAAATACAGAAAACAGAATTATAGTTACAAACCAAACATGCTCTTATTAACCTAGGTTAAGAGTTTTTTGCGTATTAATTTGCAAGTAACTGGACAACGGCAACATGGGATACACCACCCCAGTTTTTTAGTTCAGAAGCATAACCAGACGCTCACTTTGAAAAAAGGGTTTAATTGGATTTTTTTAAAGGAGATTTTATTGGAATTAAATATTTTGGAGCTATTTTAAATTTTTAATTACAACAAAATATAATTTAGGGGACAAAAAATTACAAGACCATCAAATTGAAGAATGATTGAACCGTGAAAGATACGTAGTTGTTTTTTTAGAACAAACACGATCAATCTTCAGTGCATGTTTGAGACTAGGGCTGTCAATAGACCGGATCTGGACCCGGACCCGATCCGGACCCGACCTAAATTAACGGATCTGAGCAAATTTTATAGACCCGATTATCCGATTACCCGATTACCCGATTAGTTAATGGATCGGGTCTGGATATACATGACTCCGATCCGATAAGGACCCGACCCGAATGTGTATATATATATAATATAATAAATATATATTTATATATAATATTATATATATATATATAGTCTTACATATAGTTACTAAATATATATATAACTAATATATGTATGTAAATATGTATGTAATATATAACTATGTATGTAATATATAACTTATATATATTTATGTAAAAACAGTATATATATATATATGTATGTAAAAATGTATGTAAAAACAGTATATATATATATATATATATATATATATATATATATATATATATATATATATATATATATATATATGTATGTAAATATGTATGTAATATATAACTATGTATGTAATATATAACTTATATATATTTATGTAAAAACAGTATATATATATATATATATATATAAGTTATATATAAAAAACAGTTAGTTTTATATTATAAGAACAGTATATATATATATATTATATATAAAAAAAACAGTATATATATAAGTTATATATAAAAAAAAGAGTTAGTTTTATATTATAAAAACAGTATATATATATATATATATATATATATATATATATATATATATATATATATATATATATATAAGTTATATATAAAAAAATAGTTAGTTTTATATTATAAAAACAGTTTACATACATAATATAAATTATATTATAAAAACAGTTTATATATATATAAGTTATATATAAATAAAAAAACAGTTTTATAAAAACAGTTATATATATAAATATTCGGGTCGGGTCTCCGGGTCCTTAACGGATCCGGGTCTGGATCCATTTTCTGAGACCCGTCGGGTAATCGGGTAAGACCCGATCCGCTAAAAATATACCCGGATCGGATCTGGATATACCCAGACCCGATCCGTTTACACCCCTATTTGAGACTGAGCTTTTTCACAGGAAGAAACAATGATGTGTACGTGGATATTGGGAGAGAGGAAAATATATTTTATTTACAGGATTTTCGAAAAAGGTCCAATTTAACTCAATTTGTATAAACCACATAATTTTATAAATTCAGTCCCTCTACTAAAAACATCATGAAAAATGACCAATATGCCATTTGACAACTCATACAAAAAAAAACCGTAACTTTAAATCTACAAATTCAAAATTCAAAAAATTTATTTATTTGAAATCTACTCGTCGAGATCTATCCAACAACCCCCATATTTGATATTTTTTGACGAAAAAATTAAAACCGATAAATTTACTATTTCACTAAAACCTTCATTTTTTTCGTTGAAAACTCCATTTTCTTTCGGTAAACACTATATTTTTTGGGGTAAAAAACCTTCTTCTCCAGCAGTGGCAATGGTGCCGCCGGCGCGGACACAAAAAAGGAAAGAAATAGACGAAGAGAGAAAGGCAATCCGACGAGAATTCTAGCGATCTTCGGCAAGAATTTCAGTGTTTCGACAAGAATTCCGGTGGGTGGGATAGGGTGGGGTGGAGGTGGGGTGTTATGTGCTTATTTTTAGAATGAGTTTTAAATGAGTATGACTAAGGGTATAAATATAAACTAACATGCAACCCGCGTGATCCGCGGGCGCACTATATTATTTGTTAATAATACAGTGAAAAAATTTCAACAAATAAAATAAGGGACCAAATATAAAACAAACTTACTAAGACTACTTGTTAGGGTTAAATAATTTACAAATTTATAATCCATTGTTTGTAATCCTAATCCTTACAATAAAATGGTAATATTTGAAAATTTGTATAACAAATAAAACAAATGTTACACTTCGTAAAATTAATTGTGTAGGTAGGTATATATGAATAAAGAAAATAAATGGATGAAAATGTTTTTAAAGGTGGAATGAATTTGCAAAAAAAAAAAATCCAAAATTAGTTAGATGAACACCACTTTTATATATTTTACAGAAATTTCAATTTTAGATGAACACCACTTTATCATTTCAAGCCACAAAAAAAAACTAACATTTATTGATTTTTTCTTTTAATAAAAAGAGTAAAACAAACGCTCACACAATGATATTTTCTACAATTATATGGTATTGCTTTTTTTAAGATTCGGCAATCACTCCGCGAGAGAACACATTCTGAACGGAGAATTACACGTTTATAGATTTTTTCGAAATTCGGCTCAAGGACCCGACAGATATTTCTAAGTCTAAATGGTTGCATGCACTAATAACAAATAAACCACTCACTAATGCAACTTTAACAAACCCATCACAATTACATGAATTCCACATATAGTCTCACGTTCGTTATTACCAAAATAAAAATAAAAATAATAATAAACTATAGTTCTAGAAAAGTATCATATTCTGAAAATTTTCTTAAACTAAATCGTGGTTCCTTATATTAAATAAAAATGATAAATAACTTCCTGATAGATTAAATAAAAATGATAAATCAACCATACGTGAGAATGGACAAAGAGGTTAGCGGGGTAGAGAAATATCGGTGCCTTTGTCTACTTCCTTCGCCTACGGAGTTGTAAATCGAGAAAGGTCGCGCATGCATCACTATAATATTTTAATTTTACTAATTAAAGTGATTCAAAGTTTTCACGGTGCAATGTTACCACATTATTATTCTAACACCAAAAAAAGGAAACTTTTTCATTCCACCAAAGAATCTTATAATCCTCAGCAACCAAAACCCAAATATGAGGTTTAATAAGAACATGGAAAATTGGGCCTCCTTCATTGTGGATAAGCACCCGACCCAAGGGCGGAGCCAAGATTCCATATAAGGATGGGCTAACATTAAGCAATAACTACTCTATAAAAAAAGGTCATTCTATGCCGGCACATAAAATTGACATATTTTGCAAGCCGTACTGATTTTTTGCACCCATATTGGTTCGTGGATGGACTCAACAATAGCGGAGCGTCAACACAAACCAATGCTACACATCCGTATGTTGCAGCAAATGAGTCTATTTTGTGTGTCGACCTACAATTATCCTAAAAAATAACTAAAAAAGGAAAAATCTATCAAGCAAAATTAATTTTATAAAACAATTAAAAATATTTTACATTGATTTAATATTGTACAAATTGTATTAGAATATTCATCATTCTTTACCAACATTCAGAATAAGAAATCTACTACAATATTCTCATTATAAACCTATAGTTAAATTGGAATAACATGTGATCGTGGGCTCCAAAAACCAAAAGTGCAATACAAATTGAAAATCCCCAAACTAAAACTCTAAAATTACGAAATTATAATTATTTGTTGGATTCGATATCCCAAAAGGAAAAAAAAACACCACATACATATTAATAAGAATAGTATCTCTAAAAAAAATAAAAGAATGTTAAAAATAAATTTATTAATCTAAGATCGTAACAATCACTAAAAAGAATAAAAAAACATATTTACGTGGAAATCCAAGATAGCCCAACGTGAACAGGCTGGTAGGTGGGCCCAATTGGCGAGGAATTTTTTTTCCTTGTCCAAGTCTCTCTCTTTACTGGGAGCCCTTTTTTTTTCTTGAGTCGGTCTGTAAATCGCGTTGGGTGAGTCATTTTTGGGTTTCTCAGGCTCGACCTGAATTATCTTACTCAAGCTCAAGCCCGAGCTCGGTCCGAATTAATTTTTTCCATCTAAGCCCGAACTCAGCTCATAAATATCACGGGCTTCGGGCGGATTTAATTTTTTTTATTGTTAAAAAAATTTGGATTAATATTTTTTCCTTCTATTTTCATCATAGAGAAAATGTACATAATAAAATCTAGGGGTAATTATTTTCAAGTCCCATTAACTTGGTCAATGATGCAAGAGATCCTTTGACTGAGTCAATGGTGTCAAAGGTCCCATTTTGCCAACTCAGCACATTAAAATGACAAAAACACCCAAAAAATACCCCCAACCAACTATGCGTCGTTTTTTTCCCAAAAAAACCCACCAAATCTTTAAAAGTCCATAACTTCAAATCTACAATTCCAAAATTCACAAAATTTATATATTTGAAATCTACTCGTTGAGATCTATCAAACAACACCCATATTCGATTTTTTTGAAGAAAAAATCGAAACAGATAAATTTATCTGTTTCTGTTAAACCTCCATTTTTTCCGGCGAAGACTCCATTTTTTCCGGCGAAACCTCTTCTTTTTCAGCTCGGGCGATGGTGCCGCTGGCGCGGACCAAAAAAAATAAAGAAATAGACGAAGAGAGAGAGAGAGAGAGAGAGAGAAATGAGGAGAGGGGTGGGGTGGGTGGGGGTAGGGGTGGAGGTGGGGCTGTTTCCGGTGTTGGTTGGGCTATTTTCAGTGAGTCTCCGGTGGGGTGGGGTGGGGTGGGGGTGGAGGTGGAGGTGGAGGTGGAAGTGGGCATGTTAGAGAGAGAAAGAGTGTGAGATTATGTGTTTATTTTTAGAGAGAGAATAAGTGGATTTAAAATGGGTACATGTGAGGGTATATTTGTCTAAATATATGTAACCTATAATGAAAAAGGACTTGGTGCATTAAAAAAAAGTAAATGGGATTTGGTGCATCTTTGACCCAATAAATAGGACTAGCTTTGACTTATCCCTAAAATCTAACTGATGTTTCATAAAATAAAATATATTAAATTAAAAATAGAGAAATAAGAGTGAAACCCTACAAAATTAGAATAGATATGTTATATTAAACAATATTAATAGAAATATCTTATATTAGATAAAATTATTTATTTATTTATCTATATATTCAAAGTTCGAGCTTCGAACCCAATTCGAGCTTGGTCAGGTTTGGCTCAAGCTCGGTCCGAAATTCATTTGGGCTTGAAGTTTTGGCTCAGACTTGGCTCGGCTATTACTCAAATAAAGTTCAACCCGTTATTTTCGAGCCGAACGGGGGGGGCTTCGATCTTGCTCGGCTCAATTGAAAAACAAAGGCCACGAGAGTTTTTTCTTTTGCGAGTGGACGGATAAGAGAGAGAGGGAGTTTTAGTGGGGTTTTTTTGTTTATGGATTCTATAACTAATGTTCAGTGGGTATAGATTTTATAGGTTGGGCTAACATATTTAGCTAATTCTGCATGGGCTGAACATGTATAATAAGAGAGTTTTGTTTTCTTGACCTAGGCTACAGCACAGGTCTGCCACCCCCATATCCATTTAAACCCGACCCCTCTCTCTCTTACACCCAAATAAAAACACACCCAAACACACACAGTGACCTTCTTAGTTTATAGAATAGTTGGCCAGGAGGATTAGGAGCGAGAGGGCCTAGATTAGTCTGTACAAATTAGTATAAGATGGGCATGTTTCAGACTTTCAGTGTTGCATATGTTTTAGTATTGTCATATTTATTATTAATGTTGGAATGAAAACAAACTTGCTGAATTGAAGCGTACGTGGGAATGAAAATATTTGAATGGAATTTTGTAATTCTTCATCTTGGGCTCTTGATTTGTACTTTCAGCAATTTTATAGCCTCACCCGCCCCATGGTTCTTAATGGCAGATGCATCTGTTCAATGCAGTTGTCATTTTAGCCCACTTGAGAACAATGTCACATATTTTTAACCCCTAGAGCTGGGAGTCTAGTATTTTTCACACATTTTGTAGAAAGTATGCAAGATATGATCCCCTAAATTTCCTCATCTCAAAAGCAGATCCACTAATGAAATTACAGCAAAAGAACCAAGAGAAAGAAGTAAAAAACAACTTTCTGGTATATTACAAAAGTAAATCTCGTTACGGAAGGGTAAAAATTCAATTGAGACGAATGTGTACTCTGGATTGAGGATTGGGTGGGTGAGGATCCAAAATAGGCAACACATATTTATATACCGAGAGAAGTTGGCGTTGTAAATACCAGTAGATAAGATGTATGGGAAAAAGAGTTGAAGCCCAAGAGTTCGAAAATGAAGGATTCTCACATTTAATAAATCGTTTTCTCCAATAGAGCAAAGATTTTTAAAACAAATACATTACAATTTATCAATCATTAATGGTATTTATATCTCTAATACTATTGTATTAGTATTATAATATAAATACATCTTTAACTAAAACAAATGAAATTACATGTTTTGTGTACTCCTAACCCTAAAGGGATCACACAAATAAATGTAATTGTTCCACAGGGACCTAGATTTATAAACCTGAAAACCCCTATCCTAAAAATCCAAATATAGGAAGGAACATGACATTGACCTTAATTCTCTATATCTTTTATTTGGATATTATTTAGTTGTTAACGGAGCAAAATAAAACAAAATATGATATAATTCTACTCAATAAATAATAGTAAAAAAGAGTAGATTATCACCTTGTGCTCGACATCGTGTGGATTTAATATGGCTTTTGCAGGTGAAAAATCCATTGCCAGGCCAGTTCCTCTCACTAAGTGGAATAAGTTTCTCATCCCACATTACAAAGTAGGTAACTCCATTAAGATCACATCCTGAGACTTCATCTGTATGAGGTCTATCCCCCTTTTGAAGGAAAACTAGACAAATAGAAAGATGGTGAAATCCAGGGATGTCCACTGCTTTCAGAATCCATACATCCCTCCAGTGAAGACACGGGTTTTTCGTTATTACCACAAGACCCTTAATTACTTGTAGAATATTTCGTACCTCCAACAACCTAGAGTTGTTTTTGGAAAAACAAATTTTGAGTGAAGGGCTCGACACTGGGATGAAACACGGCCCTTCCTCAATTTCTGCAAGCTCATCTAAGCATCCCAACAAACACATCCCCAAAGGAATAAATATCCTAGTTTTTTCCCTGAGATCCACAAGTTGTTCAGCTCTAATGCTTATTAACATGCCATATAAATGAGGTTCGGTTTGAGACTTAAAACCTGCACTTAACATTATCGCAACTGTGTTTTCTTGCTGGCCATACGAGGTAGTAAGAACATCATGAGCCACTTATGTTTCTTCTAGCATCTGGTTCAAGTTCTAAACCACCGACTCCTGCATTTTCCAAAAAACTTCATCTCCCACACCCATAGTAGATAATAGCGTTATTATCTGCCTCTTCAAGAATCCGGGATGAAATCGAGACCATGAAAAAATTTCAGGGATTGTGTGTTTGGAGTCGAACTTGTTCATACTCAGCCTTAAGAAAAGACGGCACCCAACACATTTTTTGAGCCACCAGGCTTCCACCCCTTTGTAACCTGCATATCTGATCTGATAAGCATAAGGCGAGTTTGATTTAAAATGCAATCTCTCAGCAACTTCCATTGCGGGATCAGTTGATATCATACCGATCCCATCAGAGAAAACATACCCATTTCTCCCAATATTTGGCAGCCCTAAATTAACCTTACTCCGTGGGACCTCAACTGTGGCATAAGTGGACGAGAAGCACTGACCCATCCTAGCAGCACACTTTGTCATGTTCTTATTAGTATACTTACACATACATTTTAATATACCCATCACACTAACATTCTAGTCTTGGGTGAAATACCAAGCAGAACGATCCCTTAGTTGATTGGTTGAGTAGGCCAAAAAGGAGTACTTACAACCACATAAATAAAACCTATCACTTATAATACTCTCTACCCTTTTGAACATTGTTGTTCTCTCAGGGCTAGACTTTTCTGTGATTTTCCACACGATAAGAGCGAGATGATAGGTACGTACATGATTGTTCAGTATCTCCATACCTTCATCAATGAAAATAACCCTTAAATAATGATTACCCACTTCTCTATAATTTTTTAGGACCCTATTTGAAAGTTCAACTTCCACCGGAAGACAATAGGCTTTGGATGGGTTTTTAATCAACCTCCTAGCTTCGATAATATTAGTCAACTCTTGAGGACTTTTGAGAAGCTTAAGGTTACTCAGCAACCACTCCTGGACATCTTTCAACATCCCATACGCATCGTAGACTGGGTGCCTATAAGAACATATGTGCTTTAAAGAAGCTACATTGACTTCATCCAATTGAAATCTTAGTAGATCAAAGACATCTAGCAACTGATGGTGGTTTATTATGCCTTTGTGGATGGTTGCATTTAACAAAAATAAGAGATTAAACAGTATCCCTTCCTTATGTTGAATACAGAAGAAAGGATCCGATAAGGGAACACCGTAATCAGGTTCATCCTGTATTTTAAGCTGATGTTTTAGTTGGTTGTTGGGTACCCTCCATTCCGTAAGATGATCCATATCCCTTTCT
Source organism: Sambucus nigra (assembly GCA_949130495.1). Classification (NCBI taxonomy): domain Eukaryota; kingdom Viridiplantae; phylum Streptophyta; class Magnoliopsida; order Dipsacales; family Adoxaceae; genus Sambucus; species Sambucus nigra. The sequence continues at coordinate 142,745,158 of OX422208.1, read as the reverse complement.
CGATTCATACCATGGTCAGGTGGGACTGAAATTCGATAGGAATTACACCTAACAATGGCCTCTCTAGAAGTAAAATATGTGGTCTGGATCCAAGGATCATCATCGTCCATCATCTCGAATGAGGAAGTATTTATAATAGCATCATTTGCAGTTCTATAGTAAACCAATGGAGATGAATCCAACTGTAAAAAAAAGGACAAATTTCAAAGTATCTGTGTATCACTTTGTCTCCATGATGTCTTTCACTAAGAACTCGGCCTTAAATTCGCATTTTATTATTGTGTGCTTGGTTTTAGGTAAATCTGACTTCTTCGAAGGCTTTGACATCGTCCTTGTCGTTATGCAGTTTTACGCCTTTTCTCCTTTTAGCTTTACGTCGACTCAGATGTTCAAAATCTCTTTACCAACACACTGTTTAAGTATTATTGTGTGAAATGTGTTGTGAGTGAACTTCCTAACACAGCATGTACTCACATACACTTACACAAACGATTCATACAAATTATAAACTTTTTTAAGTATGAAATGCTATATTTAACAATAGTGAAAACAGATTTGATCTTTAACACTTAAAAACTTTCAGATTTGTCTTCTTGAGAGTCTTTAAAAAAGAAAGACCCTATGAATATTATTTATATATAAGTTTTTCAAAGTGAAAAATTCAGATCTGAAAACTTGCAAACCCTTTTTCAGTTTTGTAAAACAGAGGAGATTTATTGGATATAGACGAAATACAAATATTTTAACACAAATCCAACAAGAGAAAAATATTTCTAAACTAAAGAAATCAAGTCCTAATAGATTAAGTGACTGTATCATTTTGAATCGGACCTATAAGTTTTTATAGGGAGAAACAAGTTCTAATTTGAGTGATGGTGTTAGGAAGGAGATTAAAACAATAGAGGATTTGAACTTTGAATATCAGAAAACCCTAAACACTCAAGAATGTATTCTAAAGAAATTTGAACAGAGTTTTGTGTAGGTTTTATATTTTCTCTCGATTTTATTATCTCTCTTCTTTTTTCTCTCAGACATCTCAACTCTCAAAACATAGAAATGAGAGGACGATGTTCTCTATTTATAGGATGGGTAGAAGGTTCTGGAACTCAGATTCAAACCAACGGCTATGATCAACTTGACCGTTCGAAGTCCAAGATCAATGGCTCAAAATGGACCGCATTTCAAATCATTACGATTGGTTCTTATGGTTGTCACTTGGATTACATTGGAACGCATGCAGAGCTTAGATTAGAATGATAGAAAGATGGTAAAATAGACTTCAGGTTGTGAGTATAAAGAAACAGAGATCTAATCGGTATAAACCCAATACATGTATGTCTCAGATTTCTCCTTACACGCGAGTTTTTAAAGTTTTAAAAAATCAATTTATACCCACAATAGTCTCTAGAGCTTTCAAATTCTACCCAACCCAAATTTTAGGCAGTTTTTGAAATTCAACATTAACCCCAAACATTTTAAAACCTAATTTTAATTTCTTAAAAATGGACTTTAAATGATTTAAAAATTCCGAAAAAATCCAATTAAATATAGAGAATTCATTTTAGCCCATATTGCCACACATACCTCAAAAATACAATGAATTATGAAATATGCAACCCTAGATTGGGTAGTGATGTTGATATTCTTCCTTGAGGACCATCTACCTTGTTGATGTATATATGTTTGAGATCATGAAGAGCCAATGAGGCATAGAGGATGACACAAATTTTTTCTCTATTTCCAAAATAGATAAGCTCCTATATATTAGACTCAAGCAAGTCATATATGTAGTGTACTTCAATCTCCCCCTTTCGAAAAAGAGAAAAAATATCCTTTTAATCATCTAGGACTCGTTGGGATACAACAAAACAAATAGGAAAACCTTAGTCCTATACAAATTTCTATCTACCCCATATCCTAGAAATGAAAAAGTACATAACTCAACTAAATACAGACCAATACCCTAAATATATCAAATAAGGCAGTGGTATAGAATCCTGAAAAACAAATAGTTAAGATCAAGGATTTTGGTTAAAGTGTATAATAAATGTCCAGATTGACTCAAATATCTCTCCCCCACTTTGTCTCAAATGGAAAAACGGTGAAAAATCACAAATAAGCATATCTTAACTGAAGATAGATACTAATCAAGGTGTATCATGCAATAGATTTCCTTAGAGATTCAAATCTTAAATTATCTAGAGGCTTAGTGAACAAATCTGCCAATTGAAGTTATGTGGGAAAATAGTTAATTTTCAATTCTTTAGATTCTACTAATTCACGTGTAAAGTGATGTCCAATCTTTATGTATTTTTTGCACAAGTGTTGAACGTGATTTTGGGAAATAGTAATCGCATTTTAATTATCGTAATAAAGATGTAACTTATCTTCATTAATGCCATAGTCGCTTAACATTTTCTTTATCCACATCAATTGAGCACAACAGCTACCTGCGGCTATATATTCTGATTTGGCCGTGGAAAGCAAAGTGTAATTTTGTTTCTTACTATTCCATCTTACCAAGTTATTACCAATGTAATAACATGCACCTGAAGTGCTTTTTCTATCATCCGAACAACGAGCCCAATCAGCGTCGATGTATCCTATTATGGTGCTAGATATGTCATTTGTGTACCAAATTCCTAGATTGATTGTCCATTTGATGTAGTAAGTGACTTTCCTTATGTACGTTTTGATAGTGGGCACACACACAAATAGCATACATTATATCCAGGCGTGAAGCAGTGAGGTATAGTAGACTAACTATCATGCTTTTATATAAAGTAAGATCAATGGATTTCCTTCAATAATTTGACTGAGGTACTCATGGGTGTCCTAGCGTCTTTGGCATTTTCTAATCCAAATTTATTTATTAACTCTAAAGCGTATTTTGATTGCGATATAAATAATCCATCAGGTAGTTGTTTAACTTGGAGTCCTAAGAAACATTGTAGCTCCCCCATTAATAACATTTGGAACTCTCATTCATAATATTTCAAAAAAATTTAACTTCAGTAGGGGAAGTTGATCCAAAAATGATGTCATCGACGTAAACCTGGGCGATTAAGACATGTTTGTTAAAAAAAATTAACGAATAATGTCTGGTCATTACCACCTCGTCAAAAACCTTTATTGATAAGAAAGGTCGAGAGGCATTCGTACGAGGCCCTAGGGGCTTGCTTTAAACCATATAACGGCTTTTTAATCTATAGACATGATTTGGGTAATGAGGATCAATGAAGCCTTTCGACTATTCAACGTAGGTTTCTTTTGTCAAAATACCATTAAGAAAAGTGAATTTCACATCCATTTGAAAAAGTCTGAAATGTAAATGAGAGGCTATTGCTAAGAGTAATCGAACAGACTCGAGGCAAGTTACGGGGGGAAATATTTCCTCGAAGACTATTCCTTCAATTTGAGAGTAACCTTGAGCCACTAATCTGGCTTTATTTCTTACTATTATCCCAGATTCATCTGATTTATTTTTAAAAATCCATTTAGTGCCTATAACCCTTTTATTTTCTGGCTAAGGTTCTAGATACCACATGTCATGACTCTTGAATTGAGCGAGCTCCTTTTTCATAGCATCAATAAAAAAGAGTCATTTAGTGATTTATTCACATTCTTTGGCTCCACTAGGGATACAAAGCATGCAAAATGAGCAACATTTTGTAATTGGGATCTTGTACGAATAGGCTCATTAGGGTTACCAACTATTTTATCTAAGGGACGATCTTTAGAAACCCATTTAGGTACTTCAGGGGTCTCAGTTGGTAAAGAATCAACTATCTTTGGAGATTCATAATTTAAAACATTTTCATACTCATCCACTATAGTTGGCTCTTGTTCTTTACTCTCGACTTTAGTGCCACTAATAATCACATTTATAGATTCCATTAGAACTTTGGTACGTATATTATAAACACGATAGGCCCGACTGTTAAGGGAGTAACCCAAAAATATTGCTTTGTCACCACGGGTTTCAAATTTAGACAGATGTTCTTTGTCTTTACAAACATATCAAATACTCTTAAATATTCGAAAATATTTTAAGTTGGCCTTTTTTCCATACCAGAGTTCATATGGAGTCTGTTTAGTATTTTTCCTAAAATAAACCCTGTTAATTATATGACATGCTGTCTGAACTGCCTCAACCCAAAAGTATTTTGGAAAGTTCTTAGCATGTATCATTACCCTAGATATCTCTTGGATTGTGTGATTCTTACGCTCTGCTATGTCGTTTTGTTATGGCATTTTAGGGGCACTAAATTCATCTTTCTAACCATTGTAGTCACAATATTCTGTTGCACCCAAATCTTTAAATTCTCCTCCTCTATCGCTACGAATTTGATTCACTTAGGTATCCTTTTCCTTTTTAATAAGTAGAAAAATTTTCAAAAATTTCACGAAATGTGTCAGATTTTTGTTTAATAAAGCAACCCAAGTGAAGCGAGTAAAATCATCCATCATAACTTGAATATAATAGTTTCCAGAAAGGCTTACAGTTCTAGAAAGACCCATAAGATCCATGTGGATAAGCTTTAGAGGTTTTGTTGTTAAGATTTCCTTAACTGTATTGTGAGCAGCTTTAACTATCTTTCCTTATTGGAAGGGCCCACAAAAAATGCTTGAAATAGATTTTATTTTGGGCAAACCTTTAACTATTTCTTGGGAGCTTAATTTTCCAAGCTATCATAATTTATGTGACCTAACTTGTTGTGCCATATTTCATTATTTTCTATCCTGGCTATATTACAAATCTCAGTCCCTAGATAACTGAGGCCTATAATGATGAAGTCTTCATTCTCATTTAAAATTTTATAGTTTGTTTTTAAGAATGTGACTGTGTGGTTGGAGTCGCAAAATTGCGATATTCTTAATAAGTTAGCTTTAAGACCTTTTACTAAAAGGACGTCTTAGAGAATAGGTAGTCCTTTTTCTTGGACTGTCCCCTTACCTATGATCTGAGATGATACTCCATCTCCAAACAAAACTTTTCCTCCTAAGAAGTCAGTTATGTTGGTTAGTTTAGTATCTTCCTCGGTCATATGTTTGGAACAACTCGAGTCTAAATACCATCCAGAAGAAGTGTGTTCATCTTTTAAAGCACTAATCACTATGTTACACTTCATCTGGGGTATGAGATCATCTTTCCTAACCAAAATTGCTCTAGTTTTAAAATATTTACTCGAATATTATAAAATTTGCGAGCATTAGATATTTCAAAAGATTTGAACGCATTTTTTTAAGTTTTGACACTTTTTTGAGCATTTGGTTTAGTCATGAATCTAGGACTCTTTCTCTTGGACCTATTTTTAGTATTAGATTGTTTCTTCCTATTACGACAGTTAGAGTTCTCATCAGGTTGCCTAAGAAGGACGTAGTTATTTTTATTTTGTCTAGAATAGTTAAAGTTTTTATAAACAGGTGAATTGAAGACGGGCCTATACAAATATTTTTTTAAAACATTCTTCAAGGCAGTGTCCATAAACATCACAGTAAGAACGGTATAGATGGGTAGATGGTATTTTAAGATTTTGAAAATATTTAAAAATTAGCTTGTCCATTTGTTAGACTTTAGCCTTATGTCTAACTGCAATAGGTTAAAACAAAGGGTATCCTTGCCTTATAGGGGGAAGACATACTTAGCCTTAGGCTCAACACTAGACTTAGAACTATTTCCTATAACAATGTCTAGTATTTTATGTTTACTATCAAAGTCATTTTTCAATGCTTGAAAATCTAGACATAGGTCATTAGCTCTTATTCCTCCAGGCACAAATTTCACATTTGGAAAAGGTTTGTTTTGTGCCTTAGGTTTTTCTTCAAATCCTATGCCAGTTCTATCATGAGACTTGGTTTTACTTGATGCTACACAATCTTCAAAACAGTTAACATTATTTTCAAATTTAAAAATTATTTTGAAGATTGTTGAAACTTTCTCTTTAGATTGTTCCAATTCTAGTAAAGTAGCTTTGTATTTATTTTCCAAAATCTCATTTGAATTTGAATGTTTTTTGATTTTTTCAAGAAAAGACCTAGCTTTATTTTCATGATCCAGACATTGAGTGGTGTAGTCCTTAACACTCTGTTTTACCATAAGAGTTAGGGCTTCTATTTTCTCAGAAAGATCCTTGACTATTTTTTCAAGTTTAGTGCTCTTCCTAAGAGTTTTGGTATAGAGTGTGTGAATGTCTGGGAGGTCGTCATTATTAGAGTCACTAAGTGTGGTGTGTGGATCATCCACTAACACTTTATTTTTAGGATTCACGCACACATTAAATTCACCGTTCAAACGATTCCTTTGACTCACACACCCCGTAGACGAACTATTAAAAGTTTCAATAGCATTATCAGTCTCTAGGAATAAAGTAGACAAACCAGTAGGGAAAATACCATGCGACATAGAAAGATTAGACATCAAATCATTAAGTTTAACAAGCAGTGTAGTCTTATCATCAGTATATACAATCTTAGCAAAGAATGACATGAAAGGATAAAACACTTTGGGTGATTCAATCTCATCATTATCTGAGTCGCTTGAATAGTCCCAAGTCTTACAAATATTGGCCTCGTTGTTTTTATTATTCTTATTCAGATTGACTCTACACTTATTGGACATATGACCTAACTTGACCCATATAAAGCATTCAACCTTCTTAAGGTCTTTACTAGGTCTATTATTGTTCACAATGTGGTTTTTATCTTGTCTTTTCTCATGAGATTTTCTATTTGAAGAATTTGAATGAGCAGCCTTCCCTTGTTTAAAAGCAATATTGTTTATAAATTTCAAAATCCTTTTAAAATGTTTAGACATTAGAGCAAGTTAATTGTTCAAATCATCTAAGTCACACTCTTCATCAGAATCCAAGTCAGTATTAGGAACACCAAGGTGTGGTAAAGTCACCTTAGACCGAAAGACAAGGATTGGGCTGGTGTGTTTCTTTTGATTATTGGAGAGTTGTTTCTTAAAATCTAATTCCATTTCCACTGTTATGAGTTTTCAACTGAAGAGTTTTAGCATGAGATTTGGATCATCCATCTCCTCAATTGCATATCTTTCATTATCAAATTTTAGTGGAAGTGATCTCAAAATTTTAGAAACTTTCTCTTTCTTATCATACATAATGCCACTATAATTCAGTTTGGTAACTGTATCAGTCAACCTAATGTAAAAGTCATCGAAAGTCTCAGTCTCAATCATAATGAGTGTGTTATATTATTGTATCATCATTTGAGCAGCCTTAACACGTGTATCACATTTATGGGCAATGATTAATGTGTCCCATACTTCCTTAGAGGTAGAACAAATAGAGATTCTCTTAAATTCATGTTCATTGATCGACATAAAAATAGCATTCTTTCCCTTATTATTATTATAGGAGCCCAGTTTTTCTTACTTAGTGAACTCGCTTAGGAATTTTTTAACTCTTACAGTAATACCATCTGCAGTAGGCTTAGTTGGGTATATGTATCTGTTTTCAATAGAATCCCAGGCTTCCAAAGCTCCCTTGGATGAAGTCTATCATCCTTAATTTCCAGTAAGGGAAGTTAGTCCCATCAAAAAGGGGAGGCCTGGACACCTTCCCTAATCTCTCAAATTTCTAGTCCATATGTTTATTTTGAAAAACACTTTCAAAAACACAGGATCCAAAAGATTTTGTGAAAACCAAATGCCAAGCTCTGATACCAATTGAAAGTACTTTACAAAGTCATTTAACACAAGTTAAAACAATCTATAAGGTTCCGAAGATGTTTCTTGAGGAAACTCTTTTAGAAAATAAACTAGTAACACAAGATATGTTTAAAAAATATTATGAACGAGTAATTTCAGAACTTAAGAAATAAGGTTTTAAAATCCCAACAACTAAGACTAGCAGTCCAGTAGTATGACTGAAGAAGTAAAAAACACACTATGCAAGGGGATTTTTTAACGTGGTAAAATCCCACCCAAACACGAAAACATCCACGGAGGTCTCTACACCTTAAAATGAAAAATCCACTAAAGTGAGTTTTAGGTCACAAGAAATTAACGAACTATACCCACAAACAAACCTATACTAAGTCCAAAAATATACCAGCTCCATTAGGTAAATCTGACATCTTCAAAGGCTCTAACGTTGTCCTTATCGTTCTGCATATTTACACCTTTTCTCCTTTTAGTTTTACGTCAACTCATAAGGTCAAAATCTCTTTAATAACACACTGTTCAAGTGTTGTTGTGTCAAATGTGTTGTGAGTGAAGTGCCTAACACATGCATGTACTCACACACACTTATACAAATCATTCCTATAAATTACAAACTTTTTTAAGTATGAAATGTTATATTTCACACTACTGAAAATAGATTTGATCTTTAACACTTTAAAACTTTTAGATCTTTCTTCTTGAGAGTCTTCAAAAAAGAAAGACCCTACGAATATTATTTATATACAAGTTTTTCAAAGTGAAAAACTCGGATCTGAAAACTTACAAACCCTTTTTTTAGTTTTGTAAAACAGAGAATAGATTTATTGGATATAGACGAAATATAAATATTTTAACAAAAATCCAACAAAAGAAAAAGATTTCTAAACTAAAGAAATCAAGTCCTAACAGATTAAGTGACTGTATCGCTTTGAATCGGACCTACAAGTTTCTATATAGAGAAACAAGTTCTGATTTGAGTAATGGTGTTAGGAAGGATATTAAAACCATAGAGGATTCAAACTTCTAATATCAAAAAACCCTAAACACTCAAGAATGTATTCTGAAGAAATTTAAACAGAGTTTTGTTTAGGTTTTATATTTTCTCTCGATTCTATTCTCTCTCTACTCTCTCTTCTTTTTTCTATCAGGCCTCTTAACTCTCAAAACTTAGAAATGAGAGGATGATGGTATCTATTTATAGGATGGGTAGAAGGATCTGGAACTCAGATTTAAACCAACGGCTGTGATCAACTTGACCGTTTGAAGTCTAAGATCAATGGCTCAAAATGGACTACATTTAAAATCATTCTGATTGGTTCTTATGGTTGTCACTTGGATATTGGAACGCATACAAACCTTAGATTAAAATGATCGAACGATGGAAAACTAGACTTCAGGTTATGAATATAAAGAAACATAGATCTAACTGGTATAAACCCAACTCGTGTATGTCTCAGATCTCTATTAACACGCGAGTTTTTGAAGTTGTAAAAAATTTATTTGTACCCACAATAGTCTCTAGCTCTTTCGAATTCTACCCAACCCAATTTTTAGGCAGTTTTTGAAATTCAACATTTACCCCAAACTTTTTAAAACCCTAATTTTAATTTCTTAAACATGGATTTTAATTGATTTAAAATTTCCTAAAAAATCCAATTACATGTAAAAAAATTCATTTTATCCCATATTACAACACACACCTCATAAATACAATGAATTATGAAATATGCAACCCTAGAGTGTGTCATGATGTTTCTATTCTTCCTGTAGGACCACCTACTTTATTGATGTAGATATGTTTGAGATCATAAAGAGGAAATGAGGCACAAGGGATGACACAAATTTTGTCTCTATTTTCAAACTAGATAAGCTCTTATATATTAGATTCAAGTAAGCCACATATATAGTGTGCTTCACAAGTTTGAGCATTGTTCAAACTTGATCAATGTTTGAAATTGCTGAGACCCTTCGGGTTGACTAGTGGTGGTGTTCTCAAATGATTGAGTTAATTTATGGGGGTTACATAATTCTTTCGCCAAGTTGGAGATTTATTAAAATTCACTTGAATTTTATTATTCACACGCTGGGTACTATTCATACTCATTTTACTGTTTATTTTTACTCCTTATTATAAGGAAGTTTTCAGCCATATTCAAAACACATAGAAATAGTAGAAACTTCTATTGTTCAACATTTATTTCTATTGTATCCACTTTAATAGGATTGTGAGTCTTGAGAGAGTTGTAGCCCTTGTTAATTATATCAAAGAAAGGAGGTCAACATCTGTGGATGTGGCCAAATTTGTGAACCACATATATCTTGTCTTGTGATTTGTTGGTGTGTGTGATTTCTCATTACTTTGCATTTAGAATGTAGTACTATTGATATGCCTTGACTTATTCTTTATCTTGTATCTTGGGTGTGCATGAATCACTCCATTGAGTAAGTATTCGCACAACATAATGATGAATCACTCCATTGAGTGAGTATCCACGGATATTAGCTTCATTTCTTTGATTCAACCAACAAGGGTTACAACTCAATTAAACTCAAATCCTCTCAATGTGTATACTATAGTAACGAGGAATTAATACTTATTAATGGTTGATCTAAAACGTAGGGTTTAAAATCCCCAAAATACCTCCAACTAAAACAAGAATTTTTAAAAATATAGTGCATCTCGCTGCAGCAACACCTCATCATTGGTCGCCCCTCTGCAACCCCAAACTACTCAATCATCAAGGAACACCACCATCCAACAACCTCAAAGAGCCTTAATAATGTAGGACATTTATCAAGTTTGAACAAGGCTCAAACTTAACCATCGGTACCACCTTCGTCAACATGTCAGCCGGATTGTTTTTTATGCTAATTTTCTTTAATACAACATCACCCTCATCGATAACCTCCCATACGAAATGAAACTAAATATCAATGTTCGTAGTCCTCCCATTATTAAATTGGTTCTTGGCCAAATGGATAGCACTTTTACCATAATAATGCATCTCCACACAATCATGTGTAATACTTGAATCACCAATAGCACCTTGAAGCCATACGGTCTCTTCACGGCTTTCGTTATCACCATATACTCTTCCCTCGTAGCTGACCAACACTTGTCCAAATCACCTGCATAGTATAAATCCACATACCCACTCACATGTGACTTCTCCACCCTTTAGTACACAAGTCATACATCAAGTGAACCTCGTATATACTGCAAAATCCACTTCACTGCATTCCAATGATCTTTTCTCGAAATTTCCATATACCTACTCACCATATTCACCACTTAAGCTATATTTGGCCAAGTACAAACCATGGCGTACATCAATCTATCCACCACACTCCAATACAGATCTTGAGCCATAAACTCCAACTCATCCTTAGTGCTCGGAGCCATCGTAGTCGAGAATATAAAGTGTGCAGCCAAGGGAGTATTCACGAGCTTTGCATCCTGTATCCTTAACCATTATACAACCTTCTCTAGGTATTATCTTTCAGTAACACTCAACTTTACCTTTTTCCTCTCTCTATTAATCTCCATAATGAGAATCTTCTTAGCTTCACCCAAATCTTTCATCTCAAACTCTTAGCTCAATTGAGCCTTCATCTTGTCAATTTCTACCATGCTTGAATAAGAAACGAGCATGCCATCAACATACAAGAGTAAATAGATGAAAGTAGTTTCCTTGAGTCACTTTAAATAGACACAATGATCAAAATCATTCCATGTGAATTTCTGACCTAATATAAACGTGTCAAATCACTTGTACCGTTGTCGATATAATTACTTCAACTCGTACAAAGACTTTTTCAAATTGTACACATGATCTTCCTTGCCAACAACCTTGAAACCCTCTGGTTAAGACATGTAAATCTCCTCTTTATATCCCCATGAAAGAACACCATTTTAACATCAAGTTGTTAAATCTTTAAGTCAAAATGCGCCACCATAGCCAATAGTACCTGGATGGAATCGTGTTTCACCAACGGAATGAACACTTCATTATAATCAACACCTTTCCTTTGTGCAAAACCCTTGGCCACTAAAATTTCCTTGTAATGAATATCAGAATATAGATCCCCATCTTTCTTAACATATATCCACTTACTCCCGATAGACTTATTTCCCTTAAGCAATTTCACAAGCTCCTGAATTTGGTTCTTGTGAAGAGAATCAATCTCCTAACCCATGTAAACCTTCCACTCGTTACAATAAGTATCACTCGTTGCCTCACGATACGTAGTTAGTTCATTAACATAAACCAAAAATGCATAAGTAATCGTGTTATCATCAAAGCCATCTTCTCGTGGTATTTCGAACTCTAGGTTCTCTTTCGCTAGCCAAAAATGGTTGTTCTTCCCGTTATTGACTAAATCCCACTTTGAAACTTCATCTTCATCACTTAAAGAGTCAATTAGTCACCTCCATTTTCACCCTTTCGCTCACATTCTGCACCCGGGAATCATCTTTCCCTACCTTTGGCATCTTGATAATAAATGCTTCATCAAAGGTTACATCCCTACTCACGCATTTTCTTTCTTCCGATCACCATAGCTTGTAACCCTTGATCCCATTACTTGAACCCATGTAGATTTATTTTCAAGCTCTCGGATCAATCTTTCCCCCACTGACATTAAAATAAGTCGACCATCCAAAAATATGCACCTTTTCATAAATAGGATGTGAATCTGACCAAGCCTCCATAGGAGTCTTATAGTCCATTGCAGTAGATGGAAATGTTTGATAATTAAGAAAGCAAAGGATAAAGTTTTTGGCCAAAACTACTTTAGCAAGATCGCATTGGACATCATACACCTCACCTTTTTAAGTAAGGTGTGGTTCATCCTCTCTGTTATTCCATTTTGTTGTGGTATATTCAGAATGTAAATTGCCAAGTAATACCCTTATCCTCATAATACATCAAGTAAGGATCATATTTGTACTCCCAGTCGTTATCCTACTCAAGAATCTTGATATTCTTACTGGATTTATTCTCCACCGTCTTCTTCCATTTAAGAAATATCCCAAAGATTAAGTCCGTGTGTTTCTTGGAATAGACCCAAGTCCGTCAAGAGTAGTCATTAATGAACGTCACAAAGTAGTTACTACATCCCAAAGATGGTATTTTTAAAGGACCCCAAATATCCATGTGAATGTAATCAAGACTACCTTTCATGCGATGAATCATCATGCCAAACTTGATTCGTGTTTGCTTCCCAAGCACACAATGCTCACAAAAGCCTAACTCGTAATTGTTCGAACCATTGAGCAACCCTTACTTACACAACACTATCACGGTCTTCTCCCCGACATGTCTTAAACATATATGTCAAAGCCCCATAGAATACGACTTTAACTTTTCTTTGACATCAACAATTTAGGAATGATATGATACCGTGATCCCTTGAAGAAAATAGAGGTTTCCCTCTTTCTTTCCTCTGAACACTGCTAAGGCACCCAAAATAACCATTAGCATTTCGCCCCCGAGTACAATTTTGCACCCGTTTAAATCTAAATAACCCAACGAAATCAAATTATAATTAAACTTCAGAATGTATCGAATAGTCGTGAGAGTCCTAGTCACTCCATCTTGCATCTTTGATCTAATTGTGCTAATACCCTTCCACTGATAAATATGGTCATTACCAATGAAGACTTTACCTCCATCTACCTCCTTAAAGTATGGAACATGATCACACCGAGTCAAGAATCCACTCATTGTAAGAGTTTTCTTACGAAGAAACTATCAAAGTACCCACCAATTCATTATCCTATGAAGCGACAGAATTAGTGAATTCTGCCAACGGTTTCTTATTGTGTTTTTTCCTTAGCTTAGAGAAATCCTTATTTAAATACCCATTCTTCTTTCACTTGTAACACATGGCATTTTCCAAGCCCTTGGCCCTAGACTTGGACCTAAAACTTCCTATTCCACCTTGCCTTCTCTCCTTGATTCTACCCCTATGCAACCAACACGTCAAATTGAGAATCACTCTTCTTTTTTTTCACTTCTCACTTCCCAATAATACCGAACAGACATTATCATACTTCACTTCCTCTTTCCCGTATATAAATGTGGTGCTCAAATGCTCATATGAATCCAAAAGTGAATTTAGAAGTAACAAAGTTCTATCTTCATCATCAATATCAACATGTAAGCTTAATAAATCATAGAGGATTTTATTAAACTCGTCAAGATTTTCAAACATCGACATACCATCAATATAATCAAATCATAACAATATGTTATTGAGATAAATGATATTCTCTATACTCTTCGTTATATACTTTTCCTTCAATTTCTTCCATATTCTCTTTATCGATTCTTCCTTCATGACATAGTATACCACATTTTGTGCAAAATTTAATCAAATTGTTATATATGCCTGTAAGTCGTACTCTCTCCAATCATCATCCCTCATAACATGAGTTTAGCCGAAATATCTCTGAATGCCTTATGTAAACATTGTTGTATTAACACATCTCTCATTTGACATTATCACATGCCAAAATTAATGGATTTACCATCAAACTTCTCCAAATCAAACTTCATCTTTGCAACCTCTGATGCAAACATTCTCTAATCTTTAAAATAAGTCTCCAACAAGAATTAACTGGCCCAAGATTAAAATCCCACTTAGGGATTTTATCAAACACCTTGTATGCATACAAAGTAAAGACCCTATAAGTCAAAGCTCTGATACCAATTTTTTGTACAGATACTCACTCAAATGAGTGATTCATGCATGCCCAAGATCCAAATGGAGCAACTCAAAGAGAGAACCAGACAAAACAAACTAAATGAAAAATAATGATAAAGTAAGAGAAAATAAATACTAACAAGCACAACACAAGATGGTATGTGGTTCACCAAGATGGCTACATCCACTAATGACGGTTTCCTTTCTTTGATTCAATCAATGAGGGTTACAACTCACTCAAGATCACAAATCTTCTCAATGTGTATACTAAAGTAAGAGAATTTAAAATTCATTAAAGGTTGATCTAAAATTTTGGGTTTAAAAGCTCCAAAATACCTCCAACTAAATAACCATTTTTTAAATCTAGTGCGTCTCTACAGCGAGTCGCACCTCCAAAAGTGTAACATGCTATAAAACTCATGATTCTATTATATCTATAGAGGTCCCAGTCCATCCTAACGACCTTTTGTTAGTTCCTACGTTGTCATAGTCCGATATAATATATGTCAATTACCTAGCTGAGTAATTCATCTGTCGAGTAATTAGTGGTTAATTCTATTTACAAGTTTAAGTTGGAGAATTTAGGGGCGGATTCAAATTTCATATAGGGGTGTTTCATTCAAAAAAGGTCACATTGTAACCAACCACATTTAATAATTTTGAAGTAACTCAGAGTATTATCACCCCAATACTATCATATATCATTCAATTGTTGGAAATGCGACTTGAGAATTGATAAGGGTGTTTCTACCAAGACAAGTGAGCCACAATTTTTTTTTGTTATCCACTCTTTTGGACCAAAACAAATGATGATTGTTGAACTTTAAGTTTGATTGAATCTAATTTCTTGATCAATTGTGTTTACAATGGATTCATATCTTCTCTTGTTTGCTTGATGTGCATAAAATTACTGATATGACATGGTAATGCTAAACTGATGCAAGCGGTTATGGAATGGTAAACATATCATAAATAGATAAGAAATTCCAGATGTTGCATTTCCCACTTTTGGAAGTAGTAGCCATGTCTTTTTAATCTTAGTTATAATAAACAAATGACAATTCCCAAAATAAATAACAAACAAAGAAGAGAAAATCATTCAAACAAAATAAGTTCATAAATTCAATGAAACAACTTAAAATTGAAACTAAAACGGACATACAACATTTACTTTTACTCATGTAAGCCTTAAAATGATATTATGGTGAGTTGATGGATTTCGTAGACATTCAGTTTTCTTTTTATAAACCATTGTTTATGTTTTACGAGTAAAATAACAGTTGTAAATTTGCACCAAATGAAATGATCATGTAAATGGATGAAATATCTGTGAATGAAAATGTAGGTCCCTTATTTTCTATGTGGAAAGTGTTTTAAGTATGACAAAGAATTTTCTTTTTATGAAAAAACTTTTTTCAATTTTTAATTCGCACCAAGTTGTGAACAAATTTTAACTTAACCAAATTTTACCTTGATTAATCCTAAACATTCATCTAGTGATTAAATCAAGTAAAATAAAGTAAAGAATACTCACAATGTCGGATGTACGAGGAAACCACTAAGGGAAAAAACCTCGAACGGCCCAAGCCAAACAATCACTATGATGTGGAATTACAATGAATAGACACAAGTCTTACTCAATGACTCGATCTCCATGAGACGTGGTGCTCTTTTGATCTTCAACCACTCCTCCACAGTGCTCATGCAGAAAATTCTTCTTCCACGATGCTTGTCGACAACACACCCGTCCACGTATGTCTCGGTGTCCACTGATATAGCTTTGTGTCATCTACGATTTTGAACACAAACTCCTTCGCTTCTTCACCGTAAAACCCAATGTTCAAGTGTAGTACAAACTTTTCTTCATTCCGACAAAGATCACTATAGCATATAGTAATGAAAACTCAGATCTTTGAAACTCTAAGGATGTTTTATACTTGGAAAACTTTAAAAAACATTAGAAAACTTTTGTGTAGAAACGTACTGTTACGAAAACTATTTTTCAGATTGCACACACACGAAATTATGATGGGAAACATGCCTTAAATAATTTCCTTAAGTTGACAACTCGCTCAAGCGACTTTAGCTTGTCTCTCGAACGAGATGGACATCTCTCTCGAATGACTGGTCAGGTAGTTTGAATGACGCACAAATTAGAGTCCTAATTAGACACTGCTCGAATCAGTCCTTACCAAAATAAAATGAAGTGTAAACCATTTCAAACACTTTACAAATATCTTAAAATCATTTCTTTAATAAAATAAAATCCTTAAACATTTTAAAATAAATTGTAAGTCCCATTAAAATTACGCATTGACACCTTAGTGATCTCAGGATGAAACTAAACTTGAAGACGAAAATTGCACCATAAACTGGCATGATAAATCTTTAAAGATTTGATGCAATGATTCGGCACGAATATTGCACTTATTCACCCTTTATACTCATGCATTTTAGCCCCCTGGGGTACCTTTACTCCTATAATTGTGCTCATTAACTATAGAACCTCGGTTTTATATGTCAACATGCTATATGAGGTATTATTGAGATTTTGTTGGTATTGTGGTGCTTAGTATGAATTTTGGTCGCTTTTCGAAAAAAAAATCGTTGACTATTGCAACTTCGGAGGCATTTTAGTAACTTTAGCACTTGGGTTTTGGTCCCGAGTTCTATATGGAAGTTGTATCTCATTGAGATCTATTCGTGTGGTCGCTGACGGTGCATGATTCTGATTTATAATTAAGGAGTTATGTCATTTTTTGGAAGACTTTGTCCTCAAAAGCACATACAAGGGCGCATTAAAGGGCATTTTAAAATTTTCATCATTTGTCTTTTTGGCCAATGTCTTCTTAGAATTTTTATCCCTCTGAGTTAGCTTCGTGTAGCCTCCGATCATACCTAATTTCGAGTTACAATGAAGAAGTTATGGCATTTTCCATATTGTTGATCAAAGCTGCATAATTGCAGACCTGCTAAACTGAATCGATTTGGCACCATAAGCAACTTTTTTTATTTTTCTTATTTTTGAATCGATTCGGACACAGCCGAATCAATTCGATCATGTAGATTTTAAACTTTTTTTATTACTAGTTTACCATTAGGGTTATTGTATAAATAAATTCCTTCTCATTTTGAGAAGAAAATCCTTCAGTTGTTTTAGTTTTGGGTTAGAGTTTTGTATGGAGTTCACCCTATCCTTGGTTTCTTTGGGTGTTTTGCCCATTTTTAAGTATTCTAGTTTACTATACATTGTCTCTTTCACTTGTTTAGCTTAACTTTCATTTACGTATTTACTTTAATTACCTAGATAACTTATTTTAGTTCATTATTTAGTTATTTAATTTAGTTAATCAGTTTATTTCTTGTCTTTCCTTATGTCTCGTAGCTAGTTTATTGCGTTTCCATCATTAATGGATATTAAGCTTCGAAAGTTGGGTTTTGTGTAAAATTATGTTTAATTGAAACATCGCGTATCAAAGTCAGATTGTTAGGCATTTAACTTTCTTTGTCATGCAACGTTAGTGTTTATAACGATAATCCGAATTTACTCCGCATGTGATCCTTTTCTATTAAATGTTTAATCTCGCAACTTTGGATTGAATTCCTTATTGTGTGATATTTATAATAAATTGAAAATATCTTTTGAACATAAATTCTAACTATGCGTTGTTTATCCCGGGGCAGGAATGCGATCCCGACTCTCGTTTTAATTAGTTGTATAATTTAGTTTTAACTTTTCTTTTCCTTTTTCACCATAACCTACCTATCTCATTTTACACTTTTATTATTCAAGTAATAAATCGACTAAAATCTGTACGACATTCCCTTTGAATTTCTTATGATACCCGACTTATCGCTATACTTGTATCGCAAGTGTAGTTATATTTTAGGGTTTTGCATTTAGACTGGGAACCGAAAACAACGACAGTGCTTCTACACGAGCACACAGTTCGCGCCTCATCATGCAACGTCTTCAATAAACTTTAATACGTCGTAGTCTATGTGGGATTGTGATAATAAAAATATAACCTATGACTCAAATGTGTTTTGTTTTAGGAATTAGTCAAATAAACATATAATGGACTTAATTGGAAATTTTTTCCTTACAAATCTCCCCCTTTGACTATTCGGGGACAAAACCAACAGTGAAATGCCTAAGTCAGGCCGTCAAGCTGTATGACGCCTAAATCCCATCCCATAAACCCAAAATCAAAAATTACAGGAGAAGACTAGTAAATAATGGTCTGACAAGCATGAACTGTCTTAATGTGGTGTAGTATTGAAATTCCCAATCTTTAAACCATATCTATACACATGAAATAGACAAATATCCAATAAAGTATGGAGGAACAATTGATATAAACCAATATCTAAAATCAAATCCAAATCATTTGTTATGTGAGCAAAACATGATATCAATTTGTAAAAAACATTAAAAAGAGGATACCAATATGTACCGATGCAAAAATAATATGATACCAATTTGTGTAAACCAATCAATATAAACATGAAAGCATATGATCACAAATATGATACCAAAAAATAATGCAACAAATGTATATGCTCATCAAACAATCTTTCCCCCTACATCACATACATTTCCCCCCTTTTTGTCTCGAATAGACATCTCGATGAAAAGACAAACATATCTAGCATGAGATAATCAATGAAGTATATCTAGATAATCATTCAAACAAACAGCTTATAATTATCAATAAAATCAAATCCATAGCTAGCAAACAATAATCACACAACAAGAATCAGCAATCTAATCAGATGTGACTAAACTGATCATAATGTAGTAAAAGATACAATCAATATGAATCTGCATATAACAAACTGTCCAAAAGCAACCTAGTAGTACCAAAATATATAACCATATGAACCAGGGTACTGAAATAGAAGGAAAAAAAATTCTAAACTGGTCACTCGAACAAGTTCGTCAAATTCTCACATCCAGTTCTAAAATTTAAAAAGTTTTGCCCAACGAAAAAATTTCTTGAAAAAATTAACTGGAAGTGGCAGAAAACTGCAAAATAGTAGCCAAAACAATAAAAACAATATGAGTAACATGTTAACATAGTATCGATGTGCTCAAACATGAACATGGAATGTATGGGCGTGAACTACATCAAATGAATCACAATTCCAACACATCGAAATGATCAAGAAGCTCTAATTGATAGCTACAAATCATCAAACTTTATTTTAGCCATATGTGACAATTAAAGTGTGAGCTAAATGAACTAAACAATCAAACATGCACACAAATCCAGAATTTTGATGATTTTACAAATAATAGCGTCATGACACGATTTTTCAACGCTAAGATTCGTGGTGCAAACCCGTTTAAATTATCCATTCAAACTCCCTAAAATATATCATATTTTTCTTTTAGAATGAATATAAACTAATTGTCCCATAGTTTGGCATTTGATTATTTTTATTGTCTTTAATTTTTTTCGGGCTCTTTTAGACGGCGGCTTTCACGACGAGTCAATTTTTCACTCTCGCAACCCTTTTCTGTGAACACTCATTATTTTTTCAATTTCAATCCTCACGGTAAATGGTTCTTACATGCACACCTCCTCCTTAAGTCTACTTATGCATAGATGACAAAATTGAGATAAGAATGTCTCTCCTAACTCAAATATGCATGATATGTCAAACATTCATACAAACACGTGCATGTATGCAAGGATGGCATATATACAAAGCCAAATAAAAATACATATCAACTTCGGAACAACCCCATAATACAATGGTTAAGATCATTCTAAGCATCAATAATTATGATCAAATATCCTAGCCTCATGGATAATGAAAGTAAGGGGGTCCAAGCACACCAATATGCCACATCAAACATGTAAACTCAAAAATCAAAATAAATCGAAAATCTTTTTGGTTTTTAAATATATTTTGACTCAAATAAAAGAAAAATCTTTTTGTATTTTCTCAAAATTTTTAAAACCAAAAATCTTTTTGTATTTTTCAAATAAGACTCAATAAATGAAAAAATAATACAAAAGATACACATGTCATAACACTAGCAAGATATAAATCATGATGTAAAGACTAGCGTATGACAAACGTGGTAACACAATCATCCTTTAGATTTATCATGGGAAGAATCAAGTGAAACCAAAATAGGACCATGAAGTTTTAGTCCTAAAGCCTCTAAATCGAATTTCCTAACCCAAGTAGGTGTCACATGACGCATGGGGGGTTTTGGGAATCGACACGACTTTATTCCTAAACTTCTTAGGAGCATTCCTAAGGTCATAGAAAACACGTCTAAGGTGAGTTTTTCTACCGCAATGTGTGCAAGTGTAAAGGCGGGGGAATGGTTCCCAAAATTTCGACCTCTCCTCACGTTCCTAGTGGACTCTCTCACATGGTTGGTGTTATCTTTGGGAATGGGAAAAACTTTATCATCGTAGCCTATATAACTTTTGACTTGGACAGTGCCTAACATCCTATTCAAATTTTTCGACCTAGATTCTAAATCAAACATAACATTACTCGAGTCTTTCAACATTTCCTCCAACTCACTAATCCTAGACTCAAGCACGTGCCTAGACTCCTCAAACTCTAGAATCTCCTTTTTCAAAGTCTCAATGAAACCACGAAGACTATCTCTCTTTCTCCACATATTCTAGCTTCTCCCTAAGCTTCCTCTCCCGTGTCCTAAGATCCTCAATCAAAACATCATTATTTTATGCGACACGCTCATTCAACCTAGCTTGCAATATAGAGTTTTCCTTTTTCACTTTCACCACCTCATCATAAAACTCATTAAATGCAACTTGCAACTCTTTCACATCAATTTCTTCCTCTTCACTTTCTTCACCAACACACACTTGGGATTCAACGGCCTCGGAAGTGTCATGCACATGAGAATCTTCATGATAAGATTTATCGTCATCGCTCACATGACATGTCACGAAAGTAACAAACTTTCTCTCATTTGGGGAACTCTCATCTCTTCCGGATCACTATCACTTAAGGAGGCACTATAAGCTATCGATTTCTTGCCCTCTTTCTTAAGTACAGTCGGACACTCGAAAACTTTTTGGCCATACCCCTTACACCCCAAACACCTATCCGACTCAACCCTTTTAAATTTCTCACTCTTATCCTTAGGGGTGGAATCTACCTTGTTGTTCCTGAATTTCTCAAATTTTTAGGCATCTTTCGATTGCTTTTGAATTTAAGAAACTTTTTGAACTTCTTTACCAATAAGGCGACATCCTCAAAATTGAAATCAGAATTGTCATCCGAAACTTTAGTTTCCTCCTTCCAAGCTTTCAAAGAAATTCCCTTTTCTTTCTTTGGCACTTAATTGGAGGTAAACATATGGAGTTCACAGGTTTGTAAGTCACCTAAAATCTCTTCAAGTTTCATTGAATCAAGCATACCTAAGGAGTTTAAAATGGTCACTTTTGCATTAAACTTACTCGAAAAGGATCTAAAAAAAATTATAACACGATTATCGGGGATCTTCTCTCCTAACTTAAACGACGTGTTGACAATATTAGACAACCTAGCGTAAAACTCATCAAACGAGTCACTCTCTAACATCTTAATCATCTCAAACGATGTAGTGAGGTTTTGTAGATTAGACTCCCTAACCGTGATAGTGCCCTCGTGAGTAAGTGAAAGTGTATCCCAAGCCTCTTTTAAAGTTTCACACTTCATGATTACATTATACTATTCAGGTGTGACATGTGAGGAAATTACGTGGAGGCCTTTAGAATTGTAAAGTGTAAGCCTATGTTCAGCCTCAGTCCATGACGCAACGGGTTTCAAACTAATGACCACACCCTCCCGTGTGACTGGTGGAGACCAACCCTTTTCAACCGCTAACCAAACACACTCATCAACATATTTAAAGAACTTCTCATTCGTATTTTACAATAATCATAATTTGTACCATAACAAATAAAAGTACGAAAACTTTCAAAACCACTGAAATTCATCCTAAAAAAACACAATGGATCGACGCAATAAAAAATATGTTTCTAGCTTTGATGCCAATTTGTAGGTCCGCAGAAAGTGTTTTAAGGATGACAATCAATTTTCTTTTTATGAAAAACCTTTTTCCAACTTTTAATTCGCACCAAGTTGCGAACCAATTTTAACTTAACCAAATTTTATCTTGATTAATCCTAAACATTCATCTAGTGATTAAAGTAAGTAAAATAATGTAAATAATACTCACAACGCCGGATGTACGAGGAAACCACTAAGTGAAAAAACCTCGGATGGCCCAATCCAGACAATCACTATGATGTGGAATTATAATGAACAGACACAAGTCTTACTCAATGACTCGATCCCCACGAGACTTGATGCTCTTTTGATCTCTGGTCACTCCTCCATAGTGCTCACATAGAAAGTCCTTCTTCCACGATGCTCGTTCACAATGCACGCGCCCACGTATGTCTCCGTGTTCACGATATGGCTTTGTGTCATCTAAAATTTTGAACACGAACTCCTTCGCTTCTTCATCGTAAAACCCAATGTTAAAGTGTAGAACAAACTCTTATTGGTGCCAACAAAGATCACTATAGCATATAGTAATGAAAACTTGAAGCTTTGAAAGTCTAAGTATGTTTTATACTTGGAAAACCTTAAAAACTTTTGTGCAAAAACGTACGGTTACGAAAACTATTTTTCAGATTGCACACACACAAATTCTGATAGGAAACATGCATAAAATAATTTCCTTAAGTTGGCAACTCGCTCAAACGACTTTGGCCTGTCTCTAAACGAGATGGACATATCGCCCGAACGATTGGTCAGGCCGTTTGAACGACGCGGGAATTGTAGTCTTAATTAAACACTGCTCTAATCCATCCTTGTCAGAATAAAATGAAGTGTAAACCATTTCAAACACTTTAAAAATATTTTAAAGTCATTTATTTAATAAAATAACATCCTTAAACATTTTAAAATAAATTTCGAGTCCCAATAAAATTCCACATTCATACCTGAGTGATCTCAGAATGCAATTAAACTTGAAGGAGAAATTTACACCATAAACTGGCATGATAAATCTTTAGAGGTTTGTCGCAACGTCTTTAATAAACTTTTATACGTCATAGTCTGTGTTGGATCGTGACAATAAAAATACGATTTATGACTCAAACGTATTTTGTTCCGGGAATAAGCTAAATAAACATACAATGGACTTACAGAAAATCCTTTCATTCATAAATGGATAATACAATATGTCTATTTATGTATCAAAATAAGTTGTAAAAACCAACCTGCTAATATCCTTTCGAGTCGATCATGCAAACATTAAATTCTTTGTTCTGAGAGAGAGAGAGAGAGAGAGAGAGAGAGAGAGAGAGAGTGTGTTTTGTAAATGATGGTGATGAGTGGGCTAACTTCAGTGTACTTGTGGGACCAAACGTGTAGTTTTGCTTCATTAGGAAGTTAGAAGCGATAGTTTATGTGATGCGTAAGAGCATCTTGTTTTTCTATAGTAGTAAATATTCTAATTTTCAAGCCTTTGAGGTTGACTAGTTTTCTTTTGTATGACCACCCATTAATGTAAAAGTGGTAAAAGACGTATATATGGACATTTATTCCATGACTTACATTGTGAAGAACATATTGGGAATATATGTTTTATCCTTCTCGTGCTAAACAGAATAGCATAAAAAATTTGGGCCATTTCCATGCTAAATTGTTTAGGTTAAGTAATAATATATTTTTTAAATATTGCACTCAAAACAATTTAGCACCCAAAATGTTCTCCACGCTAAATTATTTTGAGCGGAAGATATGGAGCCCAGATTTACACAATGTGTAAAGACAACCTTGTTTCACATTCCCTATACTCATATATGTATAATGGATTATACACAATCTAATACCTACTGTGAGTTTCCATTGGCCAACTATAAACATTTACACCACCCATTGTGGATGGCCTAAGGAGTATCAATGGAACTACATAAGAAAATTATCTGCTAAATATAGGTGATTAACTTATGAGTTACATTGTGAAGCACTCAAAAGGTTTTCTGTACTAAGCAATTTGGTGTGAACGCTAAACTAGTTTGAGTAGAAGATATGATGCCCACATTTACACAATGTGTAAATACCACCTTATTTTACATTCTATCTACTCAATTGTACAATGAATTTTACTCAATCTAATACCCTATTACAGTTTAATAGTTTTGCTTCATGAGGAAGTTAGAAGATATAGTATGTCTAAATTGTAAGTACGTTTAGTTTAGCTATATTGTAATAAAGATTCCAAGGTCCGTTTGATAGCCTTCAAATTTCATGACAAATTCAGAAAAGTTGGAAATTTTTGAAAATTTTTGGCTTTTAGACCATTTAATAGTCTAATTTTATCTTGGAATTTTCCAGGTACAACACCCCTTAAGTACAATTTTCCACCCTTAGGTGGAATCTAATTCTTTTGGGGGGTCAAGTTTTTGTTTGTCACCTTTAAATGTCAAACCACACAAAACCAATTTTTTTTTGGACTCCATATATTTCATAAATAAATATTATTCATAAATTTGTAAATATATATGTATATTTCGTATATTTTATTTATTTTAGCATATATGTATATTGCGTATATTTCATATATGTATATATTTCATATATTTATATATATTTCTGTAATACCCCTTACTTTTGAGTAATTATTTTTATATTAATTTGTCTTGTGGGTTAATTATATAAAATAAAAGAAATTGAAGAAAATATTACTTTAAGTTATTTAAGAGATAATATTTATTGAGTTCTGCATATTTAAGTTTTACATATTTACCATTAAGCGAATGCAAATAGTGTAACATTATATTTTATTGCGTCGTTGTGCTTTAAGTGATGGTTATGATTTTTATTCCAATCAGGTTATTATTAAAGAGTTAATATGACGTTGGAACATGAAATAATGAACGGTATCCCGGATGCCAGTTTAGAGGGCACGGTTAGTCCAGAAATAGTTGAGATAGTCGAAATAAGTACCATTTGTGTTTTTGGGTTCCGGGGTACTTTTGCCTAGTTATAACTTAATTATGATGTTACGAGTAATTTTAAGTATATTGTAGATTTTAATATTGGACTTAATGTATTTTGGATACTTTGTGTATTTTAGTCTTCTAAGATAATTTAAGCTCATTTGTGTATTTCTAAACCTAGAGAGTTAGAGAGAAGAGAGATCTTGAGAAAGAAGAGAAATGAGATAGAGTTGGTGATTTGGACTTGGAAATTGTTTCAACGAGGAAGAATCTGAGACTACAATATTGAGACAAGTTTCTAACTTGCATAAGCATATGATTGTGTTGAATAAATTTCATTTATGGTTAGTGTTCTTGAGTTTGAACGAAAATGGTTACTGATGATTTTGGTGTTTATACCCTTAGGTAATTGATTTAAGCATGATTAGAGTTGGATATATTAGTGGATTATGGTGTAGAAATAATTTGATGAAGTATTAATGGATGATATTGGATGTAGTGGAAGAAGAGATAATTTGGAGATTTAGGGTTTATATTAACCCGTAGCCATAACTGGGCATCTCGACCAGGGAGAATGGATTCTCCCTCCTTAGCGAATCGATTCGCTAAAATGGGGGCTACAGGTCTGAGGAGCCGAATCGATTCGAGTTAAGGCCGAATCGATTC
Organism: Sambucus nigra; assembly: GCA_949130495.1. NCBI lineage: Eukaryota > Viridiplantae > Streptophyta > Magnoliopsida > Dipsacales > Adoxaceae > Sambucus > Sambucus nigra. Next base: position 142,719,097 of record OX422208.1, on the reverse strand, counting down.
GGGCTTAGATAGAAGGTTGTTTTCTTAGTTGAATCGATTCGCTTTTTGAGCGAATCGATTCACTTTCAAGGGTGAATCGATTCGGCCCTTAGTCTAATCGATTCGAAATCTTATTATTTTAGGAAATTTTTCCAACTTAGTTTCTACTCCTTTTCTTTTAGGTTTGAGACTTAGGAACCTTCTAATATGAAGTAATAAATAGTAATAGGGTCTTACATCAGGGGGATTAATACCCTAGGTTAGTAGAGGGTACTTGGACTTATCCCGGGGACTATTTAGTAGAACTTAATGTCTCATTTCATCTAGTAAGCGAGTCTAGGACTAGCGGAGAGTTGGATAGTGTTGTTGTGAACTTTCGGAGGCTAGTATAAGGGTAATTATACTTTGTAGCTTATATCATTATGCACATATGGTTTTGAAAATAAGAAATGTACATTTTAATTGGCATATCTTGTGATTGTGGCATTCATATACATACATCTCCAAATGATATCATAAGGGAAGTTACGCGAATGAGATAAATCCCCTGGCTAGTGAATGCAAGGAGAATATAGTCCCCGGGCAATAGGACCGGTGGCTACATTGTATGATTGTTTTATTCTAGATGAGGTAATTTCGGGTATGGTTATGACTCATCGTCGAAGGTATATAGCCGCTTTCCACGCGTCACGACTTAGGGTACCCAGGTGGTCTTGATTATAGGCTCTAGAAGATGGTATCATTTAGGGGCGCATCCAGTGGGGTGACTCCCGGAAGGATGGTCTTATAAACGTTGTATTATGATTGTAAATTGATCTCACAGTTATGAAATTTCATGTGAATGAGTTAATGAATCTATAAATCAACTTTATGGTATATGATCCCTCAAATGGTAAATGAACTCAACTTTATGGTAAATTGATCTCATGGTTATATTTTATGAATTTTGCAAACTAAGCATGATAATTATGGTATATGACCCATTTATATTTATCTTTCTTGTGTGGTTCTTAATTATGCTCAGGTGCTCCGCCGCAAGGGCGCCCGCTTTGACCTTTCCTTCCCAGTGTCAAGGAGCTATAACATTTTGCAGATGTTGTAGGATTTTTGTAGTGGACACATCATTTTCTTTTGCTACTGTAGCTATGATCCGTCTGTATATTTGGGCGTGTTGCCCTAGTTATTATTTAAATCTACTGTAATACTTTATGTAACCTTTTGTATCAGTTTGTTAACCGATAACTTATTCAGTTATGTTTTGTAGAATGGTTGTTAAACTATTATATGCCTTTATTTATATCCACCTTCTGTTATAAATTGGGCTGTCGAAACTATTTTTATCGAACTTGTAAAATTATATGAGATCCGTTTTTAAAAATATTTGGTGGTTGTCTCGTATTATTATGATACGATAGTAATGATAAGAATGGACGATTTATGATTCCTATTTTTTTATTGGAGTAACGGTTGGCCACCTCTTATTTTCATAAGTGGGGTGTCACAGATGGTATCAGAGCATCAGGTTCTAGAGTCCCTATGATATATGTGAACTTATCACGTACTACTGTAGCGTTCTTTGATATAGAGCCCTATTACTAGGACTGTTTTGTTTGATATAGATGAGGTCGCCCGACAAGGGTAAATCGAGTTGCAGAGGACGTAGAGCCCCCACCACCACAAGGAACGATGAATGCGACGGAGGTGGATAATATTTTTGCCCACACAGTCAACGTTGCAATGATCGCTATGGCACAACAGCTTCCAAAAGCCAAATAACTGACTGCACTAGCGGTTCAGCTCATACGGGACCCTTCGCATGGGAAAGAGTTAGAGAATCCTTCCTGAAAGGTCACCCTCCATAATTTCAAGGTGGCGTAGACGTGATTGTGGCAAATCAATGGAAGAAAGATATTCAACACCATCTTCAAATGGTGGAATACAGCGGGGAATGGAAATAGATTCTCACCACTTTTAAACTTGTAGGAGCATCCCTACAATGGTGGGAGTCGGTGACAACTCCTAAACAATGGGATATCGTGACTATCTCGGAATTTTGGGTTCTATTTGATCGAAAGTATTTCCCTCCAGCAATCCAAAAGAAGATGAGGAGGAAGCTACAGGATGTTGTTCAAATGGAGCGATCAGTGGCGGAATATGAAGAGGAATTTACTCATTTACCAAACTTTGTTTCGGATGAAGTAATTCCAGAAGAAAGGAGGATTTCAAAATTTATTGGGGGTTTGAATTGGAGGATAAGGCAGCACTTATTAGGGAACCGAACTTTGTAAACATTTGGTGATGTGATGAATGCATCTTTACTTCATTGGCAGGATAACTGCCTTCATTTTAAGGGGAGTAAGAACATTGGAGATTGTGGTCAAGCTAGTAAAAAAGGAGGAAATGGTGTCAGTGGAGTACTACCACCACCACAACAGTCTGGGAATAAGTAGAAAGAGCGGGACCCCCCAACAATGGGACTCGTCTAAGAAATAATGATTTAGGGGATTTAACTTTAGCATAGGTGATTTTAGGCACCGTAAGAGTGCTCAGTAGCAGCAACAGTTAGGCCAACAGGGCCAAGCAGGAAGAGGGAATAATAGAGGCCGAGGCCATCAGGGCCAAGGTATGGGGTAGTTTCAGAACAATAATCGGGGTCGACATTTGGAGAATTTTTTGGGCCGCTATTTTCAGTGCAGTGAACAGGGTCACATGAGGAGAGCTGGTCCACAGTTGAACGGGGGACAGTTGCCTAGAGGCCCTCAGAATCCACAGGCACATCCATAACCTCCAGTACCTATTCTAGTCGTCCCTCTATAACAGGGATAAGTTCAGTATGGGCGTGTGTATAATATTTAGGATGCTTTGTTACCTACAGCACCGCCTGAACCGCCATCTATTGAGGGAAAGTTTCCCCTTCATGGGTATATGGGTTGAGTGTTACTTGACACGGTCGCAACGCACTCATTTATCACTAAGCACTTTATTCATTCGACGGGGTTGTTTAAGTCTGCCGAAAGTACTTTTACTAGTGTGGAGTCTTCCATGGGTGATGGTTAACTTATACTTTTTTATTTATAAAGGGGTAGGAATAGACCTTGGTAGATTGCGTTTTGAGGCCGACTTACTCGTCCTGGATATGGTTGGGTATGATCTTATTTTAGGCATGAACTGGTTAGTTAAATACCTAGCTATGGTAAATTATTACGGGAGGAGTATAGTTTTTGTCATTCCGGGGACATAAATGTTTTTAGTGGCTATGCCTCTTTCGGAGGGAGGTTCTAGAACGCACTTTTATTATATTGAGGAGAAGACTTCACGAGAAGTAGTTGTTTCCCTAGACTCAATTCCGGTTGTTAGAGAATTTAGAGATGTCTTTCAAGAAATCTCGGGTTTACCTTCAAGTCATGAGATTGAGTTCGTAATTGATTTAGCGCTGGAAACTCGGTCGATTGCGAGAACTCCATACCGTATGGCTCCTTTAAAAATGAGTGAGTTGAGGGATCAAATTCAATAATTATTGGGATAAGGGTTCATTCGGCGTAGCACGTCACCATGGGGAACTCCTGTGTTATTCGTGAGGAAGAGAGATAGTTCCCTTCGATTGTGCATTGATTACCGTGAATTGAATAAGGTAACCATGAGGAATAAATAGCCGTTACCTCGAATCGATAATTTATTTGATCAATTAAGAGGAGCATCGTACTTCTCTAAAATAGACCTTAGTACTGGGTACCATCAACTATGAATTCGAGAGAAGGACGTGTCAAAACCCGCTTTCTTGACTAGGTATGGGTCTTATGAGTTTTTGGTTATACCTTTTGGGCTAACCAGCGCTCCTGACATATTTATGGACATTATGAATCGAGTATTTCGGGACTTCCTAGACGAGTTTGTCATAATGTTCATTGATGACATTCTAGTCTATTCTCAGACTAAAGTTGATCATGCCAGACACTTACGATTGGTCCTGCAGACACTACGGGATCATTAACTTTATGCCAAGTTCGAGAAATGTGGTTTCTGGTTGCAGGAAGTGAAATTTTTGGGGCATATTGTGACGGCTTAGGGTATTTTTGTAGACCCAAGCAAAGTTTACTCGATGAGGTGATGAAGTCATCCCACGATGCCAACTGAGATCCGTAGCTTTCTAGGTTTTGCGGGTTATTATCGCCGGTTCATTAAGGTTTCCAAAATTGCAGGCCCTTTAACGAACTTAACCCGAAAGGGAGTACGATTTATTTGGGATGATTCCTATCAGCTAGCTTTCAATGAGATGAAGGATAAGTTGACTTCTGCTCCTGTGCTCGCGTTGCCAAAATTGGGAGTAGATTATTTGGTCTTTACGGACGCATCACTACAATGATTAGGGGGTGTGTTACAACATGAGCATAGGGCCATTGCATATGCATCTTGCAAGCTTAAGCCCCACGAGAAGAATTATTCCGTGCATGATTTAGAGCTTGCGCGGTAGTGTTCGCCTTAAAGATGTGGAGACATTACCTCCTGGGTGAGAAATTTAGTCTTTTTATGGACCAAAAGTCGTTAAAGTATTTATTCTCGTAGAAAGATCTAAATATGCGACAATGTCAGTGGTTGGAGTTCGTGAAGGACTATCAATTTGATATTCACAACCACCCAGGCAAAGCAAATATAGTAGCCGACGTGCTGAGTCATAAACTCGTGGGGAAACTAGTTGAAGTGTGGAAAGCGAAGTGGAAATAATTAACTAGAATGATGTTGTAGCAAGAGCTTACATGTTGGTGTTGACCATTACGCCTTCTATTGTGATGTGAGTCGTAAAAGTGCAAGGAGGGGATAAATATTGTCAAGACTGGGTACGTCAATTGCTGACCGAGAGAACGGAGTCCTACTATATTAGTCCTGAGGGTGGGTTACGTTTCCACGAAAGACTTATAGTCCCGGACGAGGGAGACTTGAGACGTGCTTTCATGACGAAATCCTATGGTTCGAGATTTGCAGTACATCCAGGGGGAGATAAAATGTACCAAGACATGCGCCGTCGGTATTGGTGGGCGGGAATGAAAGGGTACAAATCTGAATTTGCTTCCCAATGCACCACTTGTCAATTAGTGAAGGTGGACCACCAACGATCGACTGGATTTTTGTAACCGTTAGAAATACCAGTGTGGAAATGGGAGAGTATCTCAATTGATTTTATCATCGGGTTGCTGACATCGCAAAGCAGTCATGATTATATTTGGGTTATCGTCGATCATTTGACCAAATCGGCGCACTTCCTACCAGTACAGACGGATTTCAATACTGCACGTTACGCCCGGCTCTTTATTACGAAAATTGTAAAACTCCATGGGGTGCCTATCAATATAGTCTCAGACTGAGATAAATTTTTTGTATCCCACTTTTGGCGAAGTTTCCAAAAGGCGATTAGGACTGAATTACGATTGAGTACATCATACCATCCACAAACTGATGGACAAACGGAGAGAGTCAACTAAATGTCGGAGGACATGCTTCGAATGTGCGTACTTGACTTTAAAGGAGGATGGGAAGAATACCTTCCATTGGTCGAATTTTCATACAACAATTCGTACTAATTCTCGATATCTATGGCATTGTATGGACTATCGTGTCGATCACCTTCTTGTTGGTTGGAAGTTAGGAGACAATAAGCTCCTTGGACCTGAAATGATCCAAGATACCTCTTCGAAGATTGAGCTTATTCGAAATCGCATACGAATTGCACAGGATCGCCAGAAAAGCTATGTCGACACGAATTAGAGGCATGTGGAATTAGAAGTGGGGGATCAAGTTTTAGTACGGGTATCCCCGATGAAGGGTGCAATGCGATTTAGGAAGAAAGGCAAACTTACGTCGCGCTATGTAGTCCCTTTTTTCCGTTATTGCAAAGGTAGGCCTCGTAGCATATCAACTTGCTTTGCCGGAACTCCTACAACAAATTCATGACGTGTTCCATGTTTCATCTTTAAATAACTATAAAAGATGAGAGGGAGCTCATTGGCACATTCCATTGGTTGATATCGAGTTACAACCCGATATTTCATATGAGGAACAACCGGTTGCAATTTTAGACCGCGGAGAGCGTAGACTAAGGTCGAAAGTGGTGCCCTTGGTCCGAGTCCAGTGGGGACACCAAAAGGCCGAGGAATCAACTTGGGAATGAGAGGACGATATTCGAGAGAAGTACCCACACCTCTTTTTACCAAGTACGCCTAAATTTTGAGGGCGAAATTCCCTTGTAGGGGGGGGGGGGGGGGAGTATGTAATACCCCTTACTTTTGAGTAATTATTTTTATATTAATTTGACTTATGGGTTAATTATATAAAATAAAGGAAATTGAAGTAAATATTACTTTAAGTGATTTCAGAGATAATATTTATTGAGTTCTTCATATTTAAGTTTTACATATTTACCGTTAAGCGAATGCAAATAGTGTAACATTATATTTTGTTGCGTCATTGTGCTTTAAGCGACGATTATGATTTTTATTCCAATCCGGTTATTATTAAAGAGTTAAAATGACGTTGCAACATGAAATAATGAACGATATCCCGGATGCCAGTTTAGAGGGCACGGTTAGTCAGGAAATGGTGAGATAGTCAAAATAAGTACCATTTGTGTTTTTGGGTTTCGGGGTACTTTTGACTAATTATAACTTAATTATGATGTTACGAGTCATTTTAAGTATGTAGTAGCATTTAATGTTGGACTTAATGTATTTTGGATGCTTTGGGTATTTTAGTCTTGTGATAGACGGGGTTTCGCCGCGGCGCGAGAGTCACCTACGCGTCGGTCATTTTATTTTCAGCTCACCAACTATATACAAAAACCTAAACTTATGACTACACTCTTTTAAGGGAGTATAGCGGCAAAGTCCGGGTATCGAAAATCCACAGAGACGAATTCCTAGAAATTACATGGTTTAATACTTCTAAAATAAAAGTGTAAAATATAATTATAAACAAAAAGGAAAAGATGCAAAAAGGAAAAGGTTATACTAGGCGAGTGTATTTAAACTAAATTAACAAAGAGAATAAAAACCGTACATTGCGTCGAATATCCCTCACCCGAGTTAATTAGTATAAAATGATTACATGAGTTCACGAATTATTAGGATTGCATCTCGTTTCGTCAATTAATTAAATTAAGAGTTGCCACACCCCTAAATTCGCATAAAAGACTAATAAAATTTTGGCGTCAACAAATACCCCAAAAATTATGCACGCAAGGTCGTAAATACGGAGCATGCATGATATACCCCGTTAAATCTCCTAGGCATAATAACTAGGACAACACACTCGAAATAAACCCATAAACTCCATCACCAAAGCAAAGAAACATGTCAAGCCGAAGTGAGTTCAATCCGACACAACCTAGACTAAATTAACTAGAAAGCATTGAAATAAAGCGGTAAATAAAGAAGTAAATATACCCTACAAATCACAAAAAGAAAGCACGTAAATAAAGTGGGAAATACAGGAAGACAACTAAATTTATAAGCTTACGTACATCAAAGTGGGCAAAACACCCAAAGTGGTGGAGTAGGGCAAAGCTCCATACAAACCCTAAACAAATGTAAAATGTAAGATAATGAAAATAGAAACCAAAATTGGTTTATATAGTAAGTGGAAAAGAAACAAAGAAAAAGAAAAGAAAAGAAGAAAGTGGCAAAATATCTGGTATACGTGGTCGACCGGTCGCAGAGGCTCGGTCTACCGCGCCTTTGGGTTAATCCACACTGTCTCCAATCCATGGCAAAAATGGAAACCGCTGTCGACCGGAATCAGAAGCGCGGTCGACCGGTACTCTGTTTTCTGACCTTGTATGATCCAACATGAGGGGAAAAGTCCATTACGAAAATGGCCATAACTTCTCTGTCCGAACTCGAAACGACGTGCCATTTATGGCCACACGATGCTAACTCAATGAGCTACACATCCGTGGAAATTCCATGAGCTGAAGATGAAATGTGAATTGACTAAAATCCCTTGAAGTAGGGTCCGATGATGAAACTTCTCCGAAATGCAATGGATCCCCACTTTTAGCATTCCAATACCTACAAAAGCAAAATTAACCCCTGCAAAGCATGTATATATCCAAATACGAGGTTATCTGGTTAATGAGCATAAATATAGACATTTAGGAGTGTAAAAGTGCTAGAATGCATAAAGATATAGGGCATAAATATGCAATATTCGATACGAATCACACCCCCTAACTTAGACATTGCTAGTACCTAGTGATGAAACAAACAAAACCAGTCCACAGAGGGAAGTACAAGACGTATATATGCATCGAAATATAAATGCCACTTTTGTGGGGAACACTATTGCATTTAGTGTATGCAATAAGTCGTTAAACCCCTAGGTTACCCTAGTGGACGAGTGTCGTCTCGTGAGGGTTTTCAGGGATGAAACCCACAAACATCATAATGTTTCCTCAAAATATGCCCAATCACTTGCGACACACCCAATAATAGCGAAAAAGATTTCATACGCATTATTAACACAATGAACGAATTCAAACAAAAGTCCATATTATTAACATTATAGAATGCACCTCATAGAATTGAAACCTTAAAATGTGGGAGGGCAGCGAGCACATGCAAAGTGTGATTTGGAAAAAATTTAAATAAACTAGATACTAAATAAAGCAAGCATATATCAATCCTCATGGGCATTACACTCATCAAGTGAAACCACTCGAAACAGGGAGGTAACACCAGGGACATACAGGCATAATGAGTAAATGTAAAGGGAAACTAGGCCGCGCACATATTGCAAATGAAGAACACTAGATATGAAATTAAAAATTGTAATCTCAATGAAAGATACCGCACATTAAAGGAGGCGAAATGCATTTTCACAGATTATCAAAACTATTATGACTTTTAAATTAAATTCACCCTAAGATCACATAGGACTTTTATAGGGTTGTACTGTAGGTTAGGCTAGGGGTAAGAAATGAAGGAAATATGTACGGATTCAAAGTGTTCGAAGATGAAAACTCGGGATAATAGGAAAATGCGGGCAATATCAAAATCGAAAAATATAACCCATAAAAGGCATTGAATATAACAGTTGGAGAGTAATCAAAGCTTATTGAACTATATACACAACATATACAAATTTCTCTTTCTTTTCTTTTCTCCTTTTTTCTTATTTTTCTCTTTTGTTTTCTTTTGTTTTCTTTCTCACTTTTTCTTCTCTTTTCACACTCTCATATGCCGAAATTGTAACCACAAAATAAAAACATCATTCAATCCTAAACAACGTTCCAAACAAAGGTATGGAAGGTGTATGTATGGTTTTAAACTCCAATTTGGAGTTGGTTATGAGATTTTGGGTTATGAAACGAAAGGCTAATATTTAGGCTCAAAGGGGTTGACTAGGGAAACATATAAGGTGAGGTCAAGCCCAATATGGGTGATATAACAAAGATTGCCTATGATCATTTCATAAAGTTTACAGAATTCTTGAGTCAAAATAAACTTCAAAAATCATGCTCAAGTAATACATTTCAAGAATGAACTCAATTAATGAATGATCAAATGAAAGAATAGAGAGATTAATAACGACTGTAACGTTTTCAAAGAGGAAATAATAGTGTATACACTCCCAAACGACGAAAGGTACCAAGCTTACTCGGTGTACGTATATACAATGCAACAAACGATTACCGAGTTATAAAAATATTAAACCAAATCAATACAACAAGAAAAGTGCATGTGCTCATGGGATAAAGTTTAATTCCTGAAGTTATTCATAATATCAATAATTGAGACTAAAGTCTAATAACTTCTAAAATCAATAACATGCATCATTGGGTTGTCAATTGGATCGGGCAATTATTAAAATTTATTATCGAAAACAAAGGCAAAATGCCCAAAAAAGGAGAAATAAGAAAGAAAATCTTTTTGAAATTTTTTAATTTTTCTAAGAAAGCATAATTAGTAACTAACATGTAATCAAATCAAAGAAACTACCAATGAATGGATAGAATATCCCACACACCTTAACTTAAAACCTGACATTGTCCTCAATGTTAATTAAGAACCAAGATAAAGAGAGGAAAAGAGCGATATTACCCCAAAATGAGAGATCTCGTGAAAGTAAAAGTCCAATGATTCTACAAAACATGTTATTAGCAAAGCATAACAAAAACAAATAACAAAAGGTTAACTAATTACACTAGACTAAATTAAAAAGGAAAGAAAAGATAAAAAGAAAGAAAGAATAAAAAGCTAACTATATACAACCTACTATTTAATCTTCACACTAACTATACACTATAAGTCTAAATAGTTGAGGGTCCACCACAAAAATGATTTGACTTTGGAGGGTGAACGGTGTACCCTCACTCACAAGCATGCCTCCCGAAAAATAATAATTCAGTTTAAACAACGGAAGGCATATGTAAGGCGAAAGAAATGAACTATCCCCAATTAAAAAATTTGGAGGGAGGATGGGGGATTTGGATAAGAAGGGTGACAAATACACATGGGGGCCAAGAAAAAGCGAATTATCTCCCAAGTATTTTAAAATTGGAATGGGAAGGAGCGTACAAGGAGGAAAAGATGCCTTCATAGAAAGAAACTCGAGCAAGTACTCATCGTCGGTGAAAGGGTTGAACGTTTTAAAGATTGACACCGATTCATCACGTACTTGTAACAGTTTGATAATGGAGAAAGAAAAGGGGGAGGAAATAAATTCAAACTCAAGAGATGAGTTATAATCGCTCAAAGTTGAAATTTCAAAGGAGACAGGATCATTCTCAATGAAACTTTCTTCTTTGGGATCCAAAGACGAAATCATTTCATTGCAAATGGATACTACATCCATTTCATCCTCACTTTAATTTTCTATTAAACGATGGGCCGAGTCAAGAATGGTTTGTTCTAAAGTAGGCATAAAATCCTCATTTGGTTTAAAACATTCCTCGACTTCAAAAGTCTCGGAAGAGAAATCATCGTCGAATTCGAATAATAAATCCATCTCTTGCTCCCAACAACGATTTTCTTCCCGATAATGGTCTTCATACCTCTCATTCTCAATCATGAGCAAACCCTCGCCGAAAGTCATAAGCCGAGGTGCGAATTCTTGGAAATGAAAAGTTTGAAACTTATTATCGGAACTATACTCAAAATCATTATTATAAGGATTTTTAAAACTATTGCAATTGGTTTCAAAATTCCTATTATAAGGAATTAGAGGCCCAAAATCGTTATCATCCTCCTCAAAATACACGCACTCCAAAGCTTGACTTTTATAATACTTGACCAAAGTCATTTTTTAATTTGCAATTTTTTGGGACAATAAGTATTGACCAAAAGTCATAGGAGTACGGGGATTTTGAGAATTATCATAATGATTACTGAAAGGATTGAAATAAGACATGCTTAACTCAAAGATGGCTCGAAGTGGCAAATTCCACAAAGTAGATGCGCGCACGAAAAATTCAAGCGGTTCTTGGCACTCAAATGTAGAAATCCTACAAAAAGGTTAGAAAAAAATACAAACAGAAAAAAAATACTACGAAATACTAAATCAAATAAATTCTAAAACAAACTCATCCCAGGCAATGGCGCCATTTGATAGACAGGGTTTCGCCGCAGCGTGAGAGCCACCTACGCGTCGGTCGTTTTATTTTCGGCTCACCAACTCAATACAAAAACCTAAAGTTATGACTACACTCTTTTAAGGGGGTATAGCGGCCAACTTCGGGTATCAAAAATCCACAGAGTCGAGTTGCTACAATTCACTTGGTTTAATACTTCTAAAATAAAAGTGTAAAAGATAATTATAAACAAAAAGGAAAAGGTTATACTAGGCGAGTGTATTTGAACTAAATTAACAAAGAGAATAAAAACTATAGGTCGCATTGAATATCCCTCACCCGAGTTAATTAGTATAAAATGGTTACATGCGTTCACGAATTATTATAATTGCATCTCGTATCGTCAATTAATTAAATTAAGAGTTGTCACACCCCTAAATTCGCATAAAAGACTAATAAGATTTTGGCATTAACAAATACCCCAGAAATTAGGCACATAAGATCGTAAATACGGAGCATACATGATATACCCCGTTAAATCTCCTAGGTGTAATAACTAGGACACCACAGTCAAAATAAACCAGTAAAATCCATCACCAAATCAAAGCAACATGTCAACCCAAAGTGAGTTCAATTCGACCCAACCTGGACTAAATTAGCTAGAAATCATGGAAATAATGCGATAAATAAAGTGGTAAATATACACTACAAAGCATAGAAAGAAAGCATGTAAAAAATACGGGAAATAAAGGAACACAACTAAATTAATAAGTTTACATACATCAAAGTGGGCAAAACACCCAAAGTGGTGGATTAGGGAAAAGCTCCATACAAACCCTAAACTAATGTAGAATTTAAGATAATGAAAATAGAAACCAAAATTGGTTTATATAGTAAGTGGAAAAGAAATAAAGAAAAAAGAAAAGAAAAGGAGAAAGTGGCAAAATATCTGGTATACACGGTCGGTCGGTCGTAGAGGCGCGATCGACTGCGCCTTTGGGTTAAAACACACTGTCTCCATTCCACGGAAAAAATGGAAACCTTGGTTGATCGGAATTAGAAGCGCGATCGATCGGTACTCTGTTTTCTGACCTTGTATGATCCAACATAAGGGGAAAAAGTCCATTACGGAAATTTCCATGACTTCTTCATCTGAACTCAAAACGACATGTCGTTTGTGGCCACACGATGCTAACTCAACAAACTAAGTATCCGTGGAAATTACATGAGCCAAAGATGAAGTTTGAATTGACTAAAATGCCCTTGAAGTATCATCCCACGATGAAACTTCTTCGAAATGCAATGGATTCTCACTTTTAGCGTTCCAATACCTACAAAAGCACAATTAACCCTAGAAAGATTGTATATATCCAAATAAGATGTTGTCTGGTTAATGAGCATAAATATAGACATTTAGGATCGTAAAAGTGCTAGAATGCATAAAGATATAGGGCGGAAATATGCAATATACGATACGAATCGTCTTGCAAGATCATTTAAGTTCATTTGTGTATTTTTAAACCTAGAGAGTTAAAGAGAAGAGAGATCTTGAGATATAAGAGAAATGAGAGAAAGGTGGTTATTTGGGCTTAGAAATTGTTTCAACGAGGAAGAATCCGAGACTACAATCTTGAGGCAAGTTTCTAACTTGCATAAGCATATGATTGTGTCGAATAAATTACATTTATGGTTTGTGTTCTTTAGTTTGAACCAAAATGGTTATTGATGATTTTGGTATTTATAACCTTAGGTAATTGATTTAAGCATGATAAGAGTTGGATATATTAGTGGGTTATGGTGTAGAAATGATTTGGTGAAGTTATTAATAGATGATATTGGATGTAGTGGAAGAAGAGAGAATTTGGGGGTTTAGGGTTTATATTAACCCGTAGCCAAAACTGGGCTTCTCGACCACGGCGAATCAATTCGCCCTCCTCAACGAATCGATTTGCTAAAATGGGGGCTACGGGTCTGAGGAACATAATCGATTTGGGTTAAGGCCGAATCGATTTGGGCTTAGATAGAAGGTTAGTTTTCTCAGTTGAATCGATTCACTTTTTGAGCGAATAAATTCACTTTCAAGGGGATTAATACCCTAGTTTTCTCAGTTGAATCGATTCAAAATCTTGCTATTTTAGGAAATTTTTCCAACTTAGTTTATACTCCTTTTCTTTTAGGTTTGAGGCTTAGGAACCTTCTAATATGAAGTAATAAAGAGTATTAAGGCCTTACATCAGGGGGATTAATACCCTAGGTTATTAAGGGGGTATTTGGGATTATCTCGGGGACTATTTAGTAGAACTTAATATCTCATTTCATCTAGTAAACGAGTCTAGGACTAGGGGAGAGTTGGATAGTGTTGTTGTGAACTTTCGGAGGCTAGTATAAGGGTAATTATACTTTATAGCTTATATATCTATGCACATATGGTTTCGAAAATAAGAAATGTACATTTTAATTGGCATATCTTGTGACTGTGGCATGCATATACATAACTCTCTAAATGCTATCAAAAGGGAAGTTACGCGAATGACGTAAATCCCCTGGCTAGTGAATGCAGGGAGAATATAGTCCTCGGTCCATAGGACCGATGGCTATATTGTATGATTGTTTTATTCAAGATAAGGTAATTTCGGGTATGGTTATGACTCATCGTCAAAGGTATATGACTGCTTCCCACTCGTCACGATTTAGGGTACCTAGGTGGTCTTGATTATAGGCCCTGAAAGGTGGTAGTATTTAGGGGCGCATCCAGTGGGGTGACTTTCGGATGGATGGTCTTAGAAACGTTATATTATGATTGTAAATTGATCTCATGGTTATGAAATTTCATGTGAATGAGTTAATGAATCTAAAAATCAACTTTATGGTATATGATCCCTCAAATGGTAAATGGACTTGTATAGTTATATTTTACGAATTTGCAAACTAAGCAAGATAAATGGAATTTGGATATTCCTCCTAATTAGATGGGTAGTTTAACTTAATGAAATGGTATGGCACTAGGATGTGCATTTAGAAGAGAAGTGAGGATAATTTTATAATGAAGAGTGAACTTAACCTGCTTACGATGTTAGTATTCATAACTGTCATGCATTTTATTCCCACGTATATCATATCAAATCGGACCTGACCTGTTTATATTTCTCTTTCTTGTGTGGTTCTTAGTTATGCTCAGGTGCTCCGCCACATGGGCGTCCGCTTTGAGATTTCCTTCCCAGTGTCAAGGAGCTACAGCATTTTGTGGATGTTGTAGGATTTTTGTTGTAGACGCATCATTTTCTTTTGATACTCTAGCTATGATCTGTTTGTATATTCGGGCGTGTTGTCCCAGATATGATTTATATCTACTGTAATACTTGATGTAACCTTTTGTATTAGTCTGTTAACCGATAACTTATTCGATTATGTTTTGCAGAATGGTTGTTAAAATATTATATGCCTTTATTTATATCCACCTTTTGTTATAAATTGGACCGTCGAAACTATTTTTATCAAACATGTAAAATTATATGACATCCGTTTTCAAAAATATTTAGTGGTTGTCTCGTACTATTATGATACGACAGTGATGTTAAGAATGGATCATTTATTATTCCTGTTTTTTATTGGAGTAACAGGCTGGCCACCTCTTATTTGAATACGTGGAGTGTCACAATTTCATATATTTTAAGATTTCGTACACACACACACACACACACACACACACATATATATATATATATTGTAAGAGGGTACTTTAGATAGGATGGAGGCGTAACCCCTATTTGAGTATGGTAGTGATAACTAATTTTGGCCAAAGCCTTGGATTAATGATAGGACACACAAACACAAACCCAATGAAGATAAACTCAGTTTGAACTCACAAAACTCTCGTGTATAACTCAGGATATAATAGTGAACTTTAGAAGTAACTTAGCTAGAGGGAGAGAGGAGTAAGCACCCTAGATACACCTTGGTAGGCAGGTAGAAACACACCAAATACCCTCAAGAATCTCTGTCAAGTATTAAAAGCTTCATAATAAATAACAATGGTGAGGGAGTAAACCCTCTGCTTTGCTATAACTCTCTCAAAATGCGTATATTCTCTCTAGAATTAACTCCTCAACTCCCAAAAAAGATCATCCCCTCAAAGGTGGTTGGGGTCCTTAAATAGCCCCCCACACCACCCCCGAGGCAACTCAGTCATTAAAGACTATGAAAGACATCCCTCATACTTTATGTCACAGCATTAAATGCATGATGCACTAGTTGTCTCCACGTCATAAACATTAAATGCCAAGACATGCCTTTTGCCTAACCATTGTGTGTCAGGGGGCTGTTGTCGCAGAGGTGGCTCACCAACTACCTGACAGCCCCAAATACCACGGTGGTTTAATCAAGTGCAAGTCTGACATTGTTTAGCTGGCTAGTGACATCACCTACAGTAGATGTGACATTAAGTAGAGGGCTATTTGGTTCTTAACTCAACATTCGATGGAACTCCAAGCTACTCCGCCTGAGGTTCCATGGCCAAGGTCCTTCGGTGTTTTTACCAGGTGTATCTAAGATGGTCAGGACAAGCCCCCAATGGTGCCTCACTTCTCAATATTACAAACCAAGTCCCTCTAAAGTTTCCACTGCGAGGTCATTTGATAGAGCATGAAATCTCTCCCAGGCCCTGCCAAGCCTGGCCTTTCGCAAGTACCATTTGACCTCACACTAAAACTTATTATTATTCTTGTTATAACATTACAACCGTTATAGCTTACAGTCAAAATAAACAAAGATACAATATGATTAACACAATAAGCTAAAGTATGAGTTTCCACGCTAAGCTGCTTCGGTGAGTTGCCACGCTTGGGCCGCCTCGATGAGTTACCACGCTTGAGCTACCTTGGTTTCTCAATCCCAAAACACTGTTGCTAATTGGAAAATTATCCCAAATCTCAGGATTACCCTAAAGCCCCCTCTACGTTTTCCCCTTCGTGGAGAGATTTGTTGGAATAAGAAATGTCTACACGAAACTTCTCAATCCGATGAACCTTCTCTGTGTGAAAAAGTTCTGACCTTCTTTCCCTCATTAGAACCACGGGGTTATAATCTCCTGGAAAAAGTAAAATTCTCCTTAATGTACCTGAGCCGAGGCGCCATAATTTACTGGGGCTTGGGAAAAGGGACATCGCTACTTTTTCCTCATGTTGAGCCTCAACCGTTCTAGATTTATTATTTAAAATTCTCCCAAAAGGCCTACTATCCTTCTCAAATACTCGGTTGGGCTTTTGGTAAGTGAAATTCTCCCTTACAATGATTCGCTATGTTCGAAAAAGTAGAAATTCTCCCCAATGTAACCGAGTCACAAATTAAACAACGTTTAGACTTGTGGGGAGGGGACATCGTAGATTTTTTGAATCGTTGGGGGAATGCCTTCGTTGGGAGTCATTGGATATGTGTGACAAAAATTTTGGCGCCAAAACTCAATCTTGCTGGAGAAGGCAACCCCCTTCTTTTTCCCAAGCGTCGCTTCATTAATGATGTGGCGCTGTTTTTTCAACTATCGAGACCCTTCCCGATGTGCCACGTGTTCATTTGTACTGATTATATACGGCCCTTGCACGTGCGATGGTGGGAAACTCAAAAGTCAAGTTTACAAACCTTCAAACGTCTTTTTTATTTCAAAACCCTTCTATTTCTTCATCTTCTTCATCTTCTTCAAGCTCCCCGCTTTCCTTAGAGAGAGAAACTCTATGTGAACTCTGTGCGACCTCCATTGTTGCCCCATTCTTTACTCAGTCTCCTCCTTCTCTCATCTTTTGCACCACCACCTGCAGTTGTTCTCCTCCCCTCTTGTTCTTAACCATTCTTACCCAGCTATATCATTCATCACCACTCTTTCATGGATTCTTCAAGTACTTCCAAGGTTGTTTCCAGCACTCAGCCAGGTTCCCCCTCTACCGCTGCTGGTGTTTCCACCGCCCTTAGCGGCGCTACCCTGGATGCTGCTCGTCAAGAGCAACTATGCTTCTACCATCGAGCGCCCATCTTTAAAGAAGATGATAAGTTTTTTGAGGCATGCAAGACCTACCACTTTTCGTCCAAGTTTGACCCCTTACTGTTGGGTGATGAGGAGATGGGTTCATTAAAGTGGGCTATCTTCCACCCGAGGGGACTCTGCGTTTCCGTCTGGACCGTGGTGACTTCCCCTATTCTCAGATTGACTTCGAAGCACCTGGGGGGTCACCAGCCCATTTTACTGCTTGGCATACACATATGAAAAACTCCCACGCTGCTGCTCTTGCGAAGGTTGGGCTCCATCGAGCCTAATGGTTTGGCGAGTTCACCCTCTCAAAGCACAATGCGACACTCCAAGTTCTAGTCTCCCGATGGAACATCACAACCCACACATTTTTTGCTGCATTGGGGGAGTTTAGTATTACTCTAGAGGACGTTTTTTAACTCCTTGGGTTTGATCCTATGGGAGAGTTCACCTACCACGAAGAGCCTCTGGATGCCGAAGAGGCTGCTGATCGAGTTGAGCTGGATCGGATCTGTCGCAGTTGCACCGATTCCTCAAATAAATCCATATTTTCCCCCATTATCAACTATTTTTTTGAGGCTTTGATGCCGAAGGATGCTAGTAATGTAATGGGACGCGGTAAAGTTACCTCATTGGAACTACTAGCCTACATACTTGTACTGCTTTCATGTTTTTTTCTCACTGGGAAACCTAATGATTAGCCCAGGAAGGACCTAAAAAACATTTCCATTCATTTGTCCAGGGGGTTCAACCTTCCCCTGGCCACCATTGCCCTAGGGTCCCTCTACACCTGGTTGGATCGAACACACATCGATATAGCACGATCATTGGGTCATTAAAACTTGGCGAATTTTGCCAACACCATCATTTTGACGGGCTTCCTTTACACCCGCTTTCCTGCTATTACTGCCAAGTCCATTTCTCTGCCTGTAAGCCATGGTATCAAGACCCCACGCCTCCTATGTTTTCACAAAAAATAAAGTCGAAAGGAGATAATTGAGGGTTTTGATCATTTAGACTCCTTTGTGATGAGGCCATATAGTGAGTCTACCTTTGCCCATAGTTGGGACTTCTTTCCTTCTGAAGCCACAATGGTCAGGTTCAATCCAGTTGTAGAAGATCCCTCATAAGCCATAGTGCTTCTTTTCACCCCGGGGTTTCTCCCCTTATACACTGAATGGGGATACACCTCGGAGCCTTTCAACCCTAATAGTTATAGTAGGCAATTCGAGTTCGTTCAGGGGGCCCCTCGACCTGTGTTCCAGGATAACCACTCAAAGTCCACCTTCGCTGAAGCCTGCACCTTTTATACTGCAGCCGCGGTGCTTGGTGTGACATCCACTATCGATGGTCGTGTCACCCTTCTTAGTGCTAGTAGGAAGGGAGATATATCCACTTCTTTTACCACCAAGTTCCATTTGGAACAGTTGGAAATAATTCTCGAGTTCATTCAGTCCCTACCTCAATATCCCCCAGTTCTTTCCTTTTCCTCTTCTGAGCTGGGTCTTAAGGGGAACTCCGTGCTTGGGGTTGAGTTTCCCTTGATTACGAACCTTAAAGAATCTCCCCAAGCATTACCCCCTCATTTACTAATGATTCCCACTGCCATCCCAAAGTCCAAGGCTGCTGCAGCTCCCAAATAAACTGCCCCTTCGACCGAAGCTGCCATGGAAGAGGGGCCTTCTCACAAGCCTGTTAAGAAGGCCAAGTCCAAGAAATCTAAGGCCCAAGTTCAAACGCAAACTCCATTGGAGGCATTCCCAATTGCCTTCATTCCCCCTCCCATGTCTCCAGAGATGGCTGAAGAGCTAAGGAGGTAGGTGCAAGCCGAAGTCTATAAAATACATACTGAGTTTTGACGGTGCGCTATCGTCGTTCCTCCTTCGGGTATGTTCCCTAAAATCATGGTTGATCCCACAGAGCCAACGGTAAAAAGGAGAAGAAGGACTAGGGTACCTGAAACTGGTGGTGCAACGAGCTCTAGGAAGAAAATGCTGGGTACCGAATCCCAAAAGAATAAGACACAAGAGAAGCCTTCTTCCCCAGCTCCTTCGGCTGCTACCTCCTCTCCACCTTCGCCAGTGGTTATACCCTCTCGTTCTCCCTCTGAATCTGAGGTATGTGTGCATTTTTTATTTCTCATTCCCTTTCTCTTAAGGTGTGTTGCAACAGCTCATTTCTTACAAAGAAAATGTTTTAGTTCAGGGAGTTGAAGAAGAAGGGCCTAGTCCCCCCCAGTCCTCCTGTAAGCCGCTTCGTACGGGGCGTTGCGATGTTTCTCCAACAGACATTACCCTTCCTCGTTCCCTCTTGATGATTCTGACTTACTCTCGCTGTTCATCCTCTCACCGGGTTAGAGATGCTGCTACGAGGGTTGCTGAGGTGTCTGACTAACCCGAGGCAACTACTCCATCCCTCGAATTACCCACCGAGCAAGGGGTCCTTCTGCCCCTCGTTGTGGTTGAGGAGAGTGATTCTGAAGTAAATTTCTTGCCAAGTCTCATATATTTTATTTATCCCATTTCTTTGTTTATCAATTCTAACATGTTGGGCTATTTTAGGTGGAGGTGGCATCGCTGATAGCTAACATTCTCCTTCCTCCTGCATTGTCAAGACTCCTTACTGCAGTTCCTCTTTTTGGGGACATAACGGGGGTTAAGTTAGGTGCATTTCTGCCCCTTATTCTTCTGTGTTCACTTCTTGTGTCTAACACTTAGCTTTTTATTTATAACTTTCTCTAAATCTCTCTCCACCCTTTGCTCTAAGTGGCCTTTTACCTTCCTAGGCCCAGGTTGATGCTACTGCTCTTGTTGGGGAATCCCTTGGAGATTCAACGTCTTCCTCCGATGATGCCCCCAGGTTAGCCTTAGTACCGTATGTTGGTGAGGGAAGTTTTCCCTCCATTGAGGCTTCATCAGTCAAGCGCCCCATTGAGGCTTCTGAGGCAATGAGCCCGCCTCCAATAGTTTCTACCACGGTGGCTCCCGTTTTAACTCCTACTGCTGCTGAGGTACTTTGTTAGTTTCTCTGTATTTCTCAGTTTCTTGAGCTTCAACTGTGTTTGTGACTCAACAATGAGAACACTTGTTAAAACACTTGTTAAATTTTTTCATAAATTCCACCTGTATTGGTGACGACAACGAAAATGCTTGTTAAGATTTTTCATAAACTCCGCCTGTAATGGTGACTTAACAATGAAAACACTTGTTAAGAATTTTTTCGCAAACTCCTCCTATAACGGTGACTTAACAATGAAAACATTTGTTAAGATTTTTCATAAACTCCACCTATATCGGTGACTTAACAACGAAAACACTTGTTAAGATTTTTCATAAACTCCACCTATATCGGTAACTTAACAACGAAAACACTTATTAAGATTTTCATAAACTCCACCTATATTGGTGACTTAACAACAAAAACACTTGTTAAGATTTTTCATAAACTCCACCTATATCGGTGACTTAACAACGAAAACATTTGTTAAGGTTTTCATTAACTCCACCTATATCGGTGACTTAACAACGAAAACACTTGTTAAGATTTTTCATCCACCTATATCGATGACTTAACAACGAAAACACTTGTTAAGGTTTTTCATAAACTCCACCTATATCGGTGACTTAACAACGAAAACATTTGTTAAGATTTTTCATAAACTCCTCCTATATCGGTGACTTAACAACGAAAACACTTGTTAAGGTTTTTCATAAACTCCACCTCTATCGATGACTTAACAACGAAAATGCTTGTTAAGATTTTTCATAAACTCCTTGTTTCCTCTAACTATTTTCAGGTTGCTCGGGAGGATTCCCCACCAGTTCCTTCACCCATTACCTCACCCCCTCATGAACTTGTCGCTTTTGAAGAAACTAGTCAAAATGATCAAGGTTCCACAATAGGTGCTACTGCGGAGAGTGAATCTGGATGCGAGCTTCCTCTGCCCGACTTGGCTCCTCACGCTTTCTGCCTGATGGTACTCCAACGTTCTCCCCAAATGCCTACCAACCACAGTTTGGCAATCGAGCAACTTCTGAGATATTATCCTGAAACCTTCACGGTGGACTACTTACGTTCAAACATCTCAGTTATAATCTACAAGCTTCAAGGCATGGGCACCATCGTTGCTGAAATCGCCAATACTCCAACTGCAAGCATTACCAAACCCCTCCTCAACTAATTCTTGGATTATCTGAAGGAGTTGGGTCGTGACGGGTTCCGTTTTGACTGGATCATCACGCATTTGAAGACTTTTAAGAGCCAGCGGTTGGACAGCCAGATGGAGCTCTTATGAAAACATCAGGAGGATCAGCGGGCAGAGGAAGCTACGTTGTCTAAGCTAGCACCTCTCCTTGTAGCCATTGATAATGAGGTAGAGGACCTCAGAGAAGCTCTGCACGCGGCGAAGTCAAAATAAGAGAAACTCCTGATTGAGTGCACACAGGCACAGATAAGGTTGGAGGTTTCTATCAATGCTCAACGGTCTGGCCAAGCAGCTTCTTCGGGCCTCCCTGTAGATTTCTTTTCTTCTCCTGATTTGTGTTTCTTTCTTGGTGAATGAACTTGTGTATATATTTTTCCTTTCTTCTCATGTTATTCTAGGGCAATAGCTCCCAATTTTGTAATGCCCCAAAGTATATGATTGAAAAAAAAACTTATGTTCATGCCATTTCATTGTGTTACGACTTATTGCATGGATTGTGAAGTGTGAAGTTCTATAGTTATTTCATCTCTTCCTAAGTTATAATAAAAAGAACTTACATACTCATCATAAGAAAGAACTTGTGTATTCATAACAACATCCAAATACATCAGTGGTCAAACATAATTGCCTACACATGATAAACCTTCAACCACTTATTATTAATCTTGAATGGTTTATCTTCTCCCATTTTTGAAATTAAGCAATAACCTGAGTTATGAGCCTCCTTTACGATGAAAGGTCCCTCCCAATTCGCTATAAACTTAGGTAGAGGAGCCCCCTAATATGTTTAACTGCTGCCTTTAATAAAATATCTCCCTACATGAACTTCCTTGGCCTCACTAAGTTATCATATGCCCTAAAGAGTTATCTCGTGTACATTTGGAAGTGTTGCATCGCATTATCTCTGTGTTCATCCAACGCTTCCAACTGAACATGTATATTCTAAGGGAGCATGCTGCTTCGCAAAGCATATCGAGCCGAGGGAACTTCTAACTCTATTGGGAGAATCGCCTATGCCCCACAAATAAGAGAGAATGGTGTATACCCTATAGGCTTCCACTTAGTCGTCCGATAGGCCCATAAAATGGTTGGTATCTTGTCATCCCATGATCCTAGGAAATCCTCCATAGTTTTAGCCAAGATATTAACCAAAGTCTTGTTAGTCATTTCAGCTTGACAGTTTCCCTTTGGGTACGCCACCGTCGAAGTGTGATGGATAATGGAATATTTATCTGTGAGCATCGTTACTTTTGAATTAACAAAAGGGGTTCTATTGTCTGAAAGGATAATCTTTGGGATCCCAAAATGGCAAATGATGTATTCTCTGATGAAGTTGCTCACTACTCCTACTGTTGCCCTTCTCAGTGGTATCGCCTCAGCCCACTTTGTGAAACACTCCGTTGCCACTAGTATCCATATCTTCCCCCTCTAAGAAGGGTGTATTGCCCCTACCAGGTCGAATGCCCAGGTGTGAAATGGATTGGGCATTGCCAAGGAGTGTAGGTCCACCAATAGGGCATGGATTATATTCCCATGAAACTAGCAAGCCTTGTATTTTTTAATGAACTCAGCGGAGTCTTTCTCCATCGTTGGCCAATAGTATCCCAAGTTCATTAACTGGTCATATAACTTGGCCCCTCCTATATGTGCTAGATTGTGTGCCTGTTTGATAACCTCGGTTTCCTCTTCCTTCGTGATGCAACGCAACGGCCTGTTGAAGTATCCCCTTTGATAAAGTTGCCCCTCTTGGACGTAGAATCTCGGGGCCCTTCATCGGAGTCCCATCGCATCAATTTTATTCATTAGGATAACTCCATCCTTAATGAAGTCAATATAGGGTTGTCTTCAGTCATCCTGAGCTTCCACGAAATGACATTCAGCTGCCTCGAAGAATAATGGGAATTTATCACACTTTCGTTGTAACTCGGCTACATCTTGCTTCATACTAGGCCAGAAATATCCCTCCCTTTGAATTCTTCTATAAAGAGGAATCTCAGTCATTTCTTAGTGCTCTTCATGCATTTTCTTCAACCTCTGCCCTGCTTCTTCTGGACCGATGTAACTCGACAGCCATCCTCTTATGTTTCTGAAGTAAAGGTTTCCCCGGTTTGTAAATTACTGGGCCAATTCTCTAAGCACCATCGTTCCTTCGCCAAACTCCAATTGCCTCTTAATCTCTCCCCTCAAGTCCGCATCCTTTTCCATCGGTAAAATTGGCTGTACCATCGAAGGAGCTGTTCTTCGTTGAATCACGACAGTATTTGTATCACTCCTCATGATCATCTTCTGGGTAATAGTGGCATAGACCTCTGGGTAACGGTTCATCGTTATGGGCTGCCTCTTGATCTTGGTCCGATAGAACTGGCCAAGGAGCCTCTGAATGATCATTTTATATGATACCAGGCTCATGTGTTTTAACGCATATTCCCCATTCACTTGCTGAACCACCAAGTTTGAATCCCTCTTGATGAAAAGTGAACGTATCCCTCTTCGAAGAGCCTTTAGAAATCCCAACACCAATGCTTCATATTCTGCCTCGTTGTTAGAGCAAGGGAAATCTTAGTTGTAAGAAAGGCAAATCTCCTCCATTCCTTTCAAAAGAATTACCCTTGCTCCTCCTTTCTTTTCTGCCGATGACCCATCGAACTGCATTGTCCATTCTTTATCTGTTGCATCTAGGTGATTGGCCTGCAAGTCGTCACCTGGAATGCTTTCTTTGGGTGGCTCAAATGTTCCTGAAGGGAAAATAGCCAACAGATCAGCGTACGCCTGGCTTTTGATTGCGCGAGGAACCACGCAATCTAAGTCATATTCGGAGAGGATAAGGAACCATCTAGCTGCCCTGCCAATCAATATAGTTCTTGCAAAGAAAATATTTAATGGGATCATATCTCCTTACAATATGAATTGTAAAAGACAACATATAATGTCTTAGTTTTTGTTCTACAAAGACTAAGGCTAAACAATGCCTTTCCAAACTACTATATTTGACTTTTGGCCCATGGATGATCCTGTTGAGGTAGTATATTGGCCATTCTTGCCCGTCAATCTCTTGTGCCAGCAAAGATCCCACGGACCTCGTGGTGGATGTGAGGTACAGCTGCAATGGTATTCCTTCCCTTGAGGGAACCATGGTCTGTGGTGAAATGAGCAGTTTCTTCAGTCCTTTAAGAGACTCCTGGTGAACCCCCTCCCACTTGAACTTCGTGTTCTTTCGCAACAGTTGCATCAACGGATGTGTTATTTCGACTAATCCAGGCACAAATCTCCTAAGGTAGGAGACTTTATCGAGGAAACTCTTCAGCTCTTTTGCCGTTCTCGGACATGGAATTTCCAAGATCTCCCGCTGTTTGTCCTGGTCCATCTGCACCCCTTGTCGATCAACCAAAAAGCTTAGGAATTTCCCACTTGTCACCCCAAAAATGCACTTCAGCGGATTCATTTTTAATTTAAACTTCCTGCAAAGGGAAAACACCTTCCTCAAATCGCTCAGATGGGACTCCTCCTTCCTCGACTTGATGACCAAGTCATCCATATAGAATTCCATAAACTTGTGAAAAAAGTCATGGAAAATGTCCATCATTGTTCTCTGGTAAGTCGCCCCAGCATTCTTGAGTCCAAACGACATCACCCTACCCAACGGGGTTCTGAATGTTGTCTTTTCTGCATCTGAGGGGTCCATCTTGATCTGGTTGTACCCCACATACCCATCCATGAAGCTATAAATCTCATGACCCGTCGTTGCATCTATCAACCTATCAATGGAAGGTAGAGGTAAATCATCTTTGGGTCAAGCTATATTTAAATCTCTAAAGTCCACGCAAATCCTTATTTGGTTTTTATCTTTCTTCCCTACTGGGACAATACTAGACAGCCAGATCGAGTATTGTATCATCTTGATAAACCCTGCTGTTACTAAGAATTGAGCCTCTTCCTTGATCTTCAAATCCATCTCAAGATTATACATTATTATTGCTTATTTTACTGGAATGGCTGAAGGCATCACGTTCAACTTGTGAAACTCACTTCTTCGTCTAGCCCTTCCATCTCTGTGTACTTCCACGTTAAGAAGTCTATAAACTCCTGAATCAGTTCAACCAAGGCCCCTTATTTCTCCTTGCTGAGATCCTTAGAGATGAAGATGGGCCTTGGGTCCTTCCCTTCTTCTGCCAGGTTCAACTTCTCTAACTCTTGTGACTGAGGCTTTGGTCGATCTGCCATATATTCTGGTTCCTCGACGACTTCCTCCATAAATTCCGGTATACTAGAGTTTTCTATCACCATACATTATCCCCGTTGATCCACCAGAAAGTATTCGTATATCGAGTCAACCTCATCATCAGCTTCCTCGATCGCCTGCTCACACCGTTACAATCGATACACCACATTTCCTTCTTCAGTAATGACTTTCTTGCATTGTCTGCTGGTAGCGGTGACTGCTTTCCTCTTCTTCTCTCTAGACGCCTCAGCCACTCTTTTCCCTGAGAACCGACTCAGTACACTTTTTCGTTGGACCTCATGCTCCATCGGATCCACTCTGGGCCTCATCCTGTATTTGAGCTGATTCGAGATGCCTTGGGGCCAAGGGACCACCTGGTGAGCTTCTTAAGTCATTACTTTTGCGCTACTCACAACCTCTTTACTCTGCTCGTTCAAGGGCCCATCATTTATCTGATCGATGGAACCCATGCTCCCTACATCCTTATCGTTAGGACCCGAACATCCTCTTCCAACTCTGTATAAAATGTCGCGTCCACCAAGTGAACTTCCTCGATAGCGAAGGGCCTTTTTATTTCCCTAATGGTCACTTTTGTCCCCTTGGTATTCGCCTTAGCGCATTGGTGGTACGTAGAAGGAACCAGCCCTTGGTTGTGCATCCACACCCTTCATATTAACATATGATAGGAAGTTGGACTCTCTATTACGTAGAACTTTATATGGGAACTTAAATTTCCCATCACAATCCCAACATTAATGTACCCAATGGATTTGGAAGATTGGTTATCATACCCCGAAACTACCAAAGGCATGGGGACCAACCTTTCTTATGGAATATTAGCTGCATGAAATGAGTTAATTGGCATGATATTGATGGAAGCTCCCCTATCCATGAGGTGCCTTGCAAAACTAACTCCGTTGAGGCTGGCAGTCACATACAATGGCCTGTTATGAGGGAATCTCACAGCCCAATCAGCATCGCTGAAGGTCACTTCTGACAGGAACCTCCTTACCAACCTGGCCATGGGTCCCTTCCATTTCAGCGAAGGGACTACGTATTTCCTCACAATATCTAGTATTTCTTGGGTTATTTTCAACCTTCTCTCTTTTGGTATCCCTACCTGTTCGAAGAACCAGGTGAACCTTAGGGATTTTGATACCACACAGTACTCTAGGCCCGAATCTTCTTCCTCACCTTCAATGATGTACACGTCCTCCATATATTTGGCTCTTTCTTCATCGTAGGCCAATACTACTTTAGCCATTCCTTTAGTACACCTCTCCAAAGCTTCCTTGTACTCCTCTCTTTCTCCTCTCCTTGACTCTATATCGTAGGCCACCATGAGATTGGCCCCATGTGCTGGTAGTGGGTTGTTATTGACGTTCTGTGGAGGGATTTACAATGTCCCTACATTCACATACTTGTCAATAATTCTTCTCAGTGTGAAGCAACTTTATATTGGATGCTGGATCCTCTCATGAACCTGGCAGTACTTAGGATCCGCCTTCGTTGCTGCATCGGATACCCCAACGGGAATATCTTTTGGTTTGTAAACCATTCCTCCTTGGACCATTGCGTTGTAATAGCTGACAGATTCTTCTAAGGTAATGGTGGTGGGTCTTCCCTGTCTCTTCTGAACTTCCTCTTATTGTCCTTCTTCGGTGCTTTTCCCCTATCTCCCCCCTCGGTGTACCCTACCCGTGGGGGCTGAGACCTCCCCCCCGCTGGTTGCATCGACTGCCTCAACATCATGGGCACCACCACTCGGTTGGGCCGCACCACCAAGGAGATATTTCTCACTGCTTTCAAGAACGCCGAGAAAGTCCCCTCGCGTGTCTCATTGATGAGATGGCAGATATACTCATAAAGCAGCCCCTCAGCGCAGATCTGCAATAACTTAGACTCTTTGGCTTCCTCCCTCACGTCGAGGGATCTTTGCCTGAACCTTCGAACATAGGCCACCACTTCTTCCCAGGTCGTTGCTTCTTCCTACCCAGTTGGGTCAAAGTAAACTCATCTTCTTCTAGAAAGAACTTCTCGACAAACAATACATGCATCTCCTCCCACGTAGAAACACTCATGGGAGCCAAATGGGAATACCAGGTATATGCTTTATTGGTTAAGGATTTAGAAAACTCCCTCAACCAAAGTTTCTTATTGTTGCAATGTGCCCCCAAGTGTTCAATGAAGCGCTTGATGTGCTCCTTCGGATTCCCACCTTTTCTCGTGTATTTTTCAAATAGGGAGGAATATAGTCTTTCGAATAAGGCTCGTCGTTGTACTCCTGGGGATACGGTGTTCTAAAATCATCATAAACTGAAGCTACCTCACCAGCAGATTGCGAGGAAACTTGCATGAACTTTAGCATATCCTTTTGCATCTCATTTCTCATTTCTCATTTCCTCCATGGGTGACGCTACTCGAGAAACAAGCAACGGGGCTATGGGTTGAATGCTCGTTGGAGCTGGAATGAACGTTACAGCTGGGGTCATTGATACTCCTGAGGCTCCTACTGTTGGATTCACAATGGAGGGTATGCTTGTCGGGACCGTCCCTGCTACACCTGCACCTAGTGGGCCGTTGGAGCTACCCCTAGTGTTACGAAGGCATTAGCCTCCAATCCTTCCAGCATAGTTGAAGCTACTAGAGTTTGCAAAAACTCATAAAACTTGCTCATGAGGAGAGCGACCTGAGTGGGTCCCAACCCCGCACTCGTGGGAGCTTGTGCCACCCCCGGAACACCTGTCGTCGCCTGGACTGGTGGTACCTCTATTCGAGGAGCCCCATCCCTTATGGCCTCTAGTTATCTCGCAGCCTGCTCTTTATTATGTTGGATGTCGTCAAAGTTGAGACTTCAAGTAGCGTTATCTTGTGCCATACTCCTTACTTAGAAGAATGCCTCCCCATCAGAGTCGGAAAATATAAGAGGGTACTTTAGATAGGATGGAGGTGTAACCCCTATTTGAGTATGGTAGTGATGAGTTAATTTTGGCCAAATCCTTGGTTAATGATAGGACACACAAACACAAACCCAATGAAGATAAACTCAGTTTAAACTCACAAAACTCTCGTGTATAACGCAGGAGATAATAGTGAACTTTAGAAGTAACTTAGCTAGAGGGAGAGAGGAGTAAGAACCCTAGATACACCTTGATAGGCAGGTAGAAACACACCAATACCCTCAAGAATCTCTGTCAATTATTAAAATCTTCGTAATAAATAATAATGGTGGGGGAGTGAACCCTCTGGTTTGCAATAACTCTCTCAAAATGCGTATATTCTCTCTAAAATTAACTCCTCAACTCCCAAAAAAGATCATCCCCTCAAAGGTGGTTGGGGTCCTTAAATAGCCCCCCACACCACCCCCAAGGCAACTCAGTCATTAAAGACTATGAAAGACATCCCTCATACTTTATGTCACATCATTAAATGCCTGATTCATTAGTTGTCTCCACGTCATAAACATTAAATGACAAGACATGCCTTTTGCCTAACCATTGTGTGTCAGGGGGCTGTTGTCGCAGAGGTGGCTCACCAACTGCCTAACATCCCCAAATACCACGGTGGTTTACTCAAGTGCAAGTGTGACATTATTTAGATGGCTAGTGACATCACCTACAGTAGATGTGACATTAAGTAGAGGAATGTTTGGTTCTCAACTCAACGTCTGATGGAACTCCAAGCTACTCCGCCTAAGTTTCCACGGCCAGGGTCCTTCGGTGTTTTTACTAGGTGTATCTAATATGGTCAGGACAAGCCCCCAACGGTGCCTCACTTCTCAATCCTCCAAACCAAGTCCCTCTAAAGTTCCCACTGTGAGATCATTCGATAGAGCATGAAAGCTCTCCCAGGTCCTGCCAAGCCTGGTTTCTCGCGAGTACCGTTTGACCTCACACTAAAACTTATTATTATTCTCGTTACAACATTACAACCATTATAGCTTACAGTCAAAATAAACAAAGATACAATATGATTAACACAACAAGCTAAAGTATGAGTTGCCACGCTAAGCTGCCTCGGTGAGTTGCCACGCTTGGGCCGCCTCAGTGAGTTACCACGCTTGAGCTGCCTCGATTTCTCAATCCAAAAACACTGTTGCTAATTGGAGAATTATCCCAAATCTCAGGATTAGCTTAAAGCCCCCTCTCTCTATATATATATTCATATTCCGTAAATAAATTTTTCACGTTTATATCTATTTTCCAGCTTCTGTGTTTGATAGAAAATGCGGAAAATTGATAACTTTCCAATTTCTATCAAACGGACAAATGTTGGAAAATATTCATTTTCCTTGGAATTATTTGCATTTCCTAAGTTTTCTATCAGATGGACCCTAAGTTGCAAGTCTTTGGGTTTTGACTAGTTTTCTTTTCAAAGGATCACGAGAAAATTATATGTTAAATAAATACCCTTTTAACATGTAAGTCTAGTTTAAAGATGTCATACCCCGTACTTTTACGTCATTTAAATTGGTAGAATTATAATAATTAATTACTTGAATACTATTGAGCATGGTTATGTGACTAAATTTATACTGTATGTGTACATTAGTAGAATAATTAATTTACATGCTACATGAATTATTTTTTCTGCTCGATTACTATAATAATTATGTGTGATTTAATTTATACCTAATATAAGTAGGTTCATGAGTGATTTAGAAACTTGTTTAGGTGTTTTAAGCATCATGAGTTAGGCCCAGGGGATAAGTTTACCCTTAGGCAGATTTGGGACCATTTTGAGTAACATTTTAGGCTTATTTGGGGCCTTAAAATTGGGTATTATGAGGAGATACTGGATTAGGGAGTTTATTTATAATATAAGTCACCCTAATTAGGTTTCCCATCCATTTCTAGTTAAATCCAGCAGTCACAAATCTCCTAGGAGAAGTTAACAAATTAGGAGAGGAGCAAAGGAGGAGAATCTTAAGGGAAGAAGCTTCATTCGTCCTCAAAGGAAAGAATTTTCCTGTAAAATCTTTAATAATATGTTTCTTAATTTATAAGCATGCCTCTCATACAATTTCAATGGGAACATTTATATGGGAACATTTATAACGGTTTGATGCTAAGAATGATTTAACACTACACTGTATGGGAACATTTATAACGGACCTGTATTTGGTTTTGTAACAGTTAGAGTGCGTTAGGAATTTCTAACGGTATTTAAGTGTTAGTAATTACTTATGTCCGTTACAATTATTTTTTAGTGTGTTTATATTTAATTATAATATATATTTTTTTAAATTTAATTTTTTTATGCGCTAAAAACAAGTGTTAGCAAAATAAATTTCCGGAAAAATGGAGGGAGTTCTTTAGTGAGCTATTTTTTTACCCAAACTATTTTCTATTCCCATGTTTCTATTGAGACACACACGTAAAAGTTGGGATACACTGCCGTTATGTTTCTTACCATATGTTGTCGCCGTTATCCTCCCACCATCGTTCCCCTCCCACCGCCGCCCCTATCTCAGACCTCGTTCTCCATCTCAGACAGCGTTCTCCATCTCCTAAATCTGATCACAAAGAGAGGTACACATTCTTAAATCTGATCGCAGAGACTCCCCCATGTCTCATATTGGTTTTCTTTCATTTTTTTTAGTTTATGGATGATATATTCTAAAATTATATTGTTTTTATTTTTCTCTATTTCCTGAACAGCTTTTGTCGAGGTACAAATTCTCAGTCCAGCTCTCTTCTAATTCGGTATTCATATTCATTCTTCCTTCTCAGTATAATCATATGTATAAATATATACACGCATTGGAATTGAAATTTTGTTGCAAAATTATAATTATTTGTGTAATCATTGTGCATTGCTCATTTAACTGATTGATATATACACAATTATGCAAAAGTTTTTAATTTATTAGTTTATGAGAGTAATATGTACGAATATAATTATTATTAATTTTTTTATTTTTTGTTTAAATATAAGATTGTAAAAAGGAAAAATATATTAAAAGATGGAGAAGTTGTTCACTTTGATAACCCATTCTTTTATGTGCGTTATTTTTTAATTTATGTAATTACTGTATATCTTTATTGGATAATAAGCGTATTAGTTTATAGTTTTGTTGTCGGCGAATTACATCAGTTAATAGCCATATTTATCCGGTTGAAAGCACAAAATCATGGTCGATATGTGATATCATATTTGAAATCAAAGGTTGTAATCAAAGTTAGGGCTTTAAGTTAGATCAAATCAGAAGATTAAAGTATGAGTTTGTTACATATCCTCCTTCTACCACAATAATGTACAATTTCATCTTTGTAGTTTTAAATGTGTTTAAATCGAAGTTTGAATATTGTAGACATTTATTTCAATCAAAATACATGTTTTGTGATGATTACTTTGGTGGTAGAATTATATATGTGTTATTGAAACTTTGAGGAAACACAATGTGCCTTTAACACTAAATAATTATTTATTATTTTCATATGAATGTATTGTCTTACTATAGGATATTCTCTTGTCACTTAACTCTTTTACGTTGCAGAATGTCTAGACCAATGAATAAAGGATGGGTTGGTGAAAAGAATAGATTTATCTTAGTCTATAAACAAGGATTTGAAAATTTTATTGACTTTGTGATTGAAAATAAGGCTCAATTGCTATCAACGTTTCCATGTACGTGTTCGAAATATCGGAATAGGATGTGGTTTACCTTGATAGAAATTCGAACACATTTGTTGAGGCACGATATAGATCGGTCATGTACTACATGGTCTTTACATGGTGAAAAGTTTTCCACAAATTTAAATGAGCACCCATCGATGAGAACCATTGAAGAAATAATTGAAGAATAAAGCACTGATAATGTAGGACTTGGTATGGGGAACCTTGTTGATACGTTTTATGGAGTGCATAAAGGTACTTATGTAGATACTGAAGGAGGTCAAACAAGGGTTGCTGAAGAAACATATCCAGGTAACAAAAAGTACGATGAATATAAGAGATTATCAACTGAGAAACTGTACCCTTCATATGAGAGGCTTGAGACAACTCTTTCTGCAATCGTAGAATTACACAGTATAAAGAAGCAGTTTGGATGGCCAGGAAATAATGTGACAACACTTCTATCTATATTAAAAAGGGGGCTCACGACAGGAAACACATTGCCAAATAAGTATCCTCGCATTAAGTGTATGATGAAAGACTTCGGAATGAAGGCCAAATTCATTCATGCATGTGTCAATAATTGTATTTTGAATTAGAAGAAAAATGAAGATAAGGGTGAATGTCCTTAATGTGGAGAGCCAAGATATAAACTTACCATGAGCACGGGGAGTAGACTATACAAAGAACCTAAGAAAGTATTGAGGCATTTTCCTCTAATTCCTAGGCTTGTTAGATTGTACACCATAATACGGATAGCACGGGAAATGACATGGCATAGTCGAGCAACCAGTTCATGGGATTTTCAACGACATCCTTCTGATTCATCTTAGCGGAGAAATTTTAAACTGAAATGGACAGATTTTGTTAAAGAAGAGGGCAAATTTTGGTTAGCAATAGCAACTGATGGGTTTAATCCACGTGGTATTCAATCTGCCAGTTATAGTTGTTATCCTATTATCACCGCACCATTAAATTTATCACCATCATTGTGCGGGAAGCAAGAGTTTCATATGTTATCTTTGTTAATACCTAGGCCAAAGGCACCTGGTCAAGACATTGATGTTTTTCTTCATCCACTAGTAGACGAGTTGAAGCTACTATAGGACGAAGTAGTGTCGGCTTATGATATGTTGAGAAAAGAATCTTTCACGTTGAGAGTTATGCTTATGTGGGGGATTCATGATTTCCCCGCATACGAGAATTTATATAGATGCGTAACACATGGTTACAAAGGTTGTCTTGTTTGCGGCGATAATACTCCACCCATCCGACTAGAGCACAGCCAAAAGATAGTTTACACAAACTACCATATATTTCTCAACAATGACCAGCCGTTCAGGAAACGAGATTATTTTGGGTTCAAAACGATAAAATATAGAGACCCTCCTATTCGTCTATATGGTGATGCACTATTAGAGAAGTTATCCCACATTATTTATATTCCTGGGAAGATCCCAAAAGTCCATATTAAAATGCGAAAGGTCGGTGATGTGATCAATAATTATAATACTGAAGAGAAAGATGCGTGGTATAAAAGGACCATTTTGTTTGATTTAGAATATTGGAGTTCACATCAAGTTTGACATGTTCTTGATGTGATGCACATGGAGAAGAATGTTGCAGAGCATCTAATAAACACATGCCTTGATACTAAACTCAAAATAAAGGATACAATAAATGCTCGGTTGGATATAGAGAATATGCACACGAACAGTACTCAATGGATGAAAGCAAACGGACACACGAGTAAAGAGATAAAACCCAAAGCACCATTTACATTAAATAAAGAGGAGAATAAATAGTTTTGTCAAATTTTAAAAGACCTGAAGCTATCTTCGAGTTTTTCATCCAACTTGAGAAACATTGCAACTCTTAATCCACCCAGCTTGCACTCGTTGAATTCACATGACTATCATGTCATAATAGAATATTTACTACCTGTCTTGCTTCAACATTCTTTCCCTAAACACTATGATTTACAAAAATTTATCCAGTAGTTAAGTTTGTTCTTTAATACATCGTGTTCAGAGGTTTTAATTCGAACGGATATCGAAAGAGCCAAATATATAGTTGTGGAAGCATTGTGTGTGTTGAAAAATTATTTTCCACCAATATTCTTTGATATTAGAATCCACCTTATGGTTCATCTAGAAGATGAAGCATTTATATGTGTATGTATATCATATCAGTGGATATTTTCGTTCGAAGGGTAAACAACTTATCTTATATTAAATTTTAACACGTAAATGTTAACAACTTTGTAATGTTCATGCTTTTTGGCCCATATGAATAGAGAAATGGGGGACTTTAAAAATATACCAAGCAATAAAGGATATGTCAAAGCGTCGATTATAGAGTCCTATATTGTTTTCGAGTCTATTCTCTATTTGCAAGGAGTAAATGCCAAGCCCCTGAAGGAAATCATTGACGGACTCATGAATCATTCTTAGAGGAAAATGGAGAGTTCTATAATGAAGGGCCTTTGCTTGATGATAAGATTATGATGTTAGAACCAACACAATTTCAACAAATATGTCGGTGGGTACTATTTCGTCTTAATGTAGATGGAATCCATGAATACTACAGGTTTGAGTTTCATCACATGTTTATATTACACGTGTATTAATATTGTTATATTAAAAATTAAACCTAACATGAACAATGTATAGTTAGTATAAAGAATTATTGAAGTCCAACTCTCGTGGTAAAGGAAAGGGGATCAAAATGACAAAAATACATAAGCAAACTTCTTTCATACCATGGCTATACGAAAAGGTTTTAATATATAATAAGAGTGCTTATACATGTCGTTTATTAGTGAGCATGATGTTGGGATTTAGTGTCATAATTATGTTTTGTTCTTTTGCACAGTTGGCCAATTTAAGAGAGACGGAATCGAACGCATTGTTGTGGCGATTAGTTCAAGGGCCAAATCATAGGGTTAAGACATAGATGAAGTATTGCATCAACGGTTTTGTATTTTCAACTAAGTACCATGACGATAGCGTTGTAACACAAGACAACGGTTGCCTAAAGGCGTGGAAAAAATTCAGGGAAAGAAAAAATGATAAAAATCTAAAGGATGCTTGTGGTATGGGGTTATCAGATAGATAATTGAGCTTGATTATATAATAATTAAGGAGGCAGTTGATAGGACTGGGTTTCGCCGCGGCACGAGCATCACCTGCGCACCGGTCATTTTATTATATTCGGATCACCAATTCTATACAAAAACCTAAACTTATGACTACACTCTTTTAAGGGAGTATAGCGACCAAGTCTGGGTATCAAAAATTCACAGAGTCGAGTTGCTAGAATTTAATTGGTTTAATATTCCTAAAATAAAAGTTAAAAAGATAATTGCTAATAAAATAAAAGATAACTAAAGGAAAAGATTATACTAGGAAAGGGAAAATTAAACTAGATTGACAAAGAGAATAAAAACTATAGGTTGCGTCGAATATCCCTCACCCCGAGTTAATTAGTATAAAATGGTTACATGGGTCGACGAGTTATTAAGATTGCGTCTCATTCCGTCAATTAATTAAATCAAGAGTTGTCACACACTTAAATTCGCATGAAAGACTAATATGATTTTGGCGTCAAAAAATATCCCAGAAATTATGCACGCAAGGTCATAAATACGGAGCATATATGATATACCCCATCAAATTTCCTAGGCATAATAACTAGGACAACCCAATCGAAATAAACTCATGAAAACCCATCACCATGGCAAAGCAACCAAATAAAACCTAGGTGAGTTCAATACAACTCAACCTAATTTTAATTAGTCCCTAAGCATATTAAATGACATGAATTAAACTAACTAATTAAGTAAGCAACAACAACTAATTAAATTAATACTACAAATTAAACTAGACTTGAAACAAATAAAGCATGAAATAAATCTAGGGCATAAGGAAAGAACAAGAGGAAGAAGATGAATAGTACATGGAACTTACATTAATGGTGGATTACACGACAAAAATGAGGAGAGGGGAAAAACTCCACAAAAATCCCCAAATGCTTCTAACCTAAAATGAAAGTTATCCCCAAAGAAAAGTCCCTAACACTCTATTTATACCCCAAAACAAACCCCCAACAAAACCAATCCAAAAAAACCAAAATAAGTCAATTTTTTTCCATATCTAATGGGCCCGGTCGACCTCATGTTTTGTACCGGTCGACCGCGGTTTTGGGATTTGCCTCCTTTCCGAACCAATTTTGACGCGTTGCACGGAAATGGCCATAACTCCCTCATATGGAATCAAAATGATGCGTGGTCGGAACCGACGTGAAGATAATTCAATTATATAAATGATTATGTTTTTCAACCCTCCAAATTATGCAATATGAAATTACCAAAATGCCCTTGAAGTAGAAGAAAATATCGAAACCTTTCGAAAATGGCCATAACTTCCTCATTCGGAGTCAGAATGACGCACGGTCAGTGGCCATGAAAAGATAATTTGATAATATACATGTTGTTAACTTAATTAAATACAAAATAGTGAGTTTGAAAATATCATATTGCCCTTGAAGTAGTTTTCGACGACGAAACTTCTTCGAAATGCAACCGAACCTCACTTTTAGCGTTACAATACCTACAAAAGCACAATTAACCCCTGCAAAACATATATATGTCCAAATAAGAGGTTGTCCAGTTAATGAGCATAAATATAGGCATTTAGGACCATAAAAGTTCTAGAATGCATAAAGATATAAGGCGGAAATATGCAATATTCGATACGAATCACACCTCTTAACTTAGACATTGCTAGTCCCTAGTGATGAAACAAACAAAACCAGTCCACAGAGGGCAGTACAAGATGTATATATGCATCAAAATTAAATGCCACTTTCTTAGGGAACACAATTGCATTTAGCGTATGCAATAAGCTGTTAAACCCCTAGGTTACCCTAGTGGACGAGTGTCATCTCGTGAGGATTTTTAGGGATGAAACCCACAAACATCATATGGTTTCCTCAAAATATGTCCAATCACATGCGACACACCCAACAATAGCGAAAAAGATTTCATACACGTTATTAGCACAATGAACAAATTCAAATGAAAGTCCATATTATTAACATTATAGAATGCACCTCATAGAATTAAAATCGTAAAATGTGGGAGGGGAGCGAGCACATGCAAAGTGTGATTTGGCAAAAACTTAAATAAATCGAATACTAAATAAATCAAGCATATATTCAATCCTCACGGGCATTACACTCATAAAGTGAATTCACTCAAAACAGGGAGTTAACATACGGAACATGCGGGCATAAAGAGTAAATGTAAATGGAAACTAGGTCGCACACATGTCACAAATGAAGAACGCTATATATGAAATTAAAAATTGTAATCTCAAAGAAAGATACCGCACATTAAAGGAGGCGAAATTCATTTACACGGATTATCAAAACTATTTTAACTTTTAAATTAAATGCACCCTAAGATCACATAGGACTTGATAGGGTTATAATGTAGGCTTGACTAGGGTATGAAACGAAGGATATGTATGTACGGATTCAAAGTGTTCGGAATGAAAACTTAGAATAATGGGAAGAATGTGGGCAATATCAAGAATTGAACAAACAACTTCCATAAAAGGCATTAGATATACAAATGGGGAGAGTAATCAAAGCTTATTGAACACTATACACAACATATACATCTTTCTCTTTCTTTTGTTTTCTTCTTTTTTCTCACTTTTTCTTTTGTTTTCTTTCTTTCTCTTTTTCACTTTTTCTTCACTTTTTATTTTCTTTACTTTTCACACGCTCACATGCCTAAATTGCAACCGCAACGCAACATCATTCAATCTCAAGCAACATTCCAAACAAAGGCATGGAAGGTAATGTGTATGGTTTAAAACTCCAATTAGGAGTTGGTCATGGGATTTTGGGTAATGAAACAAAAGGCTAATATTTAGGTTCAAAGGGGCCGACGAGGTAAAATATATAAGGTAAGGTCAAGCATAGGTGATATGACAAGGATTGCCTATGATCATTTCATAAAGTTTACGCAATTCTCGAGTCAAAATAATATATGAAAATC
Source organism: Sambucus nigra (assembly GCA_949130495.1). Lineage (NCBI taxonomy): Eukaryota > Viridiplantae > Streptophyta > Magnoliopsida > Dipsacales > Adoxaceae > Sambucus > Sambucus nigra. Next base: position 142,680,437 of record OX422208.1, on the reverse strand, counting down.
ATGCTCAAGTAACACATTTCATATATGAACTCAATTAATGAACAATCAACTGAAAGAATAGAGAGATTACCAATTACTGTAATGTTTTCAAAGAGGAAAGAATAATGTATAACACTCACAAACGACGAAAGGTACAAAGCTTACTCGGTGTAAGTGTATACAATGCAACAAAAGATTACCGAGTTATAAAATCTTAAACCAAATTAATAAAATAAGAAAAATGCGTGTGCTCATGGGATTAAACTTTAATTCATGAAGTTATTCATAATATCAATGATTGAGGACTAAAGTCTCATAACTTCTAAAATCGAGAACATGCATCATTGAATTTTCTATTGGATCGGGCAATTATTAAAATTTATCATCGAAAACAAAGGCAAAATGCCCAACAAAGAAGAAAAAAAGAAAGAAAATATTTTTGAAATTTTTAATTTTTCTAAGAAAAGCCTACTAAGTAACTAACATGTAATCAAATCAAAGAAACTACCAATGAATGGATAGAATATCCCACACCCCTAACTTAAAACCTGACATTGTCCTTAATGTGAATTAAGAACCAAGTTAAAGAGAGGAAAAGAGTGATATTACCCACAATGGAGCGATATCGTGAATGTACATGTCCAATAATTCTATAAAACATGTTAGTAACAAGCATAGTAGAAAGAACTAACAAAAAGTTAACTAATTACACTAGACTAAATTAAAAAGGAAAGAAAAGATAAAAAGAAAGAAAGAATAAAAAGCTAACTATATACAACCTACTATTTAGGCTTCACACTAATTATACACTAGAAGTCTCAATAGCTGAGGGTCCACCACAAAAATTATTTGACTTTGAAAGATCCATGGCGGACCCTCCCACTCATGCATGCCTCCCTAAAAATAATAATTCTGTTTGAACAACGGAAGGCATGTGTAAAGCGTAAGAAATGAACCATCCCCAATTAAAAATTTCGACGGGAAGATGGGGGATTTGGATAAGACAGGTGACAAATACACATGGGGGTTAAGAAAAATTGAATCATCTCCCAAAGATTCAGCAAGTAGAATGGGAGGTGGCGCACATGGAGGCAAATATGCCTTCATGAAGACCAACTCGAGCAAGTACTCCTCGTCGGTGAAAGGGTTAAACGTTTTAAATTTTAGCACTGATTCATCGGGTACTTATGATGGTGTGATAACATAAAATTAAAAGGTGGAGGAAATAAATTCAAACTCAAGAGATGAGTTATCATCACTCAAAGTTAGAATTTCAAAGGAGACAGGATCATTTTCAATGAAACTTTATTCTTTGGGATCCAAAGACGAAATCATTTCATTGCAAATGGATACAACATCCATTTCATCCTCACTTTCATTTTCTAATAAATGATGGGTCAAGTCAAGAATGGTTTATTCCAAAGTAGGCATAAAACCCTCATTTGGTTCAAAACATTCCTCGACTTCAAAAGTCTCGAAAGAGAAATCATCATCGGATTCGAATAATAAATCCAACTCTTGCTCCCAACAATGATTTTCATCCCGATAATTATCTTCATACCTCTCATTGTCAAGCATGAGCAAACCCTCGTCGAAAGTCATAGGCCGAGGAGCGGATTCTTAGAAATGAAAAGTTTGAACATTATTATCGGAACTATACTCAAACACATTATTATAAGAATTTTGAAAACTATTGCAATTTGTTTCAAAATTCCTATTATAAGGAATTAGAGGCCCAAAATCGTTATCATCCTCCTCAAAATACACGCACTCCAAAGTTTGACTTTTGTAATACTCACCCAAAGTCATTTTTTAATTTGTAATTTTTTGGGACAATAAGTATTGACCAAAAGTCATAGGAGTACGGTGATTTTGAGAATCATAAGGACATATTTTTATGAATGTCCGTCACAATTTATTATGTCGTATAATGTTACAACCGTCGAAGAAGTTCAAGAGCATATACATCAAGACGGATCCGAATGTATCAATGTTCTTCATCAAAAAGACTCCACAAAGTTTACTTTGGTAAGGTTATGTTTTAAATACGTTAACTTTTCACTTAGAGCTTTGGGATATTTTTACAAAATATTTTCTAAGTCTTGGAGCGAACTTTTTCATCAAATTTGAGAATGAGTAATTTTTTCTAAGTCCTGTAGCGTACCTCGATTTTGACGCCAGGTCGTTCAAGCGAGATAAGCATCTCGTTCGAGTGACATCTGATGTCGCGCGATGTCATTTGAATGACACGTGTAAGTCATTCGTGCGAGAATTGTATCTCATTTGAACGAGCTCTATTACCGAGGCGGCACGATTTTGTATAAATACTCATTAAATGATTTCATTTTAATTAAGAAATCCCAGTGTTTTGAAAGACAGAAAACTGCGAAACAGCATAATATTTTTGGCTTATTCCTTTAGGGTTTAATCCCTTTTTTGTTTTCAATTCACAAAAATCCCATATGCTTTGGTGAATTGTTTTGGTGTTCAAAGAACATACTTTGCTGTTGTTTACTCGTGTGGGGAGGATAACCTACACGGAGAAGACTGTGTGTCTAGGATTACGGTCCTTGTGGTATCGCTGCGTGTGAACCATTGTTGATCTATTTCTAGCCGTTGCTTTGGAGGTTTGACGAAGACACCGTGCGTTAATCTTATGGGCGAAAGCAAGATTGTATGTAAGTCAGTGGTCTTGTAAACTTGTCAGAGTTCTAGAAATTAAAAGGTTTTGCCCTTAGGGGATTTTTCCTTAAACTTGTGTTGCATGCTTTATTTATTTATGGTTTGACACATACACACACTTAGTTGAAAGGTTTGGGGATGATTTAATTTTGTTTAAAAATAGAATCTAATTAAATAAGGTTTAATGGGAAACTTGCGAATCTATTTAATCAATTATCACACACCGCATTTATTCGGTTTTACAAACTGGTATAAAAATGGATTACGCTAATTTATCGCGTATTCCTATTTTTTGTAAAATTTGTGTGATATTGATTTTTTTGAAAAATCATTTTTGTGAAAAATTGTAATTTTTCCGATGGAGCACTTATGTAATCGGATGCCCCCCTTTGATGACACGAGTCAGAGTTTTGATGATATAAATAATTTGAATTTGATGTTTGCTAAAAGAATTGATTTTTTGGAAAAAGAAAATTATCGTTTTAAATCCGCGATGGATCTTTTGCAAACGGTTCAAAATCAAAGAGATTTTTATCATGAAAAATTTGTTTCTTTGGACCATGAATTTTATGCCTTAAAATTGTCCCAGAAGGAGAGTGATGATAGGGTCCTATTTTTAGAAGAAGAATAAGAGGACCTTAAAAATTCGATGGTTTGTTTTTGTGCCAAAGAGGATAAAAATATTTTAGTCAATGAGTTTTTGGCTCGTGAAGAGACTCTTAGGGAAAAGTTTGCTTTAATTGAGGTAAGGAGAGATACCCTTTTAGGAATTATTGATAATTTGAAAAAGGCGCCCCTTAAATTGAAAGAGACTAATTATTTGCTTGAATCAAATATTTTGAAGTTAAAAAAGTGATTTAAACGATTCAAGTAGGTTTGATATTGATGGTAATGGATCGTTTTGTTCTCATTCTTCGCGTGTTAAATCAAAACCTTAATTTCTTTTAGAGGGTCGATTAATCCCAAGGACTTTAGAAAAGATCAAACTTTAGGTAACATTCCTCATGTTTACACATGTTCACATTGTGGTAGGAAAGGTCACCTTAAGAGATTTTGTTTTGATCTTGGAAGATGTCCTAGGAAGTCGAAGTCTAGTGTTTTATTGGTTCCTAAATCCCCCACACGACGTTTCATATCTATTTGGGTTAGAAAATCACTTTTAGAGGCACTAGATTTTAGACAAGTTGATTCTCATTTACTTGCGCATCACTCTTCTCTTGCCATATCATATAGATGATTGTGTTCACATGTTTGTCATACGCTAGTTTTTTTTTCATGATATTTATGTTTGCTAGCGTTGTGACATGTACTTTTTGTATGTTATCTATTTTTTTGAAAATTTTGAAATATACAAAAAGATTTTATTTTGATAAAATTTTGAAAAATCCAAAAAGATTTTTGTTTTTTGTTTTTTGTTTGCACCTTTAATGGATGACCGAGTCACAACATCATTCCATTTTTTCATGTGACTATTTATAGTGTTTTGAGATAATAAGTCAATTCATCCATGTGCTTTATAATGTTTGGAGTCATTTAGATGTAATTCATTATTACTTCCTATATGTTTGACTCATAATTTCCTTTATTGCACACATGCATGGATTTGTTTGATTATTGCGCTTATCTATCTCATGTTGGTTGAGTGTTTCCATCTCAATTATGTCTATACAACGAATCAAATGCGATAAAACAAAACAATAAAAAGTGTGCACCATTGAACCATGTTTGTGAGGTTTTATGTGTTTTGTTTGAAAACGGTGAAGGGCTACGGAAGGTTACTATTTATCCTTTGCAATTTAGTCGCCGTTTAATTGGACCTAAAAAATCGAGGAACTTTCTTATCTAGGGTCGAAAGAGGTTTAAAAGAGCCCAAAAAAAATTTAAAGGCAATAAAAAGAAATTCATGCCAATTATGGGTCATTTAGGTTTGTTCACCAATTCTCCAATGTTTGAGAATTTAGATTACCTCAAAAAGAAAATATGCATGAGGGAGTTTGGAGGGAGATTTAAAATTAGTTTTCACGTCCTTGAAAGTCTTGAAAAAGCGTTAAATAGTTTTGGACGTTATTGGTGTGGAAATCACTTTGACTTTGATTTGCTGATTTGATTAAGACGATGTCATCTAAATTCAACAATTTTACACCAAAATATGTTTTTGATGTTCATTCATTAGGGGTACACGTATGAATCATGCACATATGATTGATTGAGTTAATTTACCTATCGAATGTGTTCACACCCATACATTCCATTTCCATTACTTGGTTGTTTTAGTATAAATCCATGGTGTGAGTTTTGGTATCTTATTTTGTACGAAAAATTTGAAAAATCAAAAATAGTTTGTGAATGTTTTCGAGATACTCCTTTGCATGCGCGTAGCTTGATCCATGTTTTCTGTGCTTTTTCCGTGACACTCCATGTTTTCATTATTTCTTCTTATCTATCCATTTGAGTACATCATAAAAAGGGGGAGAAAGAATTATCATGTTATGGGGGAGTTTTTGCATTATGGGGGAGATTTGATTATATTGATTTATTTATTCTTATATCATTTCAAACTCGATGCGTCATGAAGGTTTTTGATTTATCTCATGTGTGTAGGTACAAAGATTGAAGATAATTATGTTGCACACCCTGATGAGAAAATCTTTGAGATTTGATGAAGATTTTTTAAGAACAGTTTGATATCTTGCAAATTTATTCATTGGAGGGTAGATTTGTATAGGCATTTTGGTATTTGATAATTCAGATGTTTTTTATGTCTGTTCTGGCATAGACATAGGGGGATTTGTAAGGACATATTTTTATGAATGTCCGTCACAAATTATTATGTCGTATACCTTTACAACCGTCGAAGAAGTTCAAGAGCATCTACATCAAGACGGATCCGAATGTATCAATGTTCTTCATCAAAAAGACTCCGCAAAGTTTACTTTGGTAAGGTTATGTTTTAAATACCTTAACTTTCCATTTAGAGATTTGGGATATTTTTACAAAATATTTTTTAAGTGTTGGAGCGGACTTTTTCATCAAATTCAAGAATGAGTAATTTTTTCTGAGTCCTGTAGTGTACCTCGATTTTGACGCCAGATCGTTCAAGCGAGATAAGCATCTCGTTCGAGAGATATTTGTTGTCGCGCGATGTCATTTGAACGACACGTGTATGTCGTTCGCACGAGAACTGTATCTCGTTCAAACGAGCTCTACTACCTAGGCGGCGCAATTTTGTATAAATACTCATTAAATGGTTTCGTTTTCATTAAGAAGTCCCAGCGTTTTAAAAGACAAAAAACTGCGAAACAGCAGAATCCTTTTGGCTTCTTCCTTTAGGGTTTAATCCCTTTTTTGTTTTCAATTCACAAAAATCCCATATGCTTTGGTGAATTGTTTTACTGTTCAAAGAACATACTTTTCTGTTGTTTACTCTTGTGGGGAGGATAACCTACACCGAGAAGACTGAGTGTCTAGGATTGCGGTCCTTGTGGTATAGCTACATGTGAACCTTTGTTGATTTATTTCTAGCCGTTGCTTTGGAGGTTTGACGAAGACACCGTGCGTTACTCATGTGGGCGAAAGCAAGATTGTATGTAAGTCAATGGTTTTGTAAACTTGTCATAGTTTTATAAATAAAAATGTTTTTCCCTTCGGGGATTTTTCCTTAAACTTGTGTTGCATGCTTTATTTACTTATGGTTTGACACACGCTCACACGTAGTTGAATGGTTTGGGGCTGATTTAATTTTGTTTAAAAATAGCCTCTAATTAAATAAGGTTTAATTGGAAACTTGCGAATCTATTTAATCAATTGTCACACATCGCATTTATTCGGTTTTACAAATTGGTATCAATGCGGGTTACGCTAATTTATCGTGTATTCCTATTTTCCGCAAAATTTGTGTGATATTGATTTTTTTTGAAAAATCAGTTTTGTGAAAATTTGTAATTTTTTTCGATGGAGCACTTATGTAATCGGATGCCCCCCTTTGATGACACGAGTCAGAGTTTTGATGATACAGATCATTGGAATTTGACGTTTGCTAAAAGAATTGATTTTTTGGAAAAAGAAAATTATCATTTTAAATTTGAGATGGATCTTTTGTAAACGATTCAAAATCAAAGAGATTTTTATCATGAAAATTTTGTTTCTTTGGACCAGGAATTTAACTCTTTAAAATTATCCCAGAAGGAGAGTGATGATAGAGTCCCATTTTTAGAAGAAGAATTAGAGGACCTTAAAAATTCGATGGTTTATTTTTGTGCCAAAGAGGATAAAAATATTTTAGTCAATAAGTTTGTGGCACGTGAAGAGACTCTTAGGGAAAAGTTTGCTTTAGTTGAGGGGGAGAGAGATACCCTTTTAGGAATTGTTGATAATTTGAAAAAGGCGTCCCTTAAATTGGAAGAGTCTAATTCTTTGCTTGAATCAAATATTTTGAAGTTAACAAATGATTTAAACGATTCAAGTAGGTTTGATAGTGATGGTAATGGCTCATTTTGTTCTCATTCTTCGCGTGTTAAAGCCAAAACCTTAATTTGTTTTAGAGGGTCAATTAATCCCAAGGACTTTAGAAATGATCACAATTTAGGTAACATTCCTCCTGTTTACACATGTTCACATTGTTGTAGGATAGGTCACCTTAGGAGATTTTGTTTTGATCTTGGAAGGTGTCCTAGGAAGTGGAAGTCTAGTGTTTTCTTGGTTCCTAAATCCCCCATACGACATTTCACATCAATTTGGGTTAGGAAATCACTTTTAGAGGCACTAGATTTTAGACAAGTTGATTCTCATTTGCTCGCACATCACTCTTCTATTGACATATCATATAGATGATTGTGTTCGCATGTTTGTCATACGCTAGTTTTTTTTGTTTCGTGATATTTATGTTTGCAAACGTTGTGACATGTACTTTTTGTATGTTATCCATTTTTTTAAAAATTTTGAAAAATACAAAAAGATTTATTTTGATAAAATTTTGGAAAATCCAAAAAAGATTTTTGTTTTTTGTTTGCACCTTTTATGGATGACTGCGTCATAACATCATTCCATTTTTTCATGTGACTATTTGATAGTGTTTTGAAATAATAAGTCAATTCATCCATGTGCTTTATAATATATGGAGTCATTAAGATGTAATTCGTTGTTACTTCCTATATGTTTGACTCGTGATTTCCTTTATTGCACACATGCACGGATTTGTTTGATTATTGCACTTATCTATCTCATGTTAGTTGAGTGTTTCCATCTCAATTATTTCTATACAACGAACCAAATACGATAAAACAAGACAATAAAAAATGTTCACATTTGAACCATGTTTGTGAGGTTTTGTGTGTTTTGTTTGAAACGGTGAAGGGCTACGAAAAGTTACTTTTTATCCTTTGCGCTTAAGCCGCCGTTTAATTGGACCTAAAAAATTGAGGAACTTGATTATCCGGGTCCAAAGAGGTTTAAAAGAGCCCGAAAAAAAATTGAAGGCAATAAAAAGAAATTCATGCCAATTATGGGCCATTTAGGTTTGTTCACCAATTCTCTAATGTTTGAGAATTTAGATGACCTCAAAAAGAAAATATGCATGAGGGAGTTTGGATGGATATTTAAAATGGGTTCTCACATCCTTGAAAGTCTTGAAAAAGCGTTAAATAGTTTTGGACATTATTGGTGTGGAAATCACTTTGACTTTGATTTGCTGATTTGATTAAGACGATGTCATCTAAATTCAACAATTTTACACCAAAGGATGTTTTTTATGTTCTTTCATTAGGGGTACATGTATGCATCGTGCACATATGATTGATTGAGTTGATTTACCTATCGAATGTGTTCACACCCATACATTCTATTTCCATGGCTTGGTTGTTTTAGTATAAATCCATGGTGTGAGTTTTGGTATCTTATTTTGTACGAAAAATTTGAAAAATCAAAAATAGTTTGTGAATGTTTTTTAGATACTCCTTTGCATGCGCGTAGTTTGATCCATGTTTGCTATGCTTTTTTCATGGCACTCCATCTTTTGATTGCTTCTTCTTATCTGTCTATTTGGGGACATCATAAAAAGGGGGAGAAATAATTAACACGTTATGGGGGAGTTTTTTCATTATGGGGGAGATTTGATTATATTGATTGATTGATTCTTATATCATTTCAAACTCGATGTGTCACGAAGGTTTTTGATTTATCTCATGTGTGTAGGTACAAAGATTGAAGATAATTATGTTTCACGCCCTGATGAGAAAAGCTTTGAGATTTGATGAAGATTTTTGAAGAACGGTTTGAGATCTTGCTAATTTATTCATAGGAGGGTAGATTTGTATAGGTATTTTGGTATTTGATAATTCAGATGTTTTTTATGTATGTTCCGGCATAGACATGGGGGGAATTTGTAAGGACATATTTTTATGAATGTCCGTCACAATTTATTATGTCGTATACCTTTACAACCGTCGAAGAAGTTCAAGAGCATCTACATCAAGACGGATCCGAATGTATCAATGTTCTTCATCAAAAAGACTCCGTAAAGTTTACTTTTGTAAGGTAATGTTTTAAATACCTTAACTTTCCATTTAGAGCTTTGGGATATTTTTACAAAATATTTTTAAAGTGTTGGAGCGGAATTTTTCATCAAATTCAAGAATGAGTAATTTTTTCTAAGTCCTGTAGCGTACCTCGATTTTGACGCCAGATCGTTCAAGCGAGATAAGCATTTCGTTCGAGCGACATCTGTTGTCGCGCGATGTCATTTGAACGACATGTTTATGTCGTTCGCACGAGAACTGTATCTCGTTCGAACGAGCTCTAATAGCGAGGCGGTGAGATTTTGTATAAATACTCATTAAATGGTTTCATTTTCATTAAGAAGTCCCACCTTTTTGAAAGATAGAAAACTGCAAAACAGCAGAATCCTTTTGGCTTATTCCTTTAGGGTTTAATCCCTTTTTTGTTTTCAATTCACAAAAATCCCATATGCTTTGGTGAATTATTTTGCTGTTCAAAGAACATACTTTGTTGTTGTTTACTTTTGTGGGGAGGATAACCTACACCGAGAAGACTGCGTGTCTAGGATTGCGGTCCTTGTGGTATAGCTACGTGTGAACCATTGTTGATTTATTTCTAGCCTTTGCTTTTGAGGTTTGACAAAGACACCGTGTGTTACTCTTGTGGGTAAAAGCAAAATTGTATGTAAGTCAATGGTCTTGTAAACTTGTCAGTGTTCTAGAAATAAAAAAGTTTTGCCCTTCGGGGATTTTTCCTTAAACTTGTGTCGCATGCTTTATTTATTTATGGTTTGACACACGCACACACGTAGTTGAATGGTTTCGGGATGATTTAATTTTGTTTACAAATAGACTCTAATAAGATAAGGTTTAATTGGAAACTTGCGAATCTATTTAATCAATTATCACACACCGCATTTATTCGGTTTTACAAGAATTATCATAATGATTACCGTAAGGATTGGAATAAGATATGCTTACCAGAAAGATGACTCGAAGTGGCGAAATCCACAAAGTGATGCGCGCGCGAAAAATTCAAGCGGTTCTTGACGCTCAAATGTAGAAGTCCTGAAAAAAGGTTAGCAAAAAATACAAATAGAAAAAAAATACTACGAAATACTAAATGAAATAAATTCTAAAACATCAAGTCCCCGGCAACGGCACCATTTGATAGGCCTAGGTTTCTTCGCGGTGCGAGCGTCACCTGCGCGTCAGTCGTTTTATTATATTCGGCTCACCAACTCTATACAAAAACCTAAACTTATGAATACACTCTTTTAAGGGAGTATTGCGGCCAAGTCTGGGTATTGAAAATCCATAGAGATGAGTTGCTAGAATTTAATTGGTTTAATATTCCTTAAATAAAAGTGAAAAATATAACTGCTAACAAAATAAAAGATCAATAATGGAAAAGATTATACTAGGCAAGGGAAAATTAAACTAGATTAACAAAGAGAATAAAAACTATAGGTTGCATAAAAAATCCCTCACCCCGAGTTAATTAGTATAAAATGGTTACATGGGTCGACGAGTTATTAAGATTGTGTCTTGTTTCGTCAATTAATTAAATCAAGAGTTGTCACACCCCTAAATTCTCATGAAAGACTAATATGATTTTGGCATCAACAAATATCCCAGAAATTATGCACGCAAGGTCGTAAATACAGAGCATACATGATATACCCCGTTAAATTTCCTAGGAATAATAACTAGGGCAACCCAATCGAAATAAACTCATGAAAATCCATCACCATAGCAAAGAAACCAAATAAATCCTAGGTGAGTTCAATACAACTCAACCTAATTTAAATTAGCCCCTAAGCATAGTAAATGACATGAATTAAACTAAGTAATTAATTAAGCAACAACAACTAATTAAATTAATACTACAAATTAAACTAGACTTGAAACAAATAAAGCATGAAATAAATCTAGGGCACAAAGCATGAACAAGAGGAAGAATATGAATAGTAAAAGGAACTTACATTAATGGTGGATTACACAACAAAAATGAGGAGAGGGGAAACACTCCACAAAAATCCCCAAATGCTTCTAACCTAAAATGAAAGTTATCCCCAAAGAAAAGCTCCTAACACTCTATTTATAACCCAAAACAAACCCCCAACAAAACCAAGACAAAACACACAAAATAAGTCAATTTTTGTCCATATCTGATGGGCTCCGGTCGACCTCATGTTTGGTACCAGTCAGCCGCGGTTTTTGGATTTTCCTTGGGCTGTTGACCCCTTTTCATTTCCGAACCAATTTTGATTCGTTACACTGAAATGGCCATAACTCCCTAATAAGGAATCGAAATGATGCGTGGTCAGAACCGACGCAAACCTAATTCAATTATCTACAAGATTATGTTTTGAAACCCTCAAAATGCCCTTGAAGTAGAAGAAAATACCGAAACCTTACGGAAATGGCCATAACTTCCTTATTCGGAGTCAGAATGATGCACGGTCAGTGGTCACGGAAAGATAATTTGATAATATACATGTTGGTAAATTAATTACATATAAAATAGTGAGTTTGAAAATATAAAATTGGCCTTGAAGTAGCTTTCGACGACGAAACTTCTCCGAAAGGCAACTGAACCTCACTTTTAGCGTTCCAATACCTACAAAAGCACAATTAACCCCTATAAAACATATATATATGTCCAAATCCGAGGTTGTCTGGTTAATGAGCATAAATATAAGCATTTAGGACCGTAAAAGTGCTAAAATTCATAAAGATATAGGGCGTAAATATGCAATATTCGATACAAATCAGTAGTGTTTTAATGTGATTGGGTTAAAGTGAAAGATAGGACCAACGGTTCTCGACACTATCCAGACTCTAATTTGGTGATGGTGAATTTTGACAAGCTTAAGATTTTGAGCAATGACTTGGATGAGCCTGTAATTATCACATCCCAGGCCAACCAAGTATTCTATTTGAGAGACCTTAAGAATCCCAATTAGTGGGTGGTTGTACACTCACCGAAGAGACTGCCCAGTCAAGTAGACGAGTTAGATATACCAACGAACTTCCAATTTACTATTGAAGACCAACCTCAATTGGAAAATTTGTTTAAACTTCATGGTTTTTTCTAGCTATTGAATCACCAAACTCATTTGAAAATATGTGAATACCTTAGGAAGGATTAATGCCTCTTTTCTTATCTTTTTATGGTTGGAATGATATTGAATTACTTCATATATTTATACACATTTATTTTTATAAATCATGCTATATATGTAGTTATCCAGCCGCTTTTCTCTGTTTCTCTTTCTTTGAGTTATTTATTTTTGCATGTGGTTCGATTGGCGTGAGTATGAATGGAGAAATATTATAGTTCAAGTGCAAAGGTTGTTATGGTTCGATTGGGATGAGTTTGAACATAGAGTTTAGGGGGATAATGGTCCAACAGATGTTATCAAAATGTTGATTCAAATACTATCTGTCGATGTTATCAAATAAACCTGATTTCATTTTGTTAAGCTATAGTCTTATATACATATTAATGTGTGTGGAGAAGATTAAATCTCAGTTTTTAGACATATTCTTGTGCTGGGGGAGACAAATTTATAACACATTAAACTGAAGCAGTGACATTTGATGATAAAATTTTATGAATGTTTGGGGAAATTGTGAACGGCAGCCTGGGCTATTTGTGGGACCCCGATAAAAAAAAGGTTAGGGTACTCATAAAGGTTGCCGAGAAGGTCGTCGAGAAAAGCGAGGCCTACTTTTCTAGTGTTGTGATGCCACACAACCCCCTCTTTATATCAGGGACAAAGGTTATATCAGGGACAAAGGTTATCACATGGTGTCAGGTGTTGTTGATATTTCCCTCTTTAGGACTGCTGCACTCTAGGATGTCAATAACATCACTTTGGATGAGGATGACAACCCCAATGCCAAAGATACTGACGACAAGTACTAGAGTGAGTGAGTGAGCGACACATTGATTTTCAACTACTAGTATTTGACTCTGTTTTTGTATCATAAATGGCCTCTAAATATTTTATGCTCTCTTAGGTTATTGTATCTCTTACAACATGATGTTTCCTTTAAATTAATGTTTATCTAATTAGTCAGGGTGCAATAAAAATTAAGACCTCTGTTCAATCGATTGGAATCTCATCGAGTCAAGCCCGGTGAGATTTTAATTGTAGCAATGTCTCTCATGAATGTAAAGGTGAAAGGATCCCATATGTTGCCTCTTTTAATGATTTCAATAAAAGGATAGACGGTTTTCATTTTATGAGATTACTTCAAAGGGGATTTTCTTCACTTGGAAGACAAGTATGCATTATAATATGGAGAGAAGACTTGATAGATCCCTTTGTACAATTGATTGGATGAATGTTTGGAATAATGTTTATTATACTGGCCTGCCTAAGATTGGATATGATAATCACCCACTTCTATTTGAATCAACTTTCATTAATCTTACATGTCCAAGACCTTTCAAATTCTTTTTTTCTTGGGTGGACCATCCTTATTTCATGGATCTTATTAAGAGTGAATGGACTAATATCACCACAATTGATTATCCTGTGTATATTCTCAAAAAGAAACTCAAACATCTCAAGTGTGTTTTGCAAAAGTGGAATGCCTTTGTTATTGGAAACATCCATGAGAATATGCGACAAGCTAAATCCTCTTTACCAAAATCCAAGCAGAAATTTATGGGTTAGGCCACTCCCGACTCAGAGATAATCCTGAAATTAAAGCACAGAAGCATTTGGTTCAAGGTCTTAAAGATGAGAATCAATACTGGATGGATAAGGCTACAATCGGGTGGATCTCTAGAGGAGATAGATGTACATCATTCTTTCATATTTACGTTAAACATAAAGGAAGTACTAATTATATTTCCCAGCTAAAGAATTTAGATGGATCTATACTCCCTGACCCTAATGAAATTAAAACTCATATTATTTAGTTTTTATAAAGATCTCTACTCTGTTGATCTTTCTATCCAACATGATACTCTTGATGGCAATGTAATTCCAAATTTGGTTTCTGATCAGGACAATTTCATGATGAAAGTTATTCCCACTTTTTTAGAAATTAAATATATTGTATTCTCAATGGACTCTTCTGCAGCTTCTGGTCATAATGGTTTGGAAGCTTATTCTATCATAAATTTTAGGAAATTATTGAATTATATATGTGTAAAGCAATGGAAAGTTTCTTCATCAATAACTGGATCATTGATGGTTTCAATTCCAATCATGTTTCACTCATTCCTAGCGTGCTTGGGGCTTATTAAATCTCCTCTTTTATAACCATAACTCTTACAAATTTTGCTTTTAAAATTATCACAAAGATAATTGCAAATATATTAAAGATGGTTGCAGCTTGAGTTCTTTCTCCTCAGTAGACTAGTTTTATTCCTAATAGAAGCATAATCCACTCTATTTATCTCGACACTGAAAATTATAATCTACTAAATTATAAATTCTTGTAGTGGTGGGAGGGGAGGAGGAATATTGGGATTAAGTTTGGTCTATCTAAATATTTTGATATTATGAATTGGGAATTGGGAATTAAGAATTTTTGCTTAAAACTCTCAGGAGATTTGGCTTATGCCCCACTGTGGTTAATTGGATCTCCACCATTTTCAAATTAGCTAGACTCCCCATTCTTATTAATGGCTTTTCGTGTGGTTTTTTTTTCATGCTCTAGAGGAGTTAGGCATGGTAACCCTCTATCTCCCCTATTATTTTGTTTTGTTGAAGATGTTCTTAGTAGATATCTTTCTCTTATAGTCAATGATTGTTCCATTAGGTTTATATCTCCTACCCACCTGATTTATGATGATGGTATTATGGTGTATTATATGGGAAATAAATCATCCATTGATATTGTAATGAAGATGTTTGTTTATTATGCTAATAAATTTGGCAAGAGGATTAACAAAGCTAAGTGTACGTTATTCTCGATCAGAGGAGATCAAAGCAAAGACAAAGATATTTTGGAGACCCTAGATATTAAATAAGGTTTATTTACTTAAGGGCCCCTATATTTATATACAAGCCTAAAATAAATCACTTGAAAAGCATTGTAGATGGAGCTAAATTCAAGATAGACAACTGTCGAAGCAGAATGTTATCTACTACCGGTAGACTTCCTTAGATAAAGGTTGTTGTAAAACTAAACCTCTTGTATAACTTCATGCTTTACAAATGGCCTAACATTCTTCTTAATAAAGTGAAATCTTGGGTCAAATGCTTTCTATGGTATGGTTCAACGTCCTAAAGGATGATAATCACTATAGCTTAGAATAGAGTTTATAGTCCGGTCAATGAAGGTGGCTTCAGTTTAATATGTCTAAAGCCTCTTAATAAATTTGCTTTTCTCAAGCAGTCATGGGAAACTTGTTCCAAAAAGTCCATATGGTCTGATTTCTTCAATGCTAGATTCAACCCCTTTAGAGATAAAGGAGTTATAATATCAGTTCTATTTGGCCTAAATTTTAACTGAGAAGAAAACTTTGCTGATTATAAGGATCTTGCATATATATTGAGAAGAATATGTAATAAGGTCAGAATCTCACCGGGTCAAGCCTCTTTCAATCGGTGCAATAGAAATTAAGACCTTTTTGTATGATTCATTGATGTATGTTCTTCATTATGTATACATAGATTCCATTTGCTGAATGCTTTCGAGTTACTATCAAATAATTGTTCACACCGATTGAAATTTCTATTTATTTGGATTGATATAGATATTTCTATTGCAACAGAACATAGGTTTGAAAAAAGTACATGTGTCGATTGAATAGAGGTCTTAATTTCTATTGCACCGATTAAAAAGGCTTGACTTGATGAGATTCTGACCTCATTTATATATTCTTCTCAATATATATGTAATATCCTTATAATCAGCAAAATTTCCTTCTCAGTTAAAATTTCCTTCTCAAAATTTTTCTGTGTCCCAATATTTCACAAAAAATTCCCTGATTTTAAATAAACCCGATTTCATTTTGTTAAGCTATAGTCATATACACATATTAATGTGTGTGGCTAAGAAATTATACTTTCCAACGAATCGATTAGCTTTATCATGCCCACAGGTATATACAACTTTTGAGAAAATCAATGTAAAAGTCGATGCAATATGAACTTCTAAAATTCTGATGCTACTGTTTTGGTAGTATTTTGCACGAAAAAATAAATATTCTGATATATTTTGACATTGTTGTACTTAAGAAGTAATTCTATAGTACTTGTCAACTACATAATGTTCAACATGGGCCAATTTTGCTACCTACATAAATAATCAAGTGAAGTATTAATAGTGTCCTAATATGAATATCGAACATAGTCAATTGCCACATTCACACATTTCTCTACCCCCATACATTGATAAGACACTTTTATAGTATTTATAACCCCATTAATTTGTACATTCTAGCATTCATGTACATGTTATTCTCGGTTCTTATTCTCATTCATTGATTAACCCCCATTTTGGTCATATATATATTCTGTGTGCCTTAATTGAGCTTTTATAGGTATCAAGAATACAAGTTGTGAAGTTTGGATAAGTTTCGAAAAAAATTTGTTGACAGTCGCAACGTTGGGGGCATTTTAGTAAATTCATCATTCGAATTTTGGT